>CM029782.1:12713740-13428126 GCA_017562165.1 Ectropis grisescens | reverse complement strand
GATGATATAGATTACGCCAACGTAGCATGGCTTTGATTCAGATGCATGCGAGATTATGGACATCGATTCGTAGCTTTTTCGGATGAAATAGCATAAAATTGATAAGTTTATCTTTACATACAAACTATTATATTATATTTACGTACAAACACAAAACCATCACACAAAGTTGTGGTACCTGGTAGGTGGTTGCACATTTGAAAATCTTATCAGGAGATTACTTACTAACAGTAAAGACCTAGTTTTTTTTAGCACATTTGCCTGATGGTAAGCATGCCTGCCCATAACATCACAGTGTCACACAGCTTCTGGGACATGAAGAATCCAAATCATTACCTAGCACTGCGCTGCACTCGTCACCCGGAGATATAAGGTGTTTTATCTCTTAGCCCAGTAATTTGTCTGGAAACATTGCCCTTCAAACCGGATAACAGTTCTTGCAACAATGTAAAATTCATCGGTTATGATTCAGCTTCAAATCACATACACATTATACCTATCCCGTTGTGATAATGCCACGATCTCAATACAGTGCATTACCCACCTCCTGTCTTTAAACAATACGTACTTTTGTAACCAATTTTTTCCGTGTTTTGCTTTGTGGCAAAATATGAATAAACAATGACTTCTCAAATACGTTTAAAACAAGTTTAAAATCAGCAACTCAACTTACAACCTATTGCATAAACTATGTTTGTGTGCTAGCAAGCCACATTACTTACAAGTTCAATAAAACACGTTTAATGACTTTCCACGCATAAACAGAACTTGCTTTTCCTGAAATTTGCACAAGTTGACCATTACCGTTTCCGTAATATAAACACGCGGTAAAGATTTTCGCAACTTTAGCCTTTCTAGAACTTATCATTAATTTGGAAAAATGTGTCTGTTAGATAATTTGTGAACACAGAGGGTTTTTTTGTGATACACGTTACCGCCACTAACAGGCGCAGCATCACTTTCCCTTCTTGTTATACTGGTAATATACATGCCTATATATACATGTTTGAGTAAACCCTAAATTATTCATAAGATCGTGATGTAGTTACCATGTTTTTATTGATCCACAAAACTCCATAGCAGCACTGAATTAGTTTTATCAATTGCACTGATAGATAAAGTTGCTTGATCCTCTATCTAAAATTCTAGATCGATCTTTTTCATCCTATTAATATATACTTACATATGTATAAATATATTTAAGCTCACTAATCATTCTTTTATGGTAAATGAATAATTACAAGGCTACACGGAGTGCTTGAACTAAGCCAAAAAGGCATTTTATTTAAACTATTACGAACATTTTTTACCGTGGCACCACCCTGAAATCGAAGAGAAAATTATTATTTCTAATATATTTTAGAGCAAGAAGGGGGAAAGTCGTTTAAAATAATGAATAGAATTTCGCTTTATTACAATTATCTCATGTCCATCTGGATTTCTTAATATATCACATTGGGAGTACGAGACAGCTTCTATTATCGAGTGTTAAGTACCTACACATTGAGCGAGGTTGCCAAAAGAGGTGGATAAATGTCAAAGTTTTGATCTTTGTTGCTCAATCACGTTGGAACGGCGGAACGGGTAGAAATTCGGAACCCAGATTATTGTGTGGACATGGGCACACACAGGCTACTTGGGCACGTGAACCATCGGGTAAAACCACTGGCCGATGCTAGTAAACAATAACTATTCAAATGTAAATAACGATAGAATGCAAAAGTAATTGTAATATGCAGTTTTTAATAAATTATTACGAGTATTTTAACTGACAGTTATTCTGCAGATAGATTTAGCTTTCATCAAAAAACATTTGAATCAATTTAAACAATTTCTATCAATTAACGTTTAAATCTTTAATCATTTTCAAATCTCTGAGTCTATATCGCCCAAAGGAAATAAAATTAGCATTAAGATTATTCAAAAAACGCTTTTACTTTTGTTTCGATCCGTGATTTTGTAATCCCACACAACATTTCTACATTAACATACCAAACTGGTAACAGTTTCAAAGTTAGAATTTATGTGGAGACATTGGTGATTTCATCTTCTGTAACTTTATTGAGATTTGATGATCGGATTAAAATAAAGTGGTCGATGCCCTTCCATGTTGCGTAATATTGTCAAAAGAAATACTTGTGAATGTTAATCCCTTGTCTATGCGTATGTAACCTTGTCAATGAAATAAAAATAATGTTAAACGCATTACCATGTCGACATCCCAAGGGTCATGCAATTCACAAAACTTTAAGTTATGAATAAGTTGATATGAACCTCTTTATGAAAAGCCGGAATAGTATGGCTTATGGGAGCTATGTGCATACAACTCTGTCGAGTCCAGATCGGAAACACAATGCTTGCAAGCGATTTCAAACCTCACCGTGTTCTTGCCCTAAGCGCCCAAGATGGAACCCTGTGGAGGCTTTAGTCAGGACTATTTTGTGTTATCGAGTTCGAAAAATCCCGTTGTCATCCCTGATGATATAGCATTCTATCTGCACCGCGAATAACATCAGTAAGGATTATTCATCTCCGATCAAGCTAGTGCCGACGTTACTAGTACCTACTTAGTTTAAAACGAACACATTTACCACAGTTTATAGATGTAATTTACGTGATGACCACAAATAAACATTTTTATTTGTATTTTGTTACACTGAATTTTCGAAAAATAACATATTCATCTATCTAAAATGTCGTTGGAAAAAGGACTTGGATATTTTAGAGTATACCTACGCTTTTAATAAGCTTTGATAGCGAAACTCTATTTACTAAATTCTATCCTAATAATTGTTAAAGCCATTCCCGGTTTGGATAAGACACATATACAATTAAAGCTAGTTATAAGAATTTGTTTGTATTATGATAATCTTATCTGATGAGATGGGATTTTGCATAAAGGTTGAAATATGCCGATCTTAATTGATTAAACTTTTAAGATTGTTGTATTAATTCAACGTGAAAATGTGTTAAATAATCATTTCCGGAAAAGTCACAAACTAAACCGGTATACGCAGCTACTACTAATTTCTTTTGATGGAAAGCTTTAAATATGCATTTTTATAAACAAGAACTATCTAATTATCAAATTCAAATTCAAAAGCCTTTCTGAGCGCTTGGTTGACGCGACGCGTGACCAAAATGCTGGCGTTTATTTGGCCCAACGCATAAGCATTGCTATTCAGCGTGGTAATGCCACCAGCATGCTGGGTACGCCTCCGATTGGTCTATGGATAAGTGGTCTATGGATAATTCAGGTGTGCTTAGTGTAAGTAGTTAGTTAGGTAGGTTTGTAGTGTAGTGTAGTTCTCATTGTATTTTAGTTTTGTTAATAAAGGCTCTGCCCACTCAAAAAAAATAAATCAAATTGATACTACAGTAACGCCATGTAAACGGGTCGTTATTTTTTCCGTTTCAATGGAACTAACGTAATAAAAATTATACTGTAATATTACTATATGTAACAGGAGTATTTGAGTTATAAACTACTATTTTTCGCAGTTACTTTGCTAGTAAAATAGATATAATATTTTATTTATCAACTAAATAACAGAATTGTTTTACCACAACATAATTTCATAAATCTTGTCACAAACACTAATCTAATAAATGTGTTATTTGAAATAGGAAATAGTTTTTAATACCAACGCAAACGAGCTGACAGTTATAAAATACATCCTAATCCATTAGGCATAAGACGAATAATATCATCATTTAAACAAACTGCCGCTTTTTGAATTATCAAGTAAAGACTTGTTCTATCAATCAATGAATAGTAGGTGATTTATTTTATTCCATTAAGGAATAGAAACATATACACTCTCATCATTAATTACGTGACAATTATTATAGTAATTATAGATAAATAAATAGATAGAAACTCTTTATTGTGACACAAACGTATTATAGTATTACAGAGAAACACTTATGAACTACTCAGCAATAAGGCCGCCACAAATTATTATACGGCCTTATTGCTGAGAGCAATCTCTGCCAAGCAACCAGCATCAAGGAAAATACAAACACTCGTAGGCGGTGGCAGTATCATTAATTTAATAAATATTAATTAATTATAAGACATTAGACAAGACACAAAGACAAAACACAAGGAAAAGGAACACATGTGTTTTATTTCTGAGAGCAAAACCTCCTAAACAAAGAAATTACTAGTAGAATAAATTTACTAGCAACGGCCCGCGATTTTACCGGGATGTTTACCGTTCTTGTTATTTCTCAGAGATAAAATAGGCTATACATATATAGTTTGTTCCAGACTATAATGTAACAGTATTCCCAATATCAGCCCGATCCGGTAATACGTTACGACGTGATGAAGCAACAAATATCCAAACATTCAAACATTAACATTTATAATATTAATAGGATTTTCTCACCTGCAGGTACGACTGTACGCAAAAACAACTTTTAATTTTTGTTTAACACCATGTTTTAAGTTTTCCGGTAAGGTGAGTTTAAAACTGCGTACAGCACGCATGACTCTCTAGAGTGCGTCTTGGACAAACGACGTGGTCACCGGCTCGCAGTGGAAAAGTGAAATTTCTCGCGTTTCTAGAACTTAAACTTTTTAGATGAACTCACGCTTATTGGATGATGTAAGTGTTTAACGTGTGTCGGTCGTCAATGTCGTTTTGCCTTACACGAATAATATACCTACTAAAACACTTATCAAAAAATTATTCAGTCCACATGTATAGGCAATCTTTACCAACAATCATTTGCCAACTGGAAAGTGGAACCCAAAATTGGAGCCTTGGTCGGTATTCTTAATACTCCTCTATTAGGTTTACATACATTTTCGCTTTTGTTTATACCCTAAGATTAAACATTAAATTACAAACAAAACGGTTTAATTTCGAGTAGTATTGGTAAAAAAAATATTTGTCAGCTCATACATTTACTACCAAATAATTATTAACGTTGAAGGCTTTAGTCTTGGCAGCTAAAGTTAAGTCCGTTAGAAAGAATAAACACTCATATTTTGATTACTATTTGATTTATTTAACTATATAGAACAAATAATAATAAGAAATATCTAGAACAAAAGCTCATAAAGGTCCATATGTTATGACTGCGTTATTCGAAAAATATTTCAAAGTCTAGAATATCGCCGAAAAGTTGCTAAGTTCTTTATCGGATGCAGTTCGGGGAGTACGCTGCTGATCACAGCTCCTTGCTATTTTTTCTAGCGCACTGCTTGTAGCTCGAAAAAACGACATCATTTCAAAGTTAGTTCCAAAAGTCAAAGTCTGCCAAAGTGAAGTCAAAATTAGTAAATTTTGACTCTACGCTCGTAATAAAAACGTCTAAGCTGTGGAATGAATGACCCGCCTGAATGGGTTTTCTCCGATAGTGACAATTTTGAATACTTCAAGCCGAGAGTGAATAGGTTTCTTCTAAGTTAGTATGCATGTTCCACTGTAGGTAGAGACCTAGAGACCAATTCATCGCTTTACATCAGCCAATATGGCTGTCAAATGTAAATTTATCAGTGTTCTAAAAACAACTTAAAAACTAATAATCAAGATTCTGATATACTAATGAAGATTTTAGATTTTGCGATTTTTTTCTTAAATCTCTGTAAACTTTGTATTATAATTTATAATATTGCAAAAAGTATATAAGTAGTATGCGAGTTTCGATAAAAGCGAACGATCTTCTCTATTCGGAACTCAAAATAATGTATTACTTATAATAGCTCAATGTTATAATCATACATAATCCCACCAACACATGTTACATAAACAAATAGGCATTCGACCTAGCAGACCGTTGAACGCATCATGTCGAACAATATTGTAACTCGCATAAGTTAGTATTTTTTACGAGTTTTCTCAACTATAATATGATGCGATTCGTGACGTGGTACCCGCTTTCACTGTCATGCGGCCACTTTGACCACGCGCCTTTACTTCTTTATTACTCTTTTGATAATCTCGTTTTAGTACGTTATGTTCTGGTTGTAGCACTCTTCAAAGGCTAAAAGAAATAATTGTGAAGAAAAAGTTCTTTAAATGTTTCATTGTGAGATTGTAATAGGACAAGCTAATTAAGAACTTACTATGTCACCCAGGTTTATGACAATTCAGAACCACTTTTTAACTACATCATTTGATAATTAATTTCGACACACTTTTGGGAAACACGAGAGATTCTGACGAGCAAGTCTGGTCCCTGACAGTATGCAATTTTCCTAGTCAATGTCATTCTAAAATTGAAACTGAATCACAGCTATACAGTTCCTATCATAACAATTAATAACACCATAGTGCATGAACATCTACTTGTCCAAATGTCTAATATAAATTAGTATTTTCTTAAGTTGACTCAGGAAAAGAAAAGTTCGAGGACCAAATGTGTAAACCAAATAATAAATAAATATATATTGGTGGACAATGCACGCACAACACCATCTGACCCCAAACTCAGCAAAGCTTGTACTATGGCAGCCAGATAGCTGATATAATACTTATATAGTTTTAAATAATATATACTTATTATACATAAAACACCCAGAAACAGTACTAATATTTAAATTCGTCACACAAATACTTGCACTGGGTGGTAATCGAACCCACGACCCTCTGATTAGCAGGTAGAGTAACTACCTACTAAGCCACGAGGCTAGTCAACTAAGAAATTAATCGAGCTAAGGAAACAGTGATTGATTCCTCACAATAGTTACACACCTACTTTTTTGTGTAAATTGATCATGTATTTAGTTTTCATTTTATTTTGTGTCTTTCAACCTTAGAACATTTAACTTGTCTGAATTTCGGAACTATTTGCCCTTTGAAGAGCATTTTAATACCTTGTAATCCTTGTAACTTGTAACCAAGTACTTACTTTTCCGATTGGTAGTGGCTTGAACATCTTGATTATCTATAGACCTACAGTGGTCTATAGATAATTTAGGTGTGCTTAGTGTAAGTAGTTAGTTAGGTTTGTAGTGTAGTGTATGTAGTTCTCATTGTGTTTTAGTTTTGTTAATAAAGGCTCTGCCCAGATAAAAAAAAACTACAAGCACTATCTTACTAGGTAAATGAGTGGCACTGTCACATATCACTTTAAAACAAGATTTAAAAAGATAACAATCAAAATACTGAATATATAGTCATTTACAATAATTTTCTGCCATAAATTCCATTTAACAACTTAGAGAAAATTTTGGAAACAGTAAAACTACTCGTAACTCTAACAGTTCTAATAAAATGTATAACATTTAAAGAAGGGGGGACGTTGTAAACATTACGATTTACGTACGAACACTCGGTAACAACAATATGTAATAAGAATTGTAAACTAGAGAACTTTCATACATCCGTCTGCACCTCACTCCGATACTTAATTTATTTATGACAGGATTCCATGACGCTGATAATCTGAAACCGCTATCCTTCAATCTTCCTAGTTGAAATTACATTATTTTTTTTATTTCCAAGGATTCCCCAATTATACTTGCGTACTAAAGTCAATCAATAGAGAGGACCTTCGGGACGTAGAGTTCAATCCAATGACAAGTTTCCGCCTCAAGCAAACACTCAGCAAACGCTGATTTCCGTATCGATTGTTTACAGCTGCAATGTATTCTTTGTTCTTCAATAGTACGTTTTGTCTGACCAATACAGAAACCACCACAACTGCAGTCATCAACTCGTATTACTCTTACAGGCGGTATGCGAGTACCCCGTATCTGTGATGCCCTTGACGGAAAGAAGGCATAAAAGCCTTCTGTCTCTCGACGTCCATCAGCACACAATTTATAACAACACCTATGTGCACATCTTTTGTATAAAACTCACTTATTTTGTATGCAAATAAACATATACTTTGTCTTTGACTTATCACTTTCCTCTAGTTCTTTTCTTATGTTCCGCAATTACGCCAACTGTTATCTTGCGCTCTTGCGTCAGAACCAACCTAATTTTACGAATGTTTATTTTTAGCTTCTGGGGAGGGTGACGATTGGCCTAGAGATCAATTTTTGCATAAACTTTTTAATAGGAGATAATATTACGTACACAACCTACTTAATAAGTTTCCGGCCTCTACGAGTAATAGTTTAGAATTTAACAAGTCAGTGATTGAATCAGTCAATCAGTCAGGATTAATATAAATCACTGAAAGTTAGTAGAAAATAACTACCGTTTATTCTGTGATTTATATCATAGAATAAACGGTAGTTATTTTACTTATTAATATGCATATGCATGTTGCACTTAGGTCAACAAACACAACACTTTCGTAAATAGCTTTCACGCAATTTGAAATGAAGCGGTATTATTTGATTGTCTTTGACTTTCAAATCAACTCAAGTTGTCCCGTTGTGATCGTGATTGTGCTGAATGTCAAGAAACGGATGTTCTTGCAAAAACATTCACTAATTTGATACCGAAGCGGTCTCGGTTGTTTCACTCTTGCATAGCCCATTCAATGCAAATTAATCCTATTTCATTCGGTTCGAGTGCCAAGATAAGGTATGTGGTTTTGTTAAAGTCAACGAAGTTAAACTTCAAGCCAATTTATGAAGGCAACAAATCTTCACGGAACATTCATTGCGAGGATATCCGGAGAAATCTTTAAAAATGTATATTTTTATATTGACTTCTCGATATCGCATGAGTAATCATAAATTATGACATAAACCTTTCATCAATATTGAAATTCAAAAATGTAAAACATTAAATCACATTTGAAACACAGAGTGACGAATAACATCTTAGCTCGTGCGTAAGGGGCGCGTTCTACTAATATTTGTAAATACGTTATAGTACCTAGTCCCGAAAAAAAAAAAGTTTTCTTGTACATTGTCGAGGCCAAAGAGAATTTCAGATGGAGCGTCGGTTTTATTTAAATATATTTAAGGATTGGTATTGGAAGGTGGCTAAACAATGGTGACTAAAACGTGTCTGTTTCAGAGTGAAACAATGTCGTTACAAACGCTAGCAACCATTTTCGTACTAATCTTTGAATTAAATCATGTAAAGCGCATTTAACTTCACTAAATAGCCACTTTACTACGTATCTATAGAATCTAGATTTGATATCCCGTTATGTCTTGTGCTTATTGACTATTATACCTTCTCAACTATCCATTCAGTGGAATATTGATTCAGTACATCGACATATTTGGGTCAGTTGGCCTACGGTTATGATATTTACAACCAGTTCTGCTCGTCCATGCTCTTAACTTAATATGGCACTTTGTATAAATTATATACGTATTAAACTGAGGTGAACAGTTTTACCAAAACATAGGTATTTATAATTTAGCAAACCGGAAAAAGTGAAACTTATGACATAAGGGATTATGGAAATTACGAGTTTGTTATTGATATTGATAGACAGCCTCTTCGGTACTTCATAGATATTGTACGAAACTAATTCCCACACGTAACTATAAAAAAAGTAAGGATAGACGGTAAATATCTATATTATGTACTTATATAATATACTCGTATAATAAAAATACTTTTGGACTTCCGAAGTATAGGAGAAAAGAGTACCGTTTTCGTTTACCCATTTTCGTAATGTCTATTTTATAAATATCTCCTCCAGAACTACAATGACATTTAGTCCAATTTCAGCACATTTTTGTTTGATTCAAAAGGATTTTTAGGAACCTGCTCAATCTGTTTTTGTTATGGAATAATAATATACAATAATATATTTTTCTACAAATCTACTGCAATATCTCCTTCAAAGGAAAAAGCTTGTTTTTTTAAATCACAACAAATTTAAACAATGTGTTATTGATGTTATTTTTATACAATTATTTGTTTGGAAAGTTCGTAACCTTAGAGCATACCGGAAAATTGGAAGCTTCCGACTTTAATTACCGTAATCCGCCTTACAACGGTTATTAGAAAACCGGTCAAAACATCAACAAACTGACGCAAAACTATTGATGTTATGTCATAAAAATATACATACTAATAATGGTTTTCGTTGCAAAGTGTTATGATGCTTTTAATATTTCACCATTTTGTTGAATAATTTGTGATATTTATGGAGAAAGTGATCAATTTCATTACGTTGATTGAAGTTTTATAACTCTATTCCTATTTGTATTCAGTTAAAAAATATTCCATAGTTTAGTGTTTTTGGTTACGAGAGTACAGAAAGCAAATATTACATGCTTATTTAGGATTTTATACCAAAAAACAGGACCGCATTGACGCCAAATAACAAACAAGTTATTTTATTAGCTTTACAGCAAAAGCTATCATCATGCCAACAAACTTAACTTGGAATCATATTATTAGGTTAAACGTAAAACGACTACGCTAAATATTGGTCAAGTGCGAGTTGGGTACTGAACATTTCACCGTGATTAACGTGAAATGTCGTCGGGAAGCCGTCGTTGTGGAAGTAGTCTCACTTGACCAATTTATTTTATCGTACGTGGATTCAAACAAAACCAAAAAAAGTCAGAGAGACAGTTTACATAACCACTAAAACGAATAATTGCTGAAAAGTCAACCTGGAAGAAATCACTTTAGCGATAAGGCCTTCTGTTGTAGCACTAGTAATAATAATATTAATTATTATTATTATTATTATTCGTATTCGCCGCTACAGAGAGCGTGTGAATCGATATCGGCAAAATCGCGACTTCCAGAGCGATCAAAGGAAGGTGTACCGAAGTTGGGAGGAACTACTAGTCCACGTGTGAACGATACGCAGCTACCGGATGTCAGCGCTATGAAAAGTTTCTGGCGCAGCATCTGGTCGGTGCCTGTCGAGCACACGGAGGGAGCTTGGATGCGTGTTATCGAACGTGCATGTGAGCTTATCGAACCCATGGAGTCTATTACGATCGACTCCATAGACGTTAGTTGTGCTATCCGAACGGCTCAGAACTGGAAAAGTCCTGGACCGGACGGATTGCACAACTTCTGATAAAAGTGGTTTCGGTGCTCACATGAACGTTTGGCAACACAATTCCAAGAAGCCCTGAGACGGGTTCTCTTCCCAGTTTCTTGACCACCGAGTCACCTTCCTGCTCCATAAGTCTGGTAGTACCACGGAACCGAAGAACTACAGACCCATTACGTGCTTACCTACCATCTACAAGCTGCTTACGTCCATTCTGAGAGCAAAAATTAATGCGCATATTGTCGCGAATAACGTTTTGGCCTCCTCTCAGAATGGATGTAAGATTGGGTCCTGTGGTACTAAGGAGCTGCTCCTCATTGACACGACCATTTGCCAACAAGTCAAACGAAACAAAGGAGCCCTCTCCGCTGCTTGGATTGACTATAAGAAGGCCTATGATGCGGTGCCCCATTCATGGCTGGAAAGGGTTTTAGAGTTGTACAAAATAAATCCAACTCTAAAATCTTTTCTAAGCAAATGCATGGGACAGTGGGTCTGAGTCCTTCGTCAACCAGGTAACGTAGACAGCTCTTTTGTTTCGGAGGACTTGATTAGGATTGAAAGAGGCATTTTCAGGGTGACAGTCTAAGTCCCCTATGGTTCTGTTTAAGTCTGAATCCTCTCAGCACTCTGCTGAAGGATTCAGAGTTAGGTTATCGTCTTCGTAGGGAGGTGAGGTTATATCTCATTTGTTGTACATGGACGACCTCAAACTTTTTGCACCGAAACGCCTTGGAGCTATTAAAACCACGGAGGTTTTAGTAACGCCATCAAGATGGAGTTCGGTGTAGACAAGTGTGCGGTCATGCATGTACAGCGAGGGAAAGTAGTAAATTCAGAGAATTTACAACTTTCCGAGACTATAACTCTCAGATCTCTCTCCGAAGACGAGACCTACAAATATCTCGGTATGTCACAGTCTTTGGGTATATCAGCAGATGACATTAAGAAATCAGTGAAGAATCGCTTCTTGTGCCGGCTGACAAAAGTACTCAAAAGTCTTCTGTCAGGCGGTAACAAGGCGCGAGCCTTCAACGGTTGGGTAATGCCTCTGCTGATATACTCCTTGGCATACTGAGATGGACTCAGACTGAGCTCGACGCCCTGGACAGAAGGTCCGTCAACTGCTCACAACACACCGAATGCTACACCCGCGCTCATCTGTTATGAGGATGTATATCCCGCGGAAGTGTGGAGGTCGAGGCTTTTTAAATGCCAAGAACCTTCACAACCGCGAGGTATGCAGTCTTAGGGATTATTTTCGTAACAGTGAGTCCGGGATGCATCGTGATGTTGTGGCAGTTGACAGGAGCTTCACGCCTCTTTCAATGGCAAACGAGAACTGGCGCAAACCATCGGTGCTCAGCACTGATGATCGCAAGGAAGTATGGAAGAGCAAGGAGCTGCACGGGCGGTTCTATCGGGCCCTGACGGGCCCCGATGTGAATTTGCTCGCGTCGGTGAACTGGCTACGCTTCGGGGACCTCTTCGGAGAAACCGAGGGTTTTGCCTGTGCAATTGCTGACGAAGTTATCAAGACGAACAATTACCGGAAATACATAATGAAGGACGGTACGGTCGACATTTGTCGGGCATGCCGCCGTCCAGGCGAATCACTTCGTCATGTTATTTCCGGTTGTTCGCATCTTGCTAACGGCGAGTACTTGCACAGACATAACCTAGTAGCCAGGATCATCCACCAGCAACTTGCTCTTCGATACGGCCTTGTCGAGTCCGAGGTGCCGTACTATAAGTACGCACCTCTGCCAGTTCTCGAGAATGGTCGTGCGTTGCTCTACTGGGACCGCTCTATCATCACGGACAGGACTATTGTCGCCAATAAGCCTGACATCGTACTGGTAGACCGGTCTCAGCGCCGGGCTGTAATCGTCGATATCACCGTACCACATGACGAGAACCTCGTGAAAGCTGAGAAGGACAAGCTTAGCAAGTACCTTGACTTGGCTCATGAGGTTACCGCCATGTGGGATGTTGATTCGACGATCATAGTCCCAATAGTTGTGTCGGCAAACGGCCTTGTAGCGAAAAGTCTCGACCAACATCTCAAGAGACTTTCGCTAGACGGTTGGATTAAGGGTCAGATGCAGAAGGCGGTCATCCTGGACACAGCACGCATCGTCAGGAGGTTCCTCAGTCTGCAGCCCTAACCACCGGTAGCTTGGGCCCTGCCCCCGCTGCTGGCGGCACCCTAGTTTTTAAGTTTTTTATAATGTTTGTATTTTTTATATATGTATTGTAAAAAACTTAAAAATTAAGAAAAAAGATTAAATGAGTGAATAATAATAATAAAATTTAGCAAATAATAATCGACAACGCAATGAAATAATTACCAGTTCGGATGTCAAAATGGCTACATGGAGACAGAAGTCTCTACATGGAAGGTTACTACGACCTGCATCAGCCTCATGTCGACAAATCAGCGTCGAACGTGTGGCTGCAGGTAGGACACAGCTTTTCCCAGAAACTGAAGCTTTCATGATAGCCATTCAAGACCAAGTGATCGACACTCGCAATTATCAAAAACATATCATACACACACCAAACATCATAGACACGTGTCGGCGATGCTGCAGTGCGTCGGAGACCATACAGCATATAACAGGAGCATGTAAGGCAATAGTCCAGACAGACTACAAACATCGCCATGACCAGGTAGCAGCTATTATACACCAATTTCTAGCATACAAATATAAGTTAATACAGGAAAAGGTCCCATATTATAAATATACACCACAGTCTGTCTTGGAAGACAACAACTATAGGCTTTACTGGGACCGCACTATAATCACCGATAAAACAGTACATTTTAATAGGCCTGATATCACATTACTCAACAAAACTAATAAAACTGCATATCTTATTGATGTGGCGGTATGCAATACACACAATTTGCAAACAACCCATAGCGAAAAAATAGCAAAATATACCGACTTATCTATCGAAATCAAAACACAGTTGCAAATCAATAGCACCCGAACGATCCCAGTAATTTTGTCAACCACAGGAGTAATACCCAATACCTTACACACTAGCTTAGATACACTTGACATCCCTGATTCCATCTTTAAATTACTTCAAAAAGCAGTTGTACTGAATACGTGCAGGATAGTGAGGAAATTTTTATCTATCGATAAATAACTGAAAAAAAAAAAAAAAAAAATTATTACCGCACTTGGCTCCGGCCCGTGCATTGTTCTTTTTACCTCCAAAAGGAGAGAAACCGTTCAGGTTAAACAAATAATAATAATAATAATAGCCTTTATTCAGACATCTTATACAAAATTTTTACAAATTATTTTTTTATTAAAAACATTATTCTATTTGACACATGTCTGTGTGCCTTTATGGGCAAAGGCCTCCTCCAACTGTTTCCATTTCATTTTATTTTTAGCAATTGTTGTCCATCCACCTCCAGCTACGACCTTTATTTCATCCATCCATCTTCTTGGTGGCCTTCCTCGTTTTCGCTTTATATGCCTTGTGAACCAGTTCATTATTGATTTAGACCATTTCTCTTTTCCTCTGATTGTGTGTCCCGTCCATCTCCATTTCAGCTTGCTGATAGTTACAGTCACATCTTTTGTTCTTGTACAATTCTTAATGATGGTGGTTCTTACTCTATCGGAAAGTCTCTTCCCCATCATGCTTCTTTCCATTGCGTTTTGGCATGTTTCAAGTTTATGGATATGAGTTTTATTCAGCGCCCAGGTTTGGCAGCCATATGTAAGGACAGGCAATACGCAAGTATCGAAGAGTTTACGTTTGATAGTCATACTCATTTCAGGGTTTTTCATAACTTCTTTTAATCTCCAGTATTGTTTCCATGCATTTCCTATACGCCTGTTGATTTCCTTAGAAGTAGGGTCCATTGGTGAGATTGTTTGACCAAGATAGATGTATTCATCTACATAATCTATTGTGTTGTTGTTTACATGGATTGGCTCTTGGTTCCCATTTGTCATGACCTTGGTCTTTTCTGTATTCATGGTTAATCCCACCTTACGACTTTCTCTATTCAAATCATTCAGCATAGCCTGTAACCGTGCACTTGATTGAGAGACGATGATCAAATCATCTGCAAATCGCAAATGCGACAGGTATTCGCCATTAATATTCAGTCCACATTCCTCCCAATCCAATTTCCGGAACACCTCTTCCAGGACAGCAGTGAATAGTTTGGGTGATACTGGGTCGCCCTGACGTACACCTCTTTCTATTCTTATTTCTTTACCTTGCTTTTCTAGCTTGATTTTGGCTTTGCTGTTTTCATAAATGTGTTTAAGAATTCTGATGTATTTAAGTTCTACACCTTGGTTTTTGAGTGCTTGCCAGATCGCTTCGTGTTCTAGGAGTCGAGTAGCACTAGTAGTTATTGATTTTTTTGTCTATATATCTGTTTTTATTTTGGTGTGAACAATAAAGAGTCTACTAACAATAAATCTATCTCTATCTACAGAAACCAAAAATATTACCAACAGGAGTCAAAGCAGCAATGCCTTGGACAGCTATCTACAGGAATCGAGAAAAATATTCCGAGATATTTATTTATCTAACGTAAAAGTAACTGGGAGAAAGGAGTCATTTTTGAGCTTGCTATAAACGTTTGTAAAACATTATTTGTAATCATTTTTAATTTAAATAAATACTTTGTTGAGCAACAAACATCCTAAGATCAAAACATCAAAACTTTCGCATTTATAAAAATATTAGTAGGATTAAGTAGATGAAAAGTGCGGGGCTAGATGACTCATTCGACTCATTGCCATATTATGTTGCAACAGTAAAGAATATTAGAAAAGAAGGGAAAGTACACAATCCTTGGCGAGATAGTTGTACGTGAAATTAATAGTCCACAAAAGAAAGTGACTGGAGCCAGCGCAGTCCCAAGAGCGGGCCGAAGTTATTAATATCCTGGCAGTGACATTCAATGGGTTGTCATATTGCATCGGATTATATCGCGCTTTCACACCGGGATTTGAGCTGCGGTTTAATCAATTACTTGCTATGAAACGCATTGATTCTGAGTTACAAACATTTAGTTTGTAATTGTTTTATGAAACACATAACTAACGTATTACAGATTTTCAGTCAGAATTTTAAGCCTGTCTGCATCATACTGGGTATGCTTGAGATCGATAGTTAAATGGATATTAAATATATTTAAAACAAATACATTAGTGGATTCTTAAGTTATTTGGGTTAGTGTATGGACTTAGTTACAGATGACTACTTTTGTTATTTTATTAAATACTAAAGCAACACTTACTCGTTAAATTTAAAAAAATACATAATTATGTTTAACTAGTACCTATCGAACAAATCGTAGCCGTAAACTTTTGAGAATTTAAAAGAAGCTTATTCGCTAAGTTTTTCAACCTTTTTTCGAATAATACATTAGTAGTAGTATAGTACAATAGTATGACTCACTGTTAATCACTGTTTTTCTATATTGTTTTGTGGTGTAATAAAGTGTTTTTGTATTGTATTGTATGACAACTCTAACTACGTTGGACTTTTTAGCCAGGTCAATTCAGTACTACGAAGTGAATGAACAATAAAAACACACACTTGCCCATTTATGTAATGTGTGTGAGAAAATGCAATTTTATTTATTTCTAAGAAGTTTATACAGTAATTCCTGCAACTAGTGCGACAATAATAATAATACGATATATTTGTATTTTTTAATTTATTGGACGTTGTAAATTTAGGAATAGTAGGTATTAAATACATAATAGAAATAACAAGCGTTTCACTAAATGCAGCAATAGCTACTCGCAATGTTCCAAAAGAAAATAAATGAAAAGGCACTCGTACAAACATATAAAGTAGCATTTAAACAAAACGTTAATTGTTACTTAAGTATCTGTGATTTCCTATGTGACATCAGCATCCTTAACTTAATGAGAATAAAAACAAGCTCATTATTTTTAGTACTTGATTATCATTTAAAAGGTAGTCATATTCACCAAAGGTTAGCGTGTATCGTCTCGCATTAACACAGTGATCGTAACAGCGCTATTGGGGCCAATGTTACGCCGCTTGACTCTGCACTCTCACTAAAAGGGATTAACTATCGTATAGTAATCGACCTCTTTCATACTTGGCATTCCATTCGCTATAGTACTGGAGCACACGAAAACATGTACCTAGTCGATATTGGAAACTGTTCCACTTTTGAATTGCAAGCTCACTCTCAGACACAGAACACTGTAGACACAAAAATCACTCTATCATTATCCTCATTACATGGAAAATAATTGTTAGTCGCAGCCGTGCTCTCGTGGTCTGATTGTTTCTTTATCAATTATAGGTTTGCGCTTGACCGTCATCTCGGTTATAAGGTCGATCATACGCGAAGGTCATAAGTTTTCTATGTTACGTATTTTTGAACAGTGGTTTTAAATTTATGGTTTTGTTCCTCGGTGTTGCACATATTCCTTGTCTCTACACGAAATTTAGAAACTTAAGTACATGAGATCTTGACTTAAATGTTTAATTTTCCTTTTAAACATGTGATAATAGACTGGAGTTTCTTGTCTATTATCTTATTGGTCTAGAATATTCATCTACAGCTTTTCGGTAGTTTCCCTGCATATCGACATAATATGTAGTAAGCACTTGTCGATATACATACGAGTAAGTACGGACCTACCGTCCGATATCCAATTTTATTTAGATTACTAACAAACCAGGAATTCTTCGAGCCAATTTCGTCCAATTCTGAAAATTTTAACATTCAACCTCATTTTTTATTATAATATACATAGAGTGATGAGACGAGCATAAAATGTGCCTGATGGTAAGCAATACGCCTGCCCATAACAACACAGTGCCACGCAGCTATTGGAACTTCCCAAATCATTACCTAGCACTGCCCTGCGCTCGTCACCTAGAGATATATGTTTATCTCTATTCTCTATGCCTTACAATTTCATTGGAAACATTGCCATTCAAACCGGAACACAGTGACGCTTGCTAATTACTATTTGACGGTAGAATAACTGACATAATATATTAAAGGTTGCCTGGAAGAAATCGCTTTCAGCGATAAGGCCGCCTGTTGTAGCACTAGCTGTGATTATTTTCTTTGTATGTAAATCTGTTTTTTGTTTTGGTGTGAACAATAAAGAGTATCTATCTATCTATCTATCTATCTATATGTGTTGTACATCCCAGGTGGACTCCGCAAAAGCCCTACTAACTAATTACTCCATAATCAGTATGTTTTCAACTTTACATAGCCGACTCGTTTTCATTCTGATTTCTTTTAAGCTCTATATCAATTAATGAAAGTTATGTGTTGACCGCATGATTGATAGATGATCAGTCTGATTAGCTAATTAATGGTAATCAATCACTATTACATAAATGTTGTCAGCTATCAGTGAGCGGTTAAAGGGACATACAGATGAGAATAATTATTCTTCTAACTCAAAATCTTGTTTCTTATGAGTTTACATTTACTTATACTACATCTATGGTATCTAGCAAAGTAAATAGTCTCGTCTACATTTAATTTAATATTTCTTTATTGTAGCGTTTAATATCTCGAGACTCTAATGCCGTCCGAGCTCATTTGGTGAAAATATGATTTGAGTTTCGAAATTCAATACGATTAGGCTGAGTAAAAGTGATGTGTTACACAATTTTTTGACATCAATTTATTAAAAACTTTTAATTTCGTAATTATTATTCATATTATATATGTTCGTAGTTTAGATCGTAAAACGGTATTAAACTTAGCTTAACGAAAATTAATATAAAGTTAAATCACTTATATTACATTTGCATTTTGTGTTTTCTACCCATTTTTATGAATAAATTAAAAAAATGTTAATTAAATTAGTTTTATCGTAGATTTTCTATTCAATTTTATTTATCAGAGCTACGCCTAAGTTTCGTTTTTAGTTAAGTTTCGCACATAAAATTGTTTAGACATACTAACATAATATATATACCTACATACTTCCGAGCCATAAAAGTTGCCGAAGTGATGCAACAGACATATTTTTTAAATTTTACAACAAATAACAGAGCAGTACCAGAGGTTTGCAGACTCAGGTTGTAGCACCAATAGGGGCAAAGAAACTACTAAGCAAAGTTTTGGTTCGAGTGTCCATTTATTTGTTTTTAAAGGTACATTCACAGAAGTTCAAAATAACATGTCAATAAGGTACTAATTTTTTTAATATTCATACACTTCTTATAATAATAAAAAAATCACAAATCAATAGGATTTCATCACCGAATGAATAGGAATTAAAATCAGTGCATCAATTAACCTCTACTTATCGGTCTATGGATTATTCAAGTGTGCTTGCTGTAAATGTTTTTATAAGAATCATAGGCCGAGCATGAGGTACGCCTGATGGTAAGCAACACGCTTGCCCAATCAGCATAGCCACGCACAGAATTGAACATAAAGAGTTCAAATCACGGACAGCGCTGCAGTGCACATTGACGATATAACGTGTTGTGTAATTCTTATTGTAATTTAGTGTAAGGCTGCTTCCCAGTAAAGAAAAAAGTTTAAAAGTATTGAAATAGTTTATCAAAAGCAAGTGTATCATAAGCAATTGATTCGGATATGCCAACATTAAGGAAAGATTTTTAAAAATTAAACTTATAACATAAGTATCTAATCAGTTATCAGTTTTCAATTACAGAATAGATATTCAAACAATAAATATATCGCGACAGTTTTTCAGACAATTTTAACCTTAAAGTTCAGCAAATATAAAATTAAAGCTATACTAACTTTTTTGTTCAAAATCTTAATATCGAAAAATTTTGATCAAAGTACGATCATTCAATCCTCGTACAATGACCTACTTTCAAATTACAATTTAATACAATAACTGTATCCGAAGTATTGTTATTTGAAATTAAATATAATGCGGATGCACTGAAAGTGTGGAGCGAGGAGCTATTGTTTAAAAATTGCTGATGGGCGAGGTCATTTTCTTTGATGGTTTGTGAGTTACAATATGATCGTAATACTACCACTATTCCATTTCGAGTTGTTATAGATAGCCCGCCAATTTATCATTAAGTTGATCCCATAAAATTGTTCTTATTTTTTATGATAGTTGACACGATACGATTACTGTTGATCTTCATCCATAAAATAAGCAAAAGATGGATAAGCATAGATTCACGTAGATTCATTAGAATTGTATTCTACTCGTAGTAATCATCAATGAAACCGGAAAATTTGTAAGTACCTAGATTATAAAATGTTTCGCTAACAAGTTTCTCAGTCAGATCGGATTTATCACAAAATGAAAACCTGGATACACTGGAGACTTGATCTAAGATGTCATTAGAATGTACAGTTACGTATTTATCCGGCAATTTCCTGGCATTACATTAGTATCGCGACCATATCACGTAAGCTGATAATGCTCTCCTGCTGTGTATATTTTATTAGTTGTAACAAAATAATCGTAGGTTACCGGACAGCCTAGGCGAGTCTCGAGATATTACATTTTCACTATGCAACAGATGTAAGTTAAAGAAAGGAATACTTTATTTAAATGAATTAAAACATACATTACCAACCATCGTCGTAACACATGAACGGACCGGTTTAAAATTTATAGCACAGTTAGATTAGCTTGGAAGAACACATAGGCTACTAGTACTTTTGCCGCAGGATGCTGCTAGTATACTATAAATGCAGGTTCATTACTAACTTAATCTAAGAACAAATATTTAAATTTTCTAGTTATTTGTGTTTTGTGTGTTACTCGTAACAACCATGTTGTTCATTGTTCATAAGAGTTTAAACTTTGGAAACCATGAGAATAATTCTTGATAAATATTTGTGCTCAACATTAACCTACTTAAAGACGTTGATCCATAGAAACCGGGCTCATAACGTAGAGGTATTCCGCGGAGGAGATCTAGCGGAAAGTATTAATTTCCCGATGCTCTAGAAAGCTAGCTGGACGGCACGGGCGGACGCCGACACGGTATAAACAGAAGATGAACTCCACACGTAGCCATTTGAAACACGCACTTTCATAGTTAACCACATATTCTAGGGCAGTTTTACGTAAAGAAACAAGAAAACTGATTAAACGTGCTCTATAATAAATTGCATTATCGTTTTACATGAGAGGGTGGACCATTGTAACCCGGTTTTCAGTGGAGAAAATGCATTTACGCATGTTTCTTACATCTGAAGGGATTGCTGAATTATTGCTGACTTACTAAAAACCAAGAATTGGGCTTGTAGCGACTAAAACTTCCAACGAAATAAATTTTTCTGCATATGGCGAGAACGCGGGGGACGCTCTCGCATTTTTCCGCAAACCCATCGCGGCCTGCTTCTTTCCGGGACCATCTTAGAAAAGACTCTTTTAACAAAAGACATAAATGTTATCCCAATAAAGAATGCATGAATTTTGTAAAATGTCAAGACCTTCAAATCTTTATTTCTACTGTACGTCGCATAATATCGATTAACCGACTAAAATAAGGACTTCATAAAGTCGAAAACTGACGATCAAATGGATACATACCTATAACAGGTAAATAAAGACTACATACTGAATATCAGCGTAATACAGTTGAAGTGTGTATGTACCTACTGTAGCGGTGTAGATAACGTAACTTGATTTATCGTAGATGTACATTGTACAAGCGATGCGTTGATCTGAGATTACCTGAAAGGAAAGTTAACAAAGGGGTGTACAAAAAATAGTTAGAAGCGATGTGTCACCTGATGGTATTAACAGGTTTTCGGGAACATTTCGTTGTTAAAACATCAAAACAAACGTTGTTATACATAAACATAAGCAATAGCAGCCCAATTTTTTCTTGATACTGCTAAAAATCGTGGCATTCTCTCAGAAACTCCAGGAGAATCCACCACGCTGGCCAAGTGCGGATAGATAGATGATGCATCTCATCGAATAATATTTCTTAGAACATGACATAGGTTAGTACAATTGCAATAAAAACATTATACTCGTATAATGCTTGACAGTTTTCTGTACAATAATTATTGTAATACAGTAAAGTAGTAGTTTCAAACTTTGAAAATGTATACAATTTGTATGCTCTTTCTTTTGTTTTTATTTTTTATTAATTGACGTGTAAATTGTACATTTATGAATAAAATACTTTGACTTTGACTTTTTGACAATTTTTTGCATAATTACCTTCACCGTTGAAGTTTTGACGACCTTGTTTACACGATAGAAAAAATGCCAAATAGACCACACGCTTATAAAATCCATCATTTTCGAATAAATTCTCGAGATGTCATACATTAACCTTTCTAAAATTTAACAATGTGATCGTTCTACTTTTCTTTTAAATCAATTTTCTAAAACAACAAGAATTAAAAATATATCAGATTCACCGATCGTAAAAGAAAGAACGAAAGCAAAAGCGATCCTCGAATAATTTTCTTTTGTCTACCGAATCGAATGACTAGATTTTCAACACGGCTCACCTCTAACCTCACTTTCCCTGACGCCTTCAAAAGTATCAATAACACTTTTAGCAAGTCATGACAAACTTGAAAATAATGGCTACCTATCCTTAGATGCAGAGTTTGCTTCGACAGCTGATAGCACCTTGTTAATTTAAATGAAACAACACCCATTGGACAATAGTTTCTGTTTTTAGAGCAACTATCTCCCTTTTGGTTCATTTACGTAGATGAGGCGTAATCATATTTTGAACTCTATGTAGAAGCGTATAAAAACAAAATGTGTTTTTCGTTAAGTTGAATCATGCTAAATAATTTCTGGTATCATCTTACTAATCAAAAAGCTTTGTGTAATCGCTATAATCGAATAAAAGGTTAAAAATCTTGCATTACGGTGAAGGGTGCTAAATAGTTAAAGGTTTATTCAGACTACAATGTGGTTTCAAACAAAACCTCATTGTACAATAAAAAGTATGTATTTTATCTTTTTTTTATTTTACCTGGACACAATTGGCACATGACCGAGGAAGATGGCATGAAAAAAAGAGAGGCCTATACAGCAGTGGGATAAGATAGGCTGTGGATGATGATGATGTATTTTACGAACTAGGAAAATAAGCAGTATAATCAAACGAGCTTCCGTTTATTTATCTTTACATTCTTTTTTTTTCACTAGGTCTTAATTTAATATCTACATTTATTTTCTTAGTCAATCAAAAGTTTTAAAAGTCATCTTAACTCAAAACTCCCTCACATCTTTCTCAGGTAAAAAATCTAGGTCATATATCGCGTGCTATCCGCACAACTTAATGTAACATAACTGGGGTCAATACTGTAACGATCAGTGACCACATGGTACCACCGTTATGCCGTCTCTAGCTTCAGATAACTTCTTTAACAGAGCTGCCAATTTAATTATAGAGTTGGCAGATCGACGACACTAGTTCAATAGATCCTTTCCCTTTGATTGGAAAATTAATGGTTTTCCCATCTTATTTGTGTATGTGTATTAAGATATTAATGTGGATATGTAAATTTCACAGAACAAAATACCTCAGTTGAAGTATTTCATTTAGGATGTAAACTCAGTCACATTAGAACGTTAACGAGTAACAATAAGAGAAACACAAATTTCTAAAATTGATTTTTTTAAAATAAGGAGTGACGAGACGAGCAGGACATTTGCCTGATGGTAAGCAACATGCCTGCCACATAACAGCGGAGTGACACGCAGCTATTGGAACATGAAGAGTCCAAATCATTACCTAGCACTGCACTGCGCTCGTCACCCAGAGATCTAACATGTCATATCTCTAAACCCTGTAATTTCTCTGGAAACATTGCCCTTCAAACCGGAACACAGTATACATTTAAGTAAGGTATCATGTTACTGACAATTAAGTCACAAACATCATTTTAACAATGATCGATATTTAATGTTGATATTGGGTGAATTTCTTTTTTTTTTATCTGGGCATAGCCTTTATTAACAAAACCAAAATACAATGAGAACTACACTACAAACCTACCTAACTAAGTACTTACACTAAGCACACCTGAATTATCCATAGACCACTGTAAGTCTACAGATAATCAAGATGTTCAAGCCCACTACCAATCGGAAGCGTACCCAGCATGCTGGCGCCATTACCACGCTGAATGGCAATGCTTATGCGTTGGGCCAAATAAACTAGGGCTGATATAAAATATATTTTATATCAGGAATGAAGTTTCTTGATTTGCACAGACGTTACACGCTCTGAGCTACATCGGAAAAGTGTGATAGTTTTGACACTTCTTGCTACAGTTACAGCCGTGTACTACCAAACTTCATTCTGCCCGGGACTCTATGTGTCCATAGAGTCCCGTTTTTTTAAATTCATGTTAACTAAGTTTACTATATAATTTTGTTACAAAGTCGCAATAGTGGCGCCACCGATATATTCTACAGATACACGTGGCCCCGATCATCTGTATGATCGATGGAGCGTAATGAAATTATTATTGATGTATTGAAGTTTTTGTCGCCATACAAGAGATGCATGGCTACGTTTGTGAGTGCGTTGTCAGGTTATTAACTTTCAGATCATACAACTTGTATTATCGATTCAGTCTCACAAGTACCAACTTGAGCAAGATTTGTACTTTATTACTAAGCTATACATAGCTTACTACTTAAAGAAAACATTCCGTGCGATGACAATAGGTGTGAGGAACATGATGTTCTTAATAAGGTATAGATCATACGAGTATATATAGTATCCATGCTTGCAGTTTTACGATAGAATGTAACCGTTGCATGTACGTTCAACATCGAATTCACATTTGATGTGGCTGCTAAATCCAGAACGTACAAGTAAGTACTTGTGAGCATTTTTAAAAGTCTGTTTGTGGATAAATTTGCCGTCTATGAGCTAAATTAGTTTTCTTACTATAATTAATCATTCAAATCAAGTATCTACATCCTACATTAAAGTGACGAAGGCTAATCGATAATGATCAAATTGTTCCGGTAAACGCTTTAATGATTTGGAACAAATTTGATAATTAATTCACCACACAGAATTTGTTTCTTTGAAATAGATAAAAAGACAAGTGAAGCTCAGTTACTCAATACGACGTTTACAGTAAAGACTTCACAATCTTACTTATATTACAAATAAAGAAAGATTGAATGTTTATTGGTCAATCACATCGGAACCGAATCGGATTGAAAAAAAACGCCTGTTATTCGTTGAAATAGTTTTTTGGTGACATATACCACAAGCGATTGTTCTAGACAATATTGTTGTAATTCCATTTTTATTTTTATTGAATAACTAATGTTTTTGTATTGTTTAATTATTGTAATTGTGTGACTTGTAAATGGTTTTTACCAAAAAAAATCTGTATCTGTATCTGAAATACAGTGAAATTATAGTCTGGAAAAGTACATATGTAGGCCACTGTTTTCCACGGATAAATTTAAATTACGTGGATCGCTGCGAGTGATAAATATACATGTATCACAGTTTTATAATCACATTTAGCCGAGTTTGAAGTATCGCGCTCTCAGTATGGAGTCTCGTAAAAAAAGCCTTTGTCAGATTGGCCAGTCACTCTGAAAGTGTGCTGAGTATGCATATGATTGGACAAGTAACGCCGCTTTTACTCGCACTGCAGTGCTATTGTCGCGGGAAATTGTAGGAGGTTATAATATATGAGGTTAACTCGTTTGCTGGATTACGTGGAAAGGGTGTGACAAAGAAATATTGATCCCTCAATTTTCATGATAAGCTATTAATTCGTACACGTAAATTTATTTGCGTTTTCTTCAACAGCGTTAAAGTTATATCTTTTTTACATAATTGCACTTGTTTTAGACTGTAGGCCAATTTAGTAACAAGAACAAAATTAAAAATTTTTACTAACCCCCGACTACCTCAGATTTGTTATCTTTACAACATTCTACTAGTCAAGCCCTTTCATTTGATACCCATATCGAGGTAGTTGTGAAAAAGAAACGTATTTCGCAATTTTGTAGTAGCGGCCATCTTGGATTTGAAATTTGTCATAGTGCAAAGTATTCTACTAGTTAAGACCTCTTGTTTGATACCCATATTGAGGTAGTAGTGAAAAAAATAATGTAATCAGCCATTTTGTGGTGACGGCCATCTTGGATTTGAAATTTGTTATAGTGTATAGTATTCTACTAGTCAAGCCCTTTCATTTGATACCCATATTGAGGTAGGTTGTGAAGAAATATTTTGTCCGCCATTTTGTGGAGGCGGCCATTTTGAATCGATATTAACCAAACATAGCTAAGAACATCCGCACGGATATTGATCTTCAAATAAAAAAACCCGCATCGAAATCGGCTCATCCGTTTGAGCTCTACGGTGCCACAGACAGACACACACACATACAGACAGACAGACAGACCGACAGACAGACAGACAGACAGACAGACAGACAGACAGACAGACAGACATCGACGTCAAACTTATAACACCCCTTTTTTTGGTCGGGGGTTAAAAAACGGCTACGTTATCATCACGTTACGCTAAAAATGCTGCTTTCGGTAACACGCAGTTTAGATAAGGTGTATAATTAAACCACCTTGCCAATTCTTGTTTGGTTAGGTTTTCGAAGTACAACGTTACCAATAAATTTGAACTATTTAACTGAGTTTTCCAGGGTTCGTTTAATTATGATGGATACTACCTAAGCGTAACGTTCCAAACTTCCAATAAAAACGTACGCAAAAATAAACGTAAGTCTGTCTGCGAAGCCAAGGGTTGTGAGTTCAATTTTCACCTAGTGCAAATATTTATGTGATTAATACAAATATTTGTACTGTGCCTGAGTGTTTTCTTTGTATAATAAGTATGTATTTGAAAATAATAAATATTATATAACTATTTGGCTTCCAAAGTACACAAAAGCTTTGCACAGTTTGGGGTCAGATGGACCTTGGTGGACATTTCACACAACACCCAACACCATCTGACCCCAATACCACAGTTAATACATAAATACATATGTTTTACTGTGCCAATACATAGTTTTGTTTATTTATTTTATTAAATGATGTGACTTTTTTCACTAAAGTCACAGCAGTAAACATATTTGACCTTTGTGAAGTCAAAAATTTCAGCTGAAATAGCGGGTAAAGTTTCTGAATACGGAGATAAATCTTAGTTTCACCGACACTTGTTCACCACATCCTTTCATGCTCACAATTTATACGACAAGCTCTCGATGAGAGGTTTTGCGTTCCGTTATCCCATTTCGCGGTCGTGTGAAATGCAATACACGCCTGACAGATCCTTACTTACGATCGGTATCACATATTTTCACGGCGAAATTCCAGAGAAAATCGTTCACCTTTACTAATGTTACAGTATTTTAGTAATCTTTCGAATAATTTAAAGAAACTACAAAATTCTAAAATAATAAATTACAGTTAGTATGTTGCTTGTTTTTTTTTTTTGGGAAATGTATGTTCTCTCCTTCTTATTAAGCACAAAATCTGAGGAACTACATGAAATGTTTCAATGCCTCATTTTGGGATTATGATTGAGCCAAAATATACCATTTTAATTTGTTCTATTTTTTTTTTCCTGTCCGGGCGCATGGGCCCGGCCCATGAGCCAAAGGGTCCCTAACATAATCAGGGTGGACTTGCAGTTTTTTAGTTACATTGAATGTTCCTTAAAATTAAAAGTTAAACATTTCTGCAACACTGATCTTAACTACTTATATGTTGTTATTTTACATGTTAATTAGTTCTAATTAGCCCTTCAGGTAGAATATGAAAAATATGGGATAAGTACGTATTTTTGGCTTATTAAATTATTAATAATCGACAAAGCAATATTGATCATCAAACTTCTGGAGTGGGGTTGTGACGTCACTTTCAAATTATCTTAGTAAAATGGTCTTGTACTGGCTTTATTTTAAGGTAGGTATCACAGTTGTTCCCCACATTATTTTCACTAATTAAGGGATTTTACCGTGTTTTGATAGGACCTCAAATCCCTGATATTTAGATGTAGTTTCATTCACCATGTTCGTAGATAAATTGGCAAATAATGTTAGCAGACAGACATATATAATTTAAAGGTAAATACGGTTCATGAAAATGCTTCGGAATATCAGGTGCTCACACCACTATAAATATGACAACGGCGAATTTATCATCATTAGTGATACTAGTGTATTATTATACATACTTATCTTAGAGGTTGATTTTTCTAGTATTTTTCTACCTAAACACTATGCAAATAAACTGAAATATAACTGGAAAAATAATTGAAAAAAGTCAAAATACGAAAGTGATAAAGATTTTTTGTGCAATTAAATTTGAAGTAAAATCAGGTTTAATATATTTTAAATTTTTAGAGTAAATCCAAACTTTTATATTATAACGATGATTATAAGAAGTCTTTATTAACGGTACCTACCTGTTTCTGCACAAGTCTAAACAAAGTTATCAACATAAATTAGTACCTACTTCAAATTCGTTAGATGTAATTAATTATCAATGCTACATAAAATATCGTGATAGGTACCAGCTACGACATCCACAGCAAATAAATTGAGATCTCAATTTATTCACAGAGTGAGTGATATCATGTAACCTATGTCACCCAGATTATATTAATGAGTCGATTGACAGCTAATTCATCAAACTTGCTTCCATGATAGTTCCGATGAAAACTAATTCGACACATCTTTCATAATATTTCACACATTTGTACAACACGAGTCAAAACCCTATTAAATTATACAGGAATATCAAATTGGGTAGAAATTTACGACATTTGTGACTTCTAGTTAACTCAGAGACAAAATGGAGCTTAATTTAGGTTTCGTTAAGTGGCGAATAGGCTGCTAAAATAACAATATGTTTGATTCGATCGTTGAATTATAAATACTGAGTTCCATTCACTTATGGGCAATAATGGATAAACATGATGCCGCCATCAGTAGCGAAAATTGCGCGTCTATTCATCAAATCCATAAAATAATGTAAATTTAATTCTCAAGTGTGCTCGGTTTGCTGTTATGTCACTTGTTCTCATAACCTTATAATTTGCTTTATCTTAAGCGGAAGTGCGGTTTTGCGACACCAAATGACCGAGTATTCTCATAAAATAGTTATTTGCACCTGAATGTTATGGTCGGTTATAAAATGTAGTTTTAGTTTAGGACAGATTAATGAAATGAAATACGCTTCGATTCGATACAGACCGACCAGCGCATATTAGTTAGGTATCTATATTTTTGTAGAGGTTCATAATTATTTTTTTTCAATAACTCCACGGTCTCTATCGTAATGTTCCCCCAGCTGGCACTCGGGGCCTTCTCTTGTAAGGAGTGAGTCAATGCCATAATCCACTACGCTAGCTAACAGCGGGTTGGTGGATGTCACATGACCTCAAAAGATTCTAGGTAAATGCCGGTTTCTTCACTTTTTTTCCTTCGCCATTTTAAGTTAGTGGCACATAGCTTAGAAAAGACTGCTGTGCGTGGGATTTGAACTCCGGGCTCCGATTCGCCAGCCGCCGTTATCCAGCCAGCCAGCTACCTTCAGATTCCGTGCTTTTTACTAACAAATATAAAAATAATAGATAAGATTAGTTAGAGGATTCTTATTCTCATAATGTAATTTCAATCACAAACTAACATATTTAATTATATATTCATATAAACCCCCATTTTTTCCACACGTCGTACCCTATACCTACAAAACTAGGTAAATAAGTATCAGATGCTTTCGAACCTTTTAAAATAATGCTGTCAAACCATAGTTTCTCTCAAAGGAAAGTGGATTAAATTGGCAAAATTGAACAAAAGCACGATACGATACAACCTGCCGCCTGTTTGCAAATCATATATAATATCTATGTGACGTTAAATTGTCGCATTCAAAGATTTCAAATGCAAATTATTTTTTCTAACCGGATGGTAGTTTCTATGAGTAGCTCATTCAACGCCATCTTCAGCTTAGTATACCTCTAGAATATACTCATATTTCCTTACCAAACTCTAAATGAAAGGAAAATAATAAGTTATTATTTTAATTTAGCAGAGAGAGTTCATTATTCGTAATGGCGTTGTTAAGCAAGGCATACATGAAAGTGTGTCTCGTAAGTTTTAACTAGGGCGTGATTCACAGATATGCGTTACTGTTAACTCGTGTTCAATTCACTGCAGCCTTGTTTGACAAAACTAAGTAAATCAGGTATAACTATGAATACAACTTATTTCACAATACCTTTTATTGTGAAATATCACACTAACGAACTTCTGCTTCGTTTCGTCCGATCGAACATTGTTTGACGTTTAACCTACTCTGATTAGAGTAGGCTTAGAATATTTAAACGTACGACGGATCGAAGTATAAATAGATCCGGAGTAGGAAAGCCGGTACTCTATTTTGAAATTACGTGTTTCGTAGAAAGAGAGTAACGTCCTATGCTATTTAATGGCAGAATCGTACCTTAGTTAAAATTAAATGTTTACTGTAACACATTCTGACTATCCTAATTTAAGATTGCGTATAAACCGCGAGTAGTGTAACTCCTGCAACCAACACCCGTTCGCGAAAAGACTTTTTGCACTTGACTAAATTTGGTCGACTGAATTTAGTCACTTCTAGATTCAGTAGAGTGTAATAGCATTTAGTAAGCTAGCTAACTAAATTCAGGAGGATCGGGTTGAGTGGCGTATTATGGGAGAGGTAAATGATTTAGTAACTATATTAAGAACAGTGGGATCAGAAGTCTAATTTGATTATAAATTTGCTTCTAAACTCAGGAAAATTTAAGGAATCCACGTCATCCCTATACAGTATTACAAAAAAAATGTTTATTAGTAGGCTAACTTTGGTAAAGTAATCCGAATTTAATAAAGAAGTTCTATCACAGAACTTCTTTGCAAATACCGTCTACTATAGGTATACCTATTTATCAGTTTATATTGTAACAAACTGAAACAGCACTACTTCCGCACAACAAATAATAAACACTGTGTTTTGAGTTTTAATTGATTTTACGCGTATTTACGGCATTGATCGGAATTGATCGACAGTAACTGCATTGTATAAGGGAAATGGGCGGAAAATGAGATCACCGTAGAATATTTTATTTTTCTTACTTCTGGCAATGTTTCGATTTCCAGCTTGAAATCTATCCTACTAATACTGTAAATGCGCAATTTTGTATGAATATTTGTTAGTATTTCAAGTAAAGACTGAAGTGATTTAGACGGAATGCGGTGTATGGATATGGATAGATATTAATAGTTTAAAATATATACTATACAAACAGATTATTTTTGTACAGGAAAAATATCGGAAACAATGCGGGCGAAATCGTGGGGCACTGCTAGTTGCACGTAAATTAGAAAAGACTAAGTTATACCTCGCACAATCTAAAAAATTTTTTTATAGGTATCTGTCTCTTATTTATAATGCATTGGAGATATTTTTATGACATTCTTTGTGTCGATAATAAATTTATTTTAATTTTACAGACAAACGAAATGTACCTACTAGCACCACTTTCCAATCGTGGAACCGTTTCTACTCCACACATCATCATACGTACGTTCGAAATGTTCAGTCATTGTATAGAGATGCCTTTGCAATGAATGATTTCAATACTCACCAGTAGGTTTGATTGAAATATTACGATAGCGTTCAATCGTCGTTTGGTACTTTCCTTTTGACTCTTTGAGACGTAATTGCTCATAAATATAGAGGAATCTAAGTAGTTTTTAATATAAACCCGAACACTTCTATCGGTTTATTACATTACTTTGAAATATGACTATAACAACAAACATTCAACGTGAAAGTCGATCAAATTCATACTCGTATTATCAAAAAACATTACAAAAATCAATAAGCAATAAGTGAAGTTTTGAATGGTAATTTTATTTTCACCTACAATTATATTGTCGTAATTTTATAACTCTCTATTCTACGAGTAGTGTTGTGTTTGTCTATGAACTGTAATATGAAGTTAGCATTATATGAATTGCTTTAAGGATTATGACTAGGAAAGAAAATTAGGTATGGAAGTAGCATTTTCATATTATATGTATATGCGTAGTACATATGCGTAATACATCTATCTTAAATGGAATGCCCACAAAACACACTTCCTCTCGGCATGGAATAATGAAATTGATCAATTGATTGATTTGACAGTTAACGTGGATCTTGGTTTCCAGCTAGATAATACTATTTTTTATTCCAGGTTTGTTATTTTGAATTATAGGCTTACGGTGGCTGCCATCGGGCCTAATGTAAACCGGCGATGCAGTCTGTGATATAACGCGTTTACCTAAAAAATTGTCTATGTAGAAAAGATTCACTGTTGACTTTGAGACACTCAATATTTTTATTTTAAATGTATTTTTCATCGCGTTACAAGTTACGTAAAGTAGCAAAATTAAGAAACTGCAATTCTACCCACCCGTGTCGATTTTTGCATTGTAGAGTCGTTGACATAGATATGATGAATTAGCCGCCACTTGACATCGTGAGGTTTCGTTCACTTTCCTTGCTTTGCATAAAACTAGCCTTATAGTGGCTTGTGGTTTTACTCGGTGTAATTTTAGTGGTGTAATGGGTAATAATATTATTGTTGTTGGAAATTGTTGGTTGTTTTCTTTCTTTCAATATTGTAGATCATTTAATTAATGTACACATCAAGAATCAACATAGAACACAAAACTTTTATAATTATTTTCCTCAAAATAACCACAAATGACTTCAATTTAAAAATTATACACATACGCTCAAATAATTTTAGTTATCTTAATTCGTGAAAATCAATATACGTAGGCCACCTAAAGCGCACTGCTCCAATGAGATAGTGATGTTTCGAGTACATGACAATTTTATCGATGTATAAAATTTACAGATTCCTGTTTTTTAAAAATCGCTCGACATACTTAGAAAATCCCAATGAAACAATAAAAAAGTTAAAGTTTTCTAAATCAATTGAAGTCTTGAAGTAATTGATGAATATAGTTAAAAAGTTTCCGAAGTGACGCATTGAGAACCTCTCTTTTTTACTGTCGGATATAATATAGAAGTAAAATACAATAGCTATACACTAAACTCTTTCAAGAAACTATCTTCTAATTTTTAAACATCACATCCCACATCACAAACAAATTGTAAGAACTGAAAAAAATATTGCCGTTGAGACTGCCAAGCTGTATTATAGAAGCTCGGAAGTTCGTACTGGACTTCGGTTCCTGGTTAGCCAGGTTCAGCGTAGTTCCTATGTCGCTTCAGTAAAGCGTTAGGTACTGCCAGCACAATAGTAACCCTACAGTGAGAAGAGTAGGTACTCTAGATTTTATAATTTCAGAATAATTAGCCGCCAAAATCTTTAATCAATATTTTTAAAGGTTGTTTGTTGATATGTCATTAGCATGCAATATCTAAACATGGAGAGCACATAATCGTGTTACCAGTTACATTATACAAGTGAAAGCTTACTAAGAAACTACAATGTATTCTATGCGTCCAAAAACGCCCATTCAGCGATTAAACCTTGCCTTCACAGCGAAAACGGCTCAATTCTGTTAAAGAGATTATGATCTCAAAACAATTGGCATTTAAAATAACGACCGATCATTCCATCAGACCATTATAACATCTTAAAGCCACGAAACTTTAAATTCGACCTTAAACGTACAGGAATGGAGTTGAAAGTACCGATTTTGAATAGTTATTCTTGACGGTTTACAAATAATTTGTATTTAATGAAGATATTGCAAATACTCATCTTTGTAAGCCGTTTAATTACTTGTTAATAGGCTAAGTAAATGCAGAGGGCTGCCATGACATGAATGTTGAAAGCTACGAATATGGAATGAAAGTTTTCAGTAGATGGCATATGGATGGATACGAGTACACATTTATTTCTTCTTCTAAGTGTTTGTTAATTCCAATGAGAAACAGATTAAGTTGTCAGATTATAATCTGACATAACAAACACATAGGCTACTTTTTTTATCACGGAAGTATAACGCAAACGGAAACTGCGCGGGTAAAACCACTGGACGTTGCTTCTATAATACACCTCTATGATAATCTTACGTACCTACTGGACTCTTCTTAGTCAGTCAGCAGTACCTTTGCCAGTTATTCTACCGCCAAGCAATAATGTCCAAGCATCACTGTATTACGATTTGAAGGGCAATTTTTTCAGAACAGTTTCAGGACACAGATTAATCATATTTTTTTGTGCTTAGCGGTCAGATGGTGCTGTCTGTGAAATATCCACCAATATTTATTTATTTATCTCTAGGTGACGAGCCACTGTACTACTGCAGCGGCTAGATAATGATTTGGACTCTTCATATTCCAATAGTTATGTGAAACAGTTTTGTTTTCGGCAGGCGTATTGCTAACAATCAGGCACATCTCGTTCGTCCCTATACTTTATTCTTTAACTAGCGGCCCGTTCCGGCTTCGCTCGGATAATAACCTAGAAGATACCAACTGTAGCGCTATCTGCCGGCTGATTTGTGAATCTAAACCATCCAGGGCCCTACCCAAACGTATACAAAAAAAAATTCAAATCGGTCTAGCCGTTTAGGAGGAGATCACTTACAAAGAGTGAAAATCATTTACAAAAAAGACGGTAATTGATTAGCTATCGAGCGGGATGAAAGATGATTCAATTACTAAAATGGCTATTAAAAAATAGGGGTTGGTAGGTAAGGGTAAAAATTTAGGGTTGTATGTATTTTTTTATGCCACATCATAAAAAAAATTAAAAACAAATTTTTGATAAAAAACTAAAAAAATATTTTAGGATTGAACCCCTTAGTTGGGGTGTGAAAAATAGATGTTGGCCGATTCTCAGACCTACTCAAAATGTTCACAAAATTTAATGAGAATCGGTCAAGCCGTTTCGGAGGAGTTTAACCACAAACACCGCGACACGAAAATTTTATGTATTAGATAAAACACTGCTAAATGCAGGATCTATATTTTTAAATTAGCATTCATTATAAGAATTGAATTACAATGTACTACCACATACCTACTTACCTCTTGATAGCACCACTAAGTGCAGTGTAGTGAACAAGGTTGCACAAAAAAGCATAATTTTTGCTCACCATAAATCACTGCTTTTACTGTCCTTCTATAAGAATGTGTATTTGTATTAAAACGAGTACCAAAATACGATTATATCCCTGTTTCTACGCTCTACGAGTCAGCATAAGGTAAGTAAATATGACCACCGGTTCTTGACAAATTATGAATTGATTGCATTATAAAAATTCTCCATCTTAGTACAAGTACTTCAGTGCTGAGTCTCTGGGTTTATCCACTATGAGAAAGTGAAGCCATAATCCACCACGTTGGGCAAGAGCAGGTTGGTGGATGACGCATGTCTTCGAAAGATGTAATTCTTAAAACATACCAGTTTTTGCTCAATGTTTTCCTTAAAGCCAGTTACAATTACAAACTCTAGTATGCACATGGAAAAATAAACAGAGGCACAAGCGGGATACGAATCTGCTGCAACCTTACGATTGTGACGTTCATACCACTACGCCACGATGGCTGAATGTTCACGTCTATCAAACACTAACTTTTACTAACCGCACTGATATTTTTTCACAAAATTGTTATTCCTGAATAGTGTAAGTTAATTTAATATATAGGTAAATACTAAAAACCTAAAATATTCACTTACCTATGTGAAAAAAACACAATTTAACATGCATGAAACGCGTCTTTCTCTCTTGCTCAACTTAATCTCCCTCAAATTTACTGATGGCGTCTATGTACTTATACTTTTAATAATGGTTTGATTATTATAATAATGTTCTGTATGAAAAAGTAGCAATGATTCCAAAACGAGAAAAAAGTAAATATATTAAATAATAATATAATAATGATAAATTCGTAGAGATTCAAATGTAATTTTAACCCATAATACTTTATTAGGATATTTGTAATATTGTTTCATGCTCATTTACAAGTAAAATTAAATCATGTATTTAAAAGACATTATGATTACCCTCCATTACCACCCCAATCAGTCGTAAAAAAGTCTGATTAAAAAACGCCTGTACAAAAATATGTAAAACGTTTCAAAAAAATGTGAAAAATATAATCGAAAAATAAGAATGCTTACCATTATTAAAACTGTCGTGTAAAATCCAATTATAATGTCCATGTAACCCAACAGTCAATTTAACACTAATTAAATTACCAAGTTACAAAAACAAAAACTAAAATTTCAAAAATATTTAGCACTAATAAATACACATCACCGAAGACGCGTTCGAAATTCGGAATTCGCGCTGCGAGCATAGATTTGTCTTTTTTCGTTTTAATTGGGGTTTTAATTTTTTAATTGTCGCGTGCCAAGGCGGTAAGGTGCGTTCTGCCAAGCGCGCTTCGCTCGCGTTGGACTGTGGTCAACTGCGGCAGTGAAAGATCGGACGCACGCAAGATGCGCTCTAACTGAACAATCTGAACATCTTTAATTTTATGACGAGTGAAGCATAATAATTATTATCTTTATCGACTATAATGCAATGCGTACAGCTGCTGCACATTGTAGAAACTTTAACTTTAACGTTGGTGTAAGCGAAATGCAATGTCGATAATTATTATTTCAAAAATGTTGATAAAATCGTTTGATTTCATTTCTATGAAGAAAATAATTTGGATGTAACTTCTAAACTACGAGTAAAATTACCTTATTCACAGAAGTAGCCGTACTTGCTGCGTGCTGTTCAGCGAAATAATGAAAACCCATAACCGGTGTAGGACGTTAAAGAATATAGTTTGAAAATAAAAACAATAACTAATTATGAATTTTATTTCTCAACTATTGTACCTTTTTCCACTCGTTGTTTTGTTCATTCTTATTGTGTATTTCATCAATACAAAACGGTACTAACAACAAGCTTAAAACATTTTCTGGAAAAACATTATTAAGAACTCTTTATTTCTCTACTAGCAGCGCCCCGCGGTTTTACCGCGTAGTACCCGTTTCCGTTATTTTCCCAAGATAAAAAATATGTAGCCTAAATGTTCTTCCAGACTAAAATCTATATGTAGATATTCTTAATTTCAACCCAACTCTTTCATACGTTACGACTTGATTGAGCGACAAACATCCAAACGTTCCATACATTTATAGTATTGGTAGGATTATTAAACAGTAAGTACCTACTATGATGTTATTATAGTACAAGCTTTGCTTAGTTTGGGGTCAGATGGTGTTGTGTGTAAAAATGTCCACCAATATATTTACTTATTATATTAGTTATAGTCGGTTATTATTTTAACAAATGCTTAAATTTGTTATTAACTAAATAATTAAGTTAAATTTAATCCCTTGTTTGTTTATTGGTTAGTTAATGATTTCTAAACTCATAAAGTGTGAAAAATGAAGATGTAATGTCATGGGACCCCAGGTAGGAACGAAGTTCCTTCGAGTAGTATCTACAGAAGTAAAATAATTTGCAAAAAAAAAGTCATTAATTTGTTATATAAGAGTTCAAAGTTGCTTTTTTAAAGCGTACTCAATTTTGATGACCGAGCAAGGGGAGGATTCTAATATTGAATTACGAGCGCAGTGAATGAGCTCAAATAAGAATCCTGAGCGTTAACAAGAGAATCAAAGGAGCATGAGGTGAAAAATCTTTTGCACCCGATCTTTGCATTCGAGTGCAATAAGTAACTTTTCATCCCACCTGAGCGAGGAAATTACTAAATGCTTTGCGCATTTTCAGTTAATTCAGTTGGAGTCCAATAAACTAATTCGTAGCAGGCTAGAATCACTCGTTTTAGGTTTTTCGGTTGTTTTCAAGTTTCTTATTTCTAAGCTAAGGTTTTAGTGTGACAAAGCCTTTGAAAGTGGTAAAAAATGTGCGCGCTAAAGACAGCACGGCAAAAGTGAAAACTAAAATAAGAACTATTTAAAACCTACTAAATAATTATAATAATTAAAAATAAAAACGATTTATAAATTGAAATTGAATATACCTAGTAAGCACAGCAACATGAGAATAACATATGGCTGAATGACTAGTATCCATGGCCAAGAAAATATTTTTTTTAATAAACGCGCGTGGGAAATATCGTTATACTCGGTTTTTTTAGTAACAATGTGTCGTTCGTTCAATTTGAGAGAACCGGATCGCACCTGAACCATAGATAAAAAGACCCGGGTCGTTCGACCCGTTCAAACGAACCATTTGTTATTTTTGAGCCAGTGCTACATATGTTAGTCAATAGAACTACTCGTTCAGTTGCTTTTCGTTTCGTTCACCGTTCAATCAAACCATTGGTTCATAAACATAAACTAATAAACAAATTATAAAGTACGTTTTGGGATTCATGACGATCGTTTGACAACCATTTAATTCTGATTTTGATCTTAATAAGATTTTTAATACGCAAACTGGTTTTATATTATGTAACTATAATGAATGGAAATAGATTAAAATGATAAATGAACAGTTCGGACGCCAAAAAATAACCAGCATACAATAGACAAGATAAACGATAATAACAAATAACTCATGGTTCGGTCAAATATGGTTCATGCCGTTTGTCGGCTTATTCGACCTTAACTTCACGCGTAACCTGATCTTGTAATCGAACGAACGAATCATTTTAAGCTTAGTGATCCAATGGTTCTTATGGTTCTCGCGACCCGGGTTATTTGATTCGTTCGTTCGTAAACGACTCATATGTATTTTTTAGCATTTGCTATTTATTTATTTTATAGGTATTTCGCTAAAAATGCATAAATATCTATGTTGTGTTATAGTGTATGTGCAAGTACTGTGATGAAAATAGGTACTTTTCATTATGTGTGTTTACGTAGTGTAAGTGCTGTGAAGCTGTGATAAAACAGTGATAGTTATATTACAACAAAAACTTTTTTGCAATGGATGTAAATAAAAAATAGTGTATTTGCTACGTAAAAGTTAAGTTTTTAATAAATTTTGTTTCTTTTGCATGAAATAAAAATGAAAAGCCAAAAACTTAGGTACCTACTTGATTTTTACGCATAAATTTTGAGGTTCTATGAAAAAAGTGTTCATGTAAAACTTGTATATCTTTTTATTACCTACAACTTTGTAGTAGATTTTTTTCCATAGGTCTTGTAGTTTTGCCGGAAATCGAGATAAGCCGTTTTTACCCATACAACGGACGCCCTTCCTTCCAAAAAAACCCTGCCACTTCCCGACTTCAGATCGTCCGTAAATAATGTTTCCTTTCACTTTTGTCATATTCTCTCCTTTTACAATGGGTTTATCCTAATGTTTTCTTTAGTTTCAGAAATTATCGAGACTGATTAACAATATGACGTGAAAAGATAATTGCGCGCAAAGCAAATTAAAAAAAGTAAGTACACCAAGGAAGTCTGAGTTTTTAACAAACTAAAAAAAGTTTTTTTTTGACTTTTATAGGTTTACACTTGACCGCCATCTCGCCTGATGGTAAGCGACGATGCGGTCTACGATGGAGTGTGTTTACCAAGAAGAAACCGATTCACTCTCGATTTGAAGACACCAAGATTATAAAGCTGTATGATAAATTCGGCACCATGGAGGAAAGTAAATAGGTTTAATGATGCTTTGAATTTACAAACTTAGTGCACACGACGTTCTAAATTCATATTTACAATATTATCTAACGGATAAAATCGTCACTTCGTTTAAATATTTTTCTTACGATTTTAGTCTCATTTTTTTCTTCAGTTCGGTCGCACAGAAAAGTCCCTCCATCTCCTCCAAGCCTGTCGTTAGGAACTTCGTTCCAACAAGTCTAGTGGAATTCAGATCATACGACAACCAATCCAAACAGGTTTTCACTTAATTCAGCTCCAAATTTATACCGTGCGTCCAAATCTCCAAATCTATACTAATATTATAAAGCTGAAGAGTTTGTTTGTTTGAATGCTAGGATCTCCGGAATTACTGGTCCGAATTGAAAGATTGTTTTTCTATTGGACAGTCCATTTATCAAGGAAGGCTATAATAGGCTATAAGTATAACATTACGCTACTATCAATAGGAGCGGAGTATGAATTAACAGTGTAACAAAACGGGCAAAAATAGAGAGCTTTCGCTGCGTACGTTCACGTGCCCTGAAGTCGGTGACAGCATGTGTCTCTAAATTAAGATTGCTTCATTATAAACCTTTGCTTAAATTTGTTCTAAATCTGAGTTAGTACAAAAAAATCTCGACAGGTGGCGTAACAACGCGCGCAGGGTCAGCTAGTGGTACATCTACAAATACGTAGTGTAGTAAATGTATTTATACATTTTAGTTGCAAACTGCACCATAGCGCATCTTTGACTCATAACGTACTTGAAGTTAAGACTAGTGTTAGAGCAATTCGTTATTGGCCTGTTGCTCTCTTCATTCTGTCAGGTTGAAGTCCATCTGGGGAAGTACCAGTTGTTTGCCAGGCATTCTACCGCCTAGCAGTCCACGGCGGGTTTACGGGGCCATGAAGTCATTAACCTGGGTAAACCACTAATTAAAATGCACGCACTTATTTTTCGCACGGTCTTTTGTGGCTTGACTACGCCAATGGGACCGCCCCCCTCCTGGCCCCAAAACTGGATCTGCCGTTGCAAGCAGTAATGTGAAAACATCTCTGTGTTCCGCCTTGAAGGGCAATGTTTCCAATGAAATTACGGACCTTAGAGATAAAACATCTGGGTGACGAGCGCAGTGCAGTGCTAGGCGATGATTAGGACTGCTACGTGTCATTGTGCTGTTATGGACAGGGCTTTTGCTTACCATAGGGCTCATGTCCTGCTGATCTCATCATTCTGTACTATAAACAAAAACAAAATTAAATTTTTTTATTAACCCCCGACTACCTCAGATTTGTTATCTTTACAACATTCTACTAGTCAAGCCCTTTCATTTGCCTTTCATTTGATACCCATATTAAGGGAGTTGTGAAAAAAGAAATGTATTTCGCCATTTTGTGGAAGCGGCCATCTTGGATTTGAAATTTGTCATAGTGCAATGTATTCTACTCAAGCCCTTTCGTTTGATACCAATTGAGGTAGTAGTGAAAAAAAATAATATAATTCGCCATTTTGTGGTAGCGGCCATCTTGTTTTTTTTTATAATGTAGGTCTATACCTACATTATAAAAAAAACAAGATGGTATTCTATAACTATTCTACTAGTCCAGCTCTTTCATTTGATACCCATATTGAGGTAGGTTGTGAAGAAATATTTTGTCCACCATTTTGTGGCGGCGGCCATCTTGAATCGATATTAACCAAACATAGCTAAGAACATCTGCACGGATATTCACTTTCAAATAAAAAAACCGCATCGAAATCGGCCCATCCGTTTGAGCTCTACGGTGCCACAGACAGACACACAGACAGACAGACATCGACGTCAAACTTATAACACCCCTTTTTTGGTCGGAAGTTAAAAAGAAGAAAAATATTATCGAAACATCGATTTATTCAAGGCTCAGGAAGACAAAAGCTATTTATTTATTGTATTTCAAGCTGAGACAAACAATTATACAGTAATACAGTTTTTTTTTGTGTACTTTTATGACTAAAAACTAACTTGCAGATATACAATATTGAGCTTGAGTCAAGTTTTGTAATTCGGAGGTTACTAGCACCTAAACATGGAGATTGTGATATTTTATAACTCAACGATAGCTATTCTGAGACCACATTCTAAAATTAAAGTTAAGAAATCGCTGCGTCGCGACTCTAAAAAGATGGTCTAGGTTTGGCATGTCTGTACTGTAATTAAACAATTGATATGAATAAGGTTTTTATACTCGTAATATTTAAATAAGGTAATTAAGGTTTTGAATTCAATGAGTTGAACTCATTAAATATATTTATTTGACATCGTAGCTCCTAAACGAATAAACAATTCGTATTTTCGCAAGTATGCCGTTGGCATGCTGGGCACGCTTCCGACTGTATAGCAGGGTTGATCATCGTGATTATCTCTAAACGTTAACACTTTTAAAATCGACTGATAGACCATTTTAATGTACTCAGTCCTAGTAGGACTGACTGTCTTACACAACCTACGTAGTCAGTTAGAGTAGGTATGTAGTGCAGTTTTTATTGTACCTCTAATTTAGTTTTATTTAAAAGCTCTGCCCGTTAGAAACAGTATGATGATAATTTATCTACATAAAGAACATAGAAAGTACTCGTAATATAAGCAGTTTACTTAAATTACAGAATGTATGTATGTATTGTAGACACAAGGGACCGATTTTCAAAGTATTTTCATGTTACGGCTATCAACGAACCCTAAACTAAACACAAAGCATTTTTAACCGACTTCCAAACAGGAGGAGGTTATCAATTCGACCACCATTTTTTTAATGTACATATGTTACCTGATTTCTCCAGAACGCCCGAACCGATTTAAATATTTTTTTTTTGTTCGGATTAGTATGCTTCCTGAATGGTCCCATATAAATTTTATCGAAATCGCGGAAGTGGTTTATGAAATATGAACAAAAAACTAAAATTTGCCTACAATTTTGTCTAGATGACATTGTTGTACGAGTCGATTAGATTTCACAAAAGTTATGAAATTCGATCCTATCAACACGAAATTATGTAAATGCATAAATGAAAACTTATTTTACAGTAAAATAAATTATTTTATACAAAAAATTAACCCGACTTCAAAACCCCAAATAAGAACTCAAAAGCGAAAAATAAATTAGTATAATTAATATTAGGCTTTTGACTAAATTGCAAATAGATGAATACGAGTATTTGAACACTCAGAATTTGTAAAAAAATAGCTTAGAGATGGTAAAATCTCCCAGTCATCTTCAGTAAGATAAGCTAAGGTAAGTCAAGGAAAGCCGCGGGTCCGCGGGTAATAGTGCGGATAGACAGCTAGTCATCATTAGCATAGTTATTAAAACAAAGTCGCTTCCCGTGTCTGTCCGTCCCTATACATACTTAGATCTTTAGAACCACATTGACCACCACATTGACCACCAAAAAAAATTTGATTCGGGGTAGAGTGATTCAAGAGGATGGTTTATATGTAAGTATAATACGTGCTTAAAATAGCAGAGGAATACCGATAATTTTAAAGGTTTCTAACGTAATGTAATAAATAAACACTATTTTTGCGCACTGCAAACGCTGGCTAAATAAACCCTATGAGCTAGATCAAAATAATGTAGGTACACCAATATTGTACCCTTCAAAAGGTCTACAAAATAAGTATATTACTTTATATTATGTATATTATTATATACTGCAATAGTATATGTCTACCTCTTAGAATAACCCACCATAATCATTTTTATTAGTACTTACATTTAGTATCAGCATTGCACCCGTGCGAAGCCGGGCGGGTCGCTAGTTTAGAATAAGTGACGAAGCAAACAGGCCAAGCGGCTGGACGTAAATAAAATGCCTGTCCAAAACAGCATAGTACCAAGTAGTTAAAGACCCCGAGAAGTATAAATATCTGCCTGCACACTGCATTGCGCTCGCCATTTGGAAATTTAGGGTTGTCACCTCTTTGCGTGTAGTTGTAATTTCTCTGAAGTTTTGCCTTATTTAACCCCTGACGCAAAAACAATGCATGTTTTAGGTTTGACGTGTCTTATTTGTGTGTGTCTATGGCATTGTGGCTCCCGAAGCGATGTCGATTTTGTTTACAAAGGTAATCGGTAGGGAGTGAGTGTTCTTAGCTATGTTTCATCAAAATTGGTTCAGCCGTTTCAATTTTACCAGCTCCTTTGTTAGTTGCGGTCATAATTAATGTTTGATTTACATACTTGTAAACCTACGCGTGATCTAAAATTTGAAACAGTTTACATATACACTAACTAAGCGTTAGTTTTGAGCAAAAAGTTTACATATACACTAACTAAGCGTTAGTTTTTTATTGTTTTTATTTAACACTAGTTGCGCTCCGCGCTGTTACCCGGGCAGTTCCCGTTCCCGTTATTTTTCCGTGATAAATAGTAGCCTACTATGTGTTCTTCCAGACTATAACCTATATATGTTCCTAATTTTATCCCGATCCGTTGAGACGTTACGACGTGATTGAGGAACAAACATCCGAACATTGACATTTATAATATTAGTGGGATTTTATTTTTTATATTAAAATAGTAACGAGATCAGAAATACGTGATGTGATGGTAAGCAACAACAGTTTAATGCTACGCAGCTATTTTAATGAGCGTCCAAATCACTACCTAGTACTGTAGGTATCTACTGTGCTCGGCACCTAGAGATATAAGGTGATTGATCTCTTGGCCCCACAATTCCTCTAAATATTCCGCGTTAACCGGAATACAGTTTGTAGAGGTATATAATTGACTTAGTGGTGGAATAACCGGCAAAGGCTATCAGTACTTACCTACTTCTCCATCAGGCACATGTCCGGCTTGACCTGTCACTCTTTTCTTTAAAAAAAATAAAACTATCCTGCTACTACAAACTTACTTTATTTCCTCTTTTTTTCTTCATTACTTTTTTTTCTCGAATAACTTTTTTTACTAAGTACGTGAACCGCCTTCTATCCGGCCAGAACTGGCTATGCTGCGTAGAAACACAGAGCCGAGCCAAACAAAATGGTTTCATTGATTGCTTTTTGCATTATCTATACTAATATTATAAAGCTGAAGAGTTTGTTCGTTTGTTTGTTTGAACGCTAGGATCTCGGGAAGTACTGGTACGAATTGAAAGATTATTTTTCGATTGGATAGTCCATTTATCGAGGAAGGCTATAGGCTATAGAACATAACGCTACTATTAATAGAAACGGAGCATGAATCAAGAATGTAACAAAATCGGTGAAAAATATTCAACTTCAACTTCAACTTTTATCTTTGGCTTCTGTAAGCAGCTTTGCCGCAACTTCGCCAACGTCTTGTGTGCAGTTAGTGGCACATTCTTCTGTAGTTGTTTCGGTGTTAATGCAGCGTAGCGTTGAAGGTGGCGGATTTTCGGAGTAGACTGATATTTTTTGTTAGTAATTAGTTTCTAACTACTGAAATGGACAAACACATGACGTCACAACATAGACAAATAGTAAATATCATAATAATATATATAAAACATAGTGCATTTAAGTTACTTATATAATTACAATTTGATATTATTAATTTCAATAAACTTATTGAGTGCATACACAAAGGGGGAGTATACTAGTGGAAGTAGGTTGGAGAAGGAAACGGGACGGGGAAGGTCATTGGGAATCAGATCATATAAGGAAAACGGTTTTGGAGCAGTCAAAGAATATATGATCGGTTGAACCTTCAGCCAACCCGCACTCGCACAGAGAATGATCGCGTACTCTTATTTTGGCAAGGAACACTGGAGTACAAACAAAACCCAACCTTAGGCGACAGATGGTAGACGTAGTTTGCTTATTGAATCTTTTGAACTTAAAAAACCAGGGCTTAGGGGGGATGGAAGGTTGAATTTGGCCATAGAATCTCCCTTTAAATTCTTTTGATTTCTGCCACTCAATATTCCAGGCATCCAGGAGCTGTGGTTGGCATGTAGAGGAAAGATCATGGGAGTATACATGGTAATGGTCTTTGTTACCAAGAGTAGTGGCTTGCTTAGCGTAAGTATCGGCGTTTTCATTACCAGGTATACCCGCATGTCCAGGTATCCATGCCAGAACTATATGTAGGCCTAAATTATGAGACTTAAGAAGTTCTTCTTTAATTTTCAATATTATTGGGAATTTAGTTCTAGCCTTAAATTGGTTGGCCATAATAGCTTGAAGACAGCTTCGCGAGTCGGTAAGGATTATTGTTTTTGGTATCAAGTGGGATGAGACATAACGTATCGCTTCAAATACAGCTATTGCTTCTCCTGTGAAAACTGAAGTCAATGGGGGACATTTGTAACTTAAAACAATGCTGTATTTAGGTATCCAGACAGAAGCACCCACATCTCCTTCCTGACACAATTTGGAGGCGTCAGTAAATACAGGAAGCCAGTTATTCCATTTAGTGTCCATTATTTCTGAGAATGTTTTGCTGGGGTCTGCTGTGTCTTTATCAATGCCTAGATTTAGGACAATAGAAGGCCGATACGTTATAGCTTGGTAATTGGTTGTGAATAGGGGTTGACAGGAAGTTTGGTACAGGGAATGGGAGAAGGAGAGTTTAACATAGCTGCGAAGTATACATGGCAGGTTTATTTGCAACCTTAGTTCGTGAGGTGAGGTCAATCTGTGTAGTTCCTGGATTTTAGGCAGTAGAGGATGGTCAGCATTTTGGATCAATTTGTTGTAAAATCTATCTGCCAAGAACTGTCTTCGCAGGTGCAAAGGAGGATCACCGCATTCCACCTGGACGGCATTATTAGGTGACGTTTTCATAGCACCTAAGACTATGCGGAGGCATTTCGCTTGAATTGAACTTAGTTTATTTAAGGCAGATTTGTTGCCAGGCTCTAGCAGGAAAGCTCCATAGTCAAAATGACTTCGAATGATTGAGTTATACAGTAATTTCTGAGAGAATGGATGGGAGCCCCACCATACACCCGAAAGAGAACGAAGGATGTTAATGTTTTTTTCACATTTAGAAGCTATGTAATCGGAGTGAGGGACACCAGTGAGTTTAGTGTCTAGCAATAGGCCTAAAAATTTTATGCAGTTTTTTTGAGGTATTGGTTCATTGTTACATTTTAAGTTAAGATTAGGGATATTTCTTTTGGTGGTGAAGACAATGGCATTACTTTTAGTAGGAGAGATAGATAAGCCTATATCATTTAGGTGGTCTTCCAGATATAATAGGGCAAGGTTGAGGGAGTTTTTAGATTCCTCAATAGATCCGCCTGAGGTGTAGAGTGCAAGGTCATCGGCATACTGAAGGATGCTACAAAACGGATTAACAGCAAGGTTCAGGTCAGCAGTGTATAGGCCATATAAAGGAGGACTCAAAACTGAACCCTGGGGTAAACCCTTCCAAACTTTCCTGGATACCAGCATAGCGTTTTGATTTTTAATCAGAATGGTTCTTTCCATTAAAAACAATTTATGAAGCGTACCATCTTCCTGAAATACTCAGCTGTGACATTTTGTCCCTGAGTTTCGGAAGCTGGACATTATCGTAGGCCGATGCTATATCCAAGAATACTGCCGCTACATGCTGTTTTTCCTTTATGGCAATTCGGATATCAGTTGTCAGTATACTAAGATTATCTAAGGTACTCATTCCCTTTCTGAAACCAAATTGGGATTCCGGTAGTAATCTGTTGTTTTCAATATACCATTCCAGCCGGTTTTAATGAGAACCTCTGTAATCTTCGCAGCTACGCAGGAGAGGGCGATTGGGCGGCGGGAATTAGGATCTGAAGGGTCCTTACCGGGTTTAAGGATTGGGACTATGATTTGAGTCTTCCAAGACTCAGGGATATATCCCTGATCGAAAAACATATTAATTAAAGCCAAAAAGTATAATTTGGTGTTGTTGTTGGCTTTTGTGATGAACGAGTAAGGAATTCCGTCTAAACCCGGGGAAGAGTCGGTTAACCCATCTAGAGCCAAGTGCAGTTCCTCAATTGAAAAAGGAGAGTCGAAGTGAGAAGATGAGTGGGAGTGTAAAGGGATAGGTATGTTAGGATTCTGATGCACAAAAGGAGGAGCCAGCTTGTCCGCAAATGCTTCTAACCAAGAACCGGGATCGTTGGAAGTGGGGTTATTGTCGCTATAAGATCCTCTGTACCTGCGGATTTGTTTCCACACTATAGTTGAAGGAGTTGTTGGAGACAGGCTTTGGCAGAAGTTTATCCAACCCTGTTTTTTTTTTCTTGAGAGTAGTCTTCTGCATTTCGCAGCTATTCTTTTGTAAGAGAGGTAGTTTTCAGAGGTCATATGTTTGTTGTACTTGGTTTCTGAAGATTTGCGTTCAAGGATCGCCTTTGTGCAATCAGGATCCCACCAAGGAGGGGAAAGAAGGTTGTTTTTAGGTTTCTTGAGTGGAATAGACTCATCAGCAGATGCTATAATCATGTCTACTAGTTTTTCATAACACACCAAGGGGCTTTCTTCACTAGGGTTAGGAAGAGATGTTATGTTTTGTTCAAGGTATGTGGAATACTTGTCCCATTTAGCTCCAGTTAGTCTATATTTAAGGAGAGGTGTAGGAGGGGGAGGACGGGATACCCTGAGACCTAGATTCAATAGTATTGGGAAATGATCACTGCCTCTACTAAGGGGGAGGACCTGCCAGGATAAGGAGGGAAGGAGACTAGGGGAACAGAGAGTGAGATCAACTGCAGATTTAGGGTTTTGAGTGGGGGAAACTCTTCGAGTGGGAGTGCCATCATTTCCAATGCAAAGGTTGACATCTTCCAGTGCTTCCAGTAGTAAACGGCCAAAAGTGTCACTGTGATAGCAACCCCAAGCAGTGTGGTGGGCATTGAAATCTCCCATCACTACGAGTGGAGAAGGGACCGAGGATATGATTAAAAGGATGTCTGAAATGAGATATGGGGAAGGATGTGGGATATATAAGGATATGAAGGAGGTGTTGAATGCACGTACAGCTACGGCGTTTATTTCTGAGCTATGTGGTGGGAGGGGAATTTGGGAGAATGTCTGAGACTGTTTGATAAAAATAGCACAGCCAGCTGTTCCATCTTGACGGTCGTCCCGAAGACACGAAAATCCCGAGACCCGGTAACGGGCTCCTGGGGCGAACCATGTCTCCGAGACGGCCACCAAGACAGGGCTGTACTTGTTGATGAGATGGGTGAGATCAGGAAGCTTCCGGCGGAGGCTCCTGCTGTTCCATTGGATTATTGAACATAGATCCATGGTGAGTTATAAAGGATGAGAGTTGGGAGATCATTTGGGCGACGTTGGGCGGTAGGGAGTTGGTACTTTGTGAAATCATGCTTATGGTGATTGTGAGGAGTTGGGAAAGCAATTGATGGATGTCAGGGTTAGGGTGCTGGGATTGGGGTTGCGCTCTCTCAAGAGCATATCCGTTAGGGAATGAAGGAGGGGCGGGAGCAATAATATTCTGGTGAGCTGCCTGGTCATAACTTTTTCCAAGAGGTGGCTTTGGACGAGGTTTCAGGAAGACAGTTTTTCTGAGTGATTGGGAAGTTTGGGTAAGGAGAGAAGGTTGTGAGTCAGTGAGAGGAGAGGGTATGGCCTGTGTTTGGGGAATAGTTAAATTACCAGCGACTTGGCTAAACGTTCTGCTTACTTTAGGCGTTTGGCTACTAGCTTCTTGGTATGAAATACCTTCGCTGGACATCTTCATTTTTATTCTACGTTGTCTGTCTTGCTCTGGGCAAGCCCTATTGGTGGAAAAGTGGCGTTCAGAGCAATACAAACAAGTTGAGTTTGATTCCTGTACAGCACAGTTGTCTCCGTTGTGGGGTTGTGTGCAGCGGAAGCACCGTGGTTGGGAACGACATTGATTTTGATGTGACCAAACCTAAGGCAGTTCATACACTGGATGGTAGGGTATTGGTATGTTTCGACAGCCAGTGATGAATAAAATGAAAATATTTTGGTTGGTAATTGTTGTGTCCTAAACGTGAGAACCACGGTTTGTGTAGGTACCCAATTTATAACATTATCAACCTTATTTTTCTATTTAATCGTCTAGCCTTTAGTACATAACTGTTGCCTGGAACATGGAGGAGTTTACAAATTCGTCCATTGACCATTCGACGGGGACTCCCCTGACCAAGCCCATACGGGTAACATTATATGTTGGAATCACGGCCTCATATTTACCAGCATTCAAGATGGGACTTATAATGAACTTGTTCGCGGCTGCTGCATTAGTAAATTCGATCGAGATCTTATTCCTACCTACCTTCTTAATCCCTTCTTGGCAGACATTTTCTATTTTGTTAGTATGGAGGAATTTCCCAAATTTCATAGGCCTAATGACTGTACCCAAGGTTGGGTCAGGTTCAGATCTGGATACATGCACTAAATATGGACCGGAGTCTGTATTCTCATACTGTTGTATTCCGACAATTGACATTGCCGGATGAATGTAAATGGATTGTACTGACGCAGATGCTGTTTCCTGGTTTGCCACGGTTCTTTTGTGAGTGCGGGTAGTTCTAATTCAGACGGTAAATGCCTCTTTTACCCTGGGATTTGCACTGTCAGAGTAATCCATAAGACTAACAGGATCAGGAGGGTCTGGTGGCTCGGGAGACGGAGAAATATTCTCCATTTCCTTGTCTTACCAGTATCTATTAAAATATAAGGGACTCACCCAATAAATAAGGATATATAATGCACAAACACAATAAAATAAACAAACACGTGTAGAGGTTATACCCACCACCGAGTTAGTCCAATCTGAAAAATATTCCTTTTTGAGAGTTTTCGTACGTTTCGTACTTTGACATGACACATGACAGCATGTGTCTAAGATTGCGTCATTGAATATCACAGATTACATACCTCTTGAATATAAAACCTTTGCTAAATTTTTTTTTCGAAATCTGAGTTGGTACGACCAATTTCCGACAGGTGGCGTAGCAGGTAGCTGAAGAGGTGTTTTGTTTGAAAGCGATATTCTCAGGAATGACTGAACCGATTCCAGTCATTCTTTCACCGTTGTATATGTACGGGTATGATGAGTACTATATAATGTGCCACGGGCAGCGCCGGGGCGGACATCTAGTACAATATACCATTCAAATGGAAGTTAGCCCTGATATCTTTTTTTGTATACAAAACTAACCATCACATCTGAATTATCCATAGATCAATGAAGGTCAAAAGAAAATCAAGCCTACTACCAGTTGGAGCCGTGCCCAGAGCGCTAGCGACATTATCACGCTGAATGGCAAATCGACAATGCTTAAACGTAAATAATATTCATATATTAATAGTAAATAAACTTAAACGTTCGACCAAATAAACGCCAGCATTTTGATCACGCGTCGCGTCGACCAAGGGAAAAAATTAAAATAATATGAGTTTATATAAGTACTCTAAACTTTTTTAATTTAAAGGACGTACAGGACCTCTCTTACCAACCTAATTAAAAAAAAGACATTTTAGACGCTTAGAGTACGGATCCGTCAAAGTTATTATGTGCGTCCCGAGTTTTTTATTTATTAATTTTAGCCACTTTATAGACTTCGGGGTCCGTGGCCTTCGTCCGTCCCGACTTCGACTGTCGTATAATATATATAATAATATAACCTATACCACTCAGTGATCAAGTACATATCCCGAATATCCGTGTAGGTACATATCCAACGCTAAAAGATTTTTTTTAATCGGTCTAGTAGTTCCTGTGATTACCGCGTTCAAACAAAACCCTTCTTCAGTTTTCGAATATTAGTAGTATATATAGAAATAAATCTTAAAGGTAGTCAATCAAAATAAAATGTTCATTTTATACACTACACTTTATTGAAATAACTAGATTAAGGTACATTCAAAATTCATTAACACCATTCACGCAATGACGTTGACTGACAATATACATCTACAGACATATTATGTATATGCATTGTTTATTAATTAATTGGAATGTTTACAACGATACATACAAGACCAACGTTTATTCTGTTGTATAGTAAAAATACGCTGAATGCCATATTCTGGACATATACATACTTACAGCTTATGTAAGCCAAGATTTTTAGTTTGAAAAAATGAGTAAAATCCCCCCCCTGCCTGTATTTGTATCTTCCTTTGTGCTCGTTGACTGGAAGAGATTGCTCTCAGCAATTCAAAAGTTGCCAAGTGTGTCGCCAGTTCATAAGTGTTTCACTGTAATATTGTAATTACTTTGTGTAAAGTTCATAAGTGTTTCACTGTAATATTTTAATTTCTTTGTGTCACAATAAAGAGTTGTTTATCTGTCTAAAGTCCAATCGGTATTTAAATATACAAACTCAGTAACATTAAACAACATCAAATACACAACATTCTGTTTAAGTTTTGAAATAAAGATTACTTTAATTCTTCGATTTAAACTGAATCGTACACAGTCAACATTGTGTCATTTGTTTAGAGTAATGTCGAATTCAATTGTTAATAGACTCGACCGTTCCGTAAAACCCTAACGTGTCTATTTTATATCCATATCCACATATACAACTCGGAGTATAAAACCATAATCTGGCACTCAAAAAGATTTAAGGATCAGGCTTTTCAGTAGCTTTTCTACTATGTGAAATAAGTGGCTTCTTGGATTGTGGTTAGGTATTTATTAGTAGAAATATTTTTATGAGATTAGAAGACCCAGCTGTATAAGATACAGTATGACTAACTCGAATAACTATTTCACGATTTCCCAGTTATAAGTTATAGTTATCACGCCTGGGTAATAGTTCACATGCACTTTAATAATACGTTCAAAAAATACAACACATAACGTATCTTTAAAAAATACAACAGAATAATCGTCAAAACAACCGCATCTTCAGGCAACTACTGCAAATTATAATAGAAATAAAATAAACAAAGAGACGCTAAACCAATAAAAATCAAAATATCTTGGTGTTCCGAAAATAAAATGTGTACCTACATTTCTTTTATTTACTGCAGCTTTAAAACTCATTTATTGTGCTTACAAAATAGATTAGAATATGATACTTACGAGTTGAATTGTCATAATAAAGTTATGCCAAAAGATAGAGGAATAAGAAGAATATAGTTTATGTAGTTTAAGAGTGCGATAGAGAGAATATTGTTTCAACATAACAAAATAATATAAACCAATAATAAACTGTGGTCCCATTTATGAGACAAAAATCGAAATGAAAAACAACATTGTCTTTTTCCATTAAAATAAAAAGGGTTTTCCATTTTAATAAGTTTGTGACATAATAAAGACCTTTTTTACATGCTAGACTAAAAAGTACATTATATTCAACATAATGAATAACTTTAGGCACATCCCTGAAAATGCGGAATAAATACACAAAAAAAAGTAGGGGCTGATATAAAGTGTTGGGCGACTGTCTTTTTTCGCTGTTTCAGAGTTGGTTTCACAGATTATTTAATGGTGTAAATTGCTTTTTTAAATTCAGTTTTCCTTTTTGAATAACCCAAATCACTCAAACCAGGCGTCCAGCCCAGAAACTGTCATTAAAATCTATTCCCTAGGCAAATATTTAGCTACATTTACTCAATTTCACTGTATTTTTCCACAATTTCAGAGTAGGTGTCAAAGTTAAGTTATTCAAATGGATTGTGCATCACATATATCACAATGTATCGTTCACGAATAAACCTGGTTTTAACCCCTCTATTGCAGTAGTTGCCCTTATGACTGGTTGTCCTAAATGGCACTCATAGCCTAAAATATTTGTTGTTTTATAAAGGTACCTATTTGAAACAATGTTGACTTTATATACATACATTTTGTTATTTAATTAGTTATGAATTATTTATTCACTTACACACATTACATGCCCTGACAATTTACCCTAAAAATATAATTTTCCCATAAAAATATCTAAGTACAAAATTGATATAAGTGCTAACATAACTTAGGTAAAACTTCGTTGTCCAGTGTTATATATCAACAAATGCTCTATCAACGAATTTTACAAACACTACCTTTTATTTCTTACATCTATTTTTTTAATATACCGCAATCTCTATACAGTGTTACGCAGTAAACATGTACTAAGCTAGAAACATCGCATTTTACTAATCAATCTAAATAACTTTTATAATGGAAGCCTGTGCTTGTGAAAACACTACTCGTATTTGCTATTTTATTCACTTAAGACGATTCTAAAGTTGATTTTTGCGTGAAAGAAAGTGAAAAAAAACTACAAGATTAGAAAAGTTTTAATTTTCTGTTACAAGGTGAATGCAATTTTTATGTGTTCGTAATGCTGAGTAAAATGAGTAGCTTTTGGCTCAGTATACATACGTATTCTGTCGTTACACTGTATATATAATATTTATTACCATGCTTCTATATTTTGTACAAGTGCCTAGATTCCTTGGAATTTTATAAATATAAGGCACAATTTTTTTCGTACATGTTGACTAAATATCATATTGAAATAACTACTCGATTACTAGGTACTACTATTTGTAACTATATTTCGATTCATTTCATTATCCTTTAGCACGTTCATTGCTAATCGAAAATACTTCTAATGTTGGCTCTAACACTCATGCAACGTCTCAACAATGTGTATCCGTAGTGCAACATTTTGTAGTTTACTATACGTAATTTTGTTTCATAAGGTTTTATGGAACTTACGATAGTGCTGCTGTGGTCTACCGTAAACTTCATGTCACTAAAGAAAACAAATTTTCGTTTTATAAACTATTAAATAGCTCGCATTTGGGGTACTTTTAGACTGACTCAATATACCATGACATGGAGTGGAGAAAAAATTACTAATTTAGTTTGAAAAATAAATACATTTTTACGGGAGGTACTAACGGCATTAAGCACAGAATACAAATTATACTATGTATGATAGTACCTACTGATTTAGGTACCTAATAAACAAAAGCACAAGTTACTTAAATCCGAACGAAAGTTATATTTCATTTTAAATTATCTAGGATACGAAGTAAGTCACATCCGCCATGCAACTTGTGTATATCGAAATAATATTTATACGTAGTATGACGGTCGCCATCTACAAAAAAGGTTTTATTAAACCTTTATCATAGTCATTTAATTAAAATATTTATTCGTTAATTATCTGATATTATTTTAGTATTTTTAATGTAACAATATATTCTTAGTTATGTAGGTAGTAAATTTGTCATCGTAAAATTAAAAATATTTTACATTATTGTTTTCTCCTTTATAATATAATGAATAAGACAAAAACAGTGAAATTAAATTGTGAAAGCTTTTATAATTTGTCCTAATGAAGCCTAAAAAACTATTATTCAGTAAGCGAAGTGCATTACGTAGATACATTGTTACGTTAGCGAATATAAGTGTACAGAATTAGAACAGCCTCGAACGGACGCGAAAATCCCGTATTATGTCTACGGAATACTGTTTATATCGTAGCATTACATTTCATAAAACCTCTATTGTTTAATGCTGTTCATATATTTTATCGAATCGAAGTAAATGTGGCATGTCAGGATCGGAGCAGGATCTGTTGGTCACGCGCAGAGATGTTTCGCAGTAGAGCCGAACGATGGCGCCAGCAGACTTGGCGAAGTGTTATCTGAAAAGTAACGATACGGAGGTTATTCTTCATTACAAAGTGTTTAAATCACATAAAAGCATCTGCAGAATGCGGTATAATCTTAGAGCATAATAATTTGTCTGAGGGTATAATAGATGAAGTGTTGCCACGCAGCTAATACCTAAAACCTAAAGGCTAAATAGATGAGACACCGTTGACGTCTTAGGAGTAAAGAGTGTTATGAGAGCTGAGGGCTAGAGGTTCAGTCCAGCCCCCAGGTACTGGTTGACCATGTAGAAACGAGCCACCTAGTACTTACCATCAGACCTAGTGTTTTGCGCTCTCGTGAAATCAACGGGTTACTTCATTAATTATTTTGATGCATTTCTTTTGTTAGAAAATTAACGTGATCGAAAAGTTTTGCAACTGTTTAGGCTTTAACTAGGAAGTAGGATGCTACTTCCCATTATCTTACTAGTCCTAATAATTTTACAGTAGAGACAAGACGCTTGGAAGAGTTCGCCGCCTGATTAAGTACCACATTTTTGCCAGTTATTCTGCCGCCAAGTAGTAATAACATTGCTGTGTTCTTATTTGAAGGGCATTGTTTCCAGTGAAATTACAGGACATAGAGATAAAGCAACTTATATCGTTGGATATCGACCACAGTGCAGTCCTAGGTAATTACTTGGACTCTTCATGTTTCCAATAACTGCGGGTCACTGTGCTGTTATTGGCAGGCATGTTTCTTACCATCAAGCACATGTACTGCTCGTCTCGTCACTCTTTACTATTTTGCTATTAAAAAAAATTAAAATGTAATGTAATAGTATGGATACTTGATAGCTGAAATTTTAACTCAAATACATCCTCAACATTATGAGCACAAATTCTAGGCATATACCTCTCCAACAATGCGCCACTTAGCTTGAACCTAGGTTTTAAGTTTCCAGCTGCCACTGTCAGCACTGTCTTTCGTAAATCGTCCAAGAATTCAAGACTCCAAGAATATTTTAATGAAACATAACAGCGTTATTGTAATGTTTACCTATTGTAAAAATATTTTGAATGTTAGGTTACCTATTTACTATTATAAAATTGTCTTTCTCTTAATTTAAGCATTTCAGTCTGAAGTTATGTAATGAGCTCAACCTCGCAATAAGTGCTGATCGTTTTTCTTTCATCTACGTTTGTTTTTATTATAAGTTAATTCTGCAATTATTTACTTACTCAAAATTAGTTTCGTCGTTTTTTTATAGAGTGTAGGATAAGTTAACAATTTAATATGTTTTAAAAAGTACTAATTAGTTCCAAATTTTGATATAATGTGTTATTATTTGTGTAAATCGTTGTGATATTTTTGTAACCTCAGGCCAATGAGGCCTTATTTTTGCATGCCCGCAAAGGGTAGAACTGTTGTCTCTATATGTCTTATTTATAACATCACCTTTGTACACAGTTTTGCAATAAATGATTCTGATTCTGTCGCTCCGTCAGTAGATTTACCGATTTGCAATCTCCACTCCAGATGTCGCTCACCACAAACTACCGTTATCGGGACAGCGACAGATATAAGCTGATCACTGAAGTTTCTACTTGCTAATACGCTTAGCTACGTCGGCGACCTTAGTTTTCGGACGTATTGCCCTAATACGGATGCAATTACTCAGAAAAACCCCGATTACAGCTCTTTCCATAGCTCGGTTGTCAGTGTCCACGTTTCATCACCGTAGGTCTTGACAGATAGGATGCACTTTTGTCTTAATACATTGTGGGATGGGTAATGAGAATACTACTAAGTTTTCGATAAAATATGGCAGTAATGATTTACCTAGGAGCATGTCTTGGTCTGTGCATATGTGGAGGCACTTCTCTGCGGTCCACTTCGTCTGGACCCAGCTGTAACCCAGCCACCAACTGCATGATCTCTCGCTCTTTCTTCAACTCCTCGCGACCCGTCTCCACCTGGAATTAAATAAGAAAAGAGGTCAGTCGTGTTATTATTACTATACTCTGTTTTTTTTATTGCAATTTAGTTCTAAAAGCATGTACAAATATTTAGACTTTCATAGATAAAATTCAGATGTCCTTAGTAGAAATAGTTAGGTACGAGTATGTCCAAATGTTTGTGTGGCACTGTCCAAAATAATTTAAATTTAGTAATTTTATGTACATAATGTCTTTAACAATATTTTCTTTTGAAATTACTTCGAGAAAAGGACAAAAGGAAGGAAAAAAATTTTTAGAGACTACACAGTATTAATACAAGTATGTTTTTATAGTACAAAACGATTCTATAAATATAGAAACGGAACAGTTGGCAAAATAACTTTTTTTTTAATTTAACCTCAATTGTCCCACTGCTGGGCAAAGGTCTCTCACAATTCCCTCCACTTTATCCGGTCCTGAGCTGCAATCGTCGAATCATTTTTAAATACTCCGAGCTCGTCCTAATAAATATTATTATAGTTTAGGATCAAGCTGCAGTGGCATTAGGTACTCTTTATAATTTTTTTTTACAAAATATACATTTTAAATTTCAAAGTTTCAAACTCACAGTATTAAAATGTTTATGGTGACTTATTCAAACGTAACTGAGCGAGTCGCTAGAGTGTTATATTTCCATTCATAGTTTCTAGTTATAACATTTGAGTTACGTCTCACTCCCAGAACCTGACGTGATCATTCGCACCTTTCTCCGACCGCAGACTCCATAATTCATTAGGCATACAAAACCATGTAAGAGCCGTGTAAACTCTATGCATGGTTATTTATGACTTAACAAACAGTTCAACCACATTAACTTCATCGGCGACCAAACCAGTGACGCTTTCTATTGGCTAGCAGTTTTCTAAAGTTTCTAGAGACGGTTTTATAATTATTATCTAAAGTTACTAGTTTGTCACCACCGTTAGCTTGGACGGTGAAGGAAAATATCGTGAAGAAAACGTTTTTAAAAAACATTTGTAAAGAATTTTACATAAATACACGGGTAACTCACGTTTACGTCAGTCCAGTCCGACTCAAGTTTCGATTGCGTCCGGCGATCTTTTTCAAGGAGAGTGCGCGCGCTCAGTGCTAAACGAGCTGCGAACCCGCGCGCGCACTCTCCTTGAAAAAGATCGCCGGACGCGATCGAAACTTGAGTCGGACTGGACTGACTATATTAACGTGAGTTACCCGTGTATTTATGTAAAATGTGTAATAACCACGTTAGTTTTCATACTAAAATTTGTAAAGATGTTTTTCTATAACATGCGTGGGCCACCAGCCCGCACGCCAACGTGGCCAACGTGGTTGATAATGACCTCGAGTCCCAGCCGCAACATAAAGTGTAATAATTATTATTTTAGCTGTAGTCTAACTAACCTTATAAAATTATTTTGACGTCATAAATGCCAAAATCTTTAGTTTACAAACATCAAAAGCAATAGGGAGATAACGATATTATTTTGACGAAAGATATTATTTTGAACGCAATATGAGATTGTGAATTTATTTAAAATTTCTAAACATGAAATGTTAAAAATACATATACAACTGGGTGGCAAGCACAGTAGTGCTAGGCAGCGAAATTGACACTTCACATTTAAACACTTGCGAGACAGGGTGTTGTTTAGGAAAGGCGTGTTGTCTTACCGTCAGCACCATGTGTTGCTGATCCAGTCATTCTATATTCTTAAAAAGAAATATTCTCGTATATTTGAATGAGATTTTTTTAACAATAGGCACCTTACAAAGTGAATAGGTAAGTAGGTACTATCGTCCCACAAAATAACCAGTAAGTTTTATACCTAAATATTTATTATAAAGTAATAGAATATGAACCGATTTTTAAAACTCGAATGTCCTAAGAGTACATTTCAACCTCTCGCGAATAATATAATCACGTCACATTTACAGTTTTTTTAGTAAGTTTACCTCATGGTACAGTTTTACATCTGAGAAAGGCTATCTTGCGTGCGCAAGTCTGTCTATTGCGTATATATGCAGTTACTACAAAATAACGCTATACGGAAAATGGTATAACTTTATCATTGGAACTAACCAATGAACATTGAACAGTCAAATCAACATCAACAATGAGACATTTCAAACCAGACAATGAAGTGATTTAAAATGATGATAGATGACGCCTGTCTATCGCATATTCTCCATTTTATGTTTGTCTGCCAATGTCAATTAGACGAATTGCCATTTATTTTGATAATCATTTTCGAAAAGTTGAATTTTTTGTTTTATTCCATTTACTTTTGCGCATCATATTCATACAAAAGTCACAGAACATTGTTTGATTGAAAATGTTAAAATGTTATCCACTTATCAAATCAATAAAACAAAAAAAACCAGCAAAATGTAGGACGGCATTACTATTTATAGAGTTATTTTACTATAGAGAGCTATTGTAGACATCTTTAAGATAGATAAAAATCTTGCAAATATTCGTAAGCTTTTACTTTGCAATTCTAAAAATGCCACTACCGGGATCTCGTAGTACATATTTTAGAAAATTCTGTGTTTTTTCTTTCTGAAAACTGTTTATTATAATGTCAGCTAGGCGCGTCGCATGCCGCAAGCCGGTAGCGTCCCCCATGGCGAATTGCTGATCATAAACTCTAACGATGTACGTTTAAGTTCGATTCACGCCACGTAACCGTCGGTGTTACGCAACTGTGACAGAGTTGCGGTAATGTATAACGTCGCTCGCGATTAATTATATTTGCTATTATATTGTTACGGTGTTGAATAACAGTATAAATACTGCAAAAAAAACTTCGGTCGCGGATCTTATTATAATAACCGAGCAATTCTAGTATATTATATGGAAATCAGAAATAGCCTTAGTAAGATAATGAAATTTGATACAGAGATAAGCGCAGCCTAAAAAGTAACAAATCAATTTTTACATAATTTTTGATAGATAAACTGTTAACTTTTTACAGTTTCGTTTTTGACACCACCTACAATTCCTGTTTCTAAATAAATATCTACATATTTGGGTCAAAACACAACATGCGTCATTTTACTCTTTAAGTTTATACCAGTGTATTAGGCACCGGAAATAAAAGGATATTTCCAAACAAACTTCAGAGAAGCTCGGCCTACAAAAGTTACTAGACATCTATAATACGAAAGAGAAGTGTACATACACTTCACTGCGCTCATTACCTACTATAAAAGATTCCTTTTTACTTCGGTATTTCTATAATATGCATATTACTATTTAGTTGGCAACCTTCCCAAACGGACTCTACTAAAGAGTGAAATCACTTCAGTAGGTACAAGTCGACGGTTTTATTGTGTAAAATAGTTGTATACTTCTGTTTTTAAACTACTGGCCTGCGTTAATTACTGCTAAATATATACACTGAACTCGATTTGCAATATTTACTTACCTCCTAGAAATTCATCAAATCGAAAATTAATTTGTATATTTATTTGTTGTTAAATTAGAAGTTAATTGTGCCTTATGATGTGATGCTAGTTAAAATATATCATATTCATAATCGTAGATAACATTTAGCCATTTAATTGTTAAATAGATATTGCTAACTGAAATATCCATACTGCTACAATGGGTTTACACGCAAACGCAGAAAAACATCGCCAAAAACAAATATTAGCGGATACTGAGAGTGTAATTGACGCTTATAAATTAATGAATGCAATATTTCTTGGCAGGAAAGGAACTCTAGTCTAGTCGGCGCACGCGCAGCGAATGAAGCGAAACTGCTTGCACAAACTTAGGAATTGGGTCACAGTGACGCACGAACCTTGAATTCGTAATTTGAACCGATATTCGCTAGGACTTTCTTTTTTTAATTCGAGGGGTTCGTGCAGAGACGGCCACGGAACAAGCAACATCTATTAGACATAAGTAAAACAAATATATCAAGAAGAATAAGTTAAAAGTACCTGAGTACCTTCAATGGTCATTTGCGGCGGTTACCGTTTACCATCATACAGACGATTTTTGCATAGAATAAAGCGCGTGTACGTTATGTAGTGGTAGGACTCTTGGCAGAGTCCGCCTGGGGAAGTACCACACCTTTGCCAGTTATTCTACCGCCAAGCAGTAATGTGCAAACATTACTGTGTTCCGGTTTGAAGGGCAATGTTTCCAGAGAAATTACAGGGCTAAGAGATATAAGATCTTAGATCTCTGGGTGACGAGCGCAGTGCAGTGCTAGGTAATGATTTGGACTCTTCATGTTCCAATAGCTGCGTGTCACTGTGCTGTTATGTGTCAGGCATGTTGCTTACCATCAGGCACATGTCCTGATCGTCTCGTCACTCTTTATTTAAAAAAAAAAATGTAACTAATAATAATTAATTTTAAGTTTATTTTGAACTGTGTGTAAATTAAGAGTGGTCTGCTATCAGAGCGGTCCAAGAAGTTCTCACCAACATAACATCAAGACTACAACCAAGGAACAACCTTACAATACATAATAGAATTTAATAAAAATTGTACGCATCATAAACGTATACAGTTACGTCCTCCTACCGTTGTTCTTTGTAATGCGGGCTTATTTTAGGTTAAAGATAAAGTTTAAAAATTAAGTTGTTTCATCACATTTAATGTGTTAAAATGTCACACATTTATAACCCAGAATAGAAAGACAACGCAATGGATTTGGGAAAAATGGTTAATTACTATGTATTTAATGAAGTACTATGCATTTTGAACAGCAACCGCCATAGATCTTTTTTCTTTATCTTAACTGACAGTCCTGAAATAAGACTGTTTTCACTCTTATTTTCATGATATGCTTAACAAATTGTATTTTTTTCTATTTATTAACCCCCGACCAAAAAAAGGGGTGTTATAAGTTTGACGTCGATGTCTGTCTGTCTGTCTGTCTGTCTGTCGGTCTGTGTGTGTGTCTGTCTGTGGCACCGTAGAGCTCAAACGGATGGACCGATTTCAATGCGGTTTTTTTTATTCGAAGGTTGATATCCGTGCGGATGTTCTTAGCTATGTTTGGTTAATATCGATTCAAGATGGCCGCCTCCACAAAATGGCGGACAAAATATTTCTTCACAACTTATCTCAATATGGGTATCAAATGAAAGGGCTTGACTAGTAGAATACAATACATAATAATAAATTTCAAATCCAAGATGGCCGCCACCACAAAATGGCGAATTACATTATTTTTTTCACTACTACCACAATATGGGTCTCAAATGAAAGGGCTTGACTAGCAGAATGTTGTACAGATTACAAATCCGAGATCCGAGGTAGTCGGGGGTTAATCAAAATTTTTAATTTTGTTCTTGTCTATTAGTCATTACTGAATCAAACCCGACATACCAACCATTACCGCAATATGCATACCTAGCAGGTCCATAGTCCATATCGATTCACAATTAAAACGGAACAAAATAACTATAATAATATTTACCTACTAAAATACTTCAATAAAAAATAATCTATTGATGATCACGATACACGTAAGCAATAACTTAAACGCTATATTCCCTGCATTTACCCCTACCAAGAACCAACAAATTGACAATTTTTTTAAGGCAACGTACAATACAGTGGAAAGATAAAAATTATACTTAGCCAATGTTATAAACTACGGAGGTTAGTGCTTGCAGCGTATACCCTAGTATTATTTTGTCCATCCTTACGTGCTTCAATCAGACACGCATAACTACAGCTTCGAGCCAAGATTACGCGCATTCCAAGCACAGATATTATAAAATTATGGTTCTCACGTTACTCGTAGTAGGCAATAAACCCTTTTATTTAAACGGTCATATCGCATGAGCCGCTTTGAATACCTTTACCTAGTACCTTAACTTAAATGAAATGGGAAATCGAGAAATACGTCTAGATTTCTAAACGTGTGTTATAAAACTTATTGCTTTCATTGAAATTCAACAGTTAAAGTTGAGCTCCTTAAAATTCTTGGGACTGGGGGAAAGACGAAATTCTGATAATATTATAAATGCGAAAGTTTTGATGTTCGTTGCTCAATTACGTCGTAGCCGAGTGAAATTTGGAACACCGATTATACTTAATCTGGAATAGCACATTTTATAATGTATACCTATTCCATAGAATAGCTACTTTTCTATGAGAAAATCTACACACATATCCACTGTACTGAACAAAGTATTGTTCAGTTGAGTATTGTTACATGTTTTCGGGACATGATCGATTTCCTCACGATATTTTTCTTCCACATGAAAAAGTTCTTTCAAAAGTTTTAAGTAATTGAGCAACAAACACCCAAACTTATCTATCAGGGAACAATGAGGCCGGTAACTTATTCCACTCTTAAGTCAGTACGTCTGAGGAAAGTCGACACAAACCGTTTAGGATGCATTTCCACTATGTATGGGTGGTAGTGCGCCTACTTATGACTTGTCCCGTAGTGTAAAGGAAAATACCATATTTATGAGGTCGTATGAACCCAAATGTATAAAAGTTCTGAATTCAGTGGTAACATCGGATACTTATTATCCCAGAAACGTAACAGATTAAAAAACTTTATATTTATATAATGCAGCTGTACGTACTATATTTCTAATCTCAAAGGCAATAACTCTCTAAAGACGGCTTTGATTGCATCGCAACCAGGAACAAGGAGCTTACAAAGTAGTTTCGAGACGAGTCAGGGCCCGGATTTTCCATCACAGTCACTCCCATGACGTTTATGATGAGAAGGATAGTGACAGATAGTCTCAAATACGTGTACCAAGTATGTTAAACAGCGCCGACGACTGTACACAATTACTCAATGGTTTTGTATGTGTGTGGGTTCCAAAGATTATATTGATAAAGTTTCAGAGGCGTTACTACTTAGCGACTTATTATGTGAGAAGTTTTATTTCGTAATATCAAAGTCTAATAAATCATATACTGTGATAATACTGTGACTGTTGTTTGAAGAGTACTAGCACAAGTATATAAATATATCAAATACAATGTATGTTAAAAATGTATTTAAGATTGTGAACTATAAAAGATACGGACGCGTATACTTTTTTTACAGATTCTTTATTTTATTTTGACTAATAAGTGTTACTATGGGACCAACACTGTAATCTTAGAAAACATATTAGCTTTTATGTGAAAACTAACATAGTTATTCCACATTTTTAATTATTTAACGTTTCTCACGTACCTTTGATATTGTCATAATTAATCTAAAGTTTTCAACTTAGTTAACCTTAAGGCAAAATACAATACATATTTTTAGCAAAAACGTAGCTTCTAACAAAGATGTATGAAACTCGATAACGGAAATGACGTCACCAAGTAAGCTTTCAAATTTAGACCCTCGCTTGCCTGCTGTTCTAAAACCTCAAAGGTTAAGGTTTCATTGCCACACACTGACATTTGATACAAGCTATCGCCCACTGTTTTGTTGTATTTTGATGTAATGTGTTTACTGCGATTAGCAAGATAAGGCATGGGTAATAAAGACTGCACGTTTAAAAATATAGTAAATTTTCATCTACGATCTATAGTTATTTAATTTCTTGTGGCCTTAGACAAAGAGGCCTTAGGTGTATGTTAGCTAAGGCAACGTAGTGATGCGCCGCGACAAAAGTATGACACTTCCACAAGAGCGACAAGACAGGAGCGATCAGACCTGCCCCTCTACCGCCTAACTAAGTCGGCTATGGCTTTGCTATTGCTGTCTCCATCATTTCAAGCGAAAAGAAAAGAGAGCAGCAGTATCATAGCTAAGACAGTTTTAGTTAGGCGGTAGCGGTTTGTTTCAGTAATCTGTGGGAGGTAGACCCTCCGTGCTTTCGGTGTAAGCGTTTGTTCTAACTCTATACGTAGTAAATGTAAACTCTTTGGTTGTAGCCCTGCTAAATGTTCAAATTACCGCTAGGTACTAATTTACCATTTTATTGGTTCAAAAACCATACATCTACTGACGACAAAATAAAAAAATCAAGTAGACGTAACTAAACTAAGTTATTCAAAAGTTTTCTGATTCATATTAACACAAGAAAGTTGCTTGACCGGAAATACTAACTCCGAAATTCATTGATTTGAGTAATTAAATTCAAAGATACGCCTGTTTCAGATATATTTTAGAAAAGTATTTAATCAATATGAAAACTAATTAGATTGAGTCATATTATTTTGATACAGCACAAAGCTGATAGAAATTGCATGCACTGTACATATAAATATTAAGCATTTAAACTCACAAGTAACTGTCTCGATTGCATTTAATTGAACAGAAACTGGGTAGAGCCCATTTAGTTTCCATGTAGTTTGAGCCATTTTTTTTTCTATTACGTTTGTTCAGAACACTTTCCTAAAGTAATTTCTCTGTTTATAAATGTATTATTTTAATTTTAATGTTTAAGGGAAATATTATTAGTTTAAAAAGATCGGTAAAACATGGTAAGCTTATTTAATATACATATCTACGCTTCCCCAGATGAAGGCAGTGAGTCAACCGAGATCGATCATACCAGGATAGAACCGGAGATGTATAGACTAAACTGGATTGTATGAATCACAAATCTCACATCTTACGACAATAAATCCACTATATTTTATAATGTTATTCTCCTCAAAATAATAGTACAAAGTTTATCTGCCAAATAACATCGGGCTTCTTTAGCTTTGCTTAGTTTAGGGTCAGGTGTGTGGTGTGGGAAATGTCCACTAATACATTTATATTATTTTAAATAATCTCAACGTGGTTCTTTGATTCAATTTGATGTCTCTAATGTGGAAAGTGTTTTACCGATTTGAGTTCGCTAAAACTCAAATGCAACTTGTAACTAGTAAAAAAATGTTTATTCTTAAAACCGCACGACAAAAGTGAATCCTAGAATATGAAATAAGTATTAAAATTTGTTGAATTATTGAAAAATGATTTATTTTTAATTTAAAATATTAGGTGTTTTTTTTCTTTTTCATAAAAAGTTTTGTTTAATTTAGCGCATTAAGAGTTTATCTACCTAAAGGTATATATAATAAACACATTGATACGACAGTGAAGGTAATGATCTGGCCGTATCTTTTTTGTCAGGTACACTTATTTTTATTTTCACGGTATTTATTTCACACTTTTGTGGATTTATCGCAGATTAAAAGCTTTTTTTTTTGTAACTTTAATAGGTTTACACTTGACCGCCATCTCGCCTGATGTTAAGCAACGATGCGGTCTACGATGGAGCGTGTTTACCTAGAAGAAACCGATTCACTCTCGATTTGAAGACACCAAGATTATAACTATCGGGAAAAACCCACTCAGGCAACTCATTCCACAGCCTAGACGTTCTTATCACAAACGTAGAGTCAAACCTCTTTGTCCGTGTCTTTGGAATATCCACCATGAAACGGTGCCGCTTCTTCGAGTTACGAGAAGTACGATAGTAAAAGGGCAAGGTGGTATAAGATCGTGCAGATCAGTTGCACACTCTCCGAAGTGTATCCGATAAAAAACCGATAAGCTAGCAATTTTGCGGCGATGTTCAAGACTTTGAAGTCTTTTTCGCGCTAGAATGTCTTTGCCTATGAGCATTTTGGCACGCCTCTCGATCGATTCCAGAGCCTCAAGCTGATACTTAGCCGATCCATCCCAAAGGTGCGAACAGTACTCCATACAAGAGCGAATCTGTGCTTTATATAACAAAAGCAATTGTTCAGATTTGAAGTACTTTCGCACCTTTGAGAGGACACCTAGTTTTTTAGCAGCTAATTTTGCCTTGGACTTGATGTGCGAGCCAAAGTTGAGCGTAGAAGTCAAGGTAACACCCTAAAGCTCAAGATGATCAGTAACCGGTACGGATACACCTCGAAAAGTAGGAGTCTGTTGAAATGGACTCCTTTTTGCGGAGAACAGACACGCCTGCGTCTTTCCCTCGTTAAACTTGGCCAGATTGGTTTCGCCCCATTCAGAGACTTCCTCAAGGGCCAAGTTCAAACGCTCAATCATACTCTCTCTCAGTACCTTAGTTTGCTGTCCACTGGCTCTCGCGCTAGATGTGTAACTCTCTACAACGGTGCTAAGGACTCCGGCATTGATAGCCATTCGATCCGACGAGCAGCCATCAATGACAACTCGTATGGATCGATCCCTCAAGAAGTCCGATATCCACGCAATAAACCCTGAAGACAATCCATAACTAGATATCTTGCTAATAAGGCCATCATGCCAAACCCTGTCGAAAGCTTTCGATATATCCAGGGAGACTGCAAGTGCTTCCCCGTGTTTCTCGATGGCTTCACTCCAGATGTGGGTGACATACGCTAGAATATCCCCAGTGGATCGGTTTCGGCGAAACCCGTATTGCCGGTCACTGAGGAGATCGTTAGATGGAAGAGCCTGCGGTTTAAGACACGCTCCATAGTCTTGCAGAGTATGGACGTGACCGAGATGGGCCTGTAGTTTGCAGGGCCAGCTATTCCTAGTTACAGGTAAAACGCACACCTTTCGGTACAAGTAATCTTCACAGCCCATGCGATAGAAGGATAAGTAGGTACGATTAAGAATATTTTAAGATTATTTCTAGCTAAAATTAATCTTGATCAGATATTTCTTACCACATTCTTGTTATCTCATTTATTCTAAAGACAGAACGATACCTACTATCTCTGGCTGTCTTATTTAAAAGTCTGATATTGATAAACTCACAGAGCCTTTTCAGACTGCGGTATTTTTTGTAGTTTTAGTACGGTTACATCGCCATCACTTAGATAATAATTTGTCTAACGAAATACTACTACTAACTACTACTAGACTACTACTGATAGAGGTTACTCCGATGTCAAATTACTTAGGTAGTTATATACGGACGAACACTTATCACTAAAGAGATCAGTGTCTCGAACAGATAAATACAGAATATCAACGTAATAAAGACATTGAAGGTAACTTGTCACCGCGGTGATACTTACATTAGTATCTAACGCTTTTAACGATTAGAATAGTAAAACTCTATATACAGATATTGGAAAGATTTACTCAAGGTTTATATCACTCAAATAGTTTACGTTTACGACGTCGAAAGAGCGCAAAGAGACAAAATGCAAGTGAATAAATAATCTTGTATAGGTAGAGTTTTGAGAGACGTTTTTTATTTTCGTTGCGATTGTAATTCTTCAAATCAAACTCATTTATAGCGCTGTCGATACTTGTTCATCGACTATCAACGTATATCTCTTTCACCACTTCTCCCTGCTTCTTCCTCGCTCTCTATCTTTTTCCTTCCTGCTAGTACATCCCACAAGTTTTTGGAGTCAATTTTGCTAAACCAGCTCAGTCTATCATGTCCTGTGTCTCCTTATACTACAGCCTTCCTTATTATTTCAATGTTTGACTCTTTAACCAATGGTGGAGGCGTGCAGAAGTATATTCATAACACAGTCTGAAAATGGTTACAAACTGGTCCATCGATGTGGTCAGTCCAGTCAAGGTGAAATGACGCTGATGCTAATACTATTCGCAAAGTTATTGCCATTGCCAGATATTATTTAACATATTCAAAAATATGAATATCAGATTTGCGGAACAAAAATCTTATTGTCACTATTATACTTTTATGTGTTTGACTTTGAATACTAATTATACTGAATTCCAGTACAGTGATCGCATCTCAAGGTTAAGTTAGAATACAAGCGGGAAGTATGAAATTTCGATTTATGACAATTATTTTTTGATACTTAGCTTTTCATTTAAAAAACAACCTGTCAGAAAATCTTACTTTTTTTGTGATCACCAATACAAATCATTGTTAATAATTAATAATAGCATTACACCGAAAATGTGTATTTTTTACTTTGATGTTTGTATATTTTCTTTACGTAGTCATAAATATTAATATTCTTAAAAAAAAAATTATAATCAATTTATCTGTTGTCCTTACGCAAAGGAACATATACCTATACCTATTTACCTTGTAGTACAAAACGTTACAAATATACAAGCAGATATATCGATTGGAATTGCCAAAAAATAGACATCTTTTGGGTCTCACAAGCCTTGAATAAATGTTTGAAATATGGCAGATACCAACGACACATAAGTCTATTGTAACAACCTGGTATTTCCCTGTCGCAAGCGCATGTGTGTCAGATAAACCATGAAGTCTAGATTAGACTGTATTGTGTGAAATACTCATTATAATTTCATACGAGACGTGAACGCGAAATTAAAAGTAGTTGTTTTTCCTCTTACTTTTATGAAATGCTGATTTTATCTTTGCTGTTACGAAACGTAGTGAATACTAGTTGTAAATTAACGGTACGATACTTTATTAATTTTTCTAGACATCCTAATAGAATAGTGATTTCGATACGTATAGGTATACAGGAAGACAGTAAACGCCGCGCCGTGTCATGGTCTTTTTGAGGATCAAAGTTCAATTACTTTTTCATAATAAGTAAACGTCTTATTGGTATAGAACACTTAGTAATGGACTACAATATAACATTCGAGCTAAGTTCAAGGTGGCTACGGTAACATAGCCTATAAGTAATTTTTTTTAGATATTCGAAAAGTTCAAGGGTTTAATTGAGACGATAATAGATAGTCAACTCAACTCGTCAATAAACTATCCAAATCCTATTACAATCTTACTAATATTCTACATATAAAAGTTTTAACCGTTTGTTGCTCGATTACGCCGAAATCATCTCAACCGCGGAAAGAGTTTTAAATTCGGAACGTTATTAGATTATACTGTATGGAACAGCACAAAGGTTACTTACTTTTATCTCTAAAAGAATAACGCTGCACGCTGTGGAACCGCGAAGTGTAAGTAATCACTCCAAAAATAATCATTAAAATTTGATATAAAACAGTATAAACAGCATACTTTACCTTCTATTAATAGAACCCAGCGGTTTTTGATGCGTATTTTCATTTCATTTTCAGACTAAAATCTAACTGTTTTCCAAATTTCAGCCCGATCCAATGACATGATTGAGCAACAAACATCCTAACATTGACAATCATAACATTAGTAGAATTACAAGAAAAGAGTGAGGTTATATTTTACCAAGCTGGCCAAATGCGGGGTGATGGTTGACATATCTCATCACTTCCTTGACCAAGAAAATATAACTTCGTCTGTTATGAGAGTTTCCTCATGTTGTCCATGTCTGTTAAAACTAATGATATTGCTTTAAAAATACTCAGAGGTGCAGTTGGGGTTTGAAACTACGACCTCAGCTCCCGGTGCTTCAGAAATTTGGCATTCTCGACACCATGGCTTCAGTTTATAATCTAAATTGTGACCACTTGTGATTGGTAGTTCATAAGCATTTTGAAATAAAAATATTTGTCACAAAAAAAATACCTACTTAACACTATCTTTTTTTTTAAGTGTTTTCTATCTTTCTAAATTTAATAGTATATTGAAAATTAGAAAATGCGTTTTCATTGATTGTGCCAGAGGTAACTAAGCCGGTATCGTTCCATTTCTACGTATGGACAACGCAATGCAAATCGTACCGGTATAGGTTCGTATTTTGTAAGACGTCTTACTTTCTATCGACTACTGTGCAAACATTACGCCTCACGTCTGTGCTAAATACTGACACAGTATAAATACAGTAAGATTTTTTTATTTAATAATATCTAATAATAATATCTTTATTTATCAACTTTTCCATTTATAGGACTCTGCTATAAAGGTTCGAGTTGTCATCAGAAGCATTTGCTTAGCAATGACTATTAGACAAGCATATTAGCATTTTTAACCCTGACGGGGTTATCTAAGTTTGACGTGTGTCTGTGGCATTGGCATTCTCCCAAACGGCTGAACCGATTTCGATTATTTTTTTTTTGTTTGAAACGTGCATTAGTCGATAGTAGAGAGTGTTTTGGTTATGAATGTTGAAAATCAGTCCAAGATCGCCACTACCACAAAATGGTTGATAAAAAAAATTCACAACTCCTTCTGGGCCAGTCTTTTCGTTTGATAGGTACGCATGTTGTATCAAACGAAAAGGCTGTCCCAGTAGAATACTAATACACTATGACAAACTCAATGACCTTTGATCGTCACATACCAGTTCAACTTCACTCAAAAATTCGGCAGTATATGGGATACTGCGGTAATTGTAAGTGCGTCTCCATACTGTTATTCGGATTGCATTCTAGTCATTAGTATGCGCGTGCGCCGCCTATCAACAACTTACTCAATGAGGACTTTGGAAGTGAAGCTGGTTTTCTAATTAAATATGTTCAGCTGCCTATGTGTTATTTTGCAAGTACCTAACCCAGCTTCATATACGTTAAATAATATGACATTGTAAGATCGTACATGCTTTTAGTGGCAGAGTCTATAGTCAACAGTTAGCTGAAATTTTCATATCTAAATTAATTTTAGCATTTACCTATCCGGGAATCCTAGGTACATTTTATTAAGAAATAGTGGTAAAAAATCTGCCAGCATTTAATAGTAACTGATAAACTCTACATTTTCTTAGATGTTGTTTCACATCCGAGTGAACAGATTGAGTATTATTTGCCAACCCGGAGAGGTGCTTAAAGTAACCCTGATTAAAAATTCTTTATTATGCGATGATGGAGAGTTCTTTGGAGAGAAAAACATTCGACGTCCTCCAAGTCACAGGCAGAGCTGAACGTTAATTTTCCAATTTCTTTGGCAGAACGCTGAGGCAGAACGAAACAACTGATCGGTGTATTTTTTATATTTGACAAGATGCTGACACGTATACACGTATATGTAAGTAACTGTCTATTTCTCACAACACAGTAAACAAAATTGTTGAGGGGGAAAGCAAAAATACACTAAATTCATTAAACAAAAGTTACCGTCTAAAAGCACTGTTGCCTACCAATCTCCTCGTTTGACGGTCTATCTTTCTACGTGACATTGGCGAAATTATGAGGCTAAACCACAATAAAAGCCATAAACCAAAAGTTGAAGTTGAAATTGAAAATAAATTGATAAAATTAAATCAAGACTTTACGTGTCATTAATTCGAATAAGACATTAGGTATACTATATTCAATAATATGAATAATCATGTGACAGTGATCACGACATTAGCTACACTGGCGCATAGTAAACATTCGGATGCACGAATTGTGTGAATGGACTACAGAATGTATGCAGCTAATTTATTGTATGTACGTATTGAAGAACATCAACCACCTCAAAGCATTTAAATCTAATATTATAAATGCAAAAACTTGCGACGTAATTGAGTAACAAGCTGAATCATGTCTCAGCAGCTGAATGCATCGAGTTGAAATTTAAAATACATATTATAGTCTGGAACAGCACATAGGCTACTTTTTACTGTGGAAAAATACGGTAACGGGAACAGCACCGATAAAACCGCGAAGCGCTGATACAAATACAAAAATCTTTAGTGCAGTTTGCAGGTAAGATAAGGTGATACAAAACATTTAAATAATTGACCCTTACAAACTGGCTTCTTCTTCTAGAGGCATGCAATATGTCTGGCAACACAGTTTCCATTGATCTGAATTTATACAATGATAATAATAGTCAGCTGATAAAGTCTTCTTCTTTTTTCATTATTAACTTTTAATCGGTTGTATCATATATTTATGTCATCTGATTCATCGTCTATTAATTTCTGGCTTCTATCCCGTGCTATGTTAGTGTGATATGTTTGGTGAGCACAATTACGCCAACGTCTTGTGCTTCAGCAGGATGCTGTTATGACTTTGGTAGCTAGATGGCACATAACTTCGAAAAATTCTAGGTACATGTCGTTTTCCTCAAGATGTTTTCCTTCACCATTTTAAGTAAGCGGCATTACGCACATGACTTCGAAAAGACAGTGGTGTGAAACTCATTTATAGGCGTACCACGAAATAATGGCACTAGGATGACATTGTCAGGAGGGCGTGAAATCGGACATCGGCAACCCTGGTTGCCTTGTCGACGGCGTTAGTTCCCATTTTAGGCCACATGCCATTATTTCAATGTAAGGGTATATATTGTTTTATAAAAACTACCTATTAAACAGATCATCAAATATGGAACGTTAATTTTCACTATCGCATTGGGTTTGATAGTTTTCACAAATAAAGAATTTTAACTATCGAAAAGTTACCATCACTACGAGCCATATTTTAATGCCAGTCAGTATATGTACATATTATGTATATTCAAATCACTCGATATCTATCCACGTAGTTCATATTCATCATCAAGTTTAATGTCTTGTTTGCATAATTTCCTCTAACTGTACTGTAGGAGTGGTAGTAAAACTGTCGACCTCGACTTTTGATTTGAAGTTCGTACGCGATAAGTAATAGGTACATTAAGGTCAACGTCTTACAAAATATGTCTACGCAAATGCGCTAGGAAGCAGTTTGACGAACGAAACTACAACAGACTGAAGACTTTAAAAAAATAAGCTTTTTTTAGAATGACAGATCTAAGTGACACATGTCAAAACACTATTATTATTAACCTAGATTATGTTTTTTTTTGATAGGTAGGTATTAAGCTTACGTCCAATAATCTGAAAATGTTATATTTTTAAAACATGTTTTAACAAATTTTACGTCTAAACTCTTTCATTTATAGACCGACTTAGAAGAATCTTTGTGTCATTCTCAAATATATCTATACTTAATATTATAAAGCTGAAGAGTTTGTTTGTTTGCTTGAACGCTAGGATCTCGGGAAGTACTGGTCCGAATTGAAAGATTATTTTTCTATTGGATAGTCCATTTATCGAGGAAGGCTTTAGGTTTAGGCTATAGAAAATAACTCTACTATTAATTGAAGCGGAGCATGAAACAAGAATGTAACAAAATCGGGAAAAAATATTCCCCTTTTGAGAGTTTTCGTACGTTTCCTGCTTTGACATGACACATGACAGCATGTGTCAAAGATTGCGTCATTGAATTTCAGTAATTTGTGCCTCGAATATAAACCTTTGCTAATTTTTTTTTCGAAATCTGAGTTGGTACAACCAATTTCCGACAGGTGGCGTAGCAGGTTGCTGAAGAGGTTTTTTGTTTGAAATCGATATTCTCAGGAATGAGTGAACCGATTTCAGTCATTCTTTCACCGTTGGACATGTGCGGGATCCCGATGAGTGCTATATAATGTACCACGGGCGAAGCCGGGGCGGGCATCTAGTTATTAATAAGATTGATCCTACATACTTTCAAATTGAATACAAGTTATAGTTACTGGTAAGTAGATGTAATCGATTCAAAGAGTACTAACGATGTACTAACTAAAAGATGTACTAATGTTATCTCGCAACGAGTTTCAATTGTGTCACAAGCAAGTAGGATGGGACTTTATTTTTTTCTCCTGTGAAATATTGTGGCGTAATAGCTCCACTGGCAGTATGTAATTTCCACAAATCATAATCTTTCATAGTCATAATGGATGTCTACTAACACACCGGCCATCGTACTACAAAGCTAAATCTTTTTTTTAATTCGCGTCAAATTCTTTACGGATTTTCCATTGGATTTGGATTTCATACGGTTTTTTTATAACCGGAAAATTATAGGAGCTCGCGTATAACTAAGTAGACGTTCGGAATACGGTGGTTAGTTACATAGTTGTGTGCAAACTAAATGCACGAGGCAAGCTTTATCCGAGTAGGTAGGTACTTATATTATGTCGTACGTCGTGTTAACGGCTCATGCAAATGTGACCTTTGCTGGCTAGAGCTTATAGGCAGAAATAGGATCGAAGTCACTTTATATTTTCAAATGCTTAGGTAATACAAATCAAAAGAAACAAACGTATGAAACTATTCACGATAATAAGTAAAGACTGTTAAGGTGTTAAGTAGCGAATCAAACTGCGGTGCAGCTGTTTAACAATTAACTCCAAACTAATAGGTAATATAAAATTGTTTTATGTATAAAAAAAAAAGTTGAGAGGTGTCAAGGGACACCCGGATGGAACGAAGTTCTTGTCGATTAAGGCGGGTGGGTAATCCTCCCTGATCTGAGGCCAACGTTATAAGTGGAGGCAGACACGATATCCGTCGGCGTTACGACATTAGTGAAGGAATTGTAATAAAAAAAATAAGTTATACTTAATAATATTTTTTTATTACTTATTAACAAATATAATGTAAGTACTTAAGAGCCCTCTCACAAAAAGACAGAACTCAACTTTAGGTAAAATCCTGCAACATTGTCAGCGTGCGTCCGTTCGATTCAGCTCGAGCGTTTAGGCGGACAGAACGATCTTGAGCCGTAACGGCAGTGTACTAAAAATTTTAATGAGATTTTCTGACGTGACAACGTCTACTAAATTGATGAACGCTGGCTGCGTGCACGAAAATTGAAGACTTATTGTCCCGTTACGTTCGTTGTCCCGTAACGTTACGATAAATTATTCTTGCATTTCAAAAATCTGATAACTAGTAAAATTTATTTTTCATTGTAAGGGTAATTTTTGTGCATTGGTTCTTAGCTATGTTTGGTTAATATCGATTCAAGATGGCCGCCTCCACAAAATGGTGGACTAAATATTTCTTCATAATCTACCTCAATGGGTATCAAATTTAATGAAAAAGCTTGACCAGTAGAATACTATGCACTATGACAAATTTCAAATCCAAGATGGCCGCCACAACAAAATGGCGAAATACATTTAATTTTTCACTTCTCCCTCAATATGGGTATCAAATGAAAGGACTTGACGAGTAAAATACTATGCACAATGACAAATTTCAAATCCAAGATGGCCGCCACCACAAAATGGCGAAATACATTTCTTTTTTTCCCTACTTCCTCAATATGGGTATCAAATAAAAGACTTGACAAGTAAAATACTATGCACAATGACAATTTCAAATCCAAGATGGCCGCCACCACAAAATGGTGAGATACATTTCTTTTTTCACTACCTCCTCAATACGGGTATCAAATAAAAGGGCTTGACTAGTAAATACTACGCACTATGACAAATGTCAAATCCAAGATGGCCGCCACCACAAACTGGCGATTGTCATTATTTTTTACTACTACCTCAATATGAGTAATGAATGAAAGAACTTGACTAATATAATACTATGCACTATGAAAATTTCAAATCCAAGATGGCCGCCCCCAAAAAATGGCGACTGTCATTATTTTTTTTTACCACCTCAATATGGGTAATAAATGAAAGGGCTTGACTAGTAGAATACTATGCACTGTCACAAATTTCAAATCCAAGATGGCCGCCACCACAAAATTGCGAATGTCATTAATTTTACTACAACCTCAATATGGGTAACAAATGAAAGGGCTTGACTAGTAGAATACTATGCGCTATGACAAATTTCAAATCAAGATGGCCGCCACCACAAAATTGCGAATGTCATTATTTTTACTACTGCCTCAATATGGGTAACAAATGAAAGGACTTGACTAATAAAATACTATGCACTATGACAAATTTTAAATCCAAGATAGCCGCCACCACAAAATGGCAACTGACATTATTTTCACTACTTTTCAATATGGATATCAAATGAAAGGGCTTGACTAGTAAAAACTACGCACTATGACAAATTTCAAATCCAAGATGGCCGCCACCACAAAATGGCGAATGTCATTATTTTTTACTACGACCTCAATATGGATAACAAATGCGCCACCACAAAATAATTTTGTGGTGGCGGCCATCTTGAATTTGATATTTGTGACAGTGGATAGTATACTACTAGTCAAGCCCTTTCATTTGTTACGCATATTGAGTTGGTAGTAAAAATAATGTCAGTAGCCATTTTGTGGTAGCGGCCATCTTGGATTTGAAATTTGTCATAGTGCGTAGTATTTTACTAGTCAAGCCCTTGCATTTGATTCCGATATTGTGAAGTAGTGAAAATAATGACATTCGCTATTTTGTGGTGGCGGCCATCTTGATTTCAAATTTATCATAGTGCGAAGTATTCTACTAGTCAAGCCCTTTCATTTGTTACCCATATTGAGGTGGTAGTAAAAATAATGACATTCGCCATTTTGTGGTGGCGGCCATCTTGGATTTGAAATTTGTCATAGTGCATGGTCAAGCTCTTTAAATTGATACCTTCATTTAGGTAGTAGTAAAATTTAATGATGATTAATTAATATTGGAAGTTCGTTGCTCAAACACGTCGGAACAGTCATTGGTCATGGCCATTGCTCATGGTCATTGGTCGTAGTCATTGGTCATATCCGTTCCTCATGATCATTGTAATTGGTCATGGTCATTGGTCATGGTATAGAGGTAGTAGTAAAAATAAGGACAGTCGCTATTTTGTGGTGGCGGCCATCTTGGATTTGAAATTTGTGACAGTTCATAGTATTCTACTAGTCAAGCCTTTCATTTGTTACCCATATTGAGGTGGTAGTTAAAATAATGACAGTCGCCATTTTGTGGTGGCGGCCATCTTGGATTTGAAATTTGTCATAGTGCGTAGTCAAGCCCTTTAAATTGATACCTGTATTGAGGTAGTAGTAAAATTAATGATGATTAATTAATGTTGGAAGTTCGTTGCTCAAACACGTCGGAACGGTCATTCGTCATGGCCATTGCTCATGGTCATTGGTCGTGGTCATTGGTCATATCCGTTCCTCCTGGTCATTGTAATTGGTCATGGTCATGGTAATTGCTCATGGTATAGAGGTAGTAGTGAAAATAATGACATTCTCAATTTTGTGGTGGCGGCCATCTTGGATTTGAAATTTGTCATAGTGCATAGTCAAGCCCTTTATATTGATACCTTCATTTAGGTAGTAGTAGGTAAACATTAATGATGATTAATCAATATTGGAAGTTCGTTGCTCAAACACGTCGGAACAGTAATTTGTCATGGCCATTGTTCATGGTCATTGGTCGTAGTCATTGGTCATATCCGTACCTCATGGTCATTGTAATTGGTCATGGTCATGGTAATTGGTCATGGTATAGAGGTAGTAGTGAAAAATAATGACATTCGCAATTTTGTGGTGGCGGCCATCTTGGATTTGAAATTTGTGACAGTGCATGGTATTCTACTAGTAAAGCCCTTTCATTTGTTACCCATATTGAGGTGGAAGAAAAAAATAATGACATTCGCCATTTTGTGGTGGCGGCCATCTTGGATTTGAAATTTGTCATAGTGCATGGTCAAGCCCTTTAAATTGATACCTTTGTTTAGGTAGTAGTAAACATTAATTATGATTAGTTAATATTGGAAGTTCGTTGCTCAAACACGTCGGAACAGTCATTGGTCATGGCCATTGCTCGTGGTCATTGGTCGTAGTCATTGGTCATATTCGTTCCTCATGGTCATTGTAATTGGTCATAGTCATGGTCATTGGTCATGGTATAGAGGTAGTAGTAAAAATATAGGACAGTCGCTATTTTGTGGTGGCGGCCATCTTGGATTTGAAATTTGTCATAGTGCATAGTATTCTACTAGTCAAGCCCTTTCATTTGTTACCCATATAGTGGTAGTAGTAAAAAATAATGACATTCGCCATTTTGTGGTGGCGGCCATCTTGGATTTGAAATTTGTCATAGTGGATAGTATTCTACTAGTAAAGCCCTTTTATTTGTTACCCATATTGAGGTAGTAGTAAAAATAATGACATTCGCAATTTTGTGGTGGCGGCCATCTTGGATTTGAAATTTGTCATAGTGCGTAGTATTTTACTAGTCAAGCCCTTGCATTTGATACCTATGTTGAGAAGTAGTGAAAATCAATGACATTCGCTTTTTGTGGTGACGGCCATCTTGGATTTCAAATTTATCATAGTGCGTAGTATTCTACTAGTCAAGCCCTTTAAATTGATATATATATTGAGGTAGTAGTAAAATTAATGATGATTAATTAATATTGGAAGTTCGTTGCTCAAACACGTCGGAACGGTCATTGGTCATGGCCATTGCTCATGGTCATTGGTCGTGGTCATTGGTCATGGCCGTTCCTCATGGTCATTGGGCATGGTCATGGTCATGGTCATGTGCATGGTCATGGTCATGGTATTGAGGTAGTAGTAAAAATAATGACATTCGCAATTTTGTGGTGGCGGCCATCTTGGATTTGAAATTTGTGACAGTGCATAGTATTCTACTAGTCAAGTCCTTTCATTTGTTACCCATACTGTACATACTTAATTAATATTGGAAGTTCGTTGCTCAAACACGTCGGAACGGTCATTGGTCATGGCCATTGCTCATGGTCATTGGTCGTGGTCATTGGTCATGGCCGTTCCTCATGGTCATGGTCATGGTCATGTGCATGGTCATGGTCATGGTATTGAGGTAGTAGTAAAAATAATGACATTCGGCATTTTGTGGTGGCGGCCATCGCGTTCATCGACTTATTAGACGTTGTCACGTCAAAAAAAAAAATTGACAGATTCTGCTTCTTCATGAAGTAAACAAGATCAAATGTGATGGTCCGATCCGAAAAATCAGAATGAAACGTTATAAAACGCCAAACGAATTAAAATTTTGTGGTCGCACTATAATTATTCTAGTTTATGTCATAAACGCGCGAAATATTACGTAACCGACTCCCACGCTAACTGACGCAGGTCCTCCCCGACGGCCGCTCGCGGCATACTAAATTGCGCAGCGTAATTTATTGTAATTTCGACTGCTGGTAATTTATATTTTTGAAAAATTTACAACTATGATTTGAAAAGTAACTATAGAATTGGATTCTACAAAGAACAAAGTATTATCGTGTCTAATTTTTATTTTGGAGTTATTGTGTATTTTACACAGAGACAACGCTAAAACTGCAATATAAAACTTAAAATTGGCTTATGATTTTGTTTTTTTTACTAATAAATGGGACCAAAATTCAGATATATGTGACTTGAATGAATTAATAAAATATGTGTATGATGTTCCCCATATTTTTTTAAGTATAAATTTTGAGTATCACTTGTAGATTTAGAAGTCTGAAACTGACACGGCGGCGACTTTTCGGCGAAATGGTCATGGGAGATCGTTCCCTACGACTAAAGGCTTTATTATTAGTAAAATTGAAACAAGGAAACGTCAACAAGAAAGATCGGCCTATTTTTTGAACGTAATTATCTTTTTCTAGATAATACTAAAGATGGAAATATCGGAACACAAACTTTTTGAATTTCGTGCGACGACGTGAGCCGGCTCTTAACATAAACTTAAGGAGTAGCGTTGACGTATTATATAAACATTATAACAATGATTCATTATTTATTATCATTCCGAATGTTAGCCATTCATTCGGATTGCATTTAGAAACAGTACTCATATTATTTCCAATGTTGCTTACAAATATTAGTTTTACGAATGAAATTTGTCGAAATATGCGTCAATCACACCAATCGATATTACATGAACATTACGATATAAAATATACGATAGTATATAACGTGACAACATCATTACAATACATTGATGAAATATTACAGACAATAGAATCGAGTGGAAAACAAGTACAAAATCAAAATTTTGATTTACCCCAACTACCTCTGATTTGTAATCTGTATAAACATTGAACTAATTCAAGCCCTTTCATTTGATACCCATATTGAGGGAGTAGTGAAACATATTTCGCCATTTTGTGGTGGCAGCTTTCTTGGATTTGAAATTTGTCATAGTGCATAGTATTCTATTAGTCAAGCCCTTTCATTTGATACCCATATTGAGGTAGTAGTGAAAAAGTAATGTAATTCGCCATTTTGTGGTGATAGCCATCTTGGATTTGAAATTTGTCATAGTATTTAGTATTTTACTAGTCAAGTCCTTTCATTTGACACCCATATTGAGGTAAGTTGTAAAGAAATGTTTTGTCCACCATTTTGTGGAGACGACCATCTTGAATCGATAATAACCAAACATAGCTACGAACCACCGCACAAACATTAACCTTCAAATAAAAAATCACATTGAAATCGGCCCATCCATTTGAGCTTTACGTTGCCACAGACAGACAACAGACAGAGAGACAACAGATAGATAGACACACAGACAGATAGACAGACAGACAGACATACAGACTTAAAATTTACACCACCCATTTTTTGGTTGAAATAGGTAGATGCGGCATAAGCTTACAATGAGCGTAACGGGACAACGAACCAATCACACTATCAGTTCATTACACGCAACGTGACGTACTACGTCTGAACTACGACGTAAAGTGTAATCCGGGATGAATGGAACAGTTTCGTGACTGATGCCTGCAGCTGAATATAGTAGGATGAAACCCATTGTAAATGGAAGAGAATATGACAAAAGTGAAAGAAAATCGTCAAATAACTGTATTTCGGGTTTATTTTGCGGTTCTGAATGATTACTTTACATAAATTCTCAGGAAAAAAAGAACAAAATTATCGTACCGGTAGTGACCTCTCCAGATTTTCTATGACACTAGAGTAGGATACAATCCACAGCTGATTAAATTTTGAGTTCTGCGCCACCTATTGGTAATTATAGGAACTTTGATGTGCAAGTCAATTCGGGCAGTAGTCGTAAATTAGTGGTCTAGCCTCTAACCAAATACTCATAGGGATTCTGCAACGCCATCTATTTTTAAGCGCAAGAGTCAGTTATAAATCGCCAAATATAAAATAGAAAAAACGATAAAATAGAAACGCCAATAGAAAATACTTAGATTTAAATTAAATGCGTTGATAAGAGGGATCCCTTATAAAAACTATTATTCTCAGGAAAAAAATTACAAAAAGAATGTTGAGAGAAAAAGAACAAAAAGAGTATTGCGGTAACTACCGAGACTCGAACCGGGGCACCTATCATCATAGGTGACCCCATACTTACCAATTGCGCCAACCAGTCAGTGCTAACATGGGTGAAATTTGTTATCGTATTCTAATTCTTCTAATTCTATGACGTCATAGGCACGAAACGTTACACTTTTTCGTGAGAATTTTTTCCGTCTAGCTCCCTTTCATAACGCGCGATAAGGAACTTCGTTCCAATTAACAAGTATATAAGTATTTTGACTGACCTAGTTGCTTAGTTGGTAGTAGTTCTGCCTGCGAAGCCGAGGGTCGTGAGTTCGATCCCCACCCAGTACAAATATTTGTGTGATGAATTCAAATGTTTGCACTGTGTCTGGGTGTTTCTATGTATAATAAGTATGTATTTAAAACTATATAAGTATTATATCAGCTATCTGGCTGCCATCACACAAGCTTTGCTTAGTTTGGGGTCAGATGGTGTTGTGTGTGAATTGACCACCAATATTTCATCAACTGTCTAGCTTCCATAGTACAAGCTTGTCTTAGTTTGGGTTCAGATGGTGTTGTGTGTTGTGAAGTGCTCATAAATGTTTATGGATTTATTATAATGTGTAGACAATTTACAGATATTCTAAGTATTTATGTACAAAAATAAAATGTTTTATGGCCCTCAGTGACTTTGCGTTTTTAAAACAAATAATTTGCTCGAAATTCTCTATTTCATCATGCATTTTACAGCAACAAACACAAATACATGTACGTCACTTAAGGCCACCACCGTCATAAGCGGTTAATCGAGGAAGCTTAATCAATCGTGACGCGAACGAATTCTATTCATAAAAAACTGTTTCTGCAGACGCAGATGGCCGATCGAGAAGAAAAAACCATTCGTCAGTGACGTAGCCTTTGTAGGTCACTTTGACCATTCACATCGTGTGCGACACCGCAAGACTCCGTTCAAGGTTATATAGCTTTCACAATCAGCTGGCTTAGGACGGACCGACATGCTCCGTCGCTACCTCGTCGCACATTTGACACACCTCAAAAATACAGAAACTCTTTACAGCCTGCCAACGACGTAACTATTTTTTTCTACAACAGTCTTAACATCTTTGACGATTTTTATTCTTAAGCTAAATGATAGTGGCTCCATCGTTTAACTCTACCTAAGAAAGTTGTTTAATCAACGTCACTACGTCTAATCGTGCTTCGAGGTTTGCATACCAAACATTTCTGGCGGAAACCTTGGATTGTAAAGTTTATAACTGAATATTTCACGGACTTTCTGGTATTTTGGGGTCATTATTTACGTACATAACTATCGGATCCCATAGATAGATCCCTATTTTGAAACTGTCAATTTTCTATTTTGTTCTGTATAGAATATAATTATGACATTTATTTATTTATAATTTCAGATTACCTACTTCTTTAGTTTGTCGATTAATTTTGTTAGGTTTTTTTAAACGTTTTTATTTTTATTTTATTATTAATTTTACAGCCCTTTGACTTACGTAAGCTGAAGTAGAAAATGTTGGGAAAACTACGGTAACACGTTTATAACTTTTTTTTTCACAAAACTGACTCTCTAAATCAACAATACCATTGATTTATTTTCCAAAATGACAATGTGGCATCACAAGGCGGCCGCCATTTGCCGAGAAAGTAAAATACACAAAAAAGTCGCACGTCGAGTTTCTCCCGCCAAAACCGAGATCAGTGACCGATTGACATTCGATTCAAGTCACCAAACATCCAAATTCGTTCGGACAATGTACGGATTTCAGTGCTATGATACGATGTCATATTTATTTTAGAAACTCCTCGAAAATAAACTTTTATAGGTTTACACTTGACCATCTCGCCTGATATTAAACGACAACGCGGTCTACGATGGAACGTTTACCTAGAAAAAACTGATTCACTCTCGATTTGAAGACACAAAGGTTGTAATCATCGGGAAAACCCCACTCAGACAACGTATTCCACAGCCTAGACGTTCTTATCACTAAAGTAGAGTCAAATCTCTTCGCTCTTCGTCTTTGGAACATCAACCACGATGTCGCTTTTTCGAGCTGTGCGCATTCCGATAGAAAAAAGGGCAAGGTGGTATTAGATCATGCAAATCAGAAGCATACTCTCCAAAGTATATCCAATAAAAAACCGATAGGCTAACAATTAAAAAAAATTGCATTAACTAGCAAAATTAAAAACAAACTCTATAAACCAATTAAAATCTAATACAATTTTTTTTTGTTTACATTGACTATATGCAATTTGAAATTCAATCTTAGCTTTTAGAAGTAGGAAATTTGACATAGTTAATTAAAAACAGTGTAGATTTTCTTATGAAATATTGTTAGCAGTAATAACGTAAATAAAGAGAAAATCCCATTGCGTAAAAAGTTCATTCTCGTTAGTAAATTTGCATTCTGACTAAGTGAGACTTGACAAAGCGATATTCTGCAAAATTAAGTTCTTTACTTGTTACACGCGTTATTTTTACAAAAAGCTATCTGATCTGATATATAAATAGGTCGAGTACAGTTTTTCCTTGCACGCATATCTGGAACTTGTTTGATTGTAAATGATTCATTGTTTTTTGTAATTATGTACCTACCTTTGTGTATTTTTTCCCAAAAAAAATGAGGTCGGCATTGAAAATTCTTATTTTAAGGAATAATATTTTTACGGCATAGCTTTTCTACTTTAAATACAAATCTTTTACTCATGTACAGCAATCGAATCTCGAAACGAATGAGGCGTTTTTAAGGTGTAAATAGACCTGTCAAAGACAGTTCTCAATTTTACCACAGGTGGCGCCAATGTTTGATTTAATTAGAAAATTTCATAAAATGAAACCTTGGCGCCAATCGCAAAGAAATTGAGAACTAACTACCCTTTTCGGGTCTAGTTGCACTGTTAAAACGCGTCATTTACCTATCAAAATATCAGTTACAATAATTTCATAAAATAAAAGAGTTTTGTAAAGATGGTAACCCTACTTTCGATGGACCCCGTCCGGTTCATATCGATACCGAGAAAATGAATACGCATTTTTTTCTCGTCTCATCCGAGTTCGACCAAGCCCACCTGCGTGTCCGAATAAAATATTATAATGATTGCCGGCGTAATAATTTATTGTCATTGCCACAAATTACTGGTTGCTTTTGAGTATGTATATTCTGAATAAGATTATTTTGCACGCGCCATCTTTTAAATTCTGGGATATAATAAATCTGAGGTGCTATTTTGAAGTCCTTGCTTTGTCTTTGCTTGAGTAAGTTTCAATTCTATTAAATAAGTATAATCTGTTTTATACATCAAAAACTAACACATGAAATCATGAAAACAGTTATAGTATCAACAATGCTTATAAATAACTTTAGTTATTTTATTCATTATGAATGGATGACAATTGTGACTTTAAAAAAATAGTTCGTTCGATGTAGAGCTGTTTTCAGTAGCAAAGCTGTTAGAGCTCAATAAAATCTTTCTCTTACGTTGATTTTCCGTACTCGATGCATGCATAGGCGCCACGCCAAGTTTATTTAAATTTAATAATAAAAAAACTATCAACGCCATTGCTTTAAATTGTAGTTTACACGTATGTTTGAAAGTAAGGCAAATGTCCTTTATACGTCTAAGATTCCTAAGCACTAATCTGAAGAACGACCATGATTTGTAAATCTGTATGGATAGATCGCGATTCCACAAATAATTTATTGTAAGCCATGCTGTCAAACTTTTACGTGCGTGGCAACACTGTCGATGTTTTTAGACGCACTATGGCCTACAAATGGCTAAACACGTTTTAAGCCGTACAGGAGAATGCGTTAGATCAAATTGAAAACCTTAACTAATCAATTACTTCTTGTGACCACTGACCATGAAGTTGACAATTGCCTGCTTCTAATTTAATTATGTTGTCTACTTCACTCATTGTTATTCGGCTTGTTAAATTTCCGGTACAAAGACATTTCCTCTAGATTAATACCATGTAGAATTATGGCGCCAACCTATTATGCGTCTACGTTAAGGAGCGAGTAAAATAGGAGTAAAATCTTAGTCACTATTAACCATAAATTATACAAACCAGTTAATCAGTATGGAGTTTATGTAGGTACCTAGGTATTTTATTCTATGTCTATATTCTCTTATTACAAATGGGTATATCGAGTTTTTTCTAGATTAAACCAGTGGCTTTTGTGATTATAATGAGTGACTTCTGAGAATCCGATCCTTCGCAAGAGTCAAGGCCATGATCCACCACGCTGGTCCAGTGCGGGTTGGTGGATATCACATGACCTCGAAAAAGTCTAGATGCATGTCGGTTTCCTCGAGATGTCTTTCTTTGCCGTTTTTAAGCTAGCGGAATCGCGCACATGGCTTCACAAAAACCGTGGTGCGCGTGGGATTTAAACCCGGGTCTTCGAATTGGCAGTCGCCGTTCTCCCGACTAGACCAACCATAACTTATACATATGAATACAATTATAATTAAAACTAGATGTCCGCCCCGGCTTCGCCCGTGGAACATATATAGCACTCATCGAGATCCCGCACATATCAAACTGTGAAAAAATTTTAGAAATCGGTTCAGTCATTCCTGAGAATTTCGCTTTTAAACAAAACACCTCTTCAGTTACCTGCTACGCCACCTGTCGGAAATTGGTCGTACCAACTCAGAGATTAGCAAAAAGGTTTTATATTCAAGAGGTCTGTAATCTGTGATTTTCAATGACGCAATCTTAGACACATGCTGTAATGTGGCATGTCAAAGCACGAAACGTACGAAATCTCTCAAAAAGGAATATTTTTCCCGATTTTGTTACATTCTTGATTCATGCTCCGCTTCTATTAATAGTAGCGTTATTTTCTATAGCCTATAGCCTTCTTCGATAAATGCACTATCCAATAGAAAAATAATCTTTCAATTCGGACAAGAACATCCCGAAATCCTAGCGTTCAAACAAACAAACTCTTCAGCTTTATAATATTACTTAGTATAGATAATATTAATTAGTATATAGTAGTAACTATATAATTTAATATCCGAATTCTTTGTTGACGATTTGCAAAGTATCATGTTAATTCGTTTTTATATTCAGCTGTTTAATTGTTAAACATGTTTTGCACGCCAAAAGCTGAGTGTGCAAACTACATTTCGTGCGCATTGCATCTTTTTTGTGTACTAATGCACGAAGCAAATAAATCTTACATTACTTTACCTTATAATTAATACCATCGCTGACGTTCGTATTAATCATAAGTAAACTTTGCAAACAATCTAAGCAAACCTTTTTGCGTAAAATTGAGAATGGCGACTTCGCGCATGCGTAGCTTTACTCTTGTTAGCAACCCCGTTTAAAAGCAAGAAAAAGGTGCATAGCGTGGCAACATCGGGCGACGAAAACTGGCTTTAAGTAGTGGGTCGAGAAAGAAGGGAGGCACTTTTGCTCCAGACGCCGGCCACGCCGGACATACTGTGTTTTGCCTTCGTGTCTTTGTTTGACCAATTGATGATTTTGTCATTAAGGTTATAGTAAATGTTTTAACGTTCCTTTAAATATTGTTTGCTTCACTCTCCCAATCTTCTGATGTAGATTTCTGACATCAGAAGTGGGATACCACGAGGCCTAGCTCGCCATCTAATCTGGAGTTTTATGGTCATTAGAGTTCTTTGAAGTTAAAACCTGTCTATCATTTGCATTGTAATGGGTTCAAAACGAAGACGCAATGGTAAACGCAAGCATGTAAAAAGGCGTGGTCGTTCATCATCAAGTAGCAGCTCAAAGGCAGTGACAGTAGCTGGTCTGGGATTTCACCATAAGCGCGCTACCCAGAAACTGACGAAGGTATCTTTATCAAACGATGCCACAACTGTGAGTACAAGTGCCAATAGTCTTACCCTCTATAAAATTGATACCTGATTTTGATCCATTAGGTACGTATCACTACTTACATGTTTTTGTTATTTGTTATGTAATTGATCAAAATTTAGACGTCATTATTTTTGTCTATAACCTGACACTTTAGTACTATTACATTTGCTTAATGTATACACCGTTCATTAAAATGGTCTAATGTAATCTCTGTAAACATCATGCACAATGGAGTGTCCGATATCTATAACTACAACATGATCCCGAAATGAACGCTGTTGCAATGAATGAGTGACTGTACACGACTTGGTGATTCGGTGTGAACACCAGGTTTACTATTTGATCTGCAACAGGAATCTAGTATGAACGCTGTTGCAGTGAAAGAGTGGCAATACACAACTTGGTGATTCGGTGTGAACACCAGGTTTAAGCTACTATTTGATCTACAACAGGAATCTGACATGAACGCTGTTGCAGTGAAAGAGTGGCAATACACAATTTGGTGATTCGGTGTGAACACCAGGTTTAAGCTACTATTTGATCTACAACAGGAATCTGGTATGAACGCTGTTGCAGGGAAAGAGTGGCAATACACAACTTGGTGATTCGGTGTGAACACCAGGTTTAAGCTACTATTTGGTTTAACACAGAAATTTCCTAAGCCTAAAGGAAAAATGAGCTGTACTAGGCACTGGTTGGTTGGTAATGACTGAGTAATCGTAGGGGTAAAGGCAACAACCCTCGCTCTGGCTGTTCAACTTAAATACGACAGAAGTTTCAAGAATGCCTAAGAATAAAAGTATCTTTGAATTGACGTCATGTTATCGTTCTCGTATGAACTGAATATGTCATGATAGGCCGAGCTTTGTTATTATTTTAATAGATTGTAATGTTAAGTGTTTGTACATTACAACTTTATCGTGCCTGGGGCAGGCACGGTGCAGGAGGGCCGTGTTAGCAACCCCGTTTAAAAGCAAGAAAAAGGTGCATAGCGTGGCAACATCGGGCGACGAAAACTGGCTTTAAGTAGTGGGTCGAGAAAGAAGGGAGGCACTTTTGCTCCAGACGCCGGCCACGCCGGACATACTGTGTTTTGCCTTCGTGTCTTTGTTTGACCAATTGATGATTTTGTCATTAAGGTTATAGTAAATGTTTTAACGTTCCTTTAAATATTGTTTGCTTCACTCTCCCAATCTTCTGATGTAGATTTCTGACACTCTCATGTTTTTTTTCTTAATTTATGGCGCGCGCTGTGACATACATGTTATTTGTGTTGTACTTATAACAGTTGTGGACATGATAAAACTTCAATTGATAGGTACCTAGATTCGTTGAGTAGTTAAATATCAAAACATAGCCCACTCTTTGACCAATAAATATAACTAAAAATACAGGAACCCGTTACAGAAAACATAAAAAAAGTTTAGAAATAGTGCATCTTACAACTAACAAGATTTGAACACTTTTTTATCCAAATCTGAATTAAATTGGATCCAAGATCCAAGATCCCAGAGCCGCCAGATGTCACGTATTTTCTAACGGACGAAATGTGGATAATTGACTAGAGTTAGGCCGTACTAAGAATAAGATCCTTGCACGCTAACTTGCTTAGACGGCCAATTTTGAGATATGGGGTAATAAAGGTACATACTCGACAATTAATTAAATTCGTTGCGCGTAGGTACGCGTATTACTTACGGTAATTATAATTATTTATTTTTCACAAGTGCCTCAATTTGAATATCAAATGAAAGGGCTTGGTGGCTAGTAGAGTAGTACTACTATACACTTTGACAAATAAAAAATTCAAGATGGCCAACATAACAAAACTTCGAAAGCTGAATTTAATTACTTATTACTAAATTTGTCAGCAAATACCAAAATGTTCATGTACAATGAGATATAAAGATGTTTAAAATTTAACAAGTCCATTGTTATTGTTTTATACAATTGATTATTGAGTAGATTACGAATAGCAGCGTTAAGGTCGATCACAGCTCGGCTTACCATTCCGGGCCGCATTCCTCAAGCGTGCCACTTGCCTGCATTTGCATGAGCCTACATTAGGCATACCCACGCATGCGCGCTTATCATTCCGCTTGCGATACCAAAAGTTTTTCCAATTTAGAAGAACACTGTCGGAAACTTCTTCACAACTGTTGTACTTCCTAAAGGGTTGTTCCATTACCCAACACCCACTGTGAAAACACACCCATCACTACTGATTCGAAATGAGTTTTGTCTATAAGGTGTTATCCTATATAAGTATTGTTGCACGTTGTTCTTCTGCACAAAGTTCTACCACTATAAATTGTTATTAGCATTATGTCAATAAACATTTTATTCAAGCTAAAAACTGTTAAGTTTTGAAACAGAGTAAAATGTGTTTAGAAATAATTGAGGCTTAAGACGTGAAACTAACTTAAGAGACACAATAAACCTTAACTCAGATTTTTGTAACAAACAAGAAAAATTAGCTGTTCAATGCAATCTAAATTCGTCACGACACTAAAATGTTTTAATCAAAAACCCCACTGCAATTGGTTCAAATTTAAGGGCCTCTACCATTGACCAAGATCAAATATTTCAAACTCCATACCCTATTTTAATTCAACGTAACGTTCCAAAGTGAATGTTTCCCATCTTAATTACCCGTGCGATGATATGATACGCGATGATGTTAAGAAATCATAGGTTACTCTGCAGTGTGCGCCGACGCATATCGGGGACCAGTTCAGCAAGTTGATTCTAGCGCAATCGATTTTCCCATGTCTATCGTCACATACAGAAGCCAACAGCTTTTTGTTAAATAACCACATAACACTGTATATACACTTAAAACTATTATAAAAGTTCGAGCAGCGCTAGCGCCCCGCGGTTTTGCCCCGCGCAGTTTGCGTTTTTGTTATTTTTCGTGGTAAAAAGTAAACTATAATCAAACTATGTTATAAATTTCGACCCGATCCGTTCAGACGTTCCGACGTGATTGAGCAACGAATATTCAAACTTTCGCATTTATAATATTAGTAGGAATTTAATTGGTGGCAATTCCGCTTAGAAGGATCATAGGTTTGACAGACATTGCTTACAAATTTTTCACAAAGGTAATTTAAGGGAAACTAGAGTATCATCACTTGGTTTCCCCTGTAGTTGCCGTTGTAGTAATTTTCTTGCCATAAAAAGTCTTTGTTCTATTACCAACTATGTTCAAAAATTCAACTAGACCCGTTCAGCCGTTCCACTTGATTGAGCAACAAACAATTTTCTTATTTATAATATTAGTAGCATTACTTGTAATAGAATTAATATCTAGAAGGCGAGAATAGCACTGTACGGTAGTTGAGTAATCATGTAGGGTGGAGGTACTATGGATATAGGTGAATAAAAAGTATATGATATACTATTTCTTTATAACAAAACTATGACATTAAGAAGGGTAATGATGCAACACTGGTATTAAGTGTTATGGTCATGTGTTGATCATATATTTTATCATCATCATCATTAGCAGCCTTCCTGATTACACTGCTGGGTATAGGCCTGTATCTTCCTCTCTACTAGCGTACCATCTTCCTCGACCCTGAGGCAATCGAGTTTATATAAAGTATATAGATATATAGAGTTTTAATGAGTACGTTTACTACTGGTAAATTATATGGTACTAATAGGTTATTTTTTCAAGTTAGAGGGAAAATGTGTATCCTAAGGGGTTCTAATTCCGAAATTACTAAGTTATTTGGAAATAGAAACTGTTTACTACATTATTACTATTTAAGGACCATAGACTGTAAATGAGTAGTGGTAGACTCTTTGCAGAGTCCGACTGAGGCAGTATCTTTGCCAGTTATTCTACTGCCAAGCAGTATTGTACAAACATTACAGGATTCCGATTCGAAGGGTGTTATTTCAAGATAAATTAGGTACAAGATGATAAGAAATTATCATCAAATTCAAATCGAAAATCGATATTTTTTTATTATTTTTTGACACATATTTTATTATTTTGTGACATTTCACTTCATTAATTGGTTGTAACCTCTGTTTGGTAACCTCTAGTTGCAACAGAAATATAATCTTTTTTCCTAGACTACAACCTCGCCCATCATCCCGTACCCACTTGGAGTAATTTTGGTATCTGTATATATTGTAACACAATATAAGTAAATTAATACAACTAAACTATTACTTAAACATCACATTAGCGCATAAATTGTGCTGTTAATACGCGATTTCCGCTTGCATTCTCTCATCCGTTCCTATTCGGTGTTTTCTACATAAATCGGTGGTAGGTATGCAATTATGCTAGAAATCTTTACGACTTACATCTATTAGACAGTTGCCTAGGTTTTAATGGGTAACAACTATCATTTTTCAAAACATGAAGTGGTTGTATATCAACAAACACAAAAGGTATTAATTTGAGAGAATGCCTCAAATTGTTTTTGTACCGATTATAACCAAACATTTGGAAAGAAAAGTGTTCTGAAATGCATACTTACTTTTTACAACTGCTGTGTTTTCGTTCTAGAATTAGCAATAGGTAGATACTTAATAGTAGTAAAATCTAAGTTTTACTTTTTGCAATTTTTTCAAAACATTTAACCATACCACAACCATACCATACAGTTTGCTAACTACCTAGGCAAAATAGCAATATAGCCTATTGCAAATTCTTTTTTTTTTTCTTGTATTGCAATAAAATTATAATATCCCGAACTATGCGTGTGCAAGTTCTTTTTAAAAGGTTATATTTAGTTGCTATGTTTATTCGATTAAATTTAGTGATTGATTGAATGAATACTCGTACGAGTATTCATTAAATAGGCCGATGGATCTAAAATTTTTGGTTTAGTTAATTTAGTATTAGTTTAGTTGTACTTTTATGTCCTGGTGTTGTCAAAAAACATTTTAGGCTTTACGTCATTATTGTGTAATGTAACATAAACGTTTTATTACAATTTAAAATTTGTCGCAGCAAAATCCATAAAATTTTTGCTTCGCGACCTAACTGAAAAAAATGGAAGCTTAAAACCTAAAAAAATACATAACGGAAGTGACGCGAAAAAACTATCCACGACCAGTGTTGTCAACTTTATATTCCAGATAATCTTGCTATAAATAATAAAATTAAGCAATTTTTTGCAATTTGTGTTGCTTCTACAATATCCGAAGGAAAGTCGTTCCATCCGGTGTCCCATGACACCACATCTTTTTTTTAAACTCTGTCACTGAGAATGTCAGTATGCAAGTATTGCATTAAAATTAAGGAAATGCAAGGTTTAGTTTTTTTACTATTAGCAACCGCATGTAGCAACTAACGTAACCACGGTTTTCGCAACATTCCTGCGTCGAAGTAGGCTTTACTTCGACGCTTGACTTCGGAAACGACAAGGCATTTCTTGGTTTCACTAAACTGTAATTATATTTATGTTTATAACACATCGTAACAGACCGAGCAAGATATGCCCCTAATGGTAAATGACATCCATTACAGTACATTTTCTGAACTGTACAGTGTTTTGCCTTAATAGCAATAGTTTCACAAATATTTGCACTGGGTGGGAATCGAACACACGACCCACGACTACCAGATAGACTTATTACAAACTAAACCACGACGCCAGTCCCTTAAGGCGTCTAGCATAAATTTATCAATTACTAGATGTCCGCCCCGGCTTCGCCCGTGGTACATTATGTAGCACTCATCAGGATCCCGTACATATACAACGGTGAAAGAATGACTGAAATCGGTTCAGTCATTCCTGAGAATATCGCTTTCAAACAAAACACCTCTTCAGCTACCTGCTACGCCACCTGTCGGAAATTGATCGTACCGACACAGATTTAGAAACAAATTTGACTAGCTAATGCCAAAGGTTTATATTCAATGACGCAATCTTAGACACATGCTGTCATGTGTCATGTAAACGTACGAACACTTTCAAAAAGGAGTATTTTTTCCCGATTTTGTTACATTCTTGATTCATGCTCCGTTTCTATTAATAGTAGCGTTATGTTCTATAGCCTATAGCCTTCATCGATAAATGGACTATCCAATAGAAAACGAATCTTTCAATTCGGACCAGTACTTCCCGAGATGCTAGCGTTCAAACAAACTCTTCAGCTTTATAATATTTGTATAGATGTATAGATGTAAAATACGATTCTAGTAATGTACAGGTGTTTTGTTGTGTACAGTCACATAGCTCCATTGAGGCTCAGAGCCAGCCGCTTTCGTCTGCTTTTGTAACGGGACAACGCGGTAGATACCGTGGATTCCGTAAAACCACAGATTACAGATAGCTTAAGTCCCGTTCAAATCACCGCTTATCTGTCCTATAGAAATAACCTTAACCCCTAAATTAAAAAATAGGCTATAACAACTTTCCGGCTGGTTTGTCACAAGCTTGAAAATGTATCACGTGGAAGTCATTTCGATTTTAGAATTAGTAGGTTTATATTAATCTTCATCTTGAACAATTATCGATGTTATTTTCTACAAAGTGTATCAGTACAGTTAATTAACTATATATTTTATTCCATTCAAATGTGTTCAATTGTTATAGATATACAAGGGACCAAACGTACCCACTTAAAAAATTTTACCTTCATACTCGTAATACTTGTACTTTAGTATGTTTATTACCAATAAACATAGGATAAGACATCCGAATTATAACTATTTTTTTGTTTGCAATTTATTTAGTTTATAACTAAATGAACGTATAAGCTATTTATTTTTAAATATAATTTTGCACGCCGAAAGGCAGATTATGGCGGTCTTAATGTTCTACTTACATTTATTTTATATACCCATAAACGCGAATAAAGATTATGATTATGAATAAGTATGCCTGTGTGAAATTTACCTTTTTTGATCGGTAATTAAAATAGATACAATTACACTCTTATCCTGATAACCAATTGTTCTGAACATTGGTACACACATTTAATAATGCATTATTCTGATTTACATCTTGAGTCTTGAAATACATACATATTTCCATCATCATTAAACTTTCTTCGCTCTCTCTGCTTTGTTTAAAATTTGCTTAGACTATGCACATCTGAAAAATCAGAGACCCACAGGTGGTCTTTATTTGTCTCGTATAGATAAATACTGTCATTCAGTGTGGTAATCATCTTGGTTTTCAAAAAATATCATTATTGGTCTATGGATAACTAAGATGTGGTTTGTGTAAGGTTTGTGCTGTAGTATAATTTTAACCGACTTCCAAAAAGGAGGCTATCAATTTGACCACCAGACTTTTTATGTGCTCGTATGTTACCTGATTTCTCGAGTACGCCCGTAAACAAATAATTTGTCTACAATTTTGTCTGGATGACATAGTTGAAGATTTCACAAAAGTTATGAAATTGGATCCTATCAAAAGGGATTTGGGTAACTCCATTAATAAAACCTTGTTTTGCACTAAAATGGATAAAATAAACTATTTTTAAAACCTTTAGTTAAAGTTTAATTTACATAATTATGTTAGGATATAATATTTATTATACGATTCAGTCTTGTTATAAATTCCTTTAATTAATGTTGTGTAACTAAAGTTTTGATAAAAGTAACAAAATAAAATGGAAAAGAAAAATAAAAAACAAATCTCCGAGTTCTCCGAATAACCCACCCTTAACTGCTGCCGGTGCAAAAGTGGCCATGATGCTCACCGCGTTCCCGCTGAATGACAATTTTGCTCAAAACCTTTGCTCCAGGAACGCGCCGGATCGGGAGTCACCCGTATTCTCCCTGAGCCTGCGCCCTAATTCTGAGAGGTACCCTTTAGCCTCTGCCCCCCAAGGTCTCCACGGCAACAGGTACAAATTCGTACTGCGACAACAACATACTTTCGTTTCTTCTTATCAGCGGCATCCTCTTTGCCTATTTTTAAAACCACAAATGGGCACTCAAAAGCTAAAACTAAATTAATATAATTATTATGTTATGTTTATCACAAAGGATTTAAGATATATTTGAAATATGGAAAATAAACCACTATATTGTTTTTAAACTTTCGCGATTTGAACACATAATGTTTATAATGTATCTACAGGAAGGACTTAATCACGATTTAATTCATTGTTTAAATATCTCGACGTTTCGGCAGCGTTACAACCGCCGTGGTCACGAGAAGACATCAAGACACGTAGTCAGAGTCTTCTCGTGACCACGGCGGTTGTAACGCTGCTGAAACGTCGAGATATTTAAACAATGAATTAAATCGTGATTAAGTCCTGTAGATACATTATAAACATTATAACCACTATATCATTTTCTGTTCACTAAAACTATACAAATAAAAAACCCCTATTTTATTTAACAAAGTAAATTTTTGATTAGAAGATTGGAGTTACGACGATTTTTATACGTAAAAAACAATTACGAAATGCCTAATAACTTAAAAGAAATCGCAGAACTGGTTAAACTAGTGCCAGTAAACATTATTATGTAAATATTTTATGTTTTAGTGTTCGACGGTACCGCAGGTACAGCCAGACGAAGATACGCTTTCAAAATTTATATACGGAGAGTCGGTAATTATGATCAATAACTTTACTTAAAATGTGAATTTCTCTGATTCTGCGCGTTGTATTATTGTTTTATAGCTCTTTATAGCGTGATGTGTGGCCGTTTCTTTGTAATAAATCTTTTAATTTAGTAGAAATTGTGTTATTTTACTAATCCTACTATAGTAATTGTTCGTTGCGATTAAAATTTAACGTGACATGTATTAGAAGTACTTTAACTGGTAACCCTACAAATATTTAAGTCTTAAGATACAGGGATTATGACTAATTTAGAGTTTGTATAAGTCTATTATTTTTGTATAGTTTGTATATAATAGATAATTTGTATGATATTTGTAGTAATAGACAGTTTGTCTTTACAGAGTGATGTTAACTAGTATATTTTATATGGTATAAACCTAGATAGCAAGACTCTGTATTGTATGTTTTAGGTAAATAAATATTTGTATTAGAACAATTTATAATTCTGACATACAAAATATATTGACATTAATTGAAAATCACCTTGACCAATATGCCTATTTTTAATTGTATAGTATCTCTTTCAAATAATTTCAAGTTGTTTTATGCAAGTTAATGTATTTAGTGTTTTCCGGTCACGTTATAAGAACTGAACGGATCACTGGATAACTGGATACTTGGATAATTTTTATGTCGAAAAGTTCTTTAGCCCTTTTTCAAAATTCTAGGCAAACAAAGGCACGGGCAGATGCTTGTCAATAATGTATTTTGAACAATATCAACTATCCTTTTAATCTAATCCTCAATATATTTGTGCCATTGAATGTGTAAAAACTTTTCAGAGATCAGCGAGTTGAAATAAAAATCAAAATATGCAGCGTCATTACATTATTAAAGTATCATGAGAAAACAAACAAATTAAACTCGTCGTACCGTTGCAAAGCGATATATAGAAACAATCAGTAAATTTTAATACGAGAATAGCAGTGATGTCTGTCATATAACCTAGAACCACTGGGAAGAAGAAGAATTTCTTCTTTTTTTCTTTTTCATCTACGACAAGTCAATTCAAATGGGTATAAGCCCACTGGGATAGACTTGTCGCAGATTGGAGCCCCGGAATGGGCAAACATAAAATAGGATACCCTAAAACAATATTACCGCGCTAAAACTCAATGAATTGCCGATACTCCAAAACAACAGGTAATTGCCGGTGGAGAAAAAAAGGTAGGGCTGAATGGTGATGGAAAACATTGTGAAGAAACCGGCATGTTCCAAAACTATCTAGAGATTTATGCGTCATCCAGCAACCTCCACTCGGTGAGCTTGGTGGATTATGGCCTTGACTCTCTCTCACCTTGCGAGAGTAGGCACAGCAGTAGGAACTTAGAGTGGGCTGCTTATACTAGGGCTGAACAGTCTGTCATAGAAGAGGTCTATGTTTAGGTGATTGCGCATCAATAAATGTAGTTATTCATTATTATACATATACAGCCCATTAAAAGAAATGAACCAATTGAACGTCATAATTACACAAAATAACTGTGTTTAAAGCCAACAGGTGCCAAGCCAGCCCAATGTCACACATTTTGCAAAAATAGAATCACTTGTGTTTTTGCGACGATCCAAATCGTCTCAGACTCGCCAGTAAAAAGCGGTATAAAAACCATAGTCGCCATAACCGCTATATTGATTGCCTACTAGGCGGCGACACGGGTCCCGTTACGATTAATTGAAGTACACAAATTGTGGGACACGCCAACGATACGCACTTTTGTTTTGTAGAGCGAACCGGTCGCTATATTAAACAAGCCACCCCCGCGGTGCTGTCTGCTGTCTCAGAAGAACGGTGAAAAATTAATGGCAAATAAGCTACAACAATTGTATCATTCTAATGACACAGTTCTATAAAAATAATGTTGCCATAGATATCTGTGTGAGTTTCTTTGTCTTCAATTACATACCTAAATAGATATTGGTCGATACTTTTTTTCACAACACCATTCAGCCCTGAAGTGACCTAAACTTGTGATATGGAAGCCAGATAACTAATTGAATACATTTGTAATTTTAATACACTTATGATAAAAGCACACATACACTGACCAAATATTGTTATTCATCACACAAATGTTTGTTTTGAGTGGGAATCGAGCCCACAACATACGGCTAGTTTACGATTAATTGCATGAAACTCCTAAGTAAGTTTTATAAGATTTTTAATTATATTTTCAAAAATATCGAAAGTTTAATAAACTTTGGGCATACACATTAAAAAAATCAATATTATATCAAGGGCAACAGAACAACTACGGACCAGTATTATTTAATTTGAGTCTACTGTAGATTTACTTAATTGGCATTTCTTGATTTTCCTACCTACGAGGAATTCTGTAAGCTGAGAACGTAACGAGTTCTCAGAATCGACTTGAAGTTATATAAAACAGAAGGTACTAATAATCTTAACGTGATCCTTTCCTTTCGTAATTTACAATATTTCTAAAATATAAATAATAGAGACTATCAATACGAACTCTAGCATTAGGACTTGCAACTTATTCTGGTGATTATTATTATTATTATTTATTTTATTTTGCATTGTTTCGTTATATTCTTCTAGAATTGAGGGTAGATATTAGATATTTTTAGGTACCGCATAGAGTATAAAACTATCCTAGCTCACTATGCTACCCTGAGAACCAAGTACACGAAAAGAGGGAACCACGCCTTTTACCACGGTAGAATAAATCAGCATAGATAAGGACACTTTATTGTATCATAGTAGTTTAACAAAATTAAGTAGCGGTAGGTCTTAGCAGTCTACCTAAGAATTCGAAAAAATCGAAATTTCAACCCGAGATACGTTCAGCCCCTCCGACGTGATGGAACAACAAACATTCAAACACCCAAACATTCACATTAAGTATTAGTAGGATAAGTTTTGCCGCATGTATAATTAATCATAAGTTGAGAACGACTTGACCGATTTGTCTGATTTGTTTTTTATTGTTTCTAATCACCAAAATAAGGTGTGTATGAACGAAATTTCACGGTGGGCACAGCCAATATATACAGCAAAAAATGTTATTGAAGAATTGATAGTATCTTACGAAACCGGTTGTCGATTTGTCAATTAATAACAGTATTTTATCGCAACACAATCTGACCAAATGTTCGCTCCACGCACATTTTAGTTAAGAGTTGCCCACTTCTATAATTTGGTCTTGTAATTTACACACACCTTCATAGTAACTGTTCTCAATAATCGCTTATTAATTATATTCTTATAATCGACATTAATTTAAAAAATCGACCGCAATCTTGTTGTGCTTATAATTGAAATGTTGTTCTTTTTGAGTTTTTCATTTGTCATTATTACCAGGTTTTATTATCCCACTGCTGGGTCTTAGCTTCTGTCTTAGTATGATATATTACGGTCGGATCTATTCGAGTCCAAGTTCAACGCGACAATGGCGATAATATCATTTTTACACTTAACAATACGAATGTATCAAGAAACAAGAAATTAAAATATAGAAAATTTAGATTAATATTTAGGTATAATATTACGGGGCACATAAGTAGACATAAGACTGGTCGAGTCGGGAGAACGGCGCCTGCCGTTCCGGAGCCCCGAGTTCAAACCCCACACGCACCACTGTCTTTTCGAAGTCATGTGCGTAATTCCGCAAACTTAAAACGGTGAAGGAAAACATCGTGAGGAAACCGACATATACCTAGAACCTTTCGAAATCATATGTCATCCACCGACTCGCACTGGGCCAGCGTGGTGGATTATGACCTTAACTCTCTCCTCGCGAGAGACGGCCCGAGTCACAGCAGTGAAGTACATGATGAAGTAGACATAAGTACCATAGATTTTCAACTTATGTATGTGTCTCTTTCAAACTTATCAAAATGTAACATCATGTCAAAGTAACACAAACCAAACCAACTTATAGAAAGACATGCTTATTGTATGTGGAATTCTTTAATACTTTTATAACGAAAACGTATAAATAATTTTTCGTAACAATTACGTAATAGCAAAGTAGGTACAATTATTTGCAATCAGAAACATTCCTGCAAAATAGCGGGCGGTACAGTACTTAGAGGCACTTTCACTCGCAGAGCTAAGGTCAGAAGTAGAGTAAATGCTATGGAGTTACTGACCTACACTGTGGGCGTACAAGTAGGAGTCATATCGTCTCCGTTATTGTCCTGTAGGTACTCTAGCAAATGTATCCAAGATGGCAACATTGTGCCCTAGCCAACGTTATACGAATCCATAGTTAACAAAAGCAAACAACTTTTTGTTTCCACTGGTAGGAAGGGGCCTCTCAACTGGAGAGAGTTACCTATAGCTACCAACACAGATCAGGGTTCATTGTCTTTGGCCACCAACAACATGCTAGCCAAGCGCGGGTTTCCGGTTTTTTTTTATAATACAGAGTGACGACACGAGCAAGGCATGTGTCTGATGGTAAGTAACATACCTGCCATATAACAAACAGCACAGTGACACACAGCTATTGGAGTATGAAGAGTCCAAATCATTACCTAGTTCTACACTGCGCTCGTCACCCAGATATCTAATATATTATATCATTAAACCCTGTAATTTTTCTGGAAACATTGCGCTTCAAACCCGAACACAGTAATGTTAACACATTACTGCTTGGCGGTAGAATAACTGGCAAATGTGTGGGTACTTCCCCAGGCGAACTCTGCCAAGAGTCACTACAAAACTGATATTTTTCAAAGACGTATTTCATAGAACATGCTGATTTCTGCTAGTGAATGATGATTGACAGTGATTGATAGTGATTGCTGATTGAGTTTGATGATGACAAACTTGTGCATCTGTACTTGGAAATATAGTCAGAAGTGCAGACGGGATTCGAACTTACGACCTCTCGCTTGTGAAACCCGACGTTCTCGTAACTAGGTCACCACGACTATTCCCTGGCGAAACCATTTTCCCCATGCCTCTACTCTAGTGTTTCTACGATAATATAATGACTGGGTAGTTTTGTTTTTATAGATTGCCGTATGCTAGACAGTCATCCCAACTGTTATTGTATTACAAATACTAAAACCTCGTCGTTGTCACTTAATCATTAGCAATTTAATGGGAAATACGGGCTTTGGAATCGATTATATAGGTCTGCAATTAACCACCATCTCGCCTGCTCCGAGTAAGTGACGATGCGATATACGAAGAAAAGCGCTTGCATAAAAGAAACCGATTCATTTTGACTTGAAAACAACCAGAAAATATCGGGTTGATCCACTCACGCAAAGCATTAGCAACGTTTTTATTTTTATGGCGTTTTAAAAGCACGTATAGCACATGTCCTTAGGACATGATCTATTTTTTCTAGTTTGTGTAGCGTTTACGTGACTTGAACGGAAAACGCTAGTATCTGTACGTAGTCTAATGTTGCGTAAAGCGATAAGGTGGTAGTTATACATTTAGAAAGAAGAAACCAATTGACTCACACATAATCCGATTTTCTGTGAAAACTACTTTATAACTGAAATATCGTCGTAAGTATAAAAAACACTAATGTACTCTGCATTGTTTTTCGCGATAAAAGTGGCCTTTGTCCTATTATAGCACATAATCTGATTTCGAAATTGAGGCCATTCGTTACGCTATATTATTAATTACGATATATTTACACCACGAATAAACACGGTAAACAGGAATTTACATAATGCACGATACTGTATCGGCATACCGAGACTCGCTTCACTATATAACAAAATTTATAAGAAGTACTTGTTATTTTACTGAGTAATCGTGATAGCTTAAGATGACATCTAGTTCGTTCTTACGATATTATGATTGAACAACAAACATCTAAATATACAAATTTTATTATGTTAGTAAAATTAGGATTAGTAGGAGAACTATTTTAATAACGTTCGTGACTTCACATATACACATTTGTTTTGTTTGTAAATTGATTGTATTTCATTGAAGTCTTTCCGTCCGAAGCTTTATGCATATGGATGCAACAACTCAAGCGAGAAGCAAATTATAAACAATGGCTTGTTAACTGGATAATAACTCTCATTGTAAACCAAATTGATAGCGACGGTAGAGCAAAAACAGTGACCTCTTTGAGGAAATAATTTTCGTACCTAAATCAAGAATAACCACCGTATTGCAAAATCTAACTTAAGCTATACATTGTCTCGTCTCATTTCATCTGAATTAGTTTGTCGTAACAAATGTCAAATATATTCGTTCCTATTTGACATAACACTAGCCTCGTGGCTTAGTGGGTAGTAACTCTGCCTGCGAAGCCGAAGGTCGTGGGTTCGATTCCCACCAGTGCAAATATTTGTGTGTTGGATTCAAATATTAGCTCTGTGTCTGGGTGTTTCTATGTATAATAAGTGTGTGTTTACAATTATATAAGTATTATATCAGCTATCTGGCCGCCATATTGACAACCTTTGCTTAGTTTGGGGTCAGATGTTAATATAATATTTAAAAAATATTTCAAATACTTATTTATAACACTAAAATTTCACATCCTTTCAGTTCATGCAAATCTTAATTAATCAAATGTTTGGAATATGGTAGTTATATGGATCCATCCAAACACTTCATACTATTAATTAATAACTATCAACGAGCTGTTTTGTCCACGTTAATACTTAATTAATACTTAAACTTCCATTCCGTGATTTCCCGCTATAAAAAGTAGCTTAAACGCAATTTCAAAATATTATCTGTGTCAACCCTAACAATAAAATTTCAATGAGCGACTTATCTTTTAGGGCGATATCTTCCAATGAACTACCTATGTATGTTTTCACAGCTTCGCGTGAATTTATCGATCAATACGGTGCCCTTTACTGCATAGAAATACCGGGGTCTCGATTCGTTCATACAACCGCAGTAAAAATCCAGATACTAATAAGCTTAATTCGATAGTCATGAACGTGTACCTAATGAATAAAATACATTTTCTAAACTTGCCAAGATTGCGATAAGCAATTTGATCGGATGTTCAATTACCTAATAGAAGTTTATAAATAGGTACATTAGATATCGTGTTTTCTTTAACTAACATTTTACGCTTAGGGCAAAGTTCTTCATTCTTTCACGTGTTAGTTATCTGCAGATGCGTTCTTACGAACGTAACTTGTCCTTGGCACGATCCATTGTGTTATAAATGCACATAGTGTAACGCACAGCACATTCTCATGCTAAAACCATTTCATTGTGCGTTATTAAATTTGATTTTCACGCTCCAGTTACTATTTTTGGACTTTCTGTCCAGTTGACTTGTGTAGAGTTGTGTGATTTTGAAAATCCTCACCTTGTCAATTACGAAGGACCGTTCAGATGAATTTATTTAAATAAATTTTATATGTTAATAAAAATACTTAATTACAACCATTTTATAGGACCATTAAATCAAAAAGTATATCGCTTTATACTTTTATGCCATTTGTAAACTTTTATGCCATTTATATACCACAGTATTTATGCCATTGACTTGTGATCTGTTTTAAACCGTGAAAATCATTTAAAGTATGTTCCAAAAAGTCGAATTATTTCAGAAAATGTCAAAAAATGTTTTTTATCCAACAGTTAAATATGACAATTTCTCTATTCAAAAAGATGGACTACTGTTGTCGTTGATTTGGGAGGCATCTAAAGGTAATAAAAAGTATATGACATGAATACTCTTAAAAAATACGTTTTACAGTGCGTTATTTTGATTTTCAGGCAGTTTACTTTATATTCACTCTATTCGTTAAAAAAATATTCTGATATACAGTCAAATTGACATCAGTATATCAAACGTAAATTATTGACTTTGTATCTAGTTGATAAAGAATTTGCTTACTAAGTAAGTTAACCTTGAGGGCTCGATTCTAGAGCAAAAGTTTTTGTGATGAATGAGGATGTTTATTCAGGGTGTGCCTATGTCTTATCTATGTATGATAAATAGGGAAATAGATACTCATAATAATTATAAACAAATGGTATCAACTATCGAGGTTCCATAGTAGAAGCTTTGCTTATTGTAAGGTTAAATAGCGTTGTGTAAAAATGTCGACCAGTCGAAATAAAATCTCATTAATTTCTAAATGAAAAATTTACATACTTACGCGTTTTTTTTTCAAATTCATATTTTCAAATAACTTCAATTACTTTTTAAAAAACGGGTAGATTCGTTGTTGTCTTTAAGACAGCAGAATAATGACGGCAGAATTATTATTATAAATCGGTAAGTCACCTGTATGCAATGTTTTCATTCTCATATAACAATCTTTCATAAAATAAACAATGAAATGAATATTTGTAATTTATCTCTGTTATGATACATACGTCAGATGTTAGTATTTCTCATTGAATTATATGAATACGTATGTAGTTCAAAATATTTGAAAGTCACAAGAGAACGTGTCTTATGGTTTTCACGAGATTGCTTCTGCAATAAAACCGCAAAACGGCACCACTTCCGCGGCATAATCACTTCCTAAACAATGCACAAAATCGACAATTATCGCACAGCAGCAAACATAAAACTATTTTTCGGTTACACAAGAATCGCTAAAATTGTAATTTGACAGTCACTTGTTTTAAATTGCTATTTCGTAACAACAATATCTTGAAATCGTGATTTCGGTAACTCGAGCTTGGTTTACTTCGAAAACAGTGAGGAAGTATATTTCCAGCTTTTTATCATACGAGTATATGTAATATGTAGTATGGTATATGTATTAGAGGAAATGTTAAACGTGTTATCTAGAATACGTACCATTTTAAGTTTTGCAAACATAAGTCAATTATGACATCATCAGTATCGCAATTAATTTTGATAGTGAAAATTACCAATTTGCATTTGGTAATTATATTTATTTAGGCACTTTTACTTCACAATAATTAATATTAACATACAAGTTTTTTTCAGTCCTATGAACCAAGATAAGAGCAAAGAATCTGGCTCATGAAATGGCACAATAAACAATAGTAAATAAAATAATATAAATATAAAGCACATTATTGATGAACGATGTAAACAAAAATGTGAAAGTAAACATTGAATCATTTACTGAATAAAATGAATCGGTTATTTTTAATTTATATTTGACATTTGACAAATAAACATGTTACTGTTAGGTGTATATCAAGACTTTAGCCAAGCTGTAGATGGTCGATTCACGTCAGTTTTTTTTTTATATTCATTATTAATCCTTATATTCATTATAATTCATGAAGAATCCGTTTAAAGATATATAATGTACAAAATACCTTTAGTTATTATTTACCATTGTAAGCTCATACAAAGGAATATTTTTTTTTTAAGTAAAGCACAGCACTTTGCTTCCTATGACCTCTAATGCCTACTAAACTTCAGGCTAGCACCAAAGGGGCATGGCCCTACTTTATCATAGGCGAGATGTGATAGGTAAAAGAAGCTCTCCAGTAGTCCTTCTCCTTTTAAAACTTTCTCGCAAATGAAAGTTGATTATTTCATACCCTGATTATGATAAAAAGATGAGTTTGTAAGTAATTTAAATATGTATATTTAATTGGATAACGGGACACTCACGTATATACGGTCGGTCAAACCGACTCGAGTTTTGGCACTCAAACGGGCAGCCGTCTCGCGCGTGCACTCTCCTTGAAAAAGGCCGCCGGACGCGGCCAAAACTCGAGTCGGATTGACCGACCGTATATACGTGAATGTCCTGTTATCCAATTAAATATGTGTAACAACCACGTTAATTTTAATACTTAAATATGGATATTAAACATTGAGTATTTCTAGAACAACCTACGGCGTAATAGGTCACGCCCCACAATTTAATTAGATAAACCTTCAATAGCGTACCAAGGCGTATAAATCTAACATAATAACTGACACGAAGGAACATTGACCGTTGCGTGGCTACTCGATTGCGTGGGACACTGAACTTGCAACTTTACCCATTCTTATTTTATAATCTGCAAAGGTCAATTTTGATTGGCAGATATCTGGAATAAGTTTGTAGACACGACAATGGTAGACAGTCGCACGCGTTGAATCATGCCGTTTAAGTAAACTAGTGCAGTGTAACTGTGACTTGGGAGTGTTGAAGAAAAACTCGCGGTCGACGGCTTTTGTAACATCCATTTTGTAATTAATCTAACTCGGCGCTCGTCTAACAGCTGTTGACAGAATTGCTACATCTTTAGGTTCATGGCAGGTCAATACATGACTTTGTATCACGTTACGTACTTACTTTCTACTGGATTGGCACGGGATCAAGGCAAATCACATAGCAAGTCAGATACACTTATATACAATATAGTTAGAGAAGAGATTGAAACTAAAATTGGCAATCATAGCCCGATAGAAGTGTAAACTTATAACTTAAACAGCATGTTGTACAATACATCACCTCAGTATAGCTAAAGATTTACTGCTTACTGCTAATACGAAAATCAGTGACGTGATTTTACGTGATCAAAATGTGCCCAACGTGGCCAAAAGTTTAACTTCAAAAACGCTTTCGTTAATCTATCTAGTATAACTCCGTCATGCGCCTCCGTGCGATGTACGTTCCAGCCGTGTCTATACACAACATGTATGTATCCACGTATCTACGTATCCAGTCGCATAGATGACATCATCTTGCCAGGTGGCAAAACAATAATAGTGCTTCCCTTTAGACCGACCGTACGATATAGAAATCGTACCATAGAAAGTCACAAAATTTTTATTCCCATACATGTCATGAATATTCAGAAATGATCAAGTCTCACGATAGTTATGAAACTTAACCCGCTGATTCGTCACCCATCAATGGCACCGCTCTTACATAAAAGTGAAAATACATAACTTTATGTGTAAAATAAGAGTTGTTAATGAATTTATAATTGAGTATGAGATATTATTTTATAAACTGAGAATCAATATTATACTCTATCTGCCGTATTTAAAACATTTATTTAAGATTTAAACGAACCATGGTACCACGAACACAACTTATTGTAGCGACAGGATTCTGTACAGAAATATCCTTTGTCAATAAGTATTCTACCGCCAAGCAGATATGTACAAAAGGAAGTGATCCGGTTAGGAGGGCAACGTTTCCAGACAAATTATAGAGTAAGAAATAATTCATCTTATATCGCTGAGTGTCGAGCGCAGTACAGTGTAAGGTGCTTATTTAGATGTTCAAATAGTTTCGTGACATTGTGCTGTTTTGGCTAGCGTCTTGTTTACCATCAGGCGGATGTCTTATTCGTCCCAACACTCAATGTTATAAAAAAATAGCTCAGCAAGTCTATCCGCAGAGCCGTAGGTTGTGAGTTCCATTTCCACCTAATTAATATTTGAGTAATTAATACAGATCCTTTTTCTATGTCTGATTGTTTCTATGTTGTACTAAATATCAGCTATCTAGCTTATGGTTCAAGCGTTGGTATGTTTGGGGATAGACAATGTTCTCCGAGAAATGTCTACAAATATTTATTACTATTAATTAGATGGTGTTTATCATTTACATTGTGTGATAAGTAAGTATTTAAAATCTGTTAATAAAACAATTGCAAATCGGAAATAGACTTGACTAATATATTGATTGCTATATTCCAAAAACTCAAAGTTTACGAATAAGTTACAAAAACAATAAAAGTTTACAATATTTTACTTTCAGTACCTACCTATAGAAAAATTGACGTTTATAAATTAAGTTAACTCAATAAGGCAAAATTTACCTTAAATCAGGTATTGTAGAAGCCGTCTTACAGTCAATTAAGGTTTTTTTCCAAAATGCTCCCGAATATTATGCGAGACTCAATCTCCATACAAGAGAATTCAACGCGCGCACTTCCCAAATATTCTCAATGACTAATCACAAACGATGTAGTCTTCCAAGATTAACTTTGTTGTTTTGGTTAGTTCATCTAAACAAAAATCATTGGATCTATTAGTACGTTTTTTCACGGGAAGGTTCGATAATAATTGTTATTCACGACAGCACCAAGGGTACTTTTTGCACAAGTTACGTAACCATACATCGTGATGACCTCACGTTTAAATATTACACGATAATTTATACTTATATAGCACGAGTATTTATTTGTATGGGTATTTAGGTTGAATTTAACATAATCATCTTAGTTTGATTTGATTCTTCAGATGTTTTGCAATGGAATAGTTTTGACCCTGGTTTCAATAGCTTTTCCTGTTTTGGGAATGAAGAATATTCAAAGAATGACTTAACTTTTCGAAGACTTCTTAAATTTATAAATATATGAGTAACTTGGCAAACAGTAACCTAACTCTAACTATTGTCCTACATATTACCCACCATTAATAAATAATCTAGGTAAACGCGTGTGTTTGCTTGTATTATAATATATATATAACCTTACCCTAAAATTCGCTAGGATTAATTTTTTAACCCCCGACCAAAAAGTTTAATATTGACCATAAGTTTGACGTCGATGTCTGTCTGTCTGTCTGCCTGTCTGTATGTCTGTGGCACCATAGAGCTCAAACGGATGGGCCGATTTCGATGCCGTTTTTTTTATTTGAAGGTTAATATCCGTGCAGATGTTCTTAGCTATGTTTGGTTAATATCGATTCAAAATGGCCGCCTCCACAAAATGGCCGACAAAATATTTCTTCACAACCTCAATATGGGTATCAAATGAAAGGGTTTGACTAGTAGAATACTATACACTATAACAAATTTTAAATCCAAGATGGCCGCCACCACAAAATGCCGAATTGTATTATTTTTTTCACTACTAACTCAATATGGGTATCAAATGAAAGGGCTTGACTAGTAGAGTACTTTGCACTACGACAAATTTAAATCCAAGATGGCCGCTACCACAAAATGGCGAAATACATTTCTTCTTTCACAACTCCTTTAATATGGGTATCAAATGAAAGGGCCTGACTAGTAGAACGTTATACAGATAACCCGAGATCCGAGGTAGTCGGGGGTTAATCAAAATGTTTAATTTTATTCTTGTAACCAAGTCCAACAGGACGAGGATATCAATTCGGCCGGTTTTTATCAATGAATTAATATTGCCAGTAATTTGGATTCATCGTGTTCAAACAGCTGCGTGGCACTGTACTGTATACGCAGGCATGTTACTTACCATCAGGCGAATATCTTGCTCGTCTCACCTGTTTACATTATGAAAAAAATATGTGTATTAAGTATTAAAAAATATGTGTATTATCGGCCTGAGATTACATTTTTTTAGTAACCATTGCAGATAGATAGCGCTGAGACGTTCACAGCAAACCAACCTTTTTTTCATGAAGAACATATGATTAGATATAATTAATATCCACCAATGTGATCCGTGGCTTCTTTGAGACTCGTCTATTTTCCCCAAAGTTATTAGGTTCTTAGCTTAAGAGGGTAATCTTCTTTTGTTTTATAATATTTAGAGCATCTCAGTGTAGCTGTAATTCACAAGTTCATCCTACCAATAATATAAATGTCAAAGCTAGTATATTTGCTGATTAATCACGCCGCAACAGTTGGATTGAATTTGGAATACATAGGATCCTTATTATCACGGAAAAATATCGGGAATAGGAACCGCGCTAAGCCTTGAGGAGCTGATTATAATATTTGTACATGTGTCACACTCTGACGAGGGAAACCCAATGTTTTCCGAAACCGATCGAAAAGTTTGTCCCAGTTACCCACAGCATTGTCATTGTATAACATCTTACTGATATTAAGTACAAATGCTAGTGTGTGGACTGTGGATCACGCAAAAAACACCAAATTTTTTGAAAGTTTTAAGAAAAAAGCTTATACAACATAACAACACAGTTTAACATAACAACATTTTAGATGCAAAAATCACAATCCTGCGGTATAGAGGAGGAAAAATAGAGCTCAGCTAGTTACTTATATCGTTTTTTCTATAACAGCAGAAAAAGCAGCGGTGTTTAATTTTTCCACACAAATTGAAACGTTCGTGTTAATGTGGCCACGTATTATACGCGCGGTGAACAATTCACTGGGTTATTGCTGATGTGGTTATAATGTATATCGAGTTAATCGAAGTAGACATTGCTTAATAAATCTTTACGTCAATTAAATCATTTTATTGCAATAAAGCACAGTATTAATTATTAAACACAAATAATAAACACGGATGTGTTTAAATTTTTTGTACTAATATCCATAGATGACGTAGATAGACTTTTAACTGGGTTTCGCGAATTTACTCCCGGCTAGATCAGCTATTTTACACGTTAAATAAATAAAGCTATTCTCTAAATTTTCTCGACTCCAAAAATATTTTTACAGACTTCAGAAAAGGACGAAATTCGCAATTTTTTAGAACATAACATTTTTTATTTTTTTTAACTAATCAAACATTTTTAACCAACCAAATTCGATGTAAAAGCATCGAATTTGTTTAGTTTTTTTTAAAAACCACCTTATTTTATTTAAAAGCTGAGCCATTTAAATTTGATCAAGATTTGTCCAATACTTTTATTAAATCATCAGTAATAATTTCGTATTTCTTGTTATTTTGTGACCTCAAGTCTTCATCATTTATGGGCCGATTTGGAAATGTTTATCTTTGGTGAAAACGGCATTTACTACGTACTTTAAAATCGGTTTAACGGTTTCAATTTTGTTTTGTTTCAAGTTCGTTCAAAGTGTAAGTTAAGAAGAAGTTAATTATTTAGAGGAACAGCATATGAGTTTTTTTTATCTTTAGCCATCACAGACACTAGGATTCATGCTTTTGCTCAGAATTTAAATTTTATGTGAGCGGCATTTAACATTTTGAATGTGGCCTTAGACCTACGAGTGTGTTCTTTTTGGATTAATACAGGACTTTCTGTGTGATTTCCTATAGTAAAATAGGGCGAGTCTTCCCATTCCACCGCGCCTCGGCGCTAGGCGACATTCAGGCAGTAAAAGAAAACGTTATAACATGTACCTCGTTTGCCGAGAGCAGTTGCATCAACAGCCACATTACTGGCAGGTTACCCGACCCGTTCCGTTCCTGATGCACGTAACCGCAGTAAGCCTTAACTGCTTTATTTTATATCCAACTTTGATCATTAATAATCCAGGTTGAATTTATACCTGTTTCAAGTGTAGGTATAGCTTGCTCAGTTATCCTCTAACAGTCGGGGAAACAAGACTATTGGTAGCTCCATCCGAAATAATCTGAAATGCCAACACAAGAAGAGATACCACACAATTTAAAGTAAAAAATCTCTTTATGAAGCACTCGTATAATGCTATTTCGAAAATAATATGTATTTGTACATAGTTTGAAACTTGTGGGTATTTTTGGAGAAAACTGGCATGGTCCAAGATATATTTCGAAGGCATGTATCATTGACCAACGTGTACCTACTAGTCCAGCGTAGTTAATTATGGCTTAAACTCTCTTCTTGTGAGAGAAGGCCCCAAATCTATAAAAATAGGCTGCTTATGCTTGTATATACTGAATATATCCCAGCTGAAACATACGAAAAGCGTTGTCTACACGATGCTATAAATACTAGCTCGCTAGCTTACTAACACTGCCTTGCTATCCTAGCTCGAAAAATTTGCCTCGTTTAAGCTCGGACATTACTGGCATTTAGACACTGCACAAGTGGCAGAAACAGTGATCCGAGATTAAATCCAAATGCTCGACTGACTGTCAGTGCATTTAAAGAACACGTACCATTATGGAACAAATTCAAAGACAACTGAAAACCCCACTATAAACATATCAACGCTGTTTAATAATGAAGAGACCAATCGTATCAATTGTTATAATTGCATGCCTCTCGCAGAAGCCAGTTTGTATGGGGCAACTTTTAAAATGTTTTGTATCATCCTATCTTACCTACAAACAGCAATAAAGATTTTTGTATGGGTATTTATTTAAAATAGAAGCGATGTCACTTCTCTAAGAATATTTCTCCTAAATCAAGTTCCAATGTTTCTAAACCAGTCTTTCCACATAGTTTTGAACATTTCAAATTGCATTCAAATTTAACGATACTACCATTCACGATGCGATGTTTTGTAAACACATCTTATCGTACCGGCTACCTACTCGCTCGCCAGGTAGAAGGATGTTTGCGCAGACGATTCTTTTGTTAAGTTTTACTACATTGTACCTGCGAAAGTGATATATGAGTACATGCAATGATTCATCGTGCAAAGAACTTTGTGTTCGCTTTGTTAGATTTACTAACGTTTTTTTTAGAAAGTGATTAATGTTCGCTTTCATTCATTTAATTATCAGTTTTGAAGCAAATATTCTAGGAAAGGAAACTTGTGAAAAATACGTCTACATTAAGATCGTACAGCACCTCAAACACGTTCAACGCCTTACCACGGTACCGCACATTCCTAACGATGTTTGCCTTCGTCAGAAGGCTATACGATTAGAACTGAAGGAGTTACGTGGCATTCAATTCCATCAAAATAATGGACAAGACTTTACTTAAAAGTTAAATGCTTAAGTAACCGTATTTTCGCCTTCAATCATCATTAACTAATAAACTATGATCGTTGACTCTCACGCAAGCCATACCTGCAATTTGCATTCCAACCTGGTTCGTCAAACAAGCAATATTCTATTTTACTACTAACTTAAGAAACCTTTGCAAGTTGGTGTTTACTGAAGGACCGTAATGGTCCAAAATGTCAAAAGTACAACCCTTTGCCTAACGTAAGACTCGAAGCTTTTTGCTTGCAATGACATCTCGTTTTCGCAATTCATAGCTTAAATTGGCAAGTTACGGTTGACCTAGTCCGGAGAACGGCGCCTGCCTATCCGGAGACCCCGGGATCAAACCCCACACGCACCACTGTCTTTTCGAAGTTATGTGCGTAATGCCGCTAACTTAAAACGGTGAAGGAAAACATCGTGAGGAAACCGAGATGTACCTAGAACCTTTCGAAGTCATGTGTCATCCACCAACCTGCACTGGGCCAGCATGATAGATTATGGCCTTATCTCTCTCCTTGCCAGAGAAGGCCCGAGTCCCAGCAGTGAGAACATTTAGTGGGCTGTCGATGTTGATTGGCAAGAGACACTGATGGCATAATTATGCTGGTTAGTGATTGTAAAACTCTAATTCAAAAAACAATACCTGTTTAATCTAAAACATCAAGAAAAAAATAGAAGGGTCAAATCTAGACGGTATCCCTTCGGTCAGTACTAAAAATGAGCAAAGTTGTAGTTATTCGCGATTGACTACCTACCTACTACGATAGTTATCGCAGCTATCGATAGCTTAAAACACAGCCGTCTTACGCTATAAGTGTTTATGTAAGTACCTATCGATTGCCGTGTAAATTATAAGCAAGGTGAGCAACGGCCAAATGGAGGACATGAACTCTGGGTAAGACCTTTTGCTTTCACAATGACTAGTACGGACAAGATTCTGTAAAGCAGCCTTATGGTTGCCTCTTGTGTTTGAAAATGTGGCAACCAGATTTAAGTTCCTGCGAGAGAAGATAGTGTGCGGAACCAAGACGAACCCATAAAATTATAGAACGCAGTAAATATGTATACGTGTAGGGTTGTAGGTATCTTTTTGGAGATCAAAAACTTGTAAAAAAAAACCAAGCTGCTCTGTTCTATCTAATTAGACAAGAATCATTTGTGATGTAGTGTAGCCGTTAGCAGGTTTTTAATGGATATCGTTCTAAATTCTACAGCACTCATTTTTAAACGATTAAGATGCAATCAAGGTTTCATAAGGTTGGCCGTAGTTAGTACATAGCGCTGCTTTACTGTAATGATCGTCTGCAGTTGCGCAATCTTTCGCATCTCCTGCAATAATTACAATAGGTACTCAATCGGCGACATCTGCCGACGATTACCAAACAGCTACTTTGTCACGTAAACGAAACCTTTTGTGAGAAGACTCGATGTTTTACGTGGAGAAATCTTTGACCGCAAATCGTCAATCTCGTATTGATTTCATGAAAATAAAATACGATTTATATGTTTCTAAAAGTGTCCAATCAATTCAAGGGTACTGATAAATCTTAAAAACATAATTAAACAAAAAGAGGGTAAGGACGCCTTTACCTAGCGTTAAGACATTCTCAATCCAAAGGAAAAGAGACAGAATCCAAATAACAAATAAATATCACAAGACTCACCTCAGGTGGAGCTGCGAATTTGAGGTTAGCGAGGGAGCCGTGCGACCGACTCCTGTGTTCTTGCCGGATGCTGTAGGAGAAAGCGCGCTCGTTGAGGTGCCCCTTCTTCCTGTAGATGCCGCCGGAGTCCTCCACGGCCTCGAGGCCGTTCATGCTCTGCGCCGCCTTGAGCGCGGGTGGCGGCGGCGGCTTGGAGCGGCGCGGATCCACGGTTGCGTACTGGATGCGGCCGCGAGGCGGCGGCCCCGGCGGGAAGGGGCCCGGCGCCAGCGCGGCCGGCACACGCCCGCGGTGGCCCAGCGTGGCGTGGCGCGCATGTGGCAGCGTCGCCGCCGGGTGCACCATCATCATCGGGTGCCCGGGCCCCCCCGCCCACGCCGGAGGCGCGCGCCCCAGCGACCGCCCGTTCATCATAGCCGGGCCCGCGTACAACTCGTCCACCGACGCCGAAGACTTCTTTTTACTCTTCTTTGTGGTCCCCTTCTTCTTCGGCTCTTCGGGCGGAGGAGGCGGTGGCGGCACGGAGGAGGGCCTCGCGATCTGCCGCGGGCGCGGCGCGCGCGCCGGGTGCGGGATGTCGTCGCTCGCGTCGTCGCGATCCACCTCACCGACCCACACCTTGTGGTTCTCGTCTCCGTCGTATACCTCCAGCTCCTCGTCCCCATCAACTGGCTGCGGTGGCGCACGCTCGGCTTCCAGGCGCTTGGCGTACGAGCTATCCGCGTACGCGTGGAAGCAGCACCGGACAAGCGCGTTAGCGGCTGCCTCACGCCGGCAGATGAAGGCATGACACTCCAGAACTTTGATGCCCTGCGTGCGGCGCAGCACAGCGGCGAAGAGCGGCGGACGTCGCGGCGCCGGCGCGCGCGAACGGTGAGTCTAGCGGCAGGAACCGCGGCGCACCCTCCACCGTGACCCGGCGCACGGCGGCGCAGTAGTGCAGGCTCGAGATTGGGAAGAAACGCGCCACTCGCGACCCACCCTCGTCCACGTTCTCGAGTAGGATCCCATTGGACCAGACGGACAGCCACGAGTCGATACCGCCAGTGGTCGCGCCCTTCTCCGGGTACAGCTCGCGCAGCGGCTCCTGGATGCCCTGCAGGCCGTCCTTGCTCTGCTGCGGCACCGCGGACCCGAGGTAGAGGACGCGGCACCGACATATCGGCGTCGACTCCATCGCACTGCACTATCACAACATCACACCGGGCTCCGACTCGACACTGATCGGTAGCGGCCGATCGGATACGTGCGGTCGCCGCGAGACGGGCGCGGATCTGAGGTGAACGGAATTCAAGATGGCCGGCGGTGGAGGCGCGCGGCGCGGGGCGGGGCCGGAGCGGCTATACCTGCGCACACGCACCTGTGAAGACACCTCCGCGGGCCCGGGGAGACCGAGCAGTAGGTACGGGTAGAGCCGATGAACCGGCATTGTGTCAAACGAATCGTCGCGAATTCGGCCGCATTTCTCCCGCGCCGCTGCCGCCACATCACCGACGTGACGGAATGAATGTCACACTTTTGTCCCGCTGCAGTGAAATCTGAAGGTCGATCGACCGCAGGGAGATAATTTTCTTTTTATCTAGTAGGAATAATATCGAACAGTAAACAATCCAATTACAACTTTCAGGTCATTTCTTAGAGACCATGGCATTCTAAGAATTGTATGTGATCATACTTTTGTTATGAAATATCACAGGTAGGTATCAAAGAACCTTCAAAGGAACATCATCACTCAACAAATTAAACGTGACCTCAACGTGACCAGAGGTATTTTCAACAATGCGTTTTTATATCGCCTACCTCATTAAACCGCATTCCTTTGTATCATTAAGATTAGGTATCATTTTATAAAGTGTTTCATTATTTTTATTTATGCGATTGAACTCGGATACAAATAGGTATCGACTCGAGAATAAGGATTTAATCGCTTAAATCGTCAAAAACATACCAAAATAGAGCTAATTATAAACTAACTTCGAAAAGCACTATGACAACTAATGTGGTTGTTTTACTAATTAACTCATTACTTACGTGTGTTATGGTCAATCCAAAGCGAAGCGGTCGTGTTCGTGCATTCTTCTCGAAAAAAGGCCGTAGAATGCGGCTGAAACTTAAACCAATCATACATACAAACACACACGAGTAACTCATGAATTAATAAAAATTACAGTCATAGGGACTGGCGATAGAAGTTTTCACTTCTAAATCAGAATTTGATAGTTTACTTTGGAAACTACGCGGGTGAAACTGGAGCTCACTGCTAGTTTGGAATAAGTCTTCAAAGCATTCTCATCTAAATAAATCTTCTAAGCATGGCCATCTAGAAATGCTATAGAAGATTTATTAACGAGCATGATGATTGAAAACAATTCACAACCCACTAGCAACCTAAGTAACCACCAGACCGAAGTAGGTAACAATTTTCTTATCTGTGACCAGCAGGGGTGGTCCCAGCTTCATACTAAGGAGTCCTTAGTATTAGTACTTAGTAAGAACTAACATCTAACTATAAATGGATAAGTTAGACGAGCAGAGTATACGAGTACCTAGCCTACGATATGTGTGTATATAAATGTAGGTACCTTACTTTTAAAGTGGTGTAAGATTTATTGAGATCCTTGCAGAGGCTTCGAGGATTACACGATAGGTACACATTCCTATGAACATATTTAATAAATGGAATTGGCAAACTCTGCGATCTCTCTTTAAAATATTATTACTATCTAAAATTCCATTGTAGTTTTGTCATAGAATTAATAAGTAACATTACGTACATAGGCTTGTGTGGATAAATATAAATACCTATATGATTAATATAACGGTTTTACATAAAAATAAAACCGATATTATGTGCCGAGAACGGAAAACATACAGCATTATATGAAGAAGCAGTATGTATACTTATCTTATTAATCTGTGGTCGACGTCTATACCATAGACAATTAGCTTCATCTTGACGCCACCAGAGGGCGCCGCAAGCGCGCCACCAGCAAGGGCACCCGGCGCGGTGCGATCTTTGGGATTCATAGTCTTCACCAGAAAGCCCTTTCTAGAATGCTGTATGTTTTCCGTTCTCGGCACATAATATCGGTTTTATTTTTATGTAAAACCGTTATATTGATGTGCCTCAGGAAAACATACAGCATTATATGAAGACGTGTTTGTTATCTGCTGGTGTAAGTATGTCCAAAAAATAACAACGCTATGATGACTGAAACATTTGAATACTTATTAAAATAAAGTGTTCAATAACATTTTGTAATTAGCTAAATTAACAAAGCTAATTTGTGTGTGATGTAAACTTTGAAGAACATGATTAACCATTTATGTTAATTTCGCAGTAAATTAACCTAACATGCTTAATGTGTTAAGATATTTCCATATTTTGCTTAATAATGTCATCAATCGATTGGGTATTTGATCATCCAAAGGCTACTGCTATATCTGGTCCACATCTCCTAGTTGTACGTTCATGGCACTGTCTCACTGGACTGGACATATCTAATTTTTAGTAACAAGATGTTAAGCAACTGCTATAGATAAAATTTATTTGATTTGACTCGAAAGCTATTCTGTTTTTCTCAGATAGGAACTAGAAATATGTGATAAGACAAATTATTCTCATTTTCCATGTTCATACTGCTATATAGCAATAATACCTATGTATATTTCGGTCTATAATATTTAAAAGGGGTTATTATTTAAAGAACCGTTCCAAACATATATGTTTTACATACTGTTTTTTGGAGGAGTTGGAAAACAACCAATCTACATAAAGTAACTCTCTAAGACTTCAGGTAGCTGTAGAATTCAGACGATTAGCGCTTTCAAAAATTTTAAAATGTACATAATTATGAAGTTCCATTTTAGTGTGTTGTCTGCAAATAGGCGACATAATATAAGTACATACTATGTGTACTAATTCTGTTTTAAGTGATAAGCTGTTATTTGAAACTAGACTTATCCGTGTTTTAGCTGTCAGCAGTTCTTGAATTTTAAAATCAAATTATAATTATTTTGATCAGACTTAAGATATAATATAACATATTTAACGCATATAAGTCCTCGCTCGACCATCGTTTCGTCCGGTGCCGAGTGACAGTAAGGGTTGGCAATGATTCACACTGACCTAGCGTTATTTTATAAACTATTTTTCTGTGAGTTTCTCACTCAAATCTACCCTCATTTTCCCAAAAATCTAGGGTTTTATCAATACTCATGAAGATTTCCATGTAATGATACACTCTACAGCGACATTTACCTAGAATCTTTCTAGGTCACGCGTTATCCACCAGGCCGCACCAGCCCGGTGGACCATGGCTTTTGCCGACTCCCAGTGATGGGAACGAGTCAGAAGGCTGGGCTGGTTTCGTATAAATATAATTTGTTTGTTGGCTAGTCGAGAGCCACTACCTTGTACGTCCTTGTTGTACAGTTCGAATGTGCTAATAATAACCAGGAAAGAATACTGGAATTTGGGTTCATCAGAGCTTGTCGAAAGCATTTATAGGCTTTGTTGACGACATTTTGCAATTATTTGTTGCAAATGGATCTTTTGAATCCGTTTATTTATAAAATATGGTGGTTTTAGTCGCTGTTTTAAATCTCATCCTCAAGCTTAAACTTAAGATACCGTTTACATAACGGTTCTGCTACAATTATTTCATGTTACTGTTCACCGTATCTACTTTCAATTTGGTTTTGGTGTTATCTCGAAATGATAAAGATCTTAAATCTTTTTCCATTAATATTTAACCTTATTATTACTTATCAGATTTTATAAAATCGAAGAGCATACGGTTTCTCTCTTCAGAATAGAGACTATACGGCAAGCTGGGCACTCTTTCACAAACTAAATATTAATCAACATTATCGCTCATTGGAATTGAAAACACAACTGCGTAAGACGCGTGTTTTTAAATTATCATGTGTTTTAGGAGTATAAACATCATCAGGGAATGTCAGAAGAATGCAGACGATTCGTGGTCATAGATTCCTTCGTTGTTGTGATAGAGTATTAGTCGTTAAGTAATTATTCGTAGTTGGTATTGCTCATGGTGCTTTGTGTATTGAAACATAATGAGAAGTGGCTCGGCGCCACCACACCATCGCAGTAGGTACTACAAACATCCTTTTTGTTAAATCATGTAAGTACAAGTCATACTTGACGAAGCTGTTACTGGTTAAATCTGAGATGGCGGATATTAAAGTCTGCCGTATGGTACCAGAACCAGTAAAATTTAAGCCACCCTTCAATTCCAATTTAAGCAAATCAAATCTAACTTTTGCGTCAGATGTAGGTAGATTCATGTACTTTTCTATAAACGCTGTTCTGTTATGTGTAGATATATGTGCGCCATAGTTGACCTGCTCCTATTTTCTGTCAATAACCTTCCAGATACATAATGTGAATATACATAGATACCTGCTTTCTCGATCATAGTTTTGAGGCATTTCCAGTGTCTCGCGGCTTCCGCAACCTAGAGACGTAACTTGAACACTGCACCAGAAGGAAGTCGTTCAGTAAAGACTGACACGACCCTTCGAACGCAAGGTCTCCGCGACCAAACGTGTGTTAGTAGTAAGATATGGTGCGGGGACCAGGTCCAAAACAAGTATTGGTCAAATATATTGGACATGAGTATGTTCCAAGTGTCTCATGGCTTCCGCAGCCAAGAAACTTAACTTGGTACTGCACCAGAAGGAAGTCGTTCAGTAAAGACTGACACGACCCTTCGAACGCAAGGTCTCCGCGACCAAGCGTGTGTTAGTGGTAAGATATGGTGCTGGGACCTGGTCAGATGTGAGGTATCAATTGTTCCAAATGATGTCTCGCGGTTTCCGAAATCTAGAGGCTTATTTAAATTTTTTATTGCACCAGAAGGAGGTCGTCTTGTAAGATTAGTGCGAAGTGCGACTCTTCGTACGCAAGGTTTCCGCGACCAAGCATGTTATGAAAAATGTGGTGCTAAGGAGAGATCAAAATTTAAATATGTATACGTATTAAAATAAAACATGCCATAAAACATTTGATAATACAATAGAACATCTACTTGAATGATATATTTCTTATAAATATCTCTGAAATTGGCGACTTGCTTCTCTTCCGCAGAGAAGGTTTGTTTTATAATAGGGACTCCTCCCCTGAATCGATAGTTATCGATGTGATGAGTTGGATGTAGCTTTGAATTTTAAATCTATTGATATGGGTTTATGTGAAATTTTATTCTCCCAAATAGTTATATTGGCACCCAGAGCTCGTCATTGCATATGAAATACTTTTTTTTTTTTTTTTTGTAGGTATGTAAGAATTTTAAAATGCAATACATTCACGATCGTATTGTATAAAAGATCCAAACTTAGAATATCCTTACATAAATAAATGGTTGTGCATGTATGTTTGCAAATTTGTCCACGTTGTAGCAGCTTACTTTATTCGATAGTGCAACTAAATTAAGTGATGGTGTAATAACAATAGTGCAACTGAACTAAGTTTCGTCAAATCTTAGTTAATAATGCGTATAATTATGATATATTCATTTCAACCCCTATTGGCACGTCTATGTATTTGTATACGTCTGAACTAGTTCGGTGGACACCGAAGGGTATAAAATTTAATTTCGTTTATACCTGTTTTTGATGTTTTAATTAATTTCATAGAGTATTATTCAATGTTGATTCCGATTCTGAATAGCCATTTTTCCCTTCTTTTTTGAAAAGTGGGATTAGATGTTGCCATAATTATATGTAATATTGAGATACTCTTAATAAGTTTAGCTTCCCAGATGTTACTAAGCAGTAACTTATTGGTTACACACCTTATCAAAGTGTATTAGTATTAGTAGGTAGTTGAGACAAGGTTCAAACAATAAATAATTTAAACAAGCCAGTTAAAAACTGGGAGATGCACCTGAAACCCTTAGTTTTTCTTTTAGCGGACACGCTGCCAAGCGGGTAGGTACATGCTGTAGATTTACTTAGCAATTTAACGTTAGCTGGTCTAATAATTTACATAATAGCCTTCAAAACCTTTTTACGTGTGTCTACCCGCATGTCCAAAGAGTATCGGTCACATACTATGTTGGTACAAGTGTGTTCCAGCTATCACACGGTTTCCGCAACCTAGAAACGTAATTTGGAACTGCACCAGAAGGAAGTCGTTCAGTAAAGACTGACCTGCATGTATAAGACCTTGATTCTGGAATCGGTCGATCTCACCTTTTACCACGCAGAGGATTTACCATTTTTCTTCGATGGATGAATTATCCGCTTCACTCACGGGTACTTCGAAAATCTCAATCCGTTGAGATTTCAATAAAATTTCGTGTAATATATAAACACATATAAAATATTTTTCGATAGTTATTAATTGTTAATTAGTGATAATTGAATATTTTTTTTCTATAATTTCGACCACTCGTGGCGAAAGTATACAACGCTATGAATCCCAAAGATCGCACCGCGCCGGGTGCCCTTGCTGGTGGCGCGCTTGCGGCGCCCTCTGGTGGCGTCAAGATGAAGCTAATTGTCTATGGTATAGACGTCGACCACAGATTAATAAGATAAGTATACATACTGCTTCTTCATATAATGCTGTATGTTTTCCTGAGGCACATCAATACTGATTTAACAGTTGCTTGGAAAAGGTAACTTAGGACTTGACTTTTATCTCTGTTATTCAATTTTTGTCTTTCTATTTGTAGCAACATAATATTTTAATATTATACCTGGGTTGGACCGACATTCACAGCACTTTTCGAACAGACTTCGTAAAGGGGTTTTCTACGATTATACGTTTAGCTATTTACGTCATTATCAGAATTCCCTAAGCCCTAAAAGAGGGTAGAAATGTTTAACAGCTCATCTCAACGTCTTATTCCACCTGAGAATTGCGTGCAACATGGAATTATCGTCGCATAACATCAGGCGAGAACTAAAAACTATAATAGATACTTAGTAAAAAAAACCCTATAATCAGCACTTGCATAGTTTAGGATACTGCAGGCTTGAACCAAGACTAAGATAATTAGTTGGAACCCGCTGCTTCACTCACTGTTTCAATCCCACAGGGCTGCGCATGTAATATAATATTCTAAGTTGATTTAGGTGTATTTTCTTTCCTACCTAATTTAATCCAAAATCATGTTTAAACGTAACAGTAGAAATACGTTTACGGCTTTAAATGCTATTGCTTACTTTGAAAATTTTAATGATTAAGAGCTTTTAATGTTAAGAATTTCATTAAAAAAACTATGAAATTTGTGACTGTATTACTTACTGTTCTAAGGAATAGCCAAGCTGTCGTAGTCTTTATACAACCTAAATCTCCAGTAGGTACATTTGATCTACTGGTTGAATATTCAGTTCATTCATAACCCGACAAAAACGACAATAGAATGCAGCTGGTGACAATCGATTCGCAAACTTCAGACAGCTTGTGATCGTACATAAGTAAAATAGATCTCATAAAAAACCACGCCCTCTTGCGTTGCGTCAGTACCGAACAGACTATTGACGCGAAAGTGTGTGCGCGTGTCTTGAGCGTAGCCAAGAGCAAAAATTAATAAAAATCGACGCAATGCCAGCATGTAGTATAAAATGGTGTGGGAAAAACAGCAAAACTTCAAATTGTAAAAAAGATGGCATAACATTTCATCGGTAAGAATTTTTCTGAATAACAATTCCACTATTTCACTTTAAATAATTCCCCCATCGTATTTCGGCCATTCAGAGTTCCATAATATAACGGTGTCTTTATTCCTCTTTTAGGATATTCAAGAATGCATCCCTTTCTTTTGTGAATGTCATGTATGTATGACGTGTCGCGTCAATCGATAGTGACCTGCCGTTCCAGAAAATGTTGCCAGTAATACTTGGGACTATTGGTAGAATACAAATACATAAAATATATATTTTTTAAATGTCGTAGGTATCCCAAGACTCCTGAATTAAAAGAAAAGTGGATCAACGCTACTAAGCGAGAAAAGTGGTTCCCGACAGAATTTAGCGTCATATGCTCACGGCATTTTACTCAAGACTGCTTTTTTGAGATGAAAAACCGACGCAGATTGCTTAGTTCTGCAGTTCCAACGCTGCTTTTACCACAATTGGTAAGGACAATTAATTCAATCATTTGTAGGCAATGCTAGAAATAGTATTTAAACAAATCTATGGGAGTTCGCCTGAAATGGCCTCTACTGCATTACTATCTCTGGGCTAACGCAGAAAGCACAGACCCTTCCAATCGAAAGTTACAAATTATACTTACATACGTGTATCATACTTGTAAGCCAGCGGTGCATACATACCGATAATTATGTATGCAGGCCTTGGAATTGGCCAGACCAAGATTACATTTTGGGTCATTTGGAAGTTGGAAGTCATGTAAGATATGAATTTTTAGGCGAAATTAGAGAAGCTCCCAATGTGCCCCTAAGCTGGTAAGTTACTGTTTGACATTGTTACTAACCAATTTAAACTAGCTATTGTTTAATAAGCTTGCAGGTGTGGTTCCATTTTTTTTTCTGCTATTACAGTAATTAATAATCAATCAACAACCTAATATCTAGATGTACGCAACTCTAGGTAAGTATGTTTATGAGTACAGATACACTTTACTAAATTGCCATTAGCATTTAACGACTAAGGAAAACTTCGTAAGGAAAACGACATGTTCTAAGAAATAGTACATATTGAGAGACCATGTGACACCTGCATTACCGCACCAAATAGGTAAATTTTTCACGTTGAATGTCCAATTTCAATTGTTTTGAGAATCTACTATTTCGAGAATCTGATGTTTCGAGAATCTGATATTATGAGAATCTGATATTATGCGAATGAGCCATTTGAAGAGCTTGGTGAATTGTGTTTGTCTTTGCAAATCCAGAGTTTCACCGTGAAAAAATAACGAAGGCTGTTTATGCTATTTCTGCAACAATTTATTTACTTGTTATTATGCAGGGTGCTTGGGTATTATGCAGGATGTATGTGGCCACATTTTCTTAAATGTCTCATCATTTTCTCGAATCTTAAAGCATATTAGGATACAATACCTTTATTGGCTACACAAACTGCTATTCGAACCCGGAGCTTTTAACACTTTTGTGGGGCTTAGGGCAAGGGACTGCGCAGTGTAGCGTATTGTGTGTTATTGTTTTTTGCCTCTTTATCAGGAAAACGAAATCTCATCACTTGGAAAGCTATTTTAGGTGTTACTTACCTATATCAGAAATGCCGAAGTGCGTCAAAGTGGGTTCTAAGCCCGAGCGCCGCACTCCACTCTGGATTGCGTTTTTTTTTTCATGTAGTGTGTGCAACAGACGTAGGAATGTAGTCTACCAAGCTTAAGTGGGAATGGGCGGGTCATGTAAGCCAAGGGCGGATCCAGGTTTGGCTCCAGGGGGGGCCACATGCCTCCAGAGAGGAAGGGGGCGGGAGTAACACCGTAGTCAAGTCATAAAACTGTGCGATAAGTAGGGTATCATCATCATCATCAGCCGCAAGACGTCCACTGCTGAACATAGGCCTCCGCCCTAGATTTCCACGACCAGCAGTTTCCAGCCACCTTTGTGAGGTCATCTGTCCATATAGTGGGAGCCCGTCTAACACGGCGTCTTCCGGTTCGTGGTCGCCACTCGAGAACCTTACTTCCCCATCGGTTGTCAGTTCTGCAAGCGATGTGGCCTGCCTATTGCCACTTCAGCTTGCTTACTCTTTGAGCTATGTTGGCTACTTTCGTTCTTCTGCGAATATCCTCATTACGGATTCTGTCGCGAAAAGAGACTCCGAGCATATCTCTCTCCATAGCTCGCTGTGCGACTTTGAACTTTATTATGAGGCCCACAGTTAAGTAAGGACCGCGTCTCAGTTCCATAAGCCATCACTGGTAGCACGCAGTGATTAAAGAGTTTGGTCTTTAAGCATTGGGGTATTTTCGACTAAAGATGTGCCGAAGTTTCCCGAACGCTGCCCATTCGAGTTGGGTCCTTCGCTGGACCTCTTTGTCAAATCTTTCGTTGAATATTTGTTTGGATTCTACGCATATGGCCGGCATTGTTTTGTGTACCGGTCATGTAATCGAACAGATATTGTGGCTTTGCTGTAAATACACTTCAATACTTCGATATAGTGATAGTCGACGCGGCATCACTGGAAGGACCATAACATTGCCCAGGTCTTGATGGTATCGAAGGCTTTCTCATAGTCTACATACGCTATACATGGTGGCCGATTATTATACTCCTCGGTTTTCTGTTAAATCTACCGAAGCCATCCATACGGATATGGTCTATAGTGCTGTCGCAATTTTGGAAACTGGTTTGTTCTGGTGGCTGACGAGTCAAACCCGCGTGTGTGACGATTTGTGATTATCCTCGAAAACAACTTATAAACGTGGCTGAGAAGTCACCTTTTGTGACGAAGAGCACCACCAAACTTCTACTCCAGGCTTCAGGCGTATTACCATCAAGTATGACGGAGTCGAATAGCTTTAAGTACCGGTTGTCCACCTGCTCTCAGAAGCTCAGTCGTAATTCCGTCGTCGCCCGGTGCCTTGTTGTTTTTAACTTGTTTGAGAGCCATCCTAGTCTCGTACAGTCTGAATTTCGAGATATCTTCGGTAAAGTGACGAGTCAGGTCAGGACAGGTTGTCCTTGAGTAGAGGTGTATAACTGTTACTGTTCATTGAACCTTCAATTTCGTCCAAAATTGTCGTCTCGGGCTTCAACGTTACCACTATTAGAGTTCATATATTGTTTTTAAACTTTCGCGATTTGAACACATAATGTTTATAATGTATCTACAGGACTTAATCACGATTTAATTCATTGTTTAAATACCTCGACGTTTCGGCAGCGTTACAACCGCCGTGGTCACGAGAAGACTGAAGAAATTGCGGGTCGTCTCATTGCGAAATGAGGGGATCTAGATCTACCCTCATTTGGTCTTCAAAAATCGCAGGGTTACCACCACGACACATAACACTAACCGTATCACCAGGCTTCTCCGAACTCACTCCGCGATGCGTACATTTATTAATGACTGGATTCCACGACGCCGATAACCGAAAACCATCCTCCCGGTTGAAATTACGATGTTTTTTAATTTCTAAGGCTTCCCGAACTATTCTTGCGTAGTAATGACGTTCGGTGGAGAGAATCTTCGGGTCGTGGAGCTCGATCCAATGACCAGTTCCCGCATCAATCAAATGCTCGGCAATCGCAGATTTCTGTGTCTGGCGATTTTTTACAGCGGCGATGTGTTCTTTGATCCTTTCAGCAATTGTACGCTTCGTTTGACCAATATAAGAACTACCACAGCTGCAGTCGACCTTATACACACCTGGAGTCTGAAATGGAATGACGTCTTTCGGCGTCCTAATATGCCTCGTTATCCTTGATAAGGGAGTATACACAGCTTTAATATAATATTCTTTTAGTAATGTCCCCACCTTATCCGTGATGCCTTTGACGTACGGCATAAAAGCCGGCTGCCTCTCGACATTCATCACTTTCCTTTTCTGCCCTTTTCTGTGTTCCACTAACTTCGTCACACTATAGCTATTACTTTGAAGTACCTCCTGAACGTGTCTTTTTTCCGCTTCTAAATGTTCAGGGTCACAGAGGGCGTCCGCTCTATCTAAAAGAGATCTGGACACCGACTGTAGTTGACGAGGGTGATGATGTGACGTCGCGTGCAAATACCGGTCAGTGTGCGTGAGTTTTCTATAGACAGAGTGAGACAACGAACCATCAGATTTAACTGTCACTTGGACGTCCAAGAACGGCAGAGATCTATCCACCTCCAATTCAAATGTGAACCTAATGTTGACATGTATCGAGTTGAGATGCTCCAAGAAACGGTTTACTGCTTCACTATCTCCTTTTAAAATGCAGAAAACGTCGTCCACGTATCTAATCCACATTCTTACCGCTGCTGATTGAAAGTCAACTAATTTTTCGAAATGCTCCATCCAGATGTTGGCTAACACTGGTGCCACAGGACTCCCCATAGCTACGCCATCTATCTGTAGGTAATGCTGCCCACGGTAAAGAAAATAGTTTCCGTCTAAGCAATTTCTCAACAACACCATCAGGTTTTCCGGTAAGTGGTTCTCCCTTAACAGCTCTCTAACGACTTCGAGACACTCTTTTACTGGAACTTTGGTGAAAAGAGATTCCACATCAAAACTCACCATGATCTCATCCGGTTCCAATCTGATGTTTCTTACAATTTCCACAAAGTGTCGGGAATCTTTCACAAAAGACTGAGTTCTACCCACCAAAGGTTGTAACACCGAAGCAACGTACTTTGCCAGATAGTAAGTGGGAGAGTCTATCTGACTCACAATAGGTCGCAGAGGTACATTATTTTTATGTACTTTCGTTTTCGTTACTTTCGATGGTCCGTATACGACGTGTTACCCGTGCCGTAGGGTTATATGAAACCGGTTTATACACACCTACATCGCTCAACAAACTTCTCAATTTTGTATCGTAATCGGAAGAATTCATTACCACAGTGGCGTTACCCTTATCAGCCCGAAGCACCAAAACTTCTTCATTTGCACGAATCTTTTTAGCGCTAAGCGTTCCTCCACGGTAATGTTACTTTGAGGCAGTCTCGCCTTTCGTAATACAACGGAAACATCCTGCCTAAGCGTCTCAGCGGCATTGGTTGGTAACTTGTTCCGTAGTATTGCTTCCTCTACGCTACAGATTACTTTTTCGTACGGAACCTGATTAGGTGTAATGGCACATCCAGCCTTTTGATTGAAAAGCCTGGTTGTACCATTTCTTCTGGAGGAGAAAAATAAAAGATTGAGATACTCACATAGTCCATTATATTTAAATTACCACTTGGTTATAATACATGCTATATTACTGTGTCGTTACTTCGATTGAACTCAACTGACTGACTATATTTTCCGCACGACGAAAGTATCGTGACTATGGAGGGGATTAGATTAGAGTCTGTTATTGGCTGCAACTTAGCCAATGACAGACGCCGATAGTGCTGCCATCTCGATGCAGCATTGGTTCTTTTAAAATTCGCGCTAGTTAGTAACGACACAGTATACAAATATAAGCTAATATATAAAAAGCGAATATGTAATCTAACAGTCGGCCATCCAACAACTTTGTATGACCTCATACAAACAAGTACAAACTAAACAATGTTAAATAAAACATTTTATAATTATTAGTAATTATCATTGTTACAAAATTCTTAAACATAATAAAAATACTTTATTTACAAAATGACTAAAATGTTAACTGGATAAACCAGTAAATGATTATTAGTCAGAAAATGAATCTTTCAATATAAATTAATAGACTACAATTCCTCAGTGACTATGGTGATGTATGCTTTGGAGTTCCACAGGGCAGTGTGCTTGGGCCAACTTTGTTCCTGGTATACATCAACAATCTCTGCCAAATTAAACTAAAAGACGCAAACATTTTTGCGTTTGCAGATGACACAGCCATCATTTTTCATGGGCGGACTTGGGACGAAGTATCGAAAGCTGCTAATGACGGTCTGAATATAATTACGAACTGGTTACATAATAATCTGCTTACTCTAAACGCTAATAAAACCAAAATCTTGGCGTTCCGAGTCTCGAACCGAACAGCCCCTAGTCAGCCGCTATGTATCCAGTTGCACACATGCACTTATGACTCCATTTACGGACATGTATGTGGATGTCCGATTCTCGGTCAAGTTCAAGACATAAAATATTTGGGAATCCACATAGATGAGCTTCTGTCATGGAGAAAACAAATAGACTCGATTGCCAATAGAACCAGGAAGCTATTATTTGTTTTTAAAAAGTTAAGAGTGGTTGCAGACATAAGGACAGTCCGAATGGTGTATGATGCTTTGTGCAAGTCCCTGCTGTGTTACTGCATCACTTCCTGGGTGCGGCCTGCAGCTCATATTTAATTCGAGTGGAACGTACTCAAAGACTGGTTTTAAAAATAGCATACAAAAAACCGTACAGATACTCAACCGACAACCTCTATAGTGAGACAAGAGAACTCAGGGTAAGACAACTATTTGTTTTGAACTGTGTTCTCAGATTTCACCGGACTGCTAAACTAACAACTAAAGAAACATCAAATGCGTCTTCTCGCACATATAAATGGCACATTCCGTTCAGAAAAACTAGTTACGGACAAAGGTGTTATGAGTATCTAGGTGTTTTTCTCACAGCCAAGTAGAAAAGTTGCTAAAAATCTTAAACAACACTAGACGAGAATGTAGGAAAAAGATTACGGACTACTTACTTACACTAGACTATATCAACACGGAAAAGCTAATTAAGATTGACTTTTAACTTACTCAAACGCATACAAATACAAATAAACAATAATGAATAAACATCCACATATACAATAACATAACATATAACATAATATACAATAAATATTTACTTTCATTTTCAGATTCACCCATATTTTTTTATTTTTTAATTCACAGACAACGACACTGACTCAATAGGAGTGCAACTACAAACATACACAATAAAGACGTACAAATAAACAAAAAAAAAAAAAAATAAATAAAAAAGCAGTACCTCGGAAGAGAACTGGTTCCCACAAACACAGGGTATCCTAGTGTGGGAGCCAGGGAATGAAATTATCTCATTAGTACCATCTGCATGTTGTTGACGTGATTGTTGATCGTTGAGTTGCCAATACTGTCTACATTCAAGAACTTGTCATGAAATAAATGTAATATACGCAATGTATGAATAAACGTACGTAACATAATAATTATATTATATCCTAAATCCTAATTTTTTTTATAATTTTCTATTAGTTTACAATTATTGTCTTTTATTAATTTTATTATTAATCACTGTTAATAATCAATTGTCAATCAGCATGCATTAGTTATATTTCTATTGTTTTTTGGAAATTAATGTACATTGTTGTCTGATCATGCAATAAACATTTTTTATTATTATTATTATTATTATAATTGTCAAAACACCAATAAAATATTTATCTGACAGACATAGCGTCATGGTGTCCATACAAATGCATAATGTTTGTAACAATTGTTTATTCATAATGGACTTTATATCTCTGTATTTCGAACAGCTCAACGGTTATCTGCATATTTTATATCTGTAGTGAATTACTGAATCTAAATTCATTCATAAAGATTCTATATATATAAATAATTAGTGTTAGAATGACAATAATACAATTTGAAATAAAAAGTGAAAACAAAGCATTATCAACAATTCGATTTTCTACCATAATGTACACCAACAGTTATTATACATTAAATTACGATTAATCAGTTTCTGCATTGTTTGTTATTAAATTATAGGAAACTAAACAGAGCCGATAAGGCAAGGCATTACTGAACGATGAGTAACGGTAAAACATTACTGTACTAACATTACAACTTTCTATTTTAGACATTTCCATTTCATCCAACAAAAGAAATACTGATCTTATTTCATTACTATATGAATTGTTTATATAATTTTAACACAGATGATTATTTCATATACGATAGGCCAAGACCACGTATTAGTTACACATAGTGTCTTAAAACTATACGAAGGGCAGAGCCCACGTAACAGTGCACCTTGCACCTTAAAACTTTACGAAGGGCAGAGCCCACGTAACAGTGCACCTTGCACCTTAAAACTTTACGAAGGGCAGAGCCCACGTAACAGTGCACCTTGCACTTTAAAACTTTACGAAGGGCAGAGCCCACGTAACATTGTCAATATACGACGGGCATAGACCGCGTATCTCAAAGTCAAAGTCTAAGTCAATGTCTGAATGTGTACAGCACCTGCAAACATATGAAGCAAACACACGTAAATTAATTAAAGCATACAACGGAAAATCCGCGTATGCAAATTAGTATACTTACACTCATAGGTACAATAGATTTTATTTAATTCAAGCAAGCAATAGACATTATCAGACTGGAAATTTGTCTTAATATAGACTATATTGCCCAAATTTGGGTTTTGAAGACTCTTAAATTTCCATATCTCATCGCTCTTGTTCTGATACAGACAGCTCCACAATAACTGCCCAAAATGTTACTTCCAGGGAATAACACCAGTCTTCATACCGGATGACACTCTGGAACTACGCTTCCATAGGGTAATGAAAATATTAGTTGATAGGGTGCAATGAAAAGAGTCCCTATTAAAAATGAGAGTACTCAAGGTTCCATTCTCGGACCCTTCTTACATATTGTATTAATGATCCATATCTTATGATAAAGAAAGATAAGACACAGAAACAGCTACGTTCGGCAACGATTTGTCACAAGTCTAAAAGAGGAATAAATTATTTCAAATGACCACTTCCTACAAATATGTGGTTTGATGCAAATAATCAAGGAAACTAAGTGTATCCTGATCGTTTTCTGCAATGTACTGGGCTTTAAACGTGATAGTAGAATTAAATACAAACTTATCAAACCTGTAAATCCTACTCTGTCTAGGCATTTCAGTAGATTTGAAATTTCAGCTGAGTCCTTGCATAGAGCGAGTGGAAAACCAACTAGCTCAGTTCAGCAGCCCACATAGTTCTAACAGCCTCGTCATATTATAGGTAATTACGAATATATATTGGAGGTAAGGAAAAATTAACCGGACTAAACAAATCAAATGATTTTAAGAGCACATCTCGAAATAGTGTTGCCGACTTTCAGATTAAAGTAACAAATAACGCTTCCAAATTTAAAAAGAGTTTGCTTATTTATTGCAATTTCTGCACAAGTGGAAGGCGAAATGCCACCAAGTTTAAAGGTAAAATAAGATGCTACCCGAAAACAGACTATCCAATGGGCAAAGCATATTATAATGTAGATGATATTAATACAGACAACAATGTACGGAGAATATCCTGCTATAGTTAGAATTATACATAAGGAGAATATTTTTTACGTTTTACCAATAATACGTCTTATTATAATTCCATAGTCAGAATGAGTCGCCAATACAACGAAGTCCTTGTCTCCAATAGGGACATTGATATTTTTCACTTAAAATTATTCCAATTTCAGAGGAAAATCAAAGAAATTTTACGCTTAATCTAAAAGAATAACCCTGTTGTGCTTACTGTAAATACTATTATGAGTTTATTTTATATTATTTGTTAATATCTTATTTATCTACTGTATCAAAGCATGTAAGTTTTAAGTTCAGATCTGTTGCCCTAATTTTCCTTTTGTATTATCTCTAATTTAATATTATTATTATCAAACCACTGTATTTAAACAAATGTTGTTTCTAGGCCTACATAGCTTTGAATGTAATACAGTTCTGTACAGTATACTCTATGTTGTAGTTTGTGTTTATTACATTCTGTTGTGTGTGCTCATCGAAATGAATAAATAAATAATACTTTACTAACGTAAATCTTTACAATGTTTGTGTCAGTTATTTAGGTAATTTGTTATTTTAAAATGCTGAATCCTGTTCACAATGGCACCTGATTGACAGGGCTCCTTTTAACCACAAAGCAAGACAGCTGCTTTATTTTTATTTCACTGTGATGCACCACATATTTCGTAAAGTAAGGAAATATTCGAGCAAGCTCTGATGATTTAGCTGGTTATGGCCACGTCCTCGGGTTTCACCCGCACAGTTCTGATGAGCCGTAAGTAGTTGCGCAATTAAGCTCAGAGTTATTTTTTTAGTTTCACTTCTGTCGGCAGTCCCTGATGACTGCCAATATTTTTGAAACTAGCAAAACATACGGTACGATTTAACTATCTCAGGAAACTGATAAAACTTTCTTTTCATAGGGAAGTTAGCTTCCCTAACCTCGTGTTTACACAAATTCTTTGCTCTTAACGTTACCAGTGACCTTCTAAATTAATGGTTCGAATAGGTAAACCTGTAGACAAATGAGTTGTATGTATATTGACAACAGTCAACAGTTGTTTGAAAATTCGTTACTTCGTAACGACATAATTACGACTAGTAAAATCTTTAAATCGGAGGTACTCTTTAACTATCGAAATTATATACCGTGTTTTTTTTTTAAACTGCTTACTCGAGCTAACCCATTCATTTGGCGAAGAAGACCTAACACTTGATGCATAATATTGGAAGGAGAGCTCGCGAGATAAAACAGCACAAACGGGTAGCCGTCGCGCACGTGCACTCTCCTTGAAAAAGGCCGCCGGACGCGGTCGAAACTCGAGTCGGATTGACCGACCGTATATACGTGAGTGTCCTGTTATCCAATTAAATATGTAAAACAGCACAAGTGATAAGATATATTATTATTAAATCTGTACTATCAGCTGAAGTTACGAAACACGTTTTAAATTAATTAAGTGAGCTCCTAGACCGCGCACACAGACGAAGCATTTTGGTAATATACAAGTTGACAAGTTATCATTTTCGAGAAGATAAAGAGTCCCGAAGAAAGATGTTGTGGTTAAATAATCTGTGAACTAATCTCATCACAGACCACTGAAGTTTTGGAAATAGCCGTGGTATTGCTAAATAAAGCATAATTTTATTTTTATTTATCCGATTTCCGCAGAGTTAATTTTATAGGACGATTGATCTGCACAATACTAGGTATTTGTCAAATAAACAATAATTAAATGCGGTTGTTCAGTAAGAATCTGGAGTATTAATTATGAGACTAGACTACACTTATAGTTTCATTTGAACAAGAGAGGTTTAAATCGGCTATCACGGCATCAGTTTGTGTGTAATGGTGAGAGAAGAAGAAAAGAGGGTGAGGATGTGGGTGTGCGTGTGCGTGAAACGCTCGACAATTCACAAGATGACGATTCATAATTGTAATCTTTATCATCAGATCACTCCACCGGCGCACTTTGTGCATGTTCTAATTGGCTGGGTACACGGTACCGTTAGAATCATCAGAATCAATTATTGCTATAACTGTGTATAAAATGTGGTTTGTGTCAGTGTCCGTGGGGAGTCCTTCCTAGTCAGTTATCAGTTAGACAGTGGGTTATTAGAGTGTACAGTTAGATTCCGGAATCAATAGCCCCTTTGATGGATGATGATTAATCTAAGATCGATTGTAATTCACGGTATCTAGACACCGCTCACTCCGCGGTCTTATCAGCATAGTTGACTTACGTTTAATATTTGACCGCAACAATTCAAAGATTAGGCGAGTGAGGTAAAGCTACTTAAAGTTTACGCTGCCATCAAACTGATGAAAGAGACGAACAGAGGTGAAGAAGACTTCCACACTTCCTTTCTCTCTACTTTCAACCATGGAAGTGCAAAATGACAAAGGAAGTCTGGTTTTGCTTTGATGCCTTGAAGTTAGGTTTGTTATAAAGAGAACTAATCAAACCTTTAACCTAAAAAATATTAAAACTTTAAATTGCTAAGTAAAAGAACTCACGGGAAGTTCCCGATTGTGGGTGTGATTGATGGCCGCGCGAATGTCGCCCGAAGCAGGCCACACAAGAGAGGTGGACCGCGCGAACTCAGCTCGCGGCTGGCCGCGCGAACGCCGCTCGCGACTGGCCCCGCGAACGCCGCTCGCGACTGGACGCGCGAACACCGCTCGCGACTGGACGCGCGAACACCGCTCGCGACTGGCCGCGCGAACACCGCTCGCGACTGGCCGCGCGAACACCGCTCGCGACTGGCCGCGCGAACACCGCTCGCGACTGGCCGCGCGAACTCCGCTCGCGACTGCCCGCTGACCGCATAGACGCCGTCCACCGCAGACCGCGTCGACGCCGTCCACCGCAGGCCGCGTAGACGCCGTCCACCGCAGGCCGCGTAGACGCCGTCCACCGCAGGCCGCGTAGACGCCGTCCACCGCAGGCCGCGTAGACGCCGTCCACCGCAGGCCGCGTAGACGCCGTCCACCGCAGGCCGCGTAGTCCGCGCAGGCCGCGTAGATGCCGTCCGCCGCAGGCCGCGTAGACGCCGTCCGCCGCAGGCCGCGTACACGCCGTCCGCCGCAGGCCGCGTAGACGCCGTCCGCCGCAGGCCGCGTAGACGCCGTCCGCCGCAGCCGCGTAGACGCCGTCCGCCGCAGCCGCGTAGACGCCGTCCGCCGCAACCGCGTAGACGCCGTCCGTCCGCTCTTAGTGACGTTTAGCTCGAAAAGAATGGAAACATATTTCTTTTATCTCATCTGATGTAATTACCTAAATAATACGCGAATGTTTGGCCACACTAGTTATCTATGACCATAAAATTGTTAAATAACAAAATAAAGCCATATCACTACATAGTACAAAACAAAGCCATTTCTCAATGTTTATTTATTTGTCCATGTATACGAGTATGATCTTTAAAACCACCAAACAGATTTGATTCAAAAGAAGGGTTTCTACGTATAATGTGTGCATAAAATAGTAGAAAACCCTAATCATTTTACAGGTTTCTAATTCGAGGTCATACATAAATTGCAAGCGCTGGCTGAACCCTACCATATTTAGGTTTACACTTTACCGCCATCTCGCCTATGCTAAGCGACGATGCGGTCTACAATGATAGAGCTCGTTTACCTAGAAGAAACCGATTCACTTTCGGTTTGAAGACACAAAGATTGTAGCCATCGAGGGAACCCCAATCAGGGCAACGTATTCCACACCCTAGACGTTCTTATCACAAAAGTAGAACCAAATTTCTTTTGTGACTTTGGAACATCAACCATGAAACGAAGTCGCTTTTTTGAGCTACAAGCATAGTCCCATTATGATGATAATGTAACTCCTGTAGTCGAAAATGGTATGTCTAATTTCTATGTCTATCTTTTAGGATAGGTAGACCATAATAGCTATTTTATTTGTATATTTGATATCGACATTGCAATCGTACGAGTTTTTCTTGTGGCATAATTGCACTCGTAGCGAGAGAAAATTGAACTTAGTAAATATTATGCAGTAAATACGGCTGGGAATTAAGTGCTTTGAATATCTTACATACCCTTGAACTCTAGTTTGCGTGTCAGCGCTGCCGTAGGAGTAGACTGTTTCTAGGACAATGAAATGGCGGGTGGCGTACCCACTGGAAAGCCAGACCGTGGGACCGACGTTTAAGTGTTTGCCGACCCGCATGTCTTCTGATGGTGCTTGCTCAGCACTCCGCGAGCGTCTTCTCAGGACCGGCTGCACGACGCTTGCTCTGCATGTGCTCCAAGATCAGGCTCTGATCGAGGAGCATACACTTCCGTTCTAGTAGAACGCTCTGGAATTTAAAATACTCTCGCCAGTAACGGGTAGACAATAAACACAAAAGATAAGAGCAACTTTACCAGTGTAGTTCTGTAGTTACGTATTAAGACTAAGTAAAGCATCACTTTAATAACAGTATAGTTATCGGTTGTTTAATTTTTTTATAACAATGGTAAATAACAATTAATGACAAAGGAAAGTCGTGGAATTTTTATTTCAACAACTCTTTCCAAATCTTCCAATATAAAACTTTAAACTTTTAGACAGAATCTACTTTAACTCACAATGCACCACAATAGTTTTAATTCACGCACTACAAAAAGTGTACGGTGTACGGGTAGTTTTGAATATAAATTGACTGGGGTGACATTTAAACAAAAAAAAATTTTTTCAACTATGTGAAAACAAAAAGACAAAAATAAAATGAGGGTAGTCGTACTTTTTTTTTTTATTCACTTTTTTATTTATTCGCTATCAGGATTTGGGCCTGTGTCACTGTATGTTCTCGATCTAGGTCGAACAGTGATCACAAACATTTCCTAATTCTTGCAAAATATTGGGATATATTAATTATGTCGTACCCATTTAACTAGGGCGCGCGAGTTAATCCTGCTTGAAATAATGGCACATCCAGCCTTTTGATTGAAAAGCCTGGTTGTACCATTTCTTCTGGAGGAGAAAATAAAAGATTGAGATACTCACATAGTCCATTATATTTAAATTACCACTTGGTTATAATACATGCTATATTACTGTGTCGTTACTTCGATTGAACTCAACTGACTGACTATATTTTCCGCACGACGAAAGTATCGTGACTATGGAGGGGATTAGATTAGAGTCTGTTATTGGCTGCAACTTAGCCAATGACAGACGCCGATAGTGCTGCCATCTCGATGCAGCATTGGTTCTTTTAAAATTCGCGCTAGTTAGTAACGACACAGTATACAAATATAAGCTAATATATAAAAAGCGAATATGTAATCTAACAGGTGTTAATGCAAAATTCATACCCTTAGCCAACACACTTTTCGTCGCAGAATCAAGCTCAGTATTTGACAAATTAATCACAGAGGTGGCCTGAGTAGAAGGTAGTTGTGGATGACTGTACTCACGACGAGATATTAACTGGTCTAACTTCTTTTCATGTCCCGCACTACACAAATCATCCGTACGAGAAGCCTGCTGATAGGTAATTCGATCACACAAATCGAAATCATCCCGCGAAAACACTGCACTAAGTTCTAGATCCCCTCATTTCGCAATGAGACGACCCGCAATTTCTTCAGTCTTCTCGTGACCACGGCGGTTGTAACGCTGCCGAAACGTCGAGGTATTTAAACAATGAATTAAATCGTGATTAAGTCCTGTAGATACATTATAAACATTATATTAGAGTTCAGTTCAGTTTGGTCAGTTTTGCCCATGAGACAGATTGTTTGCGAACAATTTCGAGTCTTTGTTCCGCTTCATCGCTTTTTATTTGTTTATTTAATTTTGTCACTTCACAGACTCTGGGGTCCGTGACCTTTGTCATTACAATTATCTTTTTTTACATATTTCTTGGTTTAGGAGAAGAAAAGGAAAATAGGGTGTTGTGAACATTTAATTCTAATACTAGTCAGTCCGATTTCGTCTGTTAAGCCGATCACTACCGGTTGGGATTCCGATAGTAATCGACTCGACATCGTCTTTTGCTTAAGCCGCCTCCTCTCGGCGCAGAGCCTCCACTACGGCCGCGTTTCCGTCTTCCTTGATCGCTTCTTCAATACTCGTAGTATTGAAGCAGTGTATGTCGCGTTGCACACGAGTAGAGATCTGTCTATTGAGCCGTCAGTAGACCGTCATGTCGACTGAAGACTGCAACCACATATTTACCTCGCCTAGCCGCCGTGAGAATTAGAGTATGATCGGAAAGCTTTTGGGTTCTATTTTGGCGTCGGCTCTTATAGTATATATTTTCTACCAAATGCATGAACAGTTTCCACTAGCCTGTCGTTTATTTCGTTCGCTGTTACTCACTTATCTAGGATTCGAAGCGATTTTGAAGTTCGTGGTGAAAGTTATCGAGCTATTAGATTAGAGCATAATTTGGTCAGAGCGTGGACCTCATTAGACATGACCTATAAAATTCAGCGTGCCTCTTGCCATACGGTGATCGCTGCCGGTCTACGATAAGTATGATAGTGTTGGTTGGTACACGATAATTAGGTACTGGACCTAGCCCAGGGGGGGGGGTCATGACCCCATGACCCCCTGGATCCGCACCTGATGTAAGCAGAAAGCACCCTGATCGATAGGCCAAAGTTTCCACAGAGTGGACACCATCGGCTGTCGTCGACCCCAGGGCCGTCCTCCAACGCGATAGAAGGACGAGCTCAGAACATTTAAAAAAGACTGGAGGATGGAAGCACAGGACCGGATTAAGTGGAACGAATTGGGGGAGACCTTTGCCCAGCAGTGGGACAAATGAGGTTACATTAAAAAAAATTGTGTGTATCCACACAATATCTATTTCAACTACATTCACACACAAATATACAACCGAACAAAATATAGCATGTGATTAGCGGTACGCTTACTTGTAATTGTGTCTTACTTCAGTCTGCTTACAAAATCATTTCGCAATTACAGGATTTATATGATAAAAACCTTCAGATTAAATTGCAATGGGTCCCATCGCATATCGTACTGCGAGGTAATGAAGAGGCTGACACACTAGCAAAAAAAGCAGTTTTAGAAGGAAGAGAATTCAATATATTACCTAATTATTCAGAATTGCTACCTAAGTACAAAAAAAATGTTACAATATTTGGAAACAATATTTTAATGAAAGGTCAATTGAAAAGGGAATATGGTGCAAGACTATTGTGTGTGAACCTCCACATATACCATGGTTTGCGAATTTAAAATTGTTACGTAAACATTTAGTTATAGCTCATAGGTTAAGGACAGGCCATATGCCGTTAAAAAAATTTGCTTATTTAATGGGGAAGGCAGATTCACCAAATTGTGACTCATGTGGGTGGAAGAGGATGTGCATCACCTATTGGTGGAATGCGTCCGCTTCCAACGAGAGAGAGGGTTACTTGAGATGAACTACCAGCTGAATAGCCTCGACGTGGGAAGGTTCCACCGAGTGCTAGCTGAGCCAGCGTCAGACGCGGCCAGAGACCTGTTCGGGTATGTGGCTCACCTCAACTGATCCTCTCACATGTTGAAATAGACTTAGCGCCTATTAGTACCTACCTTTTTCTTACCAACCATCTTATTTTTAGCATACCAAGTGTTATAAATGATGGGACTGCCATGTGACTTGTCATAAAAGTCCCATAACAAAAAAATTGATTAAAAAAAAAAAAAAAAAAATTCAGTCTGTAGGCATTATTATAATTTTCTCTGAAAACCATAACACGTCGATGTTTACATTCAAGCTTTTAAAAATCAACCTGAATTTCCTTGATGACATTTGCACTTAAATAATAAAACTAATGCTGTAAAATTGTAAAAAAAAAACTATAGCGATGACATTTTTGTGTGGCTAAACCAAGGCCAAATGAACTGAAGCCCTTTAAAACAATAAATCATAACAAAGAAGTTTTAAACTGTTAAGTCATTTATTTATTTGTTTTTTTAACAACTACCGTAGCTGTCAAGTGCTACAAGTTCATGTTGAAAGAAGTTGGAAAAAGTCATAATTATACTTACAAAATTGGTCCAGCTGTTTTCCTAGCCGTCTTGTCCTATCAGCCAGACAGAAACATTCTTGTAGTTTGTAAAACAATGTCCACTACAGTTGGACATCTTAGCTACTCGATATATTGTTAGCAAGTGCCCAAATGATAGAACTTAGTAAGGCTAAGTAATTTCCCTAACTATAATGTCCTTTTGCGGAGCGCAATCTAGGCGGTTCGGCCTGAGCCACGGAATCTGCCCGCTACCGATCGGTAGCGCCTATTAGCGATTCACAACCCCCATTCCGAATAATTTTGGCGTTGGCAAGCAATGGGCTTTATCAATAGTCGGTTGTCGAACCGACTGGATTCTGGATCGGTGACCGTGTAACGAATTATTTCTCCATTTACAGGCTGATAAATCTTCCTTGCTGACACTGATGCCAGCAGTTCTGGTCAAAGTTGAATCACCATCCGCAACATCGTCAAACAACACTAAACAAGCTACGTCCGAAACACAAGACAAGGAGAGATCAAACAGCGAAATATCCTCAGTAAAAAAACGCCTCGGTAGAAGAATCATTGAACTATCTGGACAAATGAAACAAAAAAACAGGCAGATAAAAAATCTCAAGCAAAAGAGCACTTACTTATCAACTAGAGTTACTTCTTTGAAGGCTATAATTAAAGAAATGAAAATGTCTTGTCGGTGCAAGACGAGTACAGACTTTGAGTGAATAAAGATACGCACTCTTTATTCCTAGCTAGAGAGATCCCACATGTCGGTGGGTTCAACTTCCCTAGTTCCCTACGTATCGACTTCGGCCTATCCTTGATGCCGACAACGGATAGCTCGCACTCCATTCTGTAAAAATACTAATAATATAATGATTATGATTAAACAGAAGTCGTTTTATGCATATCGGTGAAAGTGTTGCATGCTGACTTAGAAAATACATATTCACTCTGACCTTGGAAAAGTTCCATATCATTATTTCAGGAAATAGAGATAGAGAGCCGGCAGTTTACTCTTCTCTTCAATTAAAAACGCTTAAATTACATACCTATAAATTTAATACAGTAAACACAGCGACACGACAGTGACAGATGCGGCTCAAACACTAGTATCCATGGTCAAGAATAAATTTAAAAATAAAGACAGTGACAGCAGCAGTCCGAAGTTCAACCGAAGATTTCTTTCATTTACGAGGTTGACGCGGAGCTCAATTCACAGCCCACGGACATCTATGTGTGGTGCAACAAAAGAAGTTTTCACTTCAAAAAAAAGTGTTTTGAAGGTTACACACAATACAGACACACATTTCAGTTTTATAGTATTAAAAATAGATGTCCCCTGCAAATGTTGATTTTATTTATTCATACCTATATTTTCAGCTGAAACAAATGTCAAAGTGATGCGACATTTCACGATAATTACTTCATATCGATAAACTACGATACAATTATTTGGCGGTTAAATAATTGTCATTAAAAATGTAGAGTCAGTATAGTGAAAACTACTTTGAGGCCGACACTTAGTCCATTGAAATGTTACATGCGCTTTAATTTTTTTAGAGGACCCAATTTTATTTTTGGAGCGTGTGTGGGGATCAATAGAATTTAACCCCAAGTATGTGGGGTTGCCACCCTTGACCCCGGCCGCCATCTTGGCAAACGATTTTTCGAGATATTTTTCAAACCACCAACCCTACAAAAAATTATAAAGGTATAATTTGTACCAAATGAAATTTCCTACGAGTTTGTTTATATTACATTTTCCTGAAAATTCAAAACCAAAAATATATAAGCAGAAATAAGCACCTCCCAGAGACGTACCAAAGATAAAATTGCGTCCTCTAAAAAATGCAACATTAGGTCCTTAAATGGTAACATTTCAATAACATCAAAAATATGAAAATCGGTCGAACCGTTTCGAAGGAGTTCGAACACAAACATCGTTCCTATCTATGAGCAGTTTGCCACGTCTCCAGACCCTCCAGTGACCTCCGGGGTTCGTGACCTTTGTCATTTGGGTACTCTTTTTAAACATATTTCTTGGATTGGAAGACGAGGAAAATAGGGGGGAGTTGGGAACATTTTAAGCCTAATTCTAGTGCTATTATAGTCCGATTTCGTTTGTTGAGCCGATCACTACCGGTTGGGATTCCGCTAGTAATCGATTCGATATCGTCATTCACTATCTTCTACACCGCTCCCCCCGGCTCAGAGCCTCCACCACGGTCGCAGTCTTAGACTACTACAGCTTGTACTTAGCCGACCCATCTTAAAGGTGCAAACAGTACTCCATACTAAAGCAAATCTGTACTTGGTACTGTTTTCTTGAAACACCTTTGCACCTTTGAGAAGACACCTAGTTCTTGGCAACTAATTTAGCCTAGGACTGGAGGAAAGAACCTAAGTTGAACGTAGAGGATAAAGTAACGCCAAAAGCTTGAGATGGTCAGTAATCTGCACTAGCTTTACGAAAAACGCAGTTTAAAACTAATAATAATAATTTATTTATTAGTACCAAATTGTGACTTAGCTAATTACTTATCTTACAAAAAATGATGCTATTAAAATTCCAAAATAAAAATAGTGCAATTACCTGATTTCTTCTTCCTATCACGTGGCTATAAAATATTTATAAGTATCAAATAAAAATCATTTTATATACATACTTACGTGTATTTTTTCATAAAATCCATAACAGATACAGCATAAGGTTTAACTTACAAACATGTGTATACTTCGTTAGTACTTAACTGGCGTAAAACTAAAACAATCATGAGGTGCCGTCATAATATGCTATCCGTAAATTTAAATCATGATGTAAACAATGAACCGTGATTGGTCGCCTGTTCGCCATTTTTGTTTTCCTTGCTGTACTAGGTTACGATGTATAGAGTTTGTCTTAAGGGGCCATTTTCCAAAGCATGTTTTACAACAAACTACTATATTATAGTAGTGTGATAAGTACATTTTAGTACTTAGCAGATTTAATTGTGGGTTCATCTCCGCCCTTACTTTTCGGTGCTTTCCGTTTTTGTATAATGTTTTGGATCTGTAACAAAAAAAACAAATAACAAGTTATTTTTTTATGCAAGACTAATAGAGCCTTGCGGTTTTACCCACGTAGTTCCGTTCCTGTAATTGTTCTATTTGCTTTGTGCTATTTTCTTCCAGATTATAATCTAATTTTCGTTAAGCCGTTACGACGTAATTGAGCAACTAACGTCTAAATATTCAAATTTTGATGTTTATAATATTTATCAGGATACGTCTATGTAACACGTCTACTTAGAAAGTATCTATGTATCTACGAGGGTCAAACTGAAAGTTCTTAGAACTGGCCACTTATAAACAATATAATAAAAAATAATTCTATAATTTGAAAATAGAACTCTTTGCCAATATTACTGAGTATATACTTCATTCATTTGTCATTTGTTTTACGATTTGGCGGCAAATTGAAAATTGTCTGTGTCACGTCAACATGAATTTAACACGAGAAAATTTTCGTGCAATGATTTTTTATGACTTTCGATGTCATTTAAGTCAACAAGAAAGTTATGATAGACTACGATTGGCCTTTCACGATGAAGCCCCATCTCGTGCGACTGTTTACAACTGGTTTAATGAGTTTAAACGTGGTCGCACTAATCTCACTGATGATTTACGTGAGGGACGGCCTTCTACGGCGACGACTGAAGATAACATATGTGTTGTGCGGCGTATGATAGAGACTGACAAAAGAGTGACCTACCAGCAGATTCGGACAAGCTTAGGCATCGGTATGAGTCAAGTGCACAAAATCCTACACGAACATTTAGCGGTCAGGAAGCTTTGCGCCCGGTGGATACCTCATAATTTGACTGAGGCTCAAAACTCCATCGTGTGGATTGGTGCCGTAAAATGATTGAAAGATTTAACGGAGGTGACTCAAATGCTGTGTTCGACATACTAACAGGTGACGAAAGCTGGATTTACTGTTATGATCCTGAAACCAAAAGACAATCTGCTCAGTGGGTGTTTCCTTTCGAGGAGTTGCCAACTAAAGTGAAGAGAGATCGAAGTGCGGGGAAAAATGGTGGCCTCGTTCTTTGGAAGGATAGGTCATTTCGCAACAATTGTGTTAGAGGATCAAAAACAGTTTCTGCAGAATGGTACACTACCAATTGTTTGCCACTTGTCTTGGAAAAAGTTCGAGAGAAACGACCTCGCAGTAGGATCCTCCTTCACCACGACAACGCCTCATCGCACACCGCCAAGCGAACGATCGACTATTTGGCGACATCAAACGTTGAATTACTGGGTCACCCGCCGTATAGCCCCGACCTCGCGCCTTGTGATTTTTATTTATTTTTAAAAATTGAAGAAAACTTAAAGGAAAGCGGTTTATGAATGCTGAAGAAGCGGTGGCTGCGTATCGCGATGCCATTGAAGAGACCCCTAAGGACGAGTGGGCAAAGTGCTTTTCCCAGTGGTTCCATCGCATGCAGCGGTGTATTGACGTGAATGGACAATATTTTGAAAAGATATAATAAAACTAATAACTGGCTAATGTAATCAGTTTTTGATTTTCTAAGAACTTTCAGTTTGACCCTCGTATTATTATTTTTTACTTTTATAGGTTTACACTCGCCTGATGTTAAGCGATATAGCTGTTTACTTAAGATTTGAAGACACCTAGATTGTACCTATCGCGAAACACAATATCGGGTAGAGTATTCCATAGTTTTGCAGTGCGTCTGAGAAACGCAGACAATGTTTTTGTCACTAGTGCCTCGCCCTGCCCTGCCTCGCCCTGCCGTTCTACCGCCTAACTAAATCTGCTTTCGCTTTGCTATTGCGGTCTCTATTATATCAAGCAGAAAGAAAAAAAGAGAGTAAAATCAAAGCTAAGACAGTTCTACTTAGGCCGTAGACCCTCTGGGTCGGTTCTTTACACTAATCATGTTATTAATGGCGAAAGTTTGTGTATCCCCACGTATCCCGGTAACGGCTGAAGGATTTGAAAAAGTTTGTACATTACCAGAGGATCTACCGCCTAACTAAAACTGTCTTAGCTTTCTTTTCGCCTCAAATGATAGAGACAGCAATAGCAAAGCCATAGCCGATTTAGTTAGGTAGAGGGGCGGGGTTCAATAGTTTAGGTGCAGCTAGTATTAAATGTTTAACAAAAAATTGTCTCAGTGTGAATTATGAACACAGGAAAGGACGGAAGATGTTAAAATTTATTTTCTCTTCATTCCTCATTCCTCGTGCTAAGAAGTGTCTAACTTCAACCATGAAATGGGTAGTATAGTTGCCGGCAAACAAGTTGACCTATGAATTTAGCTGCGCATGGCTGCGCAGAAACGTTTTTAAGGTGTCTTTGGTGGAAGTGCACATGCGCGAACTTTCCTCTTCCACGTCACTTTTGGGTCAACTTGTTTGCCGGCCACAATAATATCTTAAACGCAAGAAGTTTTAACCTGAAGTTAGTTACAAGTTACAATGATTCCTAAAATATTGACTCAAATAAATAAAACTGAAATCATCATTTCCCCTAACACGCCAAAATATATATTTTATTTACATTGGTCGTGGAGGACATTTCACACTCAACTATAAACCGAGCAAAGCTTGTATTATGGGAGTCAGATAGCTGATATAATATTTATATAGTTGCAAATACATACCCAGACACAGAACAAATATATAAAAGAGGTATAAGATCAAAAATACCTGTTGCCATTCCCTGTCGAGCTCAGCCTTCTCGTTCTTGTCCTTCGTCTTGCGTGTCTTTCGGCCGTCCTGCGTCTTCACGCCGTATTGGAACGCGGCCTTCGGCAACGCCTCTTTACTGCTCATGTACGCTGAATACTCTTCTTGAGTGTCGAAATCCCACCGACCTGATAGTAAACGATTAATTATTCTATAGTTGAAATCAAAGTATCATATATACTGTCCACATATAAATAACAGTTTGTTAATAGACTATTTTAACAATGGTAATAACGGAAGTATCAGAAACGTTACTTGTCTGAAACATTCCTTGTTGGATAAAATACTTCTCTGAAACACTCCTTGTATAAAACGTTACTTGTTCCAAACTATACTTGTCTGGAACATTCCTTGTATTGACGTGACAACGTCTTATAAATTGGTTTGCCGGGTGACACTTCAAGAAACTGCGTTACGCTCCGCTCACGTTATGCGCTCACAACGAGAGCGAGTGAGAGGCACGCGTCCCTCCCACTCGGGCATGGTTAGCCCGCCTAAGAGCGAGAGAGACAGACATAAAAAGTGAAAGGCACGCGTCCCTTCCGTAAAATTATTTTACCACTCAAAGTCGTTGTCACGTAAAACTTTCGCCCGTATACTTTACAGGCACAACCAATTTTTTTTTATACTAGGAACGTTCCTTGTCCGAGTTCCTTATCTGAAACGTTACTTGCCTGAAACATTCCTTGTTGGATAAAATACTTCTCTGAAACACTCCTTGTATAAAACGTTACTTGTTCGAAACTATACTTGTCTGGAACATTCCTTGTATTTTTATACAAGGAACGTTCCTTGTCCGAGTTCCTTATCTGAAACGTTACTTGCCTGAAACATTCCTTGTTTGAAACATTACTTGTCTGAAACGACCCTTGTTCGAAACACTACTTGTCTGAAACATTCTTTTCCTAAAACGTTTCCTATTTGAAACGTAATTTGTCAGAAACATTCTATATCTTCTTATATATCCATATAGTCATGTCCATCAAGGAACACAAGAATCATACCAGGAGTGTTCGAATAGTCCCTTAGATAGAAAACTTTCTTGTTTCGAAAGACACATGTCACGACGATTCCACCCAAGACAGTTTACGCACGATGGGTCGGGTTTATTGTTGCCAGGATCCATGTAATCGACCTCATCATCGGAGTCGTCGACGGCTTCATTCATCTCTCGCAGGCCGGGGTAGCACTCGATGGACGATGCCATCGACGACTCCGACGACGTAGCCTTCGAGCTCGTATTTCAAGAGTTCCATATCAATAAAGCGATGAACGCCGACTGCATGCACGAAAAAGTATCGCGTTACGCTTATTGCACACTTGCGCCGCATTTATCTCTCTTCTACTCGATTGCATTGTATGCAATCATTTTATCAATATTTTGTTACGACGCTGTCACATTAAACTCGTATTTCAAGAGTTTCGTAATTGTAAAGTTACTTTTTTCGATGTGTCCTTTCTTTCGATGGCGTCATCCATCTTTCGCAGGCTGGGGTAGCACTCGGTCACGTATCTCAAGAGTTCCATAATTTTAAAGTTACTTTTTCGATTTTTACTCACCGATAGGTCTTTTTTTGCTGTCGGAGTCCATCTTGGTGTAGTCGACCTAATCGTCGGAGCCGTCGATGGCGTCGTCCATCTCCCGCAGGCCGGGGTAGCACTCGGGCACGTATTTCAAGAGTTCCATAATTTTAAAGTTACTTTTGTCGATTTTTACTCACCGATAGGTCCTTTTTTGTTGCCGGCGTCCATCTTGGTGTAGTCGACCTCGTCGTCGGAGTCGTCGATGGCGTCGTCCATCTCTCGCAGGCCGGGGTAGCACTCGGACACGTATTTCAAGAGTTCCATAGTTTTAAAGTTACTTTTGTCGATTTTTACTCACCGATAGGTCTTTTTTTGTTGCCGGCGTCCATCTTGGTGTAGTCGACCTCGTCGTCGGAGTCGTTGATGGCGTCGTCCATCTCGCAGGCCGGGGTAGCACTCGGGCACGTATTTCAAGAGTTCCATAATTGTAAAGTTACTTTTGTCGATTTTTACTCACCGATAGGTCCTTTTTTGTTGCCGGCGTCCATTTTGGTGTAGTCGACCTAATCGTCGGAGTCGTCGATGGCGTCGTCCATCTCTCGCAGGCCGGGGTAGCACTCGGGCACGTATTTCAAGAGTTCCATAATTGTAAAGTTACTTTTGTCGATTTTTACTCACCGATAGGTCCTTTTTTGTTGCCGGCGTCCATCTTGGTATAGTCGACCTCGTCGTCGGAGTCGTCGATGGCGTCGTCCATCTCCCGCAGGCCAGGGTAGCATTCGGCGTAGCCCTCGGGCTCCGCCGCCAGCTTCGAAAGCAGCATCGCCGACCGCTTGTCGCGCTCCTCGCTCGTCGGCGCGGCCGGCCGCCGGGCCAGCGGTCCCGGACCTTCAAAATAATCTATATATATATAAAAGCGAAAGGTCACTCATCAAGGAATCTCAGAAACTACAAATGCTAGGAATCTGAAATTTTGCATGGAGAACCCTTTTAGCACGTTGTCTTCACGTTTTTGGTTAATGAGAAATAAAATTGTGTAACATGATATTTGGAAATATAGTAAGGGGGTAATAAGAACATATTTATTTATTACTAAATAAAATAAACTAGTACATACTTATAATTATTATCATAACATACAATAATACATATGTAAAATAAATAAACAATTATGTATCTATACCTATTGTGAAGGTCTAATAGAGGTAATACAATACAATGAATTGATAAGTAACGCCAACGCCATGTTATATACTATGCATAATAATAATAATAAAGCCCATTTATTTCCAATCTTATAAAATATTAACATGCATTTTAATAATTTAATTAAAATTATACAAAAAAATAAATTTAAATATTTCATTTCATTAAAAAAAAATAAAGTTCGAGTATAAATAGAAACACTGGACAGGACTGGCAACCCTAGCCATAGTAAACATTAGCTCCATAGTTAAAATCGTTTAAAAATAAATAAAGTGAATATAATACCCAGAAATAGTGCAAAAACGTTATAAAAATCAGTGTGTGAGGTTACAAAGTTATACAACAGCAAAAAATCAAAAAGTGAAACGTATAATTGCAAAAAAAAACAATAAGTGATTGGATATGACATTTGTTGCATCACTGCGTTCGCCATACGTGGAACCAAACTGGGAACAGTTATTGTGATCTTTAATGTTATTAAACCGAGATAGGAGGACACGGTGAAGTGATATTAATAAAAACAATTAAAAAATATCTAACCTCAAAACCCTCAAAATTATAAAGTATCAAGAACGAATTTCGCTAGACGATCACAGCGCCATCTAGTAAAAACTGCTGTAAACACAATATTGTCGATACTGAATACACTGAATTGACAAGTAACGACATCTAGCTGAAATAGAAAGAAATAAGCAGAGGACTGTACAACTGAACTTGCCAAATCTTTATTGAGGAAGCCCATACATTCAACCAGCGGCAACGAGAGGGCGCTAGCGGTACAAAAATGGATGAAATTAAAAATATGCTCAGAAGTATGCAAGAAGAGATAAGACAACAAAACGTGGAAATGAAAAACATGAAAGAAGATATCAAAAATACTATTAATAATAATATCAACGAAAAATTTAAATACCTAGAAACAAAGCATGAACAACTGGAACAAAATTTGGAAAAACAAAAAATGGCTATAGAGGACTTAGAAAGATTCAAAAGAAGGAAAAATTTAATCTTTTTTGGAGTTGAAGAAACCGAAAATAATTATCACAAATTAGAACAAAATGTTCTCGACATTATAAGAAACACTCTAGAAATTTCTTGCGAAAATAACTGCATTGAACACGTTAGAATACTTGGAAAAAAAGGGGAAAAGATACGACCTATTGTTGTTACGATGCTCACAATGGGATTAAAAATAAAAATACAACAAAACAAGAAAAAACTGCAAACAACATCGTACTACATAAAAGAAGATTACCCTTTGGAAGTTTTAAACAAGCGAAAAGCCCTTCAAATTGAAGTAGAAAAAGAAAAAGAGCAGGGAAGAAAGGCAATCATCAAATACGACAAGCTCATAATATTAAACAATGATACTCAAAATAAAAAAGAATCACTTGAGAACCGGAATAAAAAGAGAAGTATGCCAGAATCGCCAGAAGAGATAACAAAATCCTCAAGCTAAAATAAGCAAAACAAATATCAACCACAAAATATAAACCGGACAATTAATTATTTTAAAAGCCTCTAGCTCAAACTACCCGGAGCAAAGTACTTCTCAAATAAAGCACACAAATTCAAAACCAAGCGAGGAATAGCAACTAACGCCTCCCTCTTTCTGTCTCCCACCAAGGCTTGTCACCGCGGGAGATAAAGACTACAACCCTCCAATTCAAGAAACTTTGCACATTGGTACTTATAATGTAAGATCTCTGCTGAAACCACATCAAATGGAACTGTTAAAATACTCCCTAGTCAATATCAAACATGACATCATAGGACTATCTGAAATAAGAAGAAGTGGAAATGAAATAATAGAAGATGATAAATACATATTTTGCTACACGGGAAAAACTACAGGTCGGCACGGAGTCGGCTTTCTGATAAAACGAGAGTACAAAAACAACATTGAAAATTACACCGGAATATCAGAAAGAGTTTGTGTTTTAAATCTTGTATTTGGAAAAACTAAACTATCAATAATTCAAGTATACTCTCCCACGCTTGAAGCATCAGATGAGGAAGTCAAACATTTTTACGATGAAATAGAGCAAGCAAGAAATCTGGTAACTGGAAAAGAAATACTTATGGGTGACTTCAATGCAAAGATAGGACAACGAAAAATGGGAGAAAACACAATTATGGGACAATACTGCTACGGGGAAAGAAACTCCAGAGGTGAAAAACTATTGCAGTATGATGTGGAAAACAACTATACTGTAATAAACACTATTTTCAAAAAAAAGTTAAAAAACTTATGGACTTGGATGACACCCGATAAGAAAAATAAGAACCAAATTGACTACATTCTCAGTAATAGTCCAAAATTATTTAGAAACATAGAAATTCTTAATAATAAGACATTCGCTAGTGACCACAGACTTGTAAGAGCTACAGTCCAGATACACAAGCAAAAAAAATGTCGAAGAACTTTCAACACTACTAGAAATAGTTTATCAGATGAACAAAGTAAAATAGACTATCTCACCCACTTAAATAAGAGCATACAGGTGATAAAATGGGAAAGTAATGACGACATAGAGTCATTTTACTTAAAAATTAAAACAGCAATACAGCTAAGTTTGAACTCGCATAACATAGGAAGCTCAAAAAAAAGTATTCTGTCACAAAAAACAAAGCAACTACTTGAAGAACGCTCTACTCTGCAACACAAACCTTTAAAAAATAAGGAGGAGAGAAGTAAACTAACAAAGCTCTTCAAAACAACACATAAATCACTTAAAAAAGACTATGAAAACTACAGATTAAGTATAATAGAAGAGAATTTGCTTAAAACAGGAAGCCAAAAGAGAGCTATTAAGCAATTAAACATAGATAAAAAATGGATCCCGACCCTAAAAACTCAGAAAACCAAAAATAAACTACAATCACGAGAGGACCTGGTTAAGGTAGCTTCAGATTATTATAAAAATCTCTACAAAGACGACTTAGCTACCTACCAAAAATCTGAACATACTATATTGAATCAAAACCAACAAAAAGAAGTAATCTCATCTATTACTCTTTTTGATAAACAAGAAATATGGAAAAATATAGAGCAATTGAAAAAGGAGAAAAGCCCCGGCCATGACAACATACCAAATGAAGCTTTAAAAGTTGGAAGCCACATACTAACTGGACCTTTGGTCATACTATTTAACAAAGTACTAGAAACAGAAAGCATTCCGAAAGATTGGTCAGAATCCAGAATTACTCTACTCTACAAAAAAGGTGACCCAACAGATGTTAATAATTACAGACCAATCAGTTTGCTCCCTACTATATATAAGCTATTCTCTACATGCTTAGGAAAAAGATTAGAGCCATATAAATGGCTCTAATCTTTTTCCTTTCCTTTCTAAGATCTTTCATTACATATCGTAATACAGCTATAAATATTTTTGGGGACATTGAATCTCCTTGTTTCACTCCTTTTCTTATGTCAAAGACAGGCCCAGTTCTATCTAGCTTAACTCTACTTATGCTTTTTCTATAAATGTCTTTGATGATATTGATGTATTTGGTTGGAACTTCTTGGTGTGTTAGTGCTTGCCTAATGCTCTCATGTTTGATCCATATAAATGGCTCTAATCTTTTTCCTAAGCCAAAGAGAAATACCAAACAAGCGAACAAGCTGGCTTCCGATCAGGATTCTCTACGATGGACCACATTTTCACTCTAGAACAGATTGTAGAGAAGCACCAAGAATTCAATAGCCCACTATATCTTGCATATATTGATTATGCTAAAGCGTTCGACTCGATCAAACATGAGAGCATTAGGCAAGCACTAACACACCAAGAAGTTCCAACCAAATACATCAATATCATCAAAGACATTTATAGAAAAAGCATAAGTAGAGTTAAGCTAGATAGAACTGGGCCTGTCTTTGACATAAGAAAAGGAGTGAAACAAGGAGATTCAATGTCCCCAAAAATATTTATAGCTGTATTACGATATGTAATGAAAGATCTTAATTGGACACATAAAGGTCTCTATATAGATGGTAAATATCTAAACAATTTGAATTTGCAGACGATATAGTCTTATTCTCAAAATCACCATCACAGCTTGAAAAAATGATACAAGACATATCCAAAGTAAGTGAAAAAGCTGGACTCTACTTAAATACGTCAAAAACAAAACTATGTACAAATAGGTCGAGAGTTCCCATTAAGGTCAACCGGAACACACTTGAATATGTTGATGGCTATGTATATCTGGGAAAACAGGTGTCGTTTAGTAGCTCCAGGCATATAGATGAGATAGATAGAAGAATAAATATCGCTTGGAAGAAGTTCTGGAGTAACAAGGAAGTATTCAAATCCAAACTACCACAAAAACTAAAGAAAAAAGTAATGGACTCTTGCATATTACCCACTCTAACCTACGGCTCACAATCATGGATTTTCAACAATAGAGCAAAAAGTAAAATACAAACTTGTCAACGCTCTATGGAAAGGAGCATGTTGAATATCAAACTCAGAGACCGACAAAAATGTACAGATATTCGAAAAAAGACGAATATCATAGACGCTCTACATCACGCTAAACAATTAAAGTGGAAATGGGCAGGTCACGTAGCACGTGCTCCTGATGATAGATGGACAAAACGAGTCACTACATGGCCTGGACCAAGCAACCAAAGAAGTCGAGGCCGACCACAGGAGAGATGGGTCGACGATATTAAAAAAACCGTAGGTGGCGACTGGAAGGGCAAGGCAAAGGACAGAATAGCATGGAGAATATTGGAGGAGGCCTATACCTAAAAATAGGGGCCTTACTGATTAAATTTGGCATGTTGATTAAGGAAAAATGTATATATTGTTGATTTTATCATTAAGGAAATAAAGGCTTATTATTATTATTTTTCTTTTACACTTTCGTGATCTCTCCAAATTGGAGGTAATTTTGGCACGGGCCGAGGCCAAGTGCTTTTACAAAGTTAAAAATTTTCTCACAATTCGACATGTGTTCAGAATTACAGCTTACTGAAGTTGTTTGTATGCGGATGTGTGTATATCAAGAGTGTCCAGGCTTGTAAACAGAGTTTTTGGTACTACACCGGTAGTAGAGAGGATGATGGGTATTGTTCTGGTGCTATTTATTTGCCATTGTGTTTTGATTTCTATGGATAAATCAGTATATTTTGCAATTTTTTCGGTGTGAGTTGTCTGTAGATTATGGGTATTACAAATTGCTATGTCAATCAAGAAGGCTTTTTTTTTAGTTTTGTCTAGTACAGTAATGTCCGGTCTATTGCTGTGTATCGTTTTGTCGGTAATTATCGTTCTGTCCCAGTACAGTTTATAGTAGTGGTTTTCGAGTACGGATTCTGGTTTATATTTGTAGTAGGGTAATTTTTGTGTAATAAGTTTATATTTAAATGCCAGGAGTTGGTGAATAACTGAAGCAACCTGGTCATGTCGATGCTTATAATCGGTTTGTACTGTAGCTTTGCATGCACCGGTTATGTTGTATGGTTTCTGAGTTACTATTGCAGCGTCTACAGGTGTCGTTAGTGTTAGGTCTTCGTATAATATATTTTTGGTAATTCCTAGTATCTATGACTTGATCTTGAATTGATAGCATGAAAGATTCAGTCTCCGGGAAAAGCACACCATCTCGCAACCACGCGTTCGACGCCTCTTTATCGACATGTGGTTGCAGCAGATCATGATAGTGTCTTCCATGTAGAGGCTTTCTTTCCCATGCGGCATTTTTCTCCTTAGCATCTGTAATTTTTTCATTATTTTGTGTATTTTTATTGGATAGATTCAACGGTGTGTATCGTTTATCCGATGTTGTTATTAGATTGTGCAGTAATGATGACTGTGCACGTTCGAAAAAGAAATTTCTGAGAGTTTTTATTTGTCTATTGTGCATGTTTGTAATGTCTATTATTCCTCGTCCTCCTTCTTTTCTTGGTAATGTGAGTCTTTGTAAACAGGAACGTGGGTGGTGCTTGCGGTGTGTAGTCATAGACGTGTTGATAATACGTTGTAGTTTAACGAGATCTGATTGAGACCAATTGACTATACCGAACGTATAAGTTAACACTGAAATGGCAAATGTGTTGACGGCCTTAACTAGGTTTCGACCATTTAACTGTGATTTAAGTAGTATATTTAAACTGTGATTTAAGTAGTATATTTAATTATTTTAGATTTATATGTATATTTAATATTTAAACTGTGATTTAAGTAGTATATTATTATTATTATTATAAATAGAAACATAATAGAAATATAAATTCATTAAGTTTTAGTCATTGTTGTTGCTACCTTCTTCATCGATCGGACCCCCCTTCTTGGGTATAGGCCTCCTCCAGCTTGTTCCAGACCTCTCTGTCCATCGCTTTCTTTCTCCAATCGTTTCCTGTTATAGCTTTTATATCTTCTATCCACCTTTTCCTAGGTCGCCCTCTACTCCTTTTTCCTGTTGGTCCTTCCCTTATAGTTGTTTGTATAGTCCATCTTTTATCTGAGCATCTTCCTATGTGTCCTGTCCACCTCCACTTCTGTTTAAGAGCGTACTGTAAGGCATCTATCACTTTTGTTTTATTTCTAATATGTCTGCTTTTTATTTTATCAAGTCTCCTTATTTTTAGCACACTTCTCTCCATAGCTTTTTGACATGTAACTATTTTAGATTTTATTTTTGTGTTAAATGTCCACGTTTGACATCCATAAGTGAGGGTGGGCAGAATGCAGGTATCCAAGACTATTTTCTTCAGATGTGGGGGGAAAATTCGCTTTCAGTATTTCCTTCAAGGACCAAAACTTATTCCAACTCATGTTGATACGGCGGTCGACCTCTTGTTCTTCATTTTTATCATCGAATGAAATTTGTTTTCCCAAATAAATATAGTTTCTCACATATTCAAGTGGCTTTCCGTTCAAGTTTATCGTATATGTGTGGTTGTTGGTCAGTAATTTGGTTTTGTTCTCGTTAATTTTGAGACCCACTTTTTCGCTTTCTATATTCAGGGTATTTATCATTGTTTGTATTCCGCTTTTTGTTTCTGCGAATAAAACAATATCGTCCGCAAATCTGAGATGAGTAAGTCGGTCTCGATTTACTCTAATCCCTTCAGACTCCCAGTTGAGATTATCAAAAATGTTTTGCAACACAGCTATAAAAAGTTTTGGTGAAAGGGGGTCGCCTTGTCTAACTCCTCTGCATATTGGTATGTCAGGACCTCTTTTCTCTAGTTTGACTTGGCTTGTGCTGCCTTTGTAGATGTTTTTCAGTACTTTTATGTATTTATTGTCTATGTGACATTTATTGAGTGCTTCCCAGATAGCTTCATGACAAATCGTATCGAACGCCTTAGCATAATCGATAAAAGCAATATATAGTGTTCTGTTGTGTTCTTTGTACTTCTCCATCACTTGTTGTAGTACTTGTATGTGGTCAGTTGTCGAAAAACGAACGGAACCCCGCCTGCTCGCCTGAAGCCTGTCATTTTGTGGGCTCAGCCGGGTTTATAAGATTGAAGTAAACAGCTTGTAAATACATGAAAGAAGGCTTATAGGTCGGTAGTTAGCGATATCTTTAGGGTCTCCCTTCTTATAAAGAAGGATTATATCGGATCTTTTCCACTGCTCCGGAACCTTTCCTGTATTGAGAACATTGTTAAAAGGTATGTAAGTGGGCCCTGCTAACAGATGAACTCCAGCTTTTAGGGCTTCATTTTGTATGCCGTCGGGGCCAGGGCTTTTGTCTGCTTTGAGTTTTTGAATGTGTTTGATGACTTCCCTGACATCCACTGGTGATAGATCGTTCCTATCTTGAGGATTACCCATTTCTTCGTCGGTTGTAGTACAAATGGAGTAATACATTGAATTAGATGATTTTTGATAGTTTTTTATAAAAATTTGTGGCGCACTTCATGATGTCTTCTCTGGTCTTGGTTTCTTTTGATTCTGTGTTTAGGTTTTGAATCCAGTTTTTGTGGGTTTGCAGTTTTTTGTAGGCTTTTTTCGTGCTTCTGTATTCTTTCAGATTAGTTTCGATGATTTTGTTCCTATGATTTTTATAGTCTTTGTTTATAGCTTTACTTGTATTCTTAAATAGCATGCTCAATTCTTCCTTCATTTCTCTGGTTTTATGATTCACTTTCAAGAGATCGTTTCGACTCGTCATAAGAGCTTGAGTAGATTCACTAATGATTTTGACAGTGGTTCTTATTTCTTTGTTATTTTGTTTGCGAGCGAGGCTGGTGTTGATAACTTTAACCAATTTATTGTAAAAAGCTTGAATATCATTATCTTCATCTTGTTGTGTATCCAGTTGATTAAGGTTGTTTCTGAGGTTTAATAAATAGGACGATATATCTTCTTGTGTTTTTAGCGGCTTAATTTGTGTTTTTAATGATGTTCTACTCTTTTTGCCTTTATCCAATTCGTAAGTACATCTAACTAAACGATGATCAGATCTGTAAACAAAGCCATGTAATACTTCTACATTTATTATCAGCTTTGGGTGGTTCGAGAGAATAAAATCAATTTCGTTTTTTATGTTGCCACACGGGTAAGCCAGGTCCATTTACAGCTGTTTCGTGCCTTAAAAAGGTGTTCATAATTGACATTTTATGTTCCATGGCATATTGAATTAATCTCTCTCCCCTCTCGTTTCTATTTCCGTAACCAAATTTTCCCAGAACAAAATTTTCGTTGTCTTTTGTTGTGGGCTGGCCAATTTTTGCATTAAAATCCCCGATTAAAAGGACATTTCCTTCTGCTTGGTCTTGCGCTGTACGTAGAATTTTGTAGAACGAGTTTATTTCATCTTCTGTAGCCTTTTCTGTTGGTGCGTAAACTTGAATTATTGTGAACATTTGACTTTCGTGTTTTATTTTCAACAAAGCAACTCGATCTGAGAACGCTAAAAAACTCACTATTCTGTTCTTATGCTCTTTTTTAACTAAAAATCCAAATCCATGTAGGCCGCGTGTTTCGCCTTTATAACAGAAGATGTAATTTTCGTGCTCTTCTATGACACAGCCCATTCTTCTAACCTCTGCTAAGCCAAGTATATCAATTTTAATTTTTTGTAAGAGGTAGTAGTTCTAGGTTGTAGTTCTATAAATTATATTGTCGTAGCCAGAGATCTTACGTTTAATGTTCCGATATTGAGGGTTTGCTGTGATTGTTTTCTTGTGTTAGTTGCTCTTTTAGTGTTTGCTGGAGGGTTTTGGTCTATTTCCCCCACGGGGACCAGCCGGCTTGGGGGAAGTTGTTTATTTTTAATTTTATAACTGCTAAACTTTTGTTTCCGATCGTCGGTAGCTTGTTGCTATTTTTTTGATTCTGTTGGGATTGGTGTCAGAGAGTTAGATCGGTTTCTCATTATATCAAATGCGTTAGTTCTGTTGGTTTTGAATGAGTTCGTTGTTTGTTGTTTTCTTGGTTGTTGACTAATTTGTGGTGAGGTTGACAACTCTCTTTCTCTTTATCTATGACTCTTGTATTTTCCTTTACAATAAATTTATCATATTTTATGTATGCGAATTTTCCTTTATTTCTTTCTTCTATTAGTTTGGTTTGTAGTGTTTTTCGTATTTCTAGTGTTTCTTTTGGGTAATCTGCAGTTATATACAACTCTTTAAAATTCCTTTTCTTCCTCATAATTTCTTGTTTTTTCCACTCATTTACAAATGAAAGGAGTGTGGGTCTCGGATTGTCATTTTTCTTCATGCCGAGACGATGAATTTTATTTATTTCATAATCTTCGATAGTTACGTCTAATTCTTCTAAAATGCACCTTTTAATATTATTTATTAAATCCAGTGTCGATTTCTCATTTTCTGCCAACCCGTGAAAAAATAACATAATAATATGTTATTTTTTCTATTTTCTCTCTCTAATCGTTCCACCTTTTTTTCTATTTTTTCCATTTTATTTTTTAATATCTTGTTTTCTTCTAACAGTGGTTTCAGTTTTTCATCCATTTTATCTAATATTGTTTTAGTTAATTCAGTTGTTTGTTTCTGCATTTCAATTTTCATGTTGTTAAATAGCAGTTGAAATTGCTCTTCCATGTTTTGCGTGTAATGGAACGTACTTAAACTTTTATTTTTGACTTCTAATGAAACGTATCCGAATATGAAAATTGAATGAATGAAAACTATCAACTGTCAGCTATCAGTTGTCAACTTACTGTCATATACTATGACTGTTCCACGACCGTATTTCAAATAGAAACAAATCTAACCTCAATGTGTTGTCAGTGCTTTTCTTCCAAATCGTCTTGATAATCCCACGAAAAATTCGATGATTATTAGTTAATAATGTTCCGTCTCACTTCGTCTTTGCTTCGAAGTGGTGTAGTTGTAAAATGTGTGGCTTTAAACTATTTTTTGTGCAAAGTTTATCTGGACCGACGACACTGTGGTGTTTATGATATGACTACCGGAACCGGTATCTATACTATGCATACTATGGCTACAATTTTGTCAAATATAGTTCCTTGACATATTGTTTAAAAGTCGTCTGAATGAAGAACGTCTGACAGACACTGGTAATTCGTTCCACAATAAAACCGCCTTGAAAGTGAACGACCTTCCATAAAAGGTTTCAGTTCTGGCAGAAGGGATCATAATGGTGAGTGAGGTTATCTTTAGATCTCAAAGGGAGCGGGCGACAATCTTGTAAAAAAGTAAAACGTTCCTTAAGGTAGTGTGGCGTGGAAGGATTAAACAAGCTATTGTAGAGAAGTGAAAGAATGTGAGCATCCCGTCGAAGACGAATTGGCAACCACTTGAGCTGTGTGCGATATTGAGAGACGCGATCGTATTTGCGTAAACCAAATATAAATCTTATACAGTAATTTTGAAAGCGCTCAAGTTTCTCTAGCTGGTCCTCTCTGAGATCAAGAAAGCAGGCGTCAGCGTAATCCAGAATAGGAAGTAGGAGAGACTGAGCAAGAACAATTTTAGTGGCAGTGGGTAAAAAGTTACGCAGGCGTCTTAAGGAACTACCAGTTGCAAATAACCTACTACTGATCGAGTTTATATGGCAGTCCCAAGACAAGGTACGATCAAGAACTAGCTCTAGATTTTTTACAGAGCTACTGTACGGTATAGTAACTCCATCGAATACAACACCAGGCAAAGTAGCCCAACTAATTCTGGAGATCCAATGAGGACTGCCAATTACTATAACTTGTGATTTCAGAGGGTTAACTTTTAGGCCAAATGATTTGCTCTATTGAATGATGCGATGCAGATCTGCATTCATTTCAGCAATAGCTGCGTCTAGTGTATTTAGGGGAGCTTGAATATATATATGAAGATAGTCTGCATAAAGGTGGTAGGAAGAAGTAAGGTGTTTGGAGATCGAATTTATAAAAATTGCAAACAGAAGAGAAGATAAGACACCGCCTTGAGGAACACCTGCAGTTGTATTGCACCACGAAGAAAAGTTATCTTCAAGGTGAATCCGTTGCCGGCGTCCTAGTAGATAACTACGAAGCCAATTAATTACCGGTGGAGATATGTTAAGGGAGCGCAATAACGCGAGTAAAATGTCGAAGTTGACGGCATTGAAAGCATTACTGAAGTCTAACAGTGCTAGAACAGTAAGCTTGCCGCCATCCATACCCAAGCGTATATCGTCAGTGACTTTAACAAGCGCAGACACAGTACTGTGCCCAGGTCGGAAACCAGACTGTAGAGGATTGAGAAGATCTTGCCTAATAAGGAAATCGTTGAGTTGTTTATGGACAAGACGTTCAAGGACTTTGGAAAGGAAAGGAAGAATTGAAATTGGACGTAAATCTGAAAAGGCTTTTGGATTGGCGTTCTTAGGTAAAGGTAAAACGTGAGCATCTTTCCATAATTCAGGAAATACACTACTTAAGATGGAATTGTTGAATATGGAACACAAGACGGGAAGGATAATTTCAAGGATGGGCAAAAGCATGTCCCGGCTTATGTTGTCACCGCCCACCGCATTGGAGGAAATCGACATAAAGCTCCTCTTGACATCACACTCGGTAAATTTTGTAAAAGTAAAGGAAGGAAAATCGATTTTAGCATTGGCAGAAAGATAGTTAATTGTTAAGTCTTTATCTGCCTGTGACATAGCACAGACGGAAGAGAAATGTTGATTTAGAATGTTAATATCAATGTTGTTAGAAGTTACATTCGGACGTGGTTTGCCAATTCCCAGAGATTTAAGAAATTTCCAGACTTTAGCTGGATTCTCTTCATCGACAGAATTATGAACATAGCGGCGCATTGCATTCCTACACACCTTATTGCAGCGATTACGTGTTTGGACATATCTCAATTTATTGGCATCTGTGGGTTTCATTTTGTACCGTGTCTTGGCTGCGGCCTTTTTATTCATCAAGGATTTTATGTCCTCGGTGAGCCAGGGTGCAGGAAGATGCTTAATTTTGACAGCACGTACTGGAGCATGGGTATCAAATAATTGCGTTATTAACTTGTTGAACATTCCAATCTGACTGTCAACTGATTCAATCGCAGTCACCCGTGACAGATACTTGACAGTTTGACATACAACTAAAAAAAGAAAACAAAATTATGAAACAAAAATTATAAAAGTAAAAGTTAGCTTGTTAGCTTGCTAGGTATCTAAATTTCTAAATGCAAATGTGGGTAGTGAATACCATGATACATGTCATTGAAATATTATTAAATATCATGGTTTCTGGAAGTCTACTGAGGAGCACCTACGTCTCCGAAATGGCTGAACTGGTTTGAATGTGACTTTCACAGCAGAAATGTTTTTAGAATTAATTCACGTACGTAGGTAGTAGGTATGTTTTTGAAACGGTTGATCCAAATTTATTTATCTTAATACAAACAAAATGCGAAGAAACCATTTTATTCACAGACTTATTGTTTCAATAGCACGACGGCCGCTATGGCACTATGTTGCAATAATATCTGAAGTCAGCTGCACTCGAAGCGCGGAGTGAGAGGGACGGCACATGGTTAGGTATAGCTACCCGAACGGGCAGTCACATGAGGGCAGGCGTCGTTGTCGCACGTGTCGAGAGTACTATTTGAAATTCTCTGCTCAATGCTACTTTATTGATTGATGTTCGCTTTTTCAGATTATTTTAGTTCTTTGCATTAATATACCAACTCATTTGAACTTTCTTTTTTTTACACTGAGTAAATGTTACAATTCTTTTAGTATTTAGGTAATTTAAAAATTAGTTTAAAAGTTTCATTTCACACAAGTACTTATAGTTTTTTTTAATTGAACTTGCTTTTGTTTGAATAATGGACGGTGAAATTATAACTGTCGTCGTCGAAGGATTACAAATCGAATGCAGAGTGGTAGAAATACCTGGCGATGGGGCATGTTTATTTTCATCTTTGTCTTATTTGCTTTATGGCAATATTTCAATGGCTGGTCAAGTTCGAGCCAATATAGTAAGCCACGTCGTCAACGATTGACAAAGATTTAGGTGTTTTACTATGGACCGAACTTGGAATACTTACGGTACGGAACGCTTTTATCTAGCTCAAAAGGTTCGATAACTATTTGCTATCATGATAGTTTTTGCCAATTGACAGATTTCATTCAATTTTCAAAATTATTATTGAACATTGGCGATGGAAAGATTTCAGAAGTAGAAGGAAAAATAATCATCCCTCAGAGTCTTGGTACCGTAGTTAACGATTTAAATAGTTTAACTGATAAGATATATCCCAACATTCATGAAGTCTCAAGCAATAATAATGTTTCGTGGCTAAAAGAAAGAGCAATTCTAACCCCTAAAAATGATACAGCCAATAGCATAAATTTACATCTACTTGAGAAATTGCCCGGTGTTGAAGTGAAATATGAATCGGTGGATTCTGTCTTAGAGGTTGATGATGCTGTAAATTATCCTGTAGAGTTTCTCCATTCACTCGAGCCACCTGGAATTCCACCTCATATTTTGTACCTGAAAGTAGGTGCGCCAATAATTTTGCTACGAAATCTAAACCCACCTAAATTATGTAATGGAACTACACTTCAAATAAACAGTCTAGATAAACACGTAATTGAGGCTTGCATTATTACTGGAAAGGATCAAGGAGACTGTGTTTTATATCGCGTATCCCTTTAATACCATCAGATTACCAAATTCAATTTAAGCGGCTTCAATTTCCAGTAAAATTGTGTTCTGCAATAACCATTAACAAGGCGCAAGGCCAGACATTAAAGGTAGCTCGTATAGATCTAAGAAGCGACTGTTTCTCATACGGTCAGCTCTATGTAGCATGTTCAAAAGTAAGTTCGTCTGATAGTTTATATATACTAAAAAAAATGTAAAATGTAAATGCAGCCTGAAAATAAAACTAAAAATATAGTGTATGCAGAGGTTTTACAAAAAGCAATATAAGTCTATCTATGTATTTTTCTGATTGGGACTTCGAAGTTGCTAAGTACCTATATCAGGATTTTCCACTAACTGAAATATACAAAGTCTATATCTATGCATAGTATTTTACATGCATCAAAGATGTTTTTTAAACTTTTGTGTGTTGTTTACACTTGACCGCCATCTCGCCTATGTTAAGCAATGATGCGGTCTACGATGGAGCGTGTTTACCTTTAAGAAACCAATTCATCTTCCTCACGTAGATAGTGAATGTATTATCCGATGATTCAAATTACGATTGCTGTAATAATATATAACGTTTCACGCGTACGAAGTCGCAGGTAACAGCTAGTAGAATATATTTTTAGGTGTATTTTTTTGAGCGTTTTTACATTTAATTTTGTAATTTCCCATACTCCCTAACCATAGCCCATAACTCCCTCATAACTCTTACTTCGAACCTTAGGATATTACAACACTTGGTAACGTCACATAAAACAATTATTAATAATGTGTTGATGGTCAGATGGTATTGTGTGCGAATTGTCCACCAATATTTATATTTATTTATTAAACAACGGAGTACCAGTTATGATATAAATTTGAGCATACCCTCGATATCCTCCTTCTCGATGGGTTTGTCGAAGTACGGCGCTCGCGGGCGCTCCTCGCGGCGGTCGGCGCGTCGGTCCCACAATGCACCACAATAGTTTTAATTCACGCACTACAAAAAGTGTACGGTGTACGGGTAGTTTTGAATATAAATTGACTGGGGTGACATTTAAACAAAAAAAAAATTTTTTTTCAACTATGTGAAAACAAAAAAGACAAAAATAAAATGAGGGTAGTCGTACTTTTTTTTTTTATTCACTTTTTTATTTATTCGCTATCAGGATTTGGGCCTGTGTCACTGTATGTTCTCGATCTAGGTCGAACAGTGATCACAAACATTTCCTAATTCTTGCAAAATATTGGGATATATTAATTATGTCGTACCCATTTAACTAGGGCGCGCGAGTTAATCCCGCTTCTGAAATAATGGCACATCCAGCCTTTTGATTGAAAAGCCTGGTTGTACCATTTCTTCTGGAGGAGAAAAATAAAAGATTGAGATACTCACATAGTCCATTATATTTAAATTACCACTTGGTTATAATACATGCTATATTACTGTGTCGTTACTTCGATTGAACTCAACTGACTGACTATATTTTCCGCACGACGAAAGTATCGTGACTATGGAGGATTAGATTAGAGTCTGTTATTGGCTGCAACAGCCAATGACAGACGCCGATAGTGCTGCCATCTCGATGCAGCATTGGTTCTTTTAAAATTCGCGCTAGTTAGTAACGACACAGTATACAAATATAAGCTAATATATAAAAAGCGAATATGTAATCTAACAGGTGTTAATGCAAAATTCATACCCTTAGCCAACACACTTTTCGTCGCAGAATCAAGCTCAGTATTTGACAAATTAATCACAGAGGTGGCCTGAGTAGAAGGTAGTTGTGGATGACTGTACTCACGACGAGATATTAACTGGTCTAACTTCTTTTCATGTCCCGCACTACACAAATCATCCGTACGAGAAGCCTGCTGATAGGTAATTCGATCACACAAATCGAAATCATCCCGCGAAAACACTGCACTAAGTTCTAGATCCCCTCATTTCGCAATGAGACGACCCGCAATTTCTTCAGTCTTCTCGTGACCACGGCGGTTGTAACGCTGCCGAAACGTCGAGGTATTTAAACAATGAATTAAATCGTGATTAAGTCCTGTAGATACATTATAAACATTATATTAGAGTTCAGTTCAGTTTGGTCAGTTTTGCCCATGAGACAGATTGTTTGCGAACAATTTCGAGTCTTTGTTCCGCTTCATCGCTTTTTATTTGTTTATTTAATTTTGTCACTTCACAGACTCTGGGGTCCGTGACCTTTGTCATTACAATTATCTTTTTTTACATATTTCTTGGTTTAGGAGAAGAAAAGGAAAATAGGGTGTTGTGAACATTTAATTCTAATACTAGTCAGTCCGATTTCGTCTGTTAAGCCGATCACTACCGGTTGGGATTCCGATAGTAATCGACTCGACATCGTCTTTTGCTTAAGCCGCCTCCTCTCGGCGCAGAGCCTCCACTACGGCCGCGTTTCCGTCTTCCTTGATCGCTTCTTCAATACTCGTAGTATTGAAGCAGTGTATCGCGTTGCACACGAGTAGAGATCTGTCTATTGAGCCGTCAGTAGACCGTCATGTCGACTGAAGACTGCAACCACATATTTACCTCGCCCAGCCGCCGTGAGAATTAGAGTATGATCGGAAAGCTTTTGGGTTCTATTTTGGCGTCGGCTCTTATAGTATATATTTTCTACCAAATGCATGAACAGTTTCCACTAGCCTGTCGTTTATTTCGTTCGCTGTTACTCACTTATCTAGGATTCGAAGCGATTTTGAAGTTCGTGGTGAAAGTTATCGAGCTATTAGATTAGAGCATAATTTGGTCAGAGCGTGGACCTCATTAGACATGACCTATAAAATTCAGCGTGCCTCTTGCCATACGGTGATCGCTGCCGGTCTACGATAAGTATGATAGTGTTGGTTGGTACACGATAATTAGGTACTGGACCTAGCCAGGGGGGTCATGACCCCATGACCCCCTGGATCCGCACCTGATGTAAGCAGAAAGCACCCTGATCGATAGGCCAAAGTTTCCACAGAGTGGACACCATCGGCTAGTCGACCCCAGGGCCGTCCTCCAACGCGATAGAAGGACGAGCTCAGAACATTTAAAAAAGACTGGAGGATGGAAGCACAGGACCGGATTAAGTGGAACGAATTGGGGGAGACCTTTGCCCAGCAGTGGGACAAATGAGGTTACATTAAAAAAAATTGTGTGTATCCACACAATATCTATTTCAACTACATTCACACACAAATATACAACCGAACAAAATATAGCATGTGATTAGCGGTACGCTTACTTGTAATTGTGTCTTACTTCAGTCTGCTTACAAAATCATTTCGCAATTACAGGATTTATATGATAAAAACCTTCAGATTAAATTGCAATGGGTCCCATCGCATATCGTACTGCGAGGTAATGAAGAGGCTGACACACTAGCAAAAAAAGCAGTTTTAGAAGGAAGAGAATTCAATATATTACCTAATTATTCAGAATTGCTACCTAAGTACAAAAAAGAATGTTACAATATTTGGAAACAATATTTTAATGAAAGGTCAATTGAAAAGGGAATATGGTGCAAGACTATTGTGTGTGAACCTCCACATATACCATGGTTTGCGAATTTAAAATTGTTACGTAAACATTTAGTTATAGCTCATAGGTTAAGGACAGGCCATATGCCGTTAAAAAAATTTGCTTATTTAATGGGGAAGGCAGATTCACCAAATTGTGACTCATGTGGGGTGGAAGAGGATGTGCATCACCTATTGGTAGAATGCGTCCGCTTCCAACGAGAGAGAGGGTTACTTGAGATGAACTACCAGCTGAATAGCCTCGACGTGGGAAGGTTCCACCGAGTGCTAGCTGAGCCAGCGTCAGACGCGGCCAGAGACCTGTTCGGGTATGTGGCTCACCTCAACTGATCCTCTCACATGTTGAAATAGACTTAGCGCCTATTAGTACCTACCTTTTTCTTACCAACCATCTTATTTTAGCATACCAAGTGTTATAAATGATGGGACTGCCATGTGACTTGTCATAAAAGTCCCATAACAAAAAATTGATTAAAAAAAAAAAAAAAAAAAAATTCAGTCTGTAGGCATTATTATAATTTTCTCTGAAAACCATAACACGTCGATGTTTACATTCAAGCTTTTAAAAATCAACCTGAATTTCCTTGATGACATTTGCACTTAAATAATAAAACTAATGCTGTAAAATTGTAAAAAAAAAACTATAGCGATGACATTTTTGTGTGGCTAAACCAAGGCCAAATGAACTGAAGCCCTTTAAAACAATAAATCATAACAAAGAAGTTTTAAACTGTTAAGTCATTTATTTATTTGTTTTTAACAACTACCGTAGCTGTCAAGTGCTACAAGTTCATGTTGAAAGAAGTTGGAAAAAGTCATAATTATACTTACAAAATTGGTCCAGCTGTTTTCCTAGCCGTCTTGTCCTATCAGCCAGACAGAAACATTCTTGTAGTTTGTAAAACAATGTCCACTACAGTTGGACATCTTAGCTACTCGATATATTGTTAGCAAGTGCCCAAATGATAGAACTTAGTAAGGCTAAGTAATTTCCCTAACTATAATGTCCTTTTGCGGAGCGCAATCTAGGCAGTTCGGCCTGAGCCACGGAATCTGCCCGCTACCGATCGGTAGCGCCTATTAGCGATTCACAACCCCCATTCCGAATAATTTTGGCGTTGGCAAGCAATGGGCTTTATCAATAGTCGGTTGTCGAACCGACTGGATTCTGGATCGGTGACCGTGTAACGAATTATTTCTCCATTTACAGGCTGATAAATCTTCCTTGCTGACACTGATGCCAGCAGTTCTGGTCAAAGTTGAATCACCATCCGCAACATCGTCAAACAACACTAAACAAGCTACGTCCGAAACACAAGACAAGGAGAGATCAAACAGCGAATTATCCTCAGTAAAAAAACGCCTAGGTAGAAGAATCATTGAACTATCTGGACAAATGAAACAAAAAAACAGGCAGATAAAAAATCTCAAGCAAAAGAGCACTTACTTATCAACTAGAGTTACTTCTTTGAAGGCTATAATTAAAGAAATGAAAATGTCTTGTCGGTGCAAGACGAGTACAGACTTTGAGTGAATAAAGATACGCACTCTTTATTCCTAGCTAGAGATCCCACATGTCGGTGGGTTCAACTTCCCTAGTTCCCTACGTATCGACTTCGGCCTATCCTTGATGCCGACAACGGATAGCTCGCACTCCATTCTGTAAAAATACTAATAATATAATGATTATGATTAAACAGAAGTCGTTTTATGCATATCGGTGAAAGTGTTGCATGCTGACTTAGAAAATACATATTCACTCTGACCTTGGAAAAGTTCCATATCATTATTTCAGGAAATAGAGATAGAGAGCCGGCAGTTTACTCTTCTCTTCAATTAAAAACGCTTAAATTACATACCTATAAATTTAATACAGTAAACACAGCGACACGACAGTGACAGATGCGGCTCAAACACTAGTATCCATGGTCAAGAATAAATTTAAAAATAAAGACAGTGACAGCAGCAGTCCGAAGTTCAACCGAAGATTTCTTTCATTTACGAGGTTGACGCGGAGCTCAATTCACAGCCCACGGACATCTATGTGTGGTGCACCAAAAGAAGTTTTCACTTCAAAAAAAAGTGTTTTGAAGGTTACACACAATACAGACACACATTTCAGTTTTATAGTATTAAAAATAGATGTCCCCTGCAAATGTTGATTTTATTTATTCATACCTATATTTTCAGCTGAAACAAATGTCAAAGTGATGCGACATTTCACGATAATTACTTCATATCGATAAACTACGATACAATTATTTGGCGGTTAAATAATTGTCATTAAAAATGTAGAGTCAGTATAGTGAAAACTACTTTGAGGCCGACACTTAGTCCATTGAAATGTTACATGCGCTTTAATTTTTTTAGAGGACCCAATTTTATTTTTGGAGCGTGTGTGGGGATCAATAGAATTTAACCCCAAGTATGTGGGGTTGCCACCCTTGACCCCGGCCGCCATCTTGACAAACGATTTTTCGAGACATCTTCAAACCACCAACCTTACAAAAAATTATAAAGGTATAATTTGTACCAAATGAAATTTCCTACGAGTTTGTTTATATTACATTTTCCTGAAAATTCAAAAACAAAAAAGTATAAGCAGAAATAAGCACCTCCCAGACATGTACCAAAGATAAAATTGCGTCCTCTAAAAAATGCAACATTAGGTCCTTAAATGGTAACATTTCAATAACATCAAAAATATGAAAATCGTTCGAACCGTTTTGAAGGAGTTCGAACACAAACATCGTTCCTATCTATGAGCAGTTTGCCACGTCTCCAGACCCTCCAGTGACCTCCGGGGTTCGTGACCTTTGTCATTTGGGTACTCTTTTTAAACATATTTCTTGGATTGGAAGACGAGGAAAATAGGGGGGAGTTGGCAACATTTTAAGCCTAATTCTAGTGCTATTATAGTCCGATTTCGTTTGTTGAGCCGATCACTACCGGTTGGGATTCCGCTAGTAATCGATTCGATATCGTCATTCACTATCTTCTACACCGCTCCCCCCGGCTCAGAGCCTCCACCACGGTCGCAGTCTTAGACTACTACAGCTGGTACTTAGCCGACCCATCTTAAAGGTGCAAACAGTACTCCATACTAAAGCAAATCTGTGCTTGGTACTGTTTTCTTGAAACACCTTTGCACCTTTGAGAAGACACCTAGTTCTTGGCAACTAATTTAGCCTAGGACTGGAGGAAAGAACCTAAGTTGAATGTAGAGGATAAAGTATTGGCGTTACTTTACATGGTCGTACGTAAGCTTGACATGGTCAGTAATCTGCACTAGCTTTACGAAAAACGCAGTTTAAAACTAATAATAATAGATAATTGTAGATGGTAGCACTGTTCGTATCCGATCTGCTGATTGAAGCTGTAATCCGCTGATTACATTATTGATTTATTGTTCATCTTGTCCGCACTTTTGTTTGTAAGTGTTTATTATGTTTAGTATTTATCAGTTAAATTTTTAGTCTCATGTTTATAGGTTAATATTTATTATTTTATATAGTTATAGTTATATATACATATGTAGTAGTATTATTAAATTGATGTCGCTTCCCCCGCCTACGAGTATATGTGGGCTATTTTCCTTTTTGCTGGTTGCCTGGAAGAGATTGCTCTTAGCAATAAGGCCGCCACTTGTGGCACTAGTTCATAAGTGTTTATTTGTAATATTTTAAATTGTTTGTGTTGCAATAAAGAGTTTCGATCTATCTATCTGTCTAATAATAATTTATTTATTAGTACCAAATTGTGACTTAGCTAATTACTTATCTTACAAAGAAATGACGCTATTAAAATTCCAAAATAAAAATAGTGCAATTACCTGATTTCTTCTTCCTATCACGTGGCTATAAAATATTTATAAGTATCAAATAAAAATCATTTTATATACGTACTTACGTGTATTTTTTCATAAAATCCATAACTCAAACAGCATGAGGTTTAACTTACAAACATGTGTATACTTCGTTTGCACTTAACTGGCGTAAAACTAAAACAATCATGAGGTGCCGTCATAATATGCTATCCGTAAATTTAAATCATGATGTAAACAATGAGCCGTGATTGGTCGCCTGTTCGCCATTTTTGTTTTCCTTGCTGTACTAGGTTACGATGTATAGAGTTTGTCTTAAGGGGCCATTTTCCAAAGCATGTTTTACAACTACTATATTATAGTAGTGTGATAAGTACATTTTAGTACTTAGCAGATTTAATTGTGGGTTCATCTCCGCCCTTACTTTTCGGTGCTTTCCGTTTTTGTATAATGTTTTGGATCTGTAACAAAAAAAAAATAATAACAAGTTATTTTTTTATGCAAGACTAATAGAGCCTTGCGGTTTTACCCACGTAGTTCTGTTCCTGTAATTGTTCTATTTGCTTTGTGCTATTTTCTTCCAGATTATAATCTAATTTTCGTTAAGCCGTTACGACGTAATTGAGCAACTAACGTCTAAATATTCAAATTTTGATGTTTATAATATTTATCAGGATACGTCTATGTAACACGTCTACTTAGAAAGTATCTATGTATCTACGAGGGTCAAACTGAAAGTTCTTAGAACTGGCCACTTATAAACAATATAATAAAAAATAATTCTATAATTTGAAAATAGAACTCTTTGCCAATATTACTGAGTATATACTTCATTCATTTGTCATTTGTTTTACGATTTGGCGGCAAATTGAAAATTGTCTGTGTCACGTCAACATGAATTTAACACGAGAAAATTTTCGTGCAATGATTTTTTATGACTTTCGATGTCATTTAAGTCAACAAGAAAGTTATGATAGACTACGATTGGCCTTTCACGATGAAGCCCCATCTCGTGCGACTGTTTACAACTGGTTTAATGAGTTTAAACGTGGTCGCACTAATCTCACTGATGATTTACGTGAGGACGGCCTTCTACGGCGACGACTGAAGATAACATATGTGTTGTGCGGCGTATGATAGAGACTGACAAAGAGTGACCTACCAGCAGATTCGGACAAGCTTAGGCATCGGTATGAGTCAAGTGCACAAAATCCTACACGAACATTTAGCGGTCAGGAAGCTTTGCGCCCGGTGGATACCTCATAATTTGACTGAGGCTCAAAACTCCATCGTGTGGATTGGTGCCGTAAAATGATTGAAAGATTTAACGGAGGTGACTCAAATGCTGTGTTCGACATACTAACAGGTGACGAAAGCTGGATTTACTGTTATGATCCTGAAACCAAAAGACAATCTGCTCAGTGGGTGTTTCCTTTCGAGGAGTTGCCAACTAAAGTGAAGAGAGATCGAAGTGCGGGGAAAAAATGGTGGCCTCGTTCTTTGAAGGATAGGTCATTTCGCAACAATTGTGTTAGAGGATCAAAAACAGTTTCTGCAGAATGGTACACTACCAATTGTTTGCCACTTGTCTTGGAAAAAGTTCGAGAGAAACGACCTCGCAGTAGGATCCTCCTTCACCACGACAACGCCTCATCGCACACCGCCAAGCGAACGATCGACTATTTGGCGACATCAAACGTTGAATTACTGGGTCACCCGCCGTATAGCCCCGACCTCGCGCCTTGTGATTTTTATTTATTTTTTTAAAATTGAAGAAAAACTTAAAGGAAAGCGGTTTATGAATGCTGAAGAAGCGGTGGCTGCGTATCGCGATGCCATTGAAGAGACCCCTAAGGACGAGTGGGCAAAGTGCTTTTCCCAGTGGTTCCATCGCATGCAGCGGTGTATTGACGTGAATGGACAATATTTTGAAAAGATATATTTTGAAAAGATATAATAAAACTAATAACTGGCTAATGTAATCAGTTTTTGATTTTCTAAGAACTTTCAGTTTGACCCTCGTATTATTATTTTTTACTTTTATAGGTTTACACTCGCCTGATGTTAAGCGATATAGCTGTTTACTTAAGATTTGAAGACACCTAGATTGTACCTATCGCGAAACACAATATCGGGTAGAGTATTCCATAGTTTTGCAGTGCGTCTGAGAAACGCAGACAATGTTTTTGTCACTAGTGCCTCGCCCTGCCCTGCCTCGCCCTGCCGTTCTACCGCCTAACTAAATCTGCTTTCGCTTTGCTATTGCGGTCTCTATTATATCAAGCAGAAAGAAAAAAAAGAGAGTAAAATCAAAGCTAAGACAGTTCTACTTAGGCCGTAGACCCTCTGGGTCGGTTCTTTACACTAATCATGTTATTAATGGCGAAAGTTTGTGTATCCCCACGTATCCCGGTAACGGCTGAAGGGATTTGAAAAAAGTTTGTACATTACCAGAGGATCTACCGCCTAACTAAAACTATCTTAGCTTTCTTTTCGCCTCAAATGATAGAGACAGCAATAGCAAAGCCATAGCCGATTTAGTTAGGTAGAGGGGCGGGGTTCAATAGTTTAGGTGCAGCTAGTATTAAATGTTTAACAAAAAAATTGTCTGTGTGAATTATGAACACAGGAAAGGACGGAAGATGTTAAAATTTATTTTCTCTTCATTCCTCATTCCTCGTGCTAAGAAGTGTCTAACTTCAACCATGAAATGGGTAGTATAGTTGCCGGCAAACAAGTTGACCTAATGAATTTAGCTGCGCATGGCTGCGCAGAAACGTTTTTAAGGTGTCTTTGGTGGAAGTGCACATGCGCGAACTTTCCCCTTCCACGTCACTTTTGGGTCAACTTGTTTGCCGGCCACAATAATATCTTAAACGCAAGAAGTTTTAACCTGAAGTTAGTTACAAGTTACAATGATTCCTAAAATATTGACTCAAATTAATAAAACTGAATTCATCATTTCCCCTAACTCGCCAAAATATATATTTTATTTACATTGGTCGTGGAGGACATTTCACACTCAACTATAAACCGAGCAAAGCTTGTATTATGGGAGTCAGATAGCTGATATAATATTTATATAGTTGCAAATACATACCCAGACACAGAACAAATATTTAAAGAGGTATAAGATCAAAAATACCTGTTGCCATTCCCTGTCGAGCTCAGCCTTCTCGTTCTTGTCCTTCGTCTTGCGTGTCTTTCGGCCGTCCTGCGTCTTCACGCCGTATTGGAACGCGGCCTTCGGCAACGCCTCTTTACTGCTCATGTACGCTGAATACTCTTCTTGAGTGTCGAAATCCCACCGACCTGATAGTAAACGATTAATTATTCTATAGTTGAAATCAAAGTATTATATATACTGTCCACATATAAATAACAGTTTGTTAATAGACTATTTTAACAATGGTAATAACGGAAGCATCAGAAACACGAAAAATCTATAAATATTTCTTCTATTTCGTTCTTTGTTTGAAACGTTCATTTTCTGAAACATGCCTTAGTCGAAACGCTACTTGTCTGAAACATTCCTTGTTGATAAAATACTTCTCTGAAACACTCCTTGTATAAAACGTTACTTGTTCGAAACTATACTTGTCTGGAACATTCCTTGTATTGACGTGACAACGTCTTATAAATTGGTTTGCCGGGTGACACTTCAAGAAACTGCGTTACGCTCCGCTCACGTTATGCGCTCACAACGAGAGCGAGTGAGAGGCACGCGTCCCTTCCACTCGGGCATGGTTAGCCCGCCTAAGAGCGAGAGAGACAGACATAAAAAGTGAAAGGCACTCGTCCCTTCCGTAAAATTATTTTACCACTCAAAGTCGTTGTCACGTAAAACTTTCGCCCGTATACCGACTTTACAGGCAACCAATTTTTTTTTTATACAAGGAACGTTCCTTGTCCGAGTTCCTTATCTGAAACGTTACTTGCCTGAAACATTCCTTGTTGGATAAAATACTTCTCTGAAACACTCCTTGTATAAAACGTTACTTGTTCGAAACTATACTTGTCTGGAACATTCCTTGTATTTTTATACAAGGAACGTTCCTTGTCCGAGTTCCTTATCTGAAACGTTACTTGCCTGAAACATTCCTTGTTTGTAACATTACTTGTCTGAAACGACCCTTGTTCGAAACGCTACTTGTCTGAAACATTCTTTACCTAAAACGTTTCCTATTTGAAACGTAATTTGTCAGAAACATTCCATATCTATACTAATATTATAAAGCTGAAGAGTCTGTTTGTTTGTTTGTTTGTTTGAACGCTAGGATCTATCAGGAAGTACTGGTCCGAATTGAAAGATTCTTTTTCAATTGGATAGTCCATTTATCGAGGAAGGCTTTAGGCTATAGAAAATAACTAACTATACTATTAATTGAAGCGGAGCATGAAACAAAAATGTAACAAAATCGGGAAAAAATATTCCCCTTTTGAGAGTTTTCGTACGTTTCGTGCTTTGACATGACACATGACAGCATGTGTCAAAGATTGCGTCATTGAGTTTCAGTAATCTGTGCATTGAATATAAACCTTTGCTATTTTTTTTTTCTAAATCTGAGTTGGTACGACCAATTTCCGACAGGTGGCGTAGCAGGTAGCTGAAGAGGTTTTTGTTTGAAATCGATATTCTCAGGAATGAGTGAACCGATTTCAGTCATTCTTTCACCGTTGTATATGTACGGGATCCTGATGAGTGCTATATAATATACCACGGGCGAAGCCGGGGCGGGCATCTAGTCTTTTTATATATCCATATAGTCATGTCCATCAAGGAACACAAGAATCATACCAGGAGTGTTCGAATAGTCCCTTAGATAGAAAACTTTCTTGTTTCGAAAGACACATGTCACAACGATCCACCCAAGACAGTTTACGCACGATGGGTCGGGTTTATTGTTGCCAGGATCCATCTTGGTGTATTCGACCTCATCATCGGAGTCGTCGACGGCTTCATTCATCTCTCGCAGGCCGGGGTAGCACTCGATGGACGATGCCATCGACGACTCCGACGACGTAGCCTTCGAGCTCGTATTTCAAGAGTTCCATATCAATAAAGCGATGAACGCCGACTGCATGCACGAAAAAGTATCGCGTTACGCTTATTGCACACTTGCGCCGCATTTATCTCTCTTCTACTCGATTGCATTGTATGCAATCATTTTATCAATATTTTGTTACGACGCTGTCACATTAAACTCGTATTTCAAGAGTTTCATAATTGTAAAGTTACTTTTTTCGATGTGTCCTTTCTTTCGATGGCGTCATCCATCTTTCGCAGGCTGGGGTAGCACTCGGTCACGTATCTCAAGAGTTCCATAATTTTAAAGTTACTTTTGTCGATTTTTACTCACCGATAGGTCCTTTTTTGTTGCCGGCGTCCATCTTGGTGTAGTCGACCTCGTCGTCGGAGTCGTCGATGGCGTCGTCCATCTCCCGCAGGCCGGGGTAGCATTCGGCGTAGCCCTCGGGCTCCGCCGCCAGCTTCGAGCAGCATCGCCGACCGCTTGTCGCGCTCCTCGCTCGTCGGCGCGGCCGGCCGCCGGGCCAGCGGTCCCGGACCTTCAAAATAATCTATATATATAAAAGCGAAAGGTCACTCATCAAGGAATCTCAGAAACTACAAATGCTAGGAATCTGAAATTTTGCATGGAGGTCCCTTTAGCACGTAGGCACTCGCTAAGACGGGGTTTGCGAAATTCATCCCCTAAGGGGGTGAAACAGGGGGTGAACGGTTGTATGAAAATTGGTCCTATTTGAAGCATGAAATTTTGTCTTCACGTTTTTGGTTAATGAGAAATAAAATTGTGTAACATGATATTTGGAAATATGGTAAGGGGGTAATAAGAACATATTTATTTATTACTAAATAAAATAAACTAGTACATACTTATAATTATTATCATAACATACAATAATACATATGTAAAATAAATAAACAATTATGTATCTATACCTATTGTGAAGGTCTAATAGAGGTAATACAATACAATGAATTGATAAGTAACGCCAACGCCATGTTATATACTATGCATAATAATAATAAAGCCCATTTATTTCCAATCTTATAAAATATTAACATGCATTTTAATAATTTAATTAATTTTATACAAAAAAATAAATTTACATATTTCATTTCATTAAAAAAAAAAATTAAGTTTGACTATAAATAGAAACATAATAGAAACATAAATTCATTAAGTTTTAGTCATTGTTGTTGCTACCTTCTTCATCGATCGGACCCCCTTCTTGGGTATAGGCCTCCTTCAGCTTGTTCCAGACCTCTCTGTCCATCGCTTTCTTTCTCCAATCGTTTCCTGTTATAGCTTTTATATCTTCTTTTCCTAGGTCGCCCTCTACTCCTTTTTCCTGTTGGTCCTTCCCATATAGTTGTTTGTATAGTCCATCTTTTATCTGAGCATCTTCCTATGTGTCCTGTCCACCTCCACTTCTGTTTAAGAGCGTACTGTAAGGCATCTATCACTTTTGTTTTATTTCTTATATGTCTGCTTTTTATTTTATCAAGTCTCCTTATTTTTAGCACACTTCTCTCCATAGCTTTTTGACATGTAACTATTTTAGATTTTATTTTTGTGTTAAATGTCCACGTTTGACATCCATAAGTGAGGGTGGGCAGAATGCAGGGATCCAAGACTATTTTCTTCAGATGTGGGGGGAAAATTCGCTTTCAGTATTTCCTTCAAGGAACAAAACTTATTCCAACTCATGTTGATACGGCGGTCGACCTCTTGTTCTTCATTTTTATCGAATGAAATTTGTTTTCCCAAATAAATATAGTTTCTCACATATTCAAGTGGCTTTCCGTTCAAGTTTATCGTATATGTGTGGTTGTTGGTCAGTAATTTGGTTTTGTTCTCGTTAATTTTGAGACCCACTTTTTCGCTTTCTATATTCAGGGTATTTATCATTGTTTGTATTCCGCTTTTTGTTTCTGCGAATAAAACAATATCGTCCGCAAATCTGAGATGAGTAAGTCGGTCTCGATTTACTCTAATCCCATCAGACTCCCAGTTGAGATTATCAAAAATGTTTTGCAACACAGCTATAAAAGTTTTGGTGAAAGGGGGTCGCCTTGTCTAACTCCTCTGCATATTGGTATGTCAGGACCTCTTTTCTCCAGTTTGACTTGGCTTGTGCTGCCTTTGTAGATGTTTTTCAGTACTTTTGTGTATTTATTGTCTATGTGACATTTATTGAGTGCTTCCCAGATAGCTTCATGACAAATCGTATCGAACGCCTTAGCATAATCGATAAAAGCAATATATAGTGTTCTGTTGTGTTCTTTGTCCTTCTCCATCACTTGTTGTAGTACTTGTATGTGGTCAGTTGTCGAAAAACCTGAACGGAACCCCGCCTGCTCTATCGCCTGAAGCCTGTCAATTTGTGGGCTCAGCCGGGTTTGTAAGATTGAAGTAAACAGCTTGTAAATACATGAAAGAAGGCTTATAGGTCGGTAGTTAGCGATATCTTTAGGGTCTCTCTTCTTATAAAGAAGGATTATATCGGATCTTTTCCACTGCTCCGGAACCTTTCCTGTATTGAGAACATTGTTAAAAAGGTATGTAAGTGGGCCCGCTAACAGATGAACTCCAGCTTTTAGGGCTTCATTTTGTATGCCGTCGGGGCCAGGGCTTTTGTCCGCTTTGAGTTTTTGAATGTGTTTGATGACTTCCCTGACATCCACTGGTGGTAGATCGTTCCTATCTTGAGGATTACCCATTTCTTCGTCGGTTGTAGTACAAATGGAGTAGTACATTGAATTAGATGTTTTTTGATAGAGTGTTTTATAAAAATTTGTGGCGCATTTCATGATGTCTTCTCTGGTCTTGGTTTCTTTTGATTCTGTGTTTAGGTTTTGAATCCAGTTTTTGTGGGTTTGCAGTTTTTTGTAGGCTTTTTTCGTGCTTCTGTATTCTTTCAGATTAGTTTCGATGATTTTGTTCCTATGATTTTTATAGTCTTTGATTATAGCTTTACTTGTATTCTTAAATAGCATGCTCAATTCTTCCTTCATTTCTCTGGTTTTATGATTCACTTTCAAGAGATCGTTTCGTCTCGTCATAAGAGCTTGAGTAGATTCACTAATGTTTTTGACAGTGGTTCTTATTTCTTTGTTAATTTGTTTGCGAGCGAGGCTGGTGTTGATAACTTTAACCAATTTATTGTAAAAAGCTTGAATATCATTACCTTCATCACCTTGTTGTGTATCCAGTTGATTAAGATTGTTTTGAGGTTTAATAAATAGGACGATATATCTTCTTGTGTTTTTAGCGGCTTAATTTGTGTTTTACATAAATACACGGGTAACTCACGTATAATGTAGTCAGTCCAGTCCGACTCAAGTTTCGATCGCGTCCGGCGATCTTTTTCAAGGAGAGTGCGCGCGCGGGTTCGCAGCTCGTTTAGCACTGCGGGCTGCCCGCAGTGCACGGCGCGCACGCAAGCTCAACGGTTGTTGCGGGGTGCAGGTGAGGGGTGCGGGAGGGCTGCGCCGGTGTACTCTGGAACTCGTCGTCGCTGGTGAGCTGCGCGTCGGGAATATTGCAGCACACTGAGCTCACTGTGTCCTCACCACTAGTCTGAACACACTGCTGAGCCTTTTGGAGACAAGGTTTCCAAGCGGGTGCCACATGCCATCCACCATCTCTGTTAAACGTCGGACGCTTACCGATTTCAATGGCCTCCCTGACTTTACGGGGTATAAAAGACTTCTCCCTAGCCAGGACCTCCGCCTTATCAAATCGAATGAAGTGTTGAGCGTCCGAACAGAGAGCATGCTCCGCCACCGCAGAGCTGTTGCTATCCAAATTCTTGATCGCGCGTATGTGTTCCGTAAGCCTCGTGGACACATTCCGACGTGTTTCACCCACATAGCTCTTACCACAATCACAGGGAATCATGTACACCCCAGGCACACCCAAAGGGTCTTTGTCCTTAGGGGAGCGTACCACTTGCCTTAACTGCCTGAGTGGACGAAATATTGTCTTGATGCAATAACTTCGGCGTAACAAGTGTCCAATGTTATCCGTCACCCTTTAATATACGGCAGGTAAGCGGCCGCCCTCTCCACCGAAGCTGGATGTGTCCTCGACGATGCATTCGCCACCCGCCATCCCTGTTTCCAGTTATATCCGTTACGTTTGAGCACGCCTTCCAAGTGCTTTAATTCAGTGTCTAAGTGTTCTGGACCACATAGTCTCAACGCTCTATTAATAAGCGTGCGTGGTACTGAGGCTAGATGTGCGGGATGGTGGTGTGAATCGGCCCTTAGATACCTATCTGTGTGTGTCGGCTTACGGTAGACCGTGTGCGATAATCGTCCGGTAGAATCTCGCATCACCAACACATCCAGAAAAGGCAGACTGGCATCTCGTTCACGTTCCAACGTTACCGCAATATTCGGATGAACACTGTTTAAATGTGTCAGTAACGGATCAATCTGGTCTCTGCGTACAATAGCGAACACATCGTCAACATACCGCCACCAATGTCTCGGTTTATATGGCGAACTCAAGATTGCCTCCTCTTCGTTACCCGTGTATTTATGTAAAATGTGTAATAACCACGTTAGTTTTCATATTAATTTGTGTTTTTAACCCCCGACAAAAAAAAGGGGTGTTATAAGTTTGACGTCGATGTCTGTCTGTCTGTCTGTCGGTCTGTCTGTCTGTCTGTCTGTCTATCTGTGTGTGTGTCTGTCTGTGGCACCGTAGAGCTCAAACGGATGGGCCGATTTCAATGCGGTTTTTTTTATTTGAAAGTTAATATCCGTGCGGGTGTTCTTAGCTATGTTTGGTTAATATCGATTCAAAATGGCCGCCTCCACAAAATGGCGGACAAAATATTTCTTCACAACCTACCTCAATATGGGTATCAAATGAAAGGGCTTGACTAGCAGAGTACTAAACGCTATAACAAATTTCAAATTCAAGATGGCCGCCACCACAAAATGGCGAATTATATAATATTTTTCACTACTACCTCAATATGGGTATCAAATGAAAGGGCTTGATTAGTAGAATACTTTGCACTCTGACAAATTTGAAATCCAAGATGGCCGCTACCACAAAATGGCGAATTACATTTCCTTTTTCACAATTCCCTTAATATGGGTATCAAATGAAAGGGCTTGACTAGTAGAATGTTGTACAGATAACAAATCTAAGGTAGTCGGGGTTAATCAAAATTTTTAATTTTGTTCTTGTGAATGATGTTCTACTCTTTTTGCCTTTATCCAATTCGTAAGTACATCTAACTAAACGATGATCAGATCTGTAAACAAAGCCATGTAATACTCCTACATTTCTTATCAGCTTTGGGTGGTTCGAGAGAATAAAATCAATTTCGTTTTTTATGTTGCCACACGGGGAAAGCCAGGTCCATTTACGGCTGTTTCGTGCCTTAAAAAAAGGTGTTCATAATTGACATTTTATGTTCCATGGCATATTGAATTAATCTCTCTCCCCTCTCGTTTCTATTTCCGTAACCAAATTTTCCCAGAACAAAATTTTCGTTGTCTTTTGTTGTCGGCTGGCCAATTTTTGCATTAAAATTCCCGATTAAAAGGACATTTCCTTCTGCTTGGTCTTGCGCTGTACGTAGAATTTTGTAGAACGAGTTTATTTCTTCTTCTGTAGCCTTTTCTGTTGGTGCGTAAACTTGAATTATTGTGAACATTTGACTTTCGTGCTTTATTTTCAACAAAGCAACTCGATCTGAGAACGCTAAAAAACACAATATTCTGTTCTTATGCTCTTTTTTAACTAAAAATCCAACTCCATGTAGGCCGCGTGTTTCGCCTTTATAACAGAAGATGTAATTTTCGTGCTCTTCTATGACACAGCCCATTCTTCTAACCTCTGCTAAGCCAAGTATATCAATTTTAATTTTTTGTAAGAGGTATGTTAGTTCCATAAATTGTATTGTCGTAGCCAGAGATCTTACGTTTAATGTTCCGATATTGAGGGTTTGCTGTGATTGTTTTCTTGTATTAGTTGCTCTTTTAGTGTTTGCTGGAGGGTTTTGGTCTATTTCCCCCACGGGGACCAGCCGGCTTGGGGGAAGTTGTTTATTTTTAATTTTATAACTGCTAAACTTTTGTTTCCGATCGTCGGTAGCTTGTTGCTATTGTTTTGATGCTGTTAGGATTGGTGTAAGAGAGTTAGATCGGTTTCTCATTATATCAAATGCGTTAGTTCTGTTGGTTTTGAATGAGTTCGTTGTTTGTTGTTTTCTTGGTTGTTGACTAATTTGTGGTGAGGTTGACAACTCTCTCTTTCTCTTATCTATGACTCTTGTATTTTCCTTTACAATCAATTTATCATATTTTATGTATGCGAATTTTCCTTTATTTCTTTCTTCTATTAGTTTGGATTGTAGTGATTTTCGTATTTCTAGTGTTTCTTTTGGGTAATCTGCAGTTATATACAACTCTTTAAAATTCCTTTTCTTCCTCAGAATTTCTTGTTTTTTCCACTCATTTACAAATGAAAGGAGTGTGGGTCTCGGATTGTCATTTTTCTTCATGCCGAGACGATGAATTTTATTTATTTCATAATCTTCGATAGTTACGTCTAATTCTTCTAAAATGCACCTTTTAATATTATTTATTAAATCCAGTGTCGATTTTTCATTTTCTGCCAAACCGTGAATTATTATGTTATTTTTTCTCTCTCTAATCGTTTCACTTTTTTTTCTATTTTTTCCATTTTATTTTTTAATATCTTGTTTTCTTCTAACAGTGGTTTCAGTTTTTCATCCATTTTATCTAATATTGTTTTAGTTAATTCAGTTGTTTGTTTCTGCATTTCAATTTTCATGTTGTTAAATAGCAGTTGAAATTGCTCTTCCATGTTTTGCGTGTAATGGAACTTAAACTTAAACTTTTATTTTTGACTTCTAATGAAACGTATCCGAATATGAAAATTGAATGAATGAAAACTGTCAACTGTCAGCTATCAGTTGTCAACTTACTGTCATATACTATGACTGTTCCACGACCGTATTTCAAATAGAAACAAATCTAACCTCAATGTGTTGTCAGTGCTTTTCTTCCAAATCGTCTTGATAATCCCACGAAAAATTCGATGATTATTAGTTAATACTGTTCCGTCTCACTTCGTCTTTGCTTCGAAGTGGTGTAGTTGTAAAATGTGTGGTTTTAAATTATTTTTTTGTGCAAAGTTTATCTGGACCGACGACACTGTCGTGTTTATGATATGACTACCGGAACCGGTATCTATACTATGCATACTATGGCTACAATTTTGTCAAATATAGTTCCTTGACATATTTTTTAAAGGTATCTAGTGATGAAGAACGTCTGACAGACACTGGTAATTCGTTCCACAATAAAACCGCCTTGAAAGTGAACGACCTTCCATAAAAGGTTTCAGTTCTGGCAGAAGGGATCATAATGGTGAGGTTATCTTTAGATCTCAAAGGGAGCGGGTGACAATCTTGTAAAAAAGTAAAACGTTCCTTAAGGTAGTGTGGGGTGGAAGGATTAAACAAACTAAATATAAATCTTGTACAGTAATTTTGAAGGCGCTCAAGTTTCTCTAGCTGGTCCTCTCTGAGATCAAGAAAGCAGGCGTCAGTGTAATCCAGAATAGGAACTAGGAGAGACTGGGCACAATTTTAGTGGCAGTGGGTAAAAAGTTACGCAGGCGTCTTAAGGAACTACCAGTTGCAAATAACCTACTACTGATCGAGTTTATATGGCAGTCCCAAGACAAGGTACGATCAAGAACTAGCCCTAGATTTTTTACAGAGCTACTGTACGGTATAGTAACTCCATCGAATACAACAAAGTAGCCCAACTAATTCTGGAGATCCAATGAGGACTGCCAATTACTATAACTTGTGATTTCAGAGGGTTAACTTTAAGGCCAAATGATTTGCTCCATTGAATGATGCGATGCAGATCTGCATTCATTTCAGCAATAGCTGCGTCTAGTGTATTTAGGGGAGCTTGAATATATATCTGAAGATCGTCTGCATAAAGGTGGTAGGAAGAAGTAAGGTGTTTGGAGATCGAATTTATAAAAATTGCAAACAGAAGAGGAGATAAGACACCGCCTTGAGGAACACCTGCAGTTGTATTGCACCACGAAGAAAAGTTATCTTCAAGGTGAATCCGTTGCCGGCGTCCCAGTAAATAACTACGAAGCCAATTAATTACCGGTGGAGATATGTTAAGGGAGCGCAATAACGCGAGTAAAATGTCGAAGTTGACGGCATTGAAAGCATTACTGAAGTCTAACAGTGCTAGAACAGTAAGCTTGCCGCCATCCATACCCAAGCGTATGTCGTCAGTGACTTTAACAAGCGCAGACACAGTACTATGCCCAGGACGGAAACCAGACTGTAGAGGATTGAGAAGATCTTGCCTAATAAGGAAATCGTTGAGTTGTTTATGGACAAGACGTTCAAGGACTTTGGAAAGGAAAGGAAGAATTGAAATTGGACGATAATCAGAAAAGGCTTTTGGATTGGAGTTCTTAGGTAAAGGTAAAACGTGAGCATCTTTCCATAATTCAGGAAATACACTACTTAAGATGGAATTGTTGAATACGGAACACAGGACGGGAAGGATAATTTCAAGGATGGGCAAAAGCATGTTCCGGCTTATGTTGTCACCGCCCACCGCATTGGAGGGAATCGACATAAAGCTCCTCTTGACATCACACTCGGTAAATTTTGTAAAAGTAAAGGAAGGAAAATCGATTTTAGCATTGGCAGAAAGATAGTTAATTGTTTAGTCTTTATCTGCCTGTGACATAGCACAGACGGAAGAGAAATGTTGATTTAGAATGTTAATATCAATGTTGTTAGAAGTTACATTCGGACGTGATTTGCCAATTCCCAGAGATTTAAGAAATTTCCAGACTTTAGCTGGATTCTCTTCATCGACAGAATTATGAACATAGCGGCTCCTCGGTGAGCCAGGGTGCAGGAAGATGCTTAATTTTGACAGCACGTACTGGAGCATGGGTATCAAATAATTGCGTTATTAACTTGTTGAACATTCCAATCTGACTGTCAACTGATTCAATCGCAGTCACCCCATTCCAATCGATCTCACTCGCATCTTTACGTAAAGCATCGTGATCCATACCACTAAAATTGCGTCGCATAAGGATTTGAGGCTTGGATTTTGGTGGACGAATTTTGTAGGATAGATAAACTAGATCATGGTAGGAGAAATTATCTGCGGAGCATTGGCCATGCTTGGCGAAATTATTTAGAGAGGAAACAACAATTAAATCAAGGAGAGATGGGACACAGTTTGTAAAATGATGAGTGGGATTCATAGGAAGAACATGTAAATTACAAGAGTTAAAAAATGGATTCCAGAGACGAACAGCGTTGATCTTTCTTGGCAAGACATGTATTAAAATCTCCCATGATGATAGAATGGGTATAAGAAGGGACGAGGTCTAGTAAGATATTTTCAAAAGAAGAAAAAATAGTTAATGCTACTAGAAGGACAATAATACACACCAAGAATTTTAGAATGAGCAAGAGTAACTTCTATGAAGAGATGCTCACCACCATCCACTGGAGGCGGTTGAGGCGACTGATTCAAAATAGCGTAAGGAATGTTAGCCTTCAAGTAAATCGCCACACCGCCACCACGGCTGGCGCGATCATTCCTTATGAGGATGAAGCCAGGAAGTAAATACGAAGTAGTGAGGAGTTTTGGGTGAAGCCAAGTTTCAGATACCAGAATAGCGTGTATATTGTGTTGGTCAAGAGAGGCTAACATATCAGGATAGGACGGCGGAATGCTCTGCGCGTTTATGTCAACGTTAAAATTTCTAGATACGTTAGAAAAGGTACTTTTTAGAAATTCGGACAGCGGAGGTGCACTATCAAAACTATCTTCACAGCTGCTAGACTCCATAAGAGATGCTGACAAATATTCGTCATCACTACAGCCATTATTGTTGTCAAATAAATTAATCATAATATTTAAAACCAAATAACTACAACAATATTTTACAAATTATAGAAATAAATACTAATATAATATATAAATATTATCTATACTTACAAACTAATATATACTCTATGTAATATAAAAAAAAGAAAAAACAAATAAAAACCACCTGCCGTTCGTGTTGGAGAGAGAAAAAAAAATAATTAAAAAATACAACATTAATCGTTAACATCGTTAAGCACAGAAGTATAAACAATACAACAACAGTATAAATAATAGTAAGACCCTGATATCTGAATAAGAAAAATTTAAATAACACTTAATACTTTTATTCCAGTACTATGCGTTCCAAGTTTTTCATATGTACTATTTAAAACTATTTATGAAAAAAAAACAAATTGTAAGAACGCAAACAAGCGTAGGTACGCAGCTGCACAGAAAAAAAAACAATATAAACGTCAGATGCAGTGACAGATACTTGACAGTTTGACATACAACTAAAAAAAGAAAACAAAATTATGAAACAAAAATGATGAAAGTAAAAGTTAGCTTGTTAGCTTGCTAGGTATCTAAATTTCTAAATACAAATGTGGGTAGTGTATACCATGATACATGTTATTGAAATATTATTAAATATCATGGTTTCTGGAAGTCTACTGAGGAGCACCTACGTCTCCGAAATGGCTGAACTGGTTTGAATGTGACTTTCACAGCAGAAATGTTTTTAGAATTAATTCACGTACGTAGGTAGTAGGTACGTTTTTGAAACGGTTGATCCAAATTTATTGCTATCTTAATACAAACAAAATGCGAAGAAACCATTTTATTCACAGACTTATTGTTTCAATAGTACGACGGCCGCTATGGCACTATGTTGCAATAATATCTGAAGTCAGCTGCACTCGAAGCGCGGGGTGAGAGGGACGGCACATGGTTAGGTATAGCTACCCGAACGGGTAGTCACGTGAGGGCAGGCGTCGTTGTCGCACGTGTCGAGAGTACTATTTGAATTTCTCTGCTCAATGCTACTTTATTGATTGATGTTCGCTTTTTCAGATTATTTTAGTTCTTTGCATTAATATACCAACTCATTTGAACTTTCTTTTTTTTACACTGAATAAATGTTACAATTCTTTTAGTATTTAGGTAATTTAAAAATTAGTTTAAAAGTTTCATTTCACACAAGTACTTATAGTTTTTTTTAATTGAACTTGCTTTTGTTTGAATAATGGACGGTGAAATTATAACTGTCGTCGTCGAAGGATTACAAATCGAATGCAGAGTGGTAGAAATACCTGGCGATGGGGCATGTTTATTTTCATCTTTGTCTTATTTGCTTTATGGCAATATTTCAATGGCTGGTCAAGTTCGAGCCAATATAGTAAGCCACGTCGTCAACGATTGACAAAGATTTAGGTGTTTTACTATGGACCGAACTGGGAATACTTACGGTACGGAACGCTTTTATCTAGCTCAAAAGGTTCGAGAACTATTTGCTATCATGATAGGTTTTTGCCAATTGACAGATTTCATTCAATTTTCAAAATTATTATTGAACATTGGCGATGGAAAGATTTCAGAAGTAGAAGGAAAATAATCATCCTCAGAGTCTTGGTACCGTAGTTAACGATTGAAATAGTTTAACTGATAAGATATATCCCAACATTCATAAAGTCTCAAGCAATAATAATGTTTCGTGGCTAAAAGAAAGAGCAATTCTAACCCCTAAAAATGATACAGCCAATAGCATAAATTTACATCTACTTGAGAAATTGCCCGGTGTTGAAGTGAAATATGAATCGGTGGATTCTGTCTTAGAGGTTGATGATGCTGTAAATTATCCTGTAGAGTGTCTCCATTCACTCGAGCCACCTGGAATTCCACCTCATATTTTGTAACTGAAAGTAGGTGCGCCAATAATTTTGCTACGAAATCTAAACCCACCTAAATTATGTAATGGAACTACACTTCAAATAAACAGTCTAGATAAACACGTAATTGAGGCTTGCATTATTACTGGAGAGGATCAAGGAGAGACTGTTTTTATATCGCGTATCCCTTTAATACCATCAGATTACCAAATTCAATTTAAGCGGCTTCAATTTCCAGTAAAATTGTGTTCTGCAATAACCATTAACAAGGCGCAAGGCCAGACATTAAAGGTAGCTGGTATAGATCTAAGAAGCGACTGCTTCTCATACGGTCAGCTCTATGTAGCATGTTCAAAAGTAAGTTCGTCTGATAGTTTATATATACTGCAGCCTGAAAATAAAACTAAAAATATAGTGTATGCAGAGGTTTTACAAAAAGCAATATAAGTCTATCTATGTATTTTTTCTGATTGGGACTTCGAAGTTGCTAAGTACCTATATCAGGATTTTTCCACTAACTGAAATATACAAAGTCTATATCTATGCATAGTATTTTACATGCATCAAAGATGTTTTTTAAACTTTTGTGTGTTGTTTACACTTGACCGCCATCTCGCCTATGTTAAGCAATGATGCGGTCTACGATGGAGCGTGTTTACCTTTAAGAAACCAATTCATCTTCCTCACGTAGATAGTGAATGTATTATCCGATGATTCAAATTACGATTGCTGTAATAACATATAACGTTTCACGCGTACGAAGTCGCGGGTAACAGCTAGTAGAATATATTTTTAGGTGTATTTTTTTGAGCGTTTTTACATTTGTAATTTCCCATACTCCCTAACCATAGCCCATAACTCCCTCATAACTCTTACTTCGAACCTTAGGATATTACATCACTTGGTAACGTCACATAAAACAATTATTAATGAATAGTGATTTTGTATACAATATACATGCGGCTGTAAAGAGGCTTGTCAATAAATTGTCATTGTCATAGGATGTAATTTTTTGTCATAGCATACAATTTGTTGTCATAGCATGTATTTTTTAACATAGGGTTTGAAACTTGTAATTTATTACCATAGTATGCAATTTTTGAAACTACATCTCTATATATAAAAACGTTATGTTGGTTTGTGTACGCTTCAAAAACTCAAAAAGTTCGCACTGATCGAGCTGAAATAGGATTGTTTTTATCTAACTTTTGCATCACAATGTGCTACAGCGAAGCGTGGCAGGGTACAGCTAGTAAAATACGTAATTATAAAAAATACTTTCTACATTTCATAAATGTTAGTTTGGATGTTCGTTGCTCAATCATGCTGGAACGGGCAAACAGATTGGGTTGAAATTGGTAACACAGCACAAAAACTAATATTAATTATGGAAAATTAACGCGAACGGGAACTAACCGGGTGAAACATCGGGGCGCTGCTAGTTCTAATATTATACATCTCAATGTTTGGATGTTTGTTACTCAATAACGTCGTAACGTCAGAGCTGATCGCGTTGAAATTTTGCATATAATGTAGGTACTTTCTCTCAAAATCAAAATTTTACTATGCGTGTAAAATGTTAGTACTGTGTTTGGGTGTTTCTATGTATAATTAGTATGTATTTAGAGCTATGTATGTAAGTATTATATCAGGTATCTGGCCGCCATAGTACAAGCTTTGCTTAGTTTGGGGTCAGATGGTGTTGTGTGCGAATTGTCCACCATTATTTATTTATAAAACAACGGAGTACCAGTTATGATATAAATTTGAGCATACCCTCGATATCCTCCTTCTCGATGGGTTTGTCGAAGTACGGCGCTCGCGGGCGCTCCTCGCGGCGGTCGGCGCGTCGGTCCCCGGGTACGTAGTCCCCGATGTTGTCGTAAATCGAGTCCTCGGTGCGACCCTTCTCCGCGCCCGACGACTTGTCCTGAAATACACCATTCAACGTTCATTCCTTCAATACTCAATTGGGATGGTGACTGGGTCAATAATATATCATTCTATTAAGGCTGCGTCCCCAGTAAGCAAACTCTGAGCGACCGTCTGAGTTAGGTTCACTGTCCAGGCTCGCGTCATTTTACGTATGCATGTAGCCTACAAATGAAGACAGGCGTATTTCGCATTACGCGAAGAACGAAGGTCATCGACATAGCTCTTAAAATTCGCAAGTTCAAGTGGCAATGGGCAGGCCATATAGCTCGCAGAAACGATAACCGCAGGAGAGTAAAGCTTCTCGAATGGCGACCACAAACCGGCAGACGCAGTGTAGGACGGCCCCTCACACGATGGACCGATGATATTGTCTCGGTCGCGGGAAGTCGGTGGATGGAGGCGGCACAAGATCGGTCATTGTGGAAATCATTGGGGGAGGCCTATGTCCAGCAGTGGACGTCTGCAGGCTGCAGATGAGATGTATTTCGCATATTTGTTATGTCCACGCTGCTTCAAGTAATAGTCAGTCACGATACAAAATGTCTCAAATTTTCTTTCAACTAGCATCGAGAAAGCACGTGTTTTGTTGTGAAAATGTCAAAAACTGTCTGAGGGGCCGGTCGAGTAGTGACTTGATGCCGCGCGCACCGCACGATGTACGCACGACGAGCGGCTGACGCGACGTTGCCGCTTCGTGGACACAGATTTCATTGTTTCTACGCAAGACGCAAGCATTCGTCTTGCGATGGTCAATTGACGAAAGCGTGCATATGACGTGCGGTTACGTGGACAATGTGCCTTCTAGCTCTCCCATTTATTTGGAATGGAATGTCACCAATTTTCTAGTTTTGCGCTCACAATACGGTTTGCTCAAAACTAGCAAACAGTGGATACCTAGCGTACTAGACTTAATTTCTTCATATCTTCATATCATATCTTCATATCTTCGTAAAAAAAATACAATAAAGTGACGTCACTGAAATTGCTAAGCACTGTATCTTCGTCATTTTATGTTTGTGAAACAAAAAGTCATAAACTGGTTCATACGTGTTTCACTGTAATATTTAAATTTGTTTGTGTGACAATAAAGAGTTTTCTATCTATCTATAATACTTTTAGAATTGTAGACTTGCACATTTATTATACATAGAAACAGCCAGACAGAGAAAGAGAGTATGATCGAACGTCTGAACTTGACCCTTGAGGAAGTCTGTGTATAGGGCCATACCAACCTGGCCAAGTTTAACGATGGAAAGACGAAGACGTTAAAAAAGAGACAATTCGACGATAAGGCTTCCAATGTGGTCGTCACATACGAGACGACATTGTCAAATCCAAAATATATTTTTGTATAGAAAAGCAGATTTTATTTTCAAGACTTCACGGTTGTTTCATAATTAAATTTCTTCGTAATAGTCAGAATAGAACACCTCTTTCAACAGAGGTCTTCGTGTAGTAGTCTAGAACTCTGTAGAAATTATAGATTTGGTGATTTTGACGTGACAACGTCTTATAAATTGGTTTGCCGGGTGACACTTCAAGAAACTGCGTTACGCTCCGCTCACGTTATGCGCTCACAACGAGAGCGAGTGAGAGGCACGCGTCCCTTCCACTCGGGCATGGTTAGCCCGCCTAAGAGCGAGAGAGACAGACATAAAAAGTGAAAGGCACGCGTCCCTTCCGTAAAATTATTTTACCACTCAAAGTCGTTGTCACGTAAAACTTTCGCCCGTATACCGACTTTACAGGCAACCAATTTTTTTACCTTAGTTTTTTTGAGCTTCCGATGTCGTCCATGCCTCAGATATGAGAAGATTTGCGTCAGCTTCTCTATGACCGCGTCGTTGGCGGTCGAAGCGGATGTGCCTTCCTCCGTTTCGGGTACGTCGGCCTTACTCCGCGTGAGCGTGGTCGGTATGTCGCTGTCTATGGTCCCTTCCTCGTCTAACTCCACGACGTATGCCATCCGACCTGGCGCGAATAACTCGTTACGAGTCACTTTTTTACTGCTGTAATAATTAGTTTTAGCATATTATAACTATGATATAAATAATATCTTTAAACAAGCAATTCTTATATATGTATCGATATTTTGAATCTGAATCTCGGAATCGGCTCCAACGACTGTTTTGAAATGTAGTATGCAGGGGGATTTCTTACAAGGGTGACATTTAAGTAATACTCTGTTTAAATCTAATTATTATCTGAATAGTGATTCGAAAATATGCAGATGAAACGCACGAACGAAGACTTCATTACCATATTAATGTCGAGGCAATCCAGCTGTTTGACAACACTTAGTCAGTGCGGAGGCTTAAACGGAAAAAACCATTTGAGTTGTCTTAGTGCAACTTAGCAGAGTTCGCCTGGGGGAAGTACCACACTTTTGCCAGTTATTCTACCGCCAAACAGTAATGGGCAAACATTACTGTGTTCCGGTTTGAAGGGCAATGTTTCCAGAGAAATTACAGGGCTTAGAGATATAACATCTTAGATATCTGGGTGAAGAGCGCAGTGCAGTGCTAGGTAATGATTTGGACTCTTCATGTTCCAATAGCTGTCACTGTGCAGTTATGTGGCAGGCATGTTGCTTACCATCAGGCGCATGTCTTGCTCGTCTCAGTACTCGTTATTAAGAAAAAAAAAATACCTATGTTTACAATTTACGAGTAGATTTATAAATATTATATACAAAGTACACACGAACGAAGTGACTTCGCCTTAATAGAGATAATAAGAAAAGTGCTTATGGACACAATCATACACTTAATTTTATTTAGCAAACTAAGTCATAAGAAAATTATTCATTTATCATTAGCCTAGACTTTCCAATTAGGCTAGATTGTAATAAATCTATACTAATATTATAAAGAGGAAAGATTTGTATTTTTGTATTTTTGTATGGCACGAATAAACTCAAAAACTACTGGACCGATTTCAAAAATTCTTTTGCTAATAGAAAGCTACATTATCACTGAGTAACATAGGCTATGTTTATCACGAAAAAAAATGAGATATCTACGGAAATTTTTACTAAAACCAACGCAAGGTATAAAAAAAACAGTCATAAAATGGCTTTCATCGCATACGCTGCGGAAAGTACTAATGATAGACCAAAACAATGTTCTACAATATTATAGAGCGTATTAAAATCTACAAAAACCTCGCGAGACCATATGTCTAACTTCAGTAATTACCTCGCAACAACTACTTTTTACATTTTAAAAGTAAGTAAAATGCCTATCAAATTCAGACCATGTTATCAACACATTTGTATTAATTCTTATCCAAATAAATTATTTCTTATTCAAGACTCTTTTAATACCTATTGATTACTTTTTGAATTATTGAAGTCGGACATTCCATTCAAAATATTTAACGAAATTAAAAATATCAATCCTATCAAAATGCGAGCGCGCGCGCGCAACACCGATAGAGGGACACTGAGGCACGGGGGAGAGGTGTTCGCAGCTATGAAATAGGTAAGTACGAGTAGCCGCGCGCGCGTCTACTAATTCGCGTGGTCGCCTCGCTACGTAGGTAGTGGACGCAAATGATATTAAATATTAAACATTTTTTCGTAACACTTTTTTATGTTCCTATCAAAATGTTCTTTTCAGAACTACTTTTGTATAAGTTTATTCTACCTTTACTGTTATTGTTCAAGTTTTCTCGCACTTTCTACACAGTATTCCATTTCGGTTTCCTCACGATGTTTTCTTTTACCGTTTTAAATTGGAGGCATTACGGACATGCCTTCGAAAAAATAGTGATGCGCGTGTAATTTGAGCTGGGGATAGGATACGATATAGGTAATCCCCAAAGGTCCCCTTTATTCTACCTACTAAAGTAGAATAAAACGGAGCATTAAGTACTACGATGATGAGACGATCAGAAATCTAGCTGTGTCAATAGATTCAATAAGCAGCCCACTAAATATTCCCACTGCTGGGACTCTGGGCCCTCTCTCGCAAGGAGAGAGTCAAGTCCATAATCCACCACGCTGGCCCAGTGCGGGTTGGTGGATGACACATGACCTCAAAAGATTCTAAGTACATGGCGATTTCTTCACGATGTTTTTCTTCACTGTTTTAAGTTAGCGGTATTACGCATATTACTCCGAAAAGACAGTGGTGCCTGGTGCAAGTGGGATTTAAAACCGGGGCTCAAGATCGGCCGCCGCCGTTCTCCCGACTAGACCAGCCGTAACTATTTAGTACGTATTTAGAACTAATAGACTTTAGTACCTACATAAAACATTGCACAACCATAAACTACGTCGTAGGTGGCATTAGCAGATTTTTAACACTAAATTACAACAATTAAATATTTACTGATTTAATTTTTGATTTGATGCGTAAAAGTAAAAAGGGGAATAACAACGACGCCAGACACACCTAAAGTTTTTAGGACTAATGATAATATACCATAACAACTAACGCATAACAGTTTTCGCATAATTTTTGCTACCGTATATAGCATAAACATAACTTAGCATAATGTTTAAAGGCACATATTGAGAGAAGCATAACAATACCTAAAATATTAATAATAAATTATTATTATTTTAGGTATGGACAATTAGTTACATACTATCTTTGCATATTTTATAGTTGTATTATTGTTGTTTGTATGTTGTACTGTCTCTTTACCTACGGCTATAAAGGTAATTGAAGGTGTTTTAATAATTCTTTTTTGTGTCTTTTCTGTTTCATGGGCAGATTTTGTATATCGATTTTTAAAATATATATTTTTTTTTTTTTTTTACTTTACGAATTTAAGGGATTGTGATTCCAGTTAAGTTTATATTAAGACTTGGAATAGTAATATAATATATATATATATATAATTTAGTAATATTATTTTCTTGATTTGTTTAAATACTATTTGTAATTTTGATATTTTCAGTATATAGTTATTCATTGTACAGTATAATTGCTACCCGATGGATATATTGTCAGATAACGGTGATTACTCTATCAGTTCGCATATCCTTTCACCGCGTTCTGAAACTTCGAGTACTGGTGACGATAGTTTTGCTAGTATTCCTACACTCTCTGATCTGATCAATACCCAATTTTCAAGTGTTTCCAAAAATTTTAATGCGATACATATAAATGCTCAAAGCATTCCGAGTCACATTAATGATATGCAAACATATCTTGGTGATAGAAACATTCATGCGATTTTTGTCTCGGAGACCTGGTTAAAGCCTAGCCTTCCCTCAGTCTCTTATTCACTACCGGCGTTTCGTCTTATTCGCAATGATCGCACAGGCAGTCGTGGTGGTGGAGTGGCCATATATCTTCGATCCCACATCCCCCTTCTCCATAATTAGTACGTCAGTACAACCACCTCCTTCTGATGCTGGCGAACATCTATTTATTGAGATCATTCTTTCTCATACGAAGATTTTGCTTGGGGCTTATTATTGTCATTCTCTACATGTAAACTATTTTCCTTCTTTTGAAAATCTGCTTGAGGATCTCTTGCCACAGTACCGACATTGCATTATCATGGGTGACTTGAATACTTGTCTCCTAAAACAAGATCACCGAACTTTATCCTTACAATCTATCACTAACTCATTTAACATGCAAATTCTTCCTTTAAACGCCACGCATCATTTTCCTGACTGCACTCCCTCGCTACTTGATTTAATTTTAGTTTCTTCACCCAGTCATGTCGCCAAGCATGGGCAATGTCCCGCTAGTTTTTCTTACCATGACCTAATTTTTTTGTCGTATAAAGTTCGACCTCCCAAATCCAAACCTAAAATTATTCTTCAGCGCAATTTTGGTGGAATGGATAGAGAGGCATTTGAAGCGGATGTTCGAGATGTTGACTGGTCACCAATTTTTGAGGCTGATTCAGTTAATGATCAAGTTGACTTTTTCAACTCTAGTTTAATGAAGTTATACGATAAGCATGCTCCTTTACGACCCATGAAAATGAAGCACCTTCCAGCTCCATGGCTCACCAACGACATCAAGCTCTTAATGCATAAAAGAGACTCTGCAAGAATCAGACACAAGTGTCATCCGACAGACCAAAGTAAGGCAGTCTATGTAAAAGCCCGAAATCGTTGTAACACTGCTTGTAGAGATGCTTTAAGACGTCACGTTCACAATTCTGTCAATAATGATGATCCAGCTAAGGTGTGGAAATTTCTGAGGTCAATGGGAATCGGTAAATCTAGACTGGATAATATACCCCGGGATATTGATCTCAATTTGCTTAACCTCAATTTCTCTTCCTCTTCGAATATTGATATCCAAACCAAAACCAACACCCTTCTCTCTCTTTCCACCTTGCCTATCCCAGATAATTCACCCTTTCTCTTCAAGGAGTTTTCTGCTGACGAGGTCAGAAAGAGCGTCCTGTCAATCACTTCTAATGCAGTAGGTTGCGATGGCATTAGTCGCAACATGTTGGTCCCTTTCCTTGAACACTTCCTTCCTGCTCTTTGTTTCATCTTCAATACATCTATTTCTACTGGTGTTTTTCCTTCTGCTTGGAAAGACGCTCAAATTATTCCTTTGCCAAAAAAACCAAACCCTAAATCTTTCTCCGAATTTCGACCTATATCAATCCTCCTTTTTGTCTAAGGTTCTCGAACGTCTAGCCCACAATCAGTTTAACACGTACCTTTCCAGTCATAATTTATTAAATCCTTTCCAGTCAGGCTTTCGTCAGGGGCACAGTACGGTCAGCGCTTTGGTTGAAATCACAGATGACATCCGTTTTTCTATGGAAAATCGAAATCTCACTGTTATGGTCCTCCTTGATTTCAGCAATGCATTCAATACCGTCGATCACGATGTTCTCCTGGCTTTGCTACGCTCCTCTAATTTTTCTTCTTCTGCTACTGACTGGTTTAATAGTTATCTCTGTGGTCGTCGACAGCGGGTTCACCTTGAGGATGCTTCGTCCTCTTGGTGTCCGACGTCTGCCGGCGTACCCCAGGGTGGTGTCCTATCTCCTCCGCTTTTTTTCCTTCTTTATCAATTCCATTTCCCTTAACTTTTCATCTTCCTATCACTTGTATGCTGATGACCTTCAAATTTATTCCCATGCTCCTCTTTCCAGCATTTCTGAGGCTATAAACACTGTTAATGTCGATCTGGCTTATGTTTGTAAGTGGGGCGAATGTTATGGTCTGCATGTAAATCCTAGCAAATCGCAGGCTATCATCTTGGGTAGTTCTAGACAAATATCCTGCATTGATTGGCTAACGCTCCCAAAAATTGATTTTAATGGCGTAACAATACCCTACAGCACCACTGTCAAGAATCTGGGTATTGCTATAGATCGTTGTTTGAGCTGGGGTCCGCAGATTCAAGCTACTAGTAAAAAAATTGTATGCCGCGGCAGGGGCATTGATGAAACTACGTAACTTTCTTCCAACGTCTACCAAAATTGCGCTTGTCCAATCTCTCCTACTTCCTATCCTTGACTATGCCGACATTTGTTACCTGGATCTCACAGAGGAACAGTTAAACAAGCTTGAGCGCCTTCAAAATTTCTGCATAAGGTTTATTTTTGGTCTGCGGAAATATGACCACGTTTCTCAATTTCGCACTAAGCTCAAGTGGCTTCCTATCCGCCTTCGCAGAAATGCTCACATTCTGTCATTTTTGTATACCATTCTGTTTAATCCTGCCTCCCCGACGTATCTTAAGAAGCGTTTTACCTATTATCATGAAATTTCACGTCCCCGTCCACTGAGAGCGGCAGTAGCGCTTAACCTCGTCACTCCATCACACAGAACATCTTTTTATGAAGATTCTTTTCCGTCAAGGCTGTTCGCTTGTGGAATGCTTTACCGGCTTCTATAAGACAGTCGCAGTCTTTAAACGTGTTTAAGAGCAATGTAAAGGAATTTTACTTATCACAATGCACGACTGTCGTCACCAGTTAATCGTAACTAATGCAGTTCTCCGGCGCTATTTCTTGTCACTTTTGTTTTTTCTGTTGTTATGTTACTAATTAGTCATGATTTTGTTTTCGGGGTTGTAGGTTATTTTTTTAACTAGTTGTTGTATTTAAGTGACATGTTCCTAATTAATATAAGTTGTATTTTCCTATGTATTAGACTCACTTTTATTTATTGTATTTTGGATGATTGTGTATATTATGTATTAATTTGTTTTATATTGCAGTATTTAATTATTAGTATTAGGAAAAGTGTCACCTCGCTTCGTCTAACCATGTTTGTAGGCGAATTTCCTTTAAGCTGGTTGCCTGGAAGAGATTGCTCTAAGCAATAAGGCCGCCATTTGTGGTGCTAGTTCATAAGTGTTCTACTGTAATATTTCTGTACTTGTGTCACAATAAAGAGTTATCTATCTATCTATCTAATACCTAAACATAACAATTGGTCCTATTATGGTCTATCACTGAGGTACGACTCCGGGTGAGCTCCTGGAGCCAGAAGCTCTATGTCCTTGAGTGTAACCTCTCGCTACGGCGACGACCTCGCTTGGCTCGCTCCTCTCAGGACCTCCCTTGAACTTCTGGCTCCCGCATTTTTTTTATAAAGTAAAATAGTCAAAAAAGCATGCGTTTGATAAACAGATGATTGGGATTGTTTGTTTTGTCTTATGTCCTAAGCATGGCAATTCTGCCAAGAGTGTGTTAAAATTTGTAAGTCTAATAATTTTGTTTTATACTTATTTTCCATAACACCCGTGCGAAGCCGGGGCGGGCTGCTAGTATATTATAAACCAAGTTGGTTGGTAAATAATTATTAATAAAAAAAAATACGCAGGGGTTTTCAGGATCTAGAAATCGATCTAGCCAGGTCTCATTTTAAGAAAACGTCATTTTATTTGCATTGTAAAACCGAGCAACGCTCAGTCACCCAAGTACTTCATCTATACTTATAAAACTGTAACGGGTCGAATTCTGTACATTGAAGATATTATGAAAAAATTTTTTTTGGGGCACTCAATAGTCGATACTCATGGCGAAACTGCATTTTTTTTCTTTCATGTCTGTCTGTCTGTCTGTCTGTCTGTCTGTCTTTCTGTATAGGGATCAGACATGACGCCGAAACTACTGATTCAATTCAGCTGAAACTTGGCATGATTTTAGTTTATACTAAGGACATTGCTGTAGGCTACTTTTGATCCCCAAATTCTGATTGGTTTTCTTGCGGGAGGGGGTGAAAGTCAAAATGTGTATTTGGTTGTAACTCATGTTTGCGTTGTTTAATTTCAATAATTCTTTTTTTGTAAGAAAGAACACATTTTTTATATTGTCCCGTCAAAATTTGTACAATATCGGTTTGTTGGTTCGGAAATTACACAAACATTAAATAGTAACGACACGCGCGGCGCGTTCGGTACATACTAACTTCTAAGTATTCTGTGTATCACAGACGATCCACAGAATATCTAGATTCTAGAAAGTGCCCACGTGATCGCGTCGCGTCGTAATGGATGACAAAATAATTGTCAAAAATATATTTTTGTGTGGAAAAACAAACATCATTCGGTTATAATCGACTTCAAACAAGGAGGATGTTCTCAATCGGGTTGCATGTTTTTTATTTGGTTTTATTTTACGCGATAACTCCGCTAATTGTTAGTTGATTTTGATAATTCCTTTTTTGTTTGGTAGAAAATACTTCAGAGGTGATCTTAGATATCGAAAACAGGGAGGTAGTTTTTCAAATATCAACAAAAAACTAAAATCAGCTTAGATTTATCTGTACGACATAGTTATACCTTCTAATAAAATTTAGTCGAATGACAGAATTAAATTACCTGTCATTGAAGTAGATTTTTGTATTTTGGAGAAAACATATCAGCATAATAAGTAGCAGCATAAACAACCCATTAAATGTTCCCACTGCTGGGCGTCGAGGCCTTCTCTCGCAAGGAGAAAGACAAGGCTATAATCCACCACGCTGGCCCAGTATCGGTTGGTGAATGACATATGACTTAGAACTTAGATTATAGGTTGATTTCGATTTCTTCACGGTGTTTTCCTTTACCGTTTTAATTACCGGCATTACGAACATGACTCTGAAAAGATAGTGTGCGTAGATAGTGTAGTGTGCGCGTGGTTTTAAACCCTGGGTCTCCGGATCGACAGTCGCCGTTCTCCCGACTAGGTCAGCTGTAACTTACTAGACCAGCCGTAACTTACTAGAAAACGTGTTATTTCAATCCAAATACTGTTTAAAATTTAAAGGTAGTGTTCAACAAGCTTCGGTGACCGAAGCAGACCGTTGCGTTGTTAGGGTTCCGTACACAAAGGGTAAAAACGGGACCCTATTACTGAGACTTCGCTGTCCGTCCGTCCATCTGTCCGTCTGTCACCAGGCTGTATCTCAAGAACGGTGATAGCTAGACAGTTGAAATTTTCGCAGATGATGTATTTCTATTGCCGCTTTAATCATGGCGGAACGTATCAAGTGATCGGGTTGAAATTTGAAATAGAATTAGATTACAGTCTTGAAGAACACATAGGCTAAACATTGCCTATGTATAAGTACTCTATGTATTACGTAACAAACATCTGAACAGTGACATTCATAATATTTACAGGACAACGTTGGAACGACTGAACACATTTGGATGGAATTCGAAACACACGTAGTTTCAACTCAGAAATAGCAAATCGGTTACTTATAGGTTACTGTGACGTAGGAAAGACTAAGCAAATTTGGTAGAAAATTGAAACAGAGATAACTTATAGTCTGAAATACCACATTTATGTATTTATTACCTATCAACCTGAATAGAAGCATGGGCCCTAAGGAAACAAATATTAACAATCACGTCAAAACGGCACAACGATATGGGTTGACATACGAAACACAGATAGTTTAGAGTCTAAAATTTCACATGGGCTAATAAGTCTACATTTTCATTTAACTCCATATTAATATAAGCATATATTTTCGTAAGGAACTTGATGTGATGGCAAGGTAAAAGCTAAAAATGAAAAATATATGCACCCGTTTTGGCGTAGATAATATAGGTGATTTGCGTTCACAATCAAAATAACAAGCAACATAATATTCTCAATAGACGACGCTAATGCCAGTTTAAATCTAAAAGCACTAAAGGCCATTTAAATCGATGTTTTGCTATTGTGGTATGTATTTTTTCTTTCATCACTAGGTGGCGTTACTGGTATTCTAAATTGTACTAATAAGTTTTTGCTGCTAAAAGGATTATGATGCCAAATTTGGATTCTTTCGTTCTTGATTTTTTTCTTTGTTACCTACAATTAAATTCCTACATTAACATTTCACTAGAACTTGGCTTAGATTTACGGGTTCAACTTGCTTGAATATCATTAAAACTCAAAATTTTAATTATTTTGATTCCGCACCGGCTTCGTTCAAAATTTTACGCCGGCGAAGTCGCGGGTATCAGCTAGAAAACAGCTTGCGGATAAAAAGAAATAGGTAAGTAGGTATCAGATCATGCACATTAGCTTCAGACTTTTCATAATGTATCCTATAAAAAATCCTACAAACTTAACACTTGCGGCTATGTTCGATACTACGAAACCTTACTAAGTATATTTGATTTTGTTTAAAAAAAGAAAAATAAAGATGATAAAATTAAATAAATTTTTGTGTGGAAAAACAAATTCACTCAAACTCAAAGGTTTTTCAATGACTACTTATCCAAATATTTGACGTACGATACTTCCAATTAATGTATAAGTCAGTAACATCTGCTTACGCGAACGAAGTAGCGGGTTCAGCTAGTTTATTATAAAAATGTCAAAGCTTGAATGCTTATTGCTCAATCATATCGGATCGGCTGAACGGTTCGGGTTGAAATTCGGAGCACAGTTAAATCAGTCTGGAATACATAGGCTACTCTTTATCAGCAGGAAAATAAAGGGAACTTTGCGTGTGTGAAACGCGTGGCACTGCTAGTTTTGTGTGTAGACGTTGTGTTCATATGATATAACGTCATTGGAATAATAATTTAAAATGTATTTATACTTATGATTTTCTTCTAATAAATGGTATGTTTCTGTGTCTGAATACTAGCGAGTAAGATGACCAAAGCGCTGATCGCAGAGTTTTCGCCATTTTCCCGCGATAAAACCTGTGTTATTTCAGACAATAATGTATCTTTTTTTTCGTCGTTGTGGTAAATCATCGAGACAATTAAATAATAATTTAGATCGTGATTTAGTTCTGTGTTATGATTACAATACAATCTATCTGTACCTCAAATTGCATCCAGATCGTTTCAGTAGTTTTTGCATTAAAGACTAACAAACATCCATCCATCAAATCAAACCAAACTTTCGCAATTATAATATTAGTAGTACGGGAACTGAAAATGTATAAAATATGTTCTTACTTCTGATCCATGATAAAATCGTAAATTTCCTTTCCCATAGGATTCTTGAACTGCAACTCTTCTGGCTCTGGCTGAAATGATAAGCAAATAAGAGTATTTCAGTTCATTCTTATCATTAAGAGACAGAGACGATCTTCTTAGCATTCCATGGATTCACCGTGCGGGTGTCGGATCCATCGTGTGGCAGAGAGAGAAAACCCGAGTAGATCCCGAGACTTGTGACTCGGGCGTAGGTTTAAAGGTCCCCTTTTTGACGTACATCAACACTCACCTTCACTACTCGTTTTTCTCTCCCTGCCCAGCCAAATCTGATATGAGCCTAATTATACAGAATGTACAATTTTTTCTGTAGAAATGTGTAGTGCAGCTTTAGATACTCGTTCTAGTATAGAACTTACTGCACTTCTGGATAAGCCAAGGTCTTTCAGCAGGTTATAGAGAGATTTTGCCGGTATACCTCTCGCTCCCACTTCTACAGCGTATAAACTAACTACATAGGCGTTTTTTGTTCATTCGTTTAGGAGGTCGTAATACTTATTTTGTTTCATAGCGTGGTCTTTAGGTATATTAGTTTCCCACGGTACGGTAAGTTCTACAAGGACTATGCGTTTCGTAGCTCTAGAAAAAAGGAAAATGTCCGGTCTGGATGACAAAACACCCACATCCTCTGGGATTTTGTAGTGCTTTTCATACGTGTCCATTAAAATAGTCCAATCAGGTGCTGTACCCAGGATTGAGTAAGGGTTGTTCCTGGAGTTTGAAGTTGAGCCTTCTTTTACAAAGTTAATTTGTCTTTTGTTTGTCGTTAATCCCTTTTGGGCTCTAGCTACTGAAAGGCTTCACGTATCATTTCAAGTACTCTGTCATGGCGCCGTGAGTAATGACCCCTATTAAGGAGCACCTTGCATCCCACCAATATGTGCCTTGCTGTACATATCGCCTCTCCACAAGTATAGCATCATTTTTCAGAGGCTTTTCCCCACCTTACCAAGTTACTCTAGTCAGGGAGGGCCATTTGGAATGCATTTAGATAAAATTTTAATAAGGCAGGAGACCAGTCATAGATCAAGGTGCGCAACTTTAGAGCTAATGGGATACAAAACTCACCTATGGTTAACCACTCACATTGCATTTCTAAATTAATTTTTATTAATTTAAATATAAAATTAAAAAAAAAAAATAATTTCATTTCATTAATTCATACGTATAGGTATATCTTTAGTATTTAGATTTAATACATTGTTTCATGTAAAATTGTTGAGTGGAAGCCCGAACGAAGCTCGAACTCGAAGACGATTAAATGGCAATCCTCAGTAAGACGATAAAACACTATTCCTTACCGCTAAACCACTAAATACACAGTATCTCGAAGATAAATGTAAGGATAAGGTTATGTTTATTTCTTATCTGCATACAACATGAGAGAGTTATGCACAAAAGATGTGGATATCACTTGTATGAAAAAAAAGAGTACTCAAGAACAAGTGCACTCTGTTGCACCCTCTGTCAGCTTTCATTCATGTGTAAATAATCTTAAGGGTGTTAATGTTTAGATACTTACAACGGCTTCCTTCTTCTCATTGGCTGTTTCCACTGCTGCCTCACTCTCTGTCACGATCCTTTCCATCTCCGCTTCCTGCTCTTGTTCCCGAGTCTGAATCTCTGATCGGACCTGGTCACAGGAATATACAGGGTTACAGATAGCGCCTGTACTAAGTCGAAAGAGTCGCAGAATACTAATGCTACAGACAACTTTTACTATGACACCCAATTCAGTTTAGTATTAAGAATGTAATTTACATTTCTACATGTTCACAGTTGTGGAAAATGTAGCCTGTAAAATGTAGTAGTGACTGTTCGCTGATGGATATCTTCAAGTCCAAAATGAATCAGGTTCTTCTGGGTAAACACGCTATATATTGTAGTCATTTAACATCAGACGAAAGGTGGTCAAGTGTAAAGCTATTCTTACTAATTGCTACTAGTACTATTGTGAATACAAAATTAGCTCTTTCTGTCGGTCCCGTTTTTACAACTTACCTGACGAACCGATTTAAATGAAATTTGGTATAGAGATAGCCCAGAGCATGAGAAAGGACATTTTAAAACGGATAGACTATATTTTAATGGGAAAATTGCAATAGGGTAGGGGATGAAAGTTAGTATGCAAGTTTCGTCAGTTTTGAAGCATGAAAATAACCATGATTGTTTGTTTAGAATCACCAATACTAAACCAACCAGAACAGTATTTTCAAGCAAATTTGACTAGAATTCCTTCTTACCTTTTGTAATAGGGCATAATCTAAGCCTTTCACTAAGTGAGTGTGCTCCATGTCACCACCAAGGTATTTTGATTCCTGTAAGTTATATAAAACTCAGTTAACATCATCTCTGCAGCTCTGCAATGTGAACGGGCACAAAAAAATATCTTAATATTTATAAATTGACGTCACGTTATTCCGCGATAGACTCTAAACTACTAACCGATTTTAATCATATTTGCACACCCTGTGTAGTTTGATCCAACTTGAAAGACAGAATAGTTTTTATTTCAATGAATGGTCTTTATATGATAATATCCGAGCGAGGCCGGAACGGGCCGCTAGTATTATACGTTTAACTTAAGCTTGTCATCCGTCCGGGTTTCCCAGGATTTGTCGTAGATTAGCGGGCGTCCGGGGCTTCATCAGTAGCCCGGGTTAAATAATATCTGGCTGAAAAATGGTATCCTAGAGAGGGTGTCTTAATGTAAGAGGAGGTAAGAAAGTTATGTGTAAAAAAAACTTTCGACATGTCCGGGTTTCAGCCTCTAAAATCAGGAAAATCTGGGGTTTTCACAAGTCTTGCCTTGGTTCCTAAACTTTAGAGATGGCAACCCTAGTTTAACATAGATAGATAAAACTCTTTATTGAGGTAAATTAAAAGAGGCGTGGTGTCCTGAGACCAGCCCCGGGTCTAGGGGAGGGCAAGCCGGGGTCCGTGCCCCGGGCGGCACGCTTTAGGGGGCGCCAAATTATAATAAATAATATAATAATATTGGTGGACAATTCACACACAACACCATCTGACCCCAAACTAAGCAAAGCTTGTGTGATGGCAGCCAGATAGCTGATATATTACTTGTATAGTTTTAAATACATACTTATTATACATAGAAACACCCAGACACAGTGCAAACATTTGAATTCATCACACAAATATTTGCACTGGGTGGGGATCGAACCCACGACCCTCGGCTTCGCAGGCAGAGCTACTACCAACTAAGCCACTAGGGCAGTCGAGCACAAATTGAGCGACTCATCACGTATTTCAAGTCATCGTCGTAATATCCTATCCAATATTATCATCATGAATTCTTCCTTCCTCATGTGAAGTTAGGAGAGCTAGATACTCGAAGGAAAGAGGGGGAAAAGAAGTCAGAGGGACATAACCCATTATGACAGAGGACATAACCCATTATGTCCCTCCTGCGCATGGTGGTCATGAGTAGATACACTGATTCAACCAATTAGGTTCTAACTAGTGATAAGAGTACTTTGCAATTTGCTGCAAATACTGTAAGTTCTATAAGACAAAATAGCTCATAAAAAATAAGGGACCTGGATCATTTGGCGTCTTCTCTCTTTAGCATCCATTCCCGATTTCACATCTGGTGCCACTGCTCTGAAAAAATATGTACAAGTGCATTCACCATCATATACAACAATAGTAAAAGAAATGTATATAGTAAGCTCATTAAAACTTGTTTCAGAATGTACTATATCGACAGAGGTCTAATTTTAAATACAAAGATACAGTTATGTCTGACCTGTAAGCACTGCTAGTATTGCTAGTGGGATCAGAAGGCCCAATCTCATTCACTCCGTCTCTTCTCTCCCGCGCTCTATCTCTGTACTTCTCGGCTAGTTCAGCTAGTTTATTGTCTTCTTGTTTTTTTTAGAGCTGCATAATATGATTTCTTTTTCCTACGGAGCTCACTTTTGTTCTCAGTTGAGGGAGGTGGCATGGACCTGTAAGTAGATAATCATAAAACAGCTAATATTCTTTGCGCTGGCAGTGGAGACAATGGGCCCGTGGTCGTTGGATACCACTAATTTTGTGAAAGATCTTTCAAAACGTTTGGTCTTCGCTTCAGGGGATCCCAGAGCTGGCGCCTACTTTGCCCAAAAGGTGAGTTTAGCTACTGAAAGAGGCAACACTACCAGCATTCTGGGTACCCTGCCCCGCTCAGTAGTGATTTCCACAGCATGTTCAATTTGTAAATTTGTTTATTTTTATTGTATTGTATAATAATATTATTTTGTTTTTATACATATGTAAATATTATAAATGTTAAGGCTTTCCATTTTATTCAATAAATGTACGCTTAACCCAAAAAAAAAAATTACCACTGGGAGAACCAGCTTATTTTAAATGGGCCTTTATGAAAAAAAGATTTCAATAAAAATTAATTACTTACAGTAAAAAATACCTAACATAAGTAGTTTCTACAACAAAACCTTGTTAGGTTAGGTTTTACTGGTTTGACTGCTTAGACGAATTATCCATATCCTGATGAAATTCTAAAAATTATCACAATGCTCAAGCCCAATACTAGTTGGAATTGTGGCCATTATATCGGTAGCAGTAAGCAAATAAATACTTGTATTTTGGTTACAAGTTAGAATATGAACTAAGAATGCTCCCTATTGGTTCTATATATATATATAGGAAACTGATATTGAATACTCAACATATTGAATTAAAATCAAGTATGTATATATGATTTTAATTCAATATGTTGAGTATTCAATATCAGTTTCCTTCATTTGAGGTAGTAGATTGTTAACATTAAATATTAGAATGGGAATACGATTATTCTCATATTATATAGATTATTCATTAGTTTCGGGATCCATCAGGATTTCTCTCTCTCTCTGCCACATGATGGACCCAGCACCCGAATGGTGAATCCATGGAATGTTAAAAGTTCGTCTCTTTATAAAACTTGTTAGTAATATAGAGTTACAATTGCATATGAATAAGAATAAGAATATTTATTTGTCATAATAACAGGAACACATAGTTAAACAGTACTATGTACTAGATACTGATAGATGTACTACATGAACATATGGTACTATGTACTAGTTCGGACCTGATACCCATCAGGTCCGTATACATAGTACTGTATCTCGGTACCTAATGGCTTCTCCCAAAACAAAAATTTATATAACATCTAAATTTAAATATAAACATACGCAAATTAAACAACAATAAGAATAATAAAAAAAAACACATGCTATGGCAGCTGGGCAAAAAGTCTTAAAATGAAACTAGTCTGCGAATATATTGTTTCGCAGCATATACCATGTAATCGTGGTGTCAATATAATATATATGATATAATTAGAACTCTTTAAGACTTACAGGTCTTCTTTTGGTAGTTCAAACATCAAATGGGATAAATAATACGTAGGAGACATGCAGAATATAAGCTAGGTACTAAGTTTCAGAACAAATGGTTCACTTCAAAATGTATACTAACCCCGAGTTGGCCATAGCTTCTCTAACAGAACCAGCTGGATGTGAGCCCCCGGACGGGGTGGCTCGAGGAGTCATCAGGAGTTTCCTGAAGTCATCGTTTGTCAGCCTTTGAGAGGCTGGGGTATCTTCGACACTCCGGTCGTCCATTATGGTGTATTAATGTTACACTTCGCAAGTATTGAAAACGATAAATAGGAAGAAACAAGTCACAGCATTAAACAAATTCTTGAGTTTATCGGGATTCTGCAATGCAAAGCAAATAGCAAAAGATCAACATAAACCATACCACAGATCACTAAATTCACAGAGTGTGACCTATGTGACAGTGTCACGCTTACCCCTATCCTTTTATATGAGAATAAAATAACTAGTGATGGGACAGCGTCTTTTCATTGAATAAAATAATATATATTATATTTTGTCATTGTTAAATGACAGAAAAAGTTGAGTTCTTGGTAGATCAAACTATAATTGATGTTTTAGATCTAACAGACAAAAAAAAAGCTAACAAGAAAAAAAAAGTACAGACTTTTATGAGCTAACTACTTATTTTTAGCAATGTATAAATTCAGACTCATAGAAACTGTTTTGTTAAACATATTGCATTTATTTTGCAGCCTCTCGAAGAAACCAGTTTGTATGGGTCAACTTCTAAAATGTTTTGATATAAGATAAGATATTATCTTACCTGCAAACAGCAATATATTTTTGTATTAACATTTTGTGTTTGTATTTTAAATACGGAAGAAAATGTTTGATTCAGTGATTTAATCTTGAAAGAGAATGAAACAATTTGATTCGATATTCGGAGAAAAAATTGAAATTTTATACTGGTGTAGTAAAGAGTATTGAAAAATATGATAGATGCTTATACAATTTAATGAATAACAATACCTAGGGCACGTGTAACATTATTTCAATGTGTCACATCACTATTTCTTTCAAAATCTGTTGCACTTGCCCCATACGGATGGAAATCTTTTTCTATGCAAAAAATAACGTTAACACCATGACAATAGATCACAAAATCCGTTGATAGTATTAACAGATCATCGAATAAAACAGAGACCACAGACCATACTATAGAAAACAAAAACTAGAGTCCGCGCCACCACTGAAGTCTTACGGAAAAAACAGGAACTAAGTTTGACAGCTCCGCCATATTGCCGTTAGTTCGGAGTGCTTGTCAAGAGTAGAGGTTACCGACCAACGGCCCATGTCTACATAACGCTGCGCCTTCACCGATCAAACCCTGAAAGATCGTACCCGTGATCGTACCAGCAACAATACTCAAGACACTGGCGAAGTTGCGGTCAAGCCGCATACAGAAGCCACAGATAAAAGAAGTTGAAGTTGAGTAGAGGTTGTGTCATGATTTTTAGTCTTGATTCGTAATTTAGTCGAATTTTATTATTTCACATTATTAAACATGGCAACACTTGTGTTGAATTCCGGTAGTGCCAACCTACCAACTATTCGTTTCTTAACTACCATCCTGCAAGCAGCTATTTTACAGTGTACCAACCTACGAAGTTTAATAACATTCATATAAATAGTCTGGTAGTTGGCATACAAGATTCAATTCTCTTCTTCTCATCAGGGCCGAAAGATGGTCGGCAGCAATAATTGATGGCTTTGTCAAATCATGTTGTACCCATGTACGTTTGTGGAAATAAATGATAATACAAGTACAAGCGAATAACGGAGTTTCTTAAAAACTCAGAAGAGGGAACAAAACCAGAAACGAAGGTATGTTGAAAATGTTATTCTTTGTGAACATATTTTTCCTTTGTTGAATTGCTGATACAACGCCCACGATGATATTTGATTTTCTTTTTAATATTGCATTGGATAATGATACGCGTAAAGGCGCCTCCTCACTTGGCTTAGCGTATTCGTGAGTCGATATTGTTGTTTGCCTCAAATAATCAAATATTTCAAATACCGTCAAATACGTCATCCACACACGGACTTGTACGGGCAAATCTCTCAAATATGCCATAATATTTGCTTATTCACAAAATAAATTGTGATGGACGTGTCAGTGGCAGCCGCTTATTAATCATGCGAACCATGTTGGTTGGTATATATCAGATATGCCTGCTCCTGATGTTTCGGATTTCTTGATTTTAGCTCTGTACCCCCTGTATGCAGACATCAAAGATGCCTTTTTTTTGAGTTCTTTTACTGTGCACAGTTCTCCTAAATTACTTTGAATATCGATTCATGCATCGTTGAGTCGGCTTTTGTTTTTTATGTGAGGTATTTCTGGGGTCCCAAATACAAGTATACATTTGATATAATTCCAGAAATCGCAATACGGTTTCATTTGTCCAATCCATTACGAAGGAACGTAGTAAACATTCACACGTCTGAACAGGATCGTCGCGCGCGCGCTACTGAACGAACCAAGTGTGGACAGTCGACGCAAATATTTGCCTTATTTTATTCCTTTGATGTGTAATCAAAAACCGACAAGCTGACGGAAACGCATATTCGCTATTTGTGTTGTTTGCCATATTCGTGCAAATAAAGCAAATACAATCAAATAGACCGTCTATACATTGCTGTATTTGGGCAAATAATGCAAATACACGAACACGATACGCCAAGTGAGGAGCGGCCATAACATAGCGTGCAAAATGAATGTGTGTTTGATGTGCGGTGATCCTCGGCCAAGGCTACTCTTTGGCAGTATTCATCGTGCACTCGCATGCGTTTTGAATTGAACATTTCATTGCTTGTTCGGGGCTACTCTCTGATAGCACTAAAATGTTTGAAACGTTCTGTGTTATGCTAGTCGTTTTTCTTTGCAATTTTTGTATAGTTAATTGTCAATTTTTTAAATCGAGATTTGATAAGAGATACGCGTAATAATGTGTAAGATTACTGTGTGTTTGATGTGCGTTGATCCTCGGCCAAGGCTACTCTTTGGCAGTGTTCGCCGTACACTTGCATGCGTATTAAATTGGGCATTTCACTGCGTGATCAGGGCTACTCTCTGATGGCTTGGAATGTTTGATATTTACTGTTATTTGCCCGTCACAATTGAAAATCGCGATTGTTAATTTTTCTACTACCTCACCTATCTTTTACCAAAGTTTGTTTTTATCGGCACGTCAACATTTTATGACTACCCTCGTTAAAAATTGTATTGGACCTAGTATTATTTCACACTTTATTTAAAGAGAAAAATACCTACATTTTTTACGAAGTGGTCAATTACTTCGTAATGTTTTGGAATGTTACCCGTGACTCCTGATTATATAAAACCTGATAAATTGTTTTATTATTTTAATTTGTGTTAATTGAATTTGAGTTTGTTTTTCTATTGCGGGATAGTTGAGCGAGTATGTTTCTCGCTGGATAGTTAGTTGAGCGAGTATGTTTCTCGCTGGATAGTTAGTTGAGCGAGTATGTTTCTCGCTGGATAGTGAGTTAGCGAGTATGTTTCTCGCTGGATAGTTAGTTGAGCGAGTATGTTTCTCGCTGGATAGTTATTTGAGCGAGTATGGTTCTCGCTGGATAGTTAGGAGCGAGTATGTTTCTCGCTGGATAGTTAGAGCGAGTATGTTTCTCGCTGGATAGTTAGTTGAGCGAGTATGTTTCTCGCTGGATAGTTAGTTGAGCGAGTATGTTTCTCGCTGGATAGTTAGTTGAGCGAGTATGTTTCTCGCTGGATAGTTAGTTAGCGAGTATGTTTCTCGCTGGATAGTTAGTTGAGCGAGTATGTTTCTCGCTGGATAGTTAGTTGAGCGAGTATGTTTCTCGCTGGATAGTTAGTTGAGCGTTTCGTATGTTTCTCGCTGGATAGTTAGTTGAGCGAGTATGTTTCTCGCTGGATAGTTGAGCGAGTATGTTTCTCGCTGGATATGTTTCTCGCTTGAGCGAGTATGTTTCTCGCTGGATAGTTAGTTGAGCGAGTATGTTTCTCGCTGGATAGTTAGTTGAGCGAGTATGTTTCTCGCTGGATAGTTAGTTAGCGAGTATGTTTCTCGCTGGATAGTTAGTTGAGCGAGTATGTTTCTCGCTGGATAGTTAGTTGAGCGAGTATGTTTCTCGCTGGATAGTTAGTTGAGCGAGTATGTTTCTCGCTGGATAGTTAGTTGAGCGAGTATGTTTCTCGCTGGATAGTTAGTTGAGCGAGTATGTTTCTCGCTGGATAGTTAGCTGAGCGAGTATGTTTCTCGCTGGATAATTGACTTGAGCGAGTATGTTTCTCGCTGGATAATTGACTATGAGCGAGTATGTTTCTCGCTGGATAATTGACTATGAGCGAGTATTTTTCTCGCTGGATAATTGACTATGAGCGAGTATGTTTCTCGCTGGATAACTGACTATGAGCGAATATGGGTAACCTTGTGCCTTGCTGGATAGTTTACTGTGAGCTGTATGTTTCTCGCTAGAAGACTAATCGATATTACCCCATGATGTAACAGAGTAAAATATATGCTTAATGTGCCTAAAAATTTTATTACAGATTAACAAATGTAATTAGTCCAAAATTAGAACTTCTTTTTACAGATCTACTGATTGGTTATACAGGTAATTTATTAAAATAAATTATTTTCTATACTGGTTACAAATATTATAAGGAGAAAGATTTGATTGTTTGTTGCATCGAATTCTTTAATATTTCATTTTCCGAATAACGGACACTACATAAATAATGTTGTACTACAGGGTTACATAAAAGTCTGAGCTTGACTATATGTACCTATTATGTTTACCTATGAAAAGCGAAAGCGTAGGTACCGCTAGTGCTTGATAGCTAGCTGAGCCGACTGATTAGGCAGCTAGTTCTATTTTAGTTTATGAACGGTTTAATAATCATTTATGTTATGTTGTTAACGGTTTAATATTCATGTAAAAAAAAAAAAACAAACCAGAATCATTATTGTCATGTAAACTGTAATTTTCAATTATATGCATCCCAAGGTTTAACTCGTGAAAAAACACAATTTTAAGACTAGCCCAAATCTTAATGTTCGTATAAAAAAAAAAAAATGAATCGCATAATTAGATATCTCAGACTGTGTTACTGTTAGTCCGAAAACAGATTACGTCGGAAATTACGTTTCAATTTCAGTGAGTACAAGGATGCCTGAAGACGATGTGGTTACACTCCCGGGTACACGACATGGGTGGCGGTGGACTAAGAAGAGGAGAAGGATTCTGATGCCATTTTTTGATGATATTCTTCAGACCTGTTCTAGTAATGAACTCTCGCCACCTCTAAAGATCCGGAAGAAAACAAGTAAGCTGTAAATGTTAATATGTTAAGTCTGAATCAAGAAAAACTTGTAAGTGATCGTGTTTCATCACACTTGGAGCCAAAAAACAGAGCTCAAACCATTGATTTCTGGATAAGAACAAGTCAAGTCAACAAGTGTATACGGTTGAAATGACAATCAAAATAAAATACATTTCTCGTAAAACATGGTATTAAAATTAGATGAATTAGCAAAGAAATGGTTCGAGTCCTGACGACAGTTGTTTTCACTTGCGAGGAATGGCAGAATAAACTGCTGAAAACTTCCCAAGTGAAGAACATTGTGGTTAACTTTTGAAAGAAAACAAAATTACTATATCTAACTTCACGCAATGATAAGAATCTTCACGAATAGGTATTTTATGGCAAACTGAAGTCTAGTACACAGATGAGATTACTGGCAAAAAAAAAAGCGGTACATTAATAATTATGTAATTTAGGAGTATACAATCGATCAATTAGTAACGGAGCACAAGTACTTCATTATTTTAAGCCGAAACACGTGTTCTGTTTTCTTTAATTTAAAAACTACAAACTTATTCAAATAATATAACACTACAACCATTATTAAGAAAATAAACAGATCCTGGTCTTAGTATAATTAACTCTAGATTTAACATAATAGCATGCTATAGTTGCTGTTCCAAAGGCATTCATACTTCAAATGTTCTAGACCAATAATTAAGTGCAATCGTTGCAACCGGGTGGGACGTACATAAATGTTCAGATCAATTAAATAATCAATTGAGGTTTTGATGGTTCTCCAAACACTTTTGCTAATGGACCAACATTTTATGGCATTGCTTTGCGTTACTGATTTGAAAAATTGGACTAAGCTCTTGTTTTACAAATGTCCGAACAAGGATATTCTATCGGACAATGCTCAAGCTCTTTAAAACTTCATATTGATAGTACACACGTTAATAGTATGGTAAACCTGAGCAGTTTTCCAGTGCACCCCGGTGAACACTTTGAACCTGGAAAGGAATACGAGTAGTCTGTTTTAGGCGGATTCAGTGTTCATGGTGGCTAGAGAGCAGCCGTGATAAAATACTTATCTCCGCATGATGCACACTAACACAACACTCTTGACAATAGACATGACTGATCCTGAAATTATGTTGAACTATTTGATGTAATGACCGTCTGTAAATAGAATAAGATACGTATCAACTTTAATTTTGATGTCTTTTTGTTTAACTTATTTTATGATCATTCAAAGTTGCAATGGGAGGTCTGTTTTAAAAGTAGGAAATTATTAGAAAATGTATTTACCATTGGCTAAACCATTCAATTTAGAGTGACTTTTGTTATGAAACCAGTTTCCTAAACGCAACATTTGATATAGCTGACATGGAAACTTTGCGCGCGGTGCATGGAAAGTACCGGTCTGTGACGTCACGTTTTAGTAGTGTTTTTGGGAAATACCAAAATTGTGATTTAAAAAAAAAAAACGTGATATCAAGGAATAGGTAACAAAGTAATTCTTTCACCTATATTTCACTTATTGAGTAGCCTTTTTTTTTTGACATTAAATCAAAAATGAGTCATCACGCTTACTAGCTATGTTTACCGAACAAAGTGTGACGTAAATAGCATATTAAACACCCAGATCAACTAGAGCCTCTCAACAGGAAGGACAAAGACAGGCCCTGGATTTAATGCTAAGTAGTTCAAAAATTTGTATCAGTTATTGCAGAATTATTGTGACTGTTTATCCTCTAATTTAGGAGAAATAGAGGGTGACGTAGACCAGACTATAAAGATAAGATTAACACATAACAAATCCGTAGCTTATTGCCCCTCCCTACAGTCTTTTCACGCTGAACGGGAACAGGTTAGAAGATTTAGGAACCAAAATCTTATTACTCTAGCCAGATTTTGATGATAAAACAAAACTGTCAAGCAGAAAGGCTCTATCAGACTAAACTATTTAACTGGATAAAATAGTGGTAGTCATGAGCGCGGTTGGAGCAAGTGCTTGAGCAAGATTCAGTGAGTGTAAATAATAACGTGATAGAGCGCATTGAAACAATGGCGACAGAAACTGTTTGGGTTTAAAATGCCCGGCTATTTAAGAAATGTAATATGTCATCAAATGCAACAAATTCAGATTTACAGCAAACTAAATACCAAATAAGCCTTGATAGGTATCCAAAACGATCAAATCAAACTTTTTGTTTGGCAATTTATTTAAAATGTGTCTGTCCCTGAGATTAGAGTAGTAGTAGTAAATGATAATTACAACTAATCATAGTTCTGATGGTTGTTCCAATAAGAGTTCTAATCAAATCATCTTTATTGCTGGAGTATAGGCATTGGTTACATTAATAACTTGGATTCAGATTTGTAAGCTTTTACTTATTCGTGAACATTTGTATCCTTACTGTCATTGCTAAAGTTATTGCTGCAATGCGTTCATTATCATTGTTTTGTTACAAATAAATTAACAATTTATAATTATGTGAATGTAGATAATAATAATGTAAAATTGATAGCCCTTGAATGGGCAGCTTTATAGTAGTGACGTTTGTCTTCATGCCTTAAGGTTGATTTCCAACTTCTTTGTTGATTATGGAGTTCTTAATGTGAACACTCCAGATCTTGTAATTATCCAATTTCGCAAATAAAGAAGTTTATAATTTATTTTGACGTTAAACGGCTTGAAACTTAGTTATTATTTATGCCTTACTTGAAATATTGTTAAATTCGCTGAATTATTGTACCTACTTAATATATTTTTGTAATGTCTCTTTGGACACTATTTAGCAAATTACTTGTTGCACAATACATTATGTGTACTTATTGGAATGCTAAGTTTTCTAGTCTAATGTAATAAATCTGTACGTATGTATGATTTTTAGTTTATTTATAGGTACATATATGTGCAATTCCCTCATGTAAAATAAAACTTACATTTGTTTTCCATACAATTGTTTAATAAAATGTTCAAGATACATATTTGGATAATAGTCGAATCATTTGTTATACATTACATATATTACTTATGGTGTTGATAAGACATAAAAAATTAGTTTGGGATAAGAACAGTTGAGCAATAATTCATTGTTATTTAGGTACTTGTCATTGATATATTATGTAGGTACCTATGTTATGTTTAGTACTTTTGTAAGTTAGCACATTTGAAATTGTATTTATTATTCACTAGTTCACAAACAATTATAATATGAGATTATTTAGTGTATGCCGGGAGGCAACACGTGGTCGGATGGCCGAATGTCATGATTTTTAGTCTTGATTCGTAATTTAGTCGAATTTTATTATTTCACATTATTAAACATGGCAACACTTGTGTTGAATTCCGGTAGTGCCAACCTACCAACTATTCGTTTCTTAACTACCATCCTGCAAGCAGCTATTTTACAGTGTACCAACCTACGAAGTTTAATAACATTCATATAAATAGTCTGGTAGTTGGCATACAAGATTCAATCTCTTCTTCTCATCAGGGCCGAAAGATGGTCGGCAGCAATAATTGATGGCTTTGTCAAATCATGTTGTACCCATGTACGTTTGTGGAAATAAATGATAATACAAGTACAAGCGAATAACGGAGTTTCTTAAAAGTTGTGGATTTTTTATTGTTTTTTCTTGAAATATCCGTGAAAATGCAGCGAAAAGTAGTGAAAAGTGCAGCTCGTGAACGAATTCTTAAAGTGAAAGAATTTTGTGAATTAGAAAAGATGGAAAAAGACTTTTTGATCCCGCTAAATAATGTGCAGATAAGAGTCGCCGCCATGACAGGTAAATATTAGGGATGCCATAGCTGCTTGTTTTTGCCTAATTGATGAATACGATATAATTTAATGTAACCTTGTCTGATTGACGATATCCTCAGTTTTTCTTATTCTCAATTGTGATTGAAAATATACCAAAATTTACCTTGATGTTTTATTTATTTCAGGCGCTTCCGTAAAGACAGTGTCTCGTATAACTAAAGAAGGACAAGTAGCGGCAAGCACATCGAAGAAAATAGTTACCCCCGGGAAAAGCCGACCGCAACCGAAAAAGATTAATTTGGACGATTTCGACCTCTGTGCGATACGCCAAAAAATCCATGCATTCTATGTGATCACAATGTGGGTATGACTATCACGATGACATGAATGCCTAAAATTTTTTTAAGTGGATGACTGAAAAGGTAGTACCTAATTTACCTGAAAATTCTTTAGTAGTTATGGACAACACACCCTACCACTGCACGCAGATCAACAAAGCTCCAACCATGTCAAACCTTAAATCAGAGATGCAAATATGGCTCCAACAAACAAGGAGCCACCAGTTTACGCAGTTGATGAGTTGCTGAGGCAACACAACCATGAAGTTGTAAAGTTACCTCCGTATCATTGTGACTTAAATCCAATAGAAAAAATTTGGGAGTCTTGTCAAAAGACGCGTTGCCGAGAAAAATGTTGCTCAAGATCCCAAACAAATAGTTGAACTGACTGAAGCTGCTTTTGCAAGCATCACAGAAGACGACTGGCACATTCAATGCGATCATGTCAAGAATGTTGAAGATTAGATTAGAGTACTTCAAAAATGACGAACTCATCGATGTGGAAATGGAAAGATTTATAAATTGTACAGAAAATGATAGCGACACTGAATCGGATCATGATAGAGACTTAATTGATACGAGTGACAGCGATTGCGATATGACTGGTATAAAACCATTATGTGCAGTAGATCACAATTATTGTAAAAATATACAATAAATGAAAAATAAATAGATACAGAACATTTGTTTTATTTTATCGTTTAAATAGTTTGTTAGGCTATTGTCTGATATAACTTCATGGGTAGAACTTATATTTTACTAGCATTTTACAATTCCTAACTTTAGTTTTGAAGCATAAGCAGAAGATGAGTAATTTTGTCATAAGTTACTGGCAACATTTACTTACGCGCTAACAGCGCCGCGTCTATCGGACTCGAATGGTGGCGCTGACCACAGAGGAAGTAATCACTACGTGCGCTGACTCTAAATGCTTAATGCTTATTGTTACACTTACCCCATTGGCGGGGGAACTGTGACAGCCTATACATTGATTCGTTTAACTTGCAAAAGGTAAAAAAATAATAATAGGAGATTTGTAAATACTTGATCAAACGTACATACAATAAATAAATAATTAATGCATACAAACTTTTTTGTGTGTTTTACCATTCCGATGTAGAAATATTTAGGTAACTAAGTACAAACTTTTAACCTAATCAATTCATGTCACACTTGCCTCGGTCGACCTTACAACAAAACAAACAAAACCTTTCTAGTAAACAAGGACAAAATTAAAAAAATTTGATTAAACCCCGACTACCTCGGATCTCGCATAATCTATATAACGTACTACTAGTCAAGCCCTTTCATTTGATACCCATATTAAGGGAGTTGTGAAAAAAGAAATGTATTTCACCATTTTGTGGTAGCGGCCATCTTGGATTTTAATTTGTCATAGTGCAAGGTGCTCTACTAGTCAAGCCCTTTCATTTGATACCCATATTGAGGTAGGTTGTGAAGATATATTTTGTCGGCCATTTTGAATCGATATTAACCAAACATAGCTAAGAACATCTGGGTAGCGATTCACAATCCATTCGGTTGCACCCGAATGGCCACAGTCGGTAGCGGTCCCGCACCCGAATGGATCGGAATTTGCGATTCTCGACGCCAATCGGGTGGGCGTAGGAATGTCTTTTTGGCCAAACCAAAGACAAGCTACTCTATCTAGTTTTCAAATATGGTAGAAATGTTAACTCATGGTAGAAATATACAAATCGTCAAATAACTGTATTTCAGTTTATTTTGAGGTGCTCAATTGCTACCTTGTATTTAAAAATGCATAATAAACAAGTAAATCAAACAATAACCTTAGGAAATTTGCATTTGAAAAACAATAAATCATACATTTTTCGTACCTACATACTTTTTAGTTGTCAATCTGTTGATGTTGTCAAAGTCAACGGAATCATTCTTTGTTTTGTTTTGAAATCATAAACCTTAACAACAAAAAAGTTTATAGTTTTAACTCATAAAACACTCAATAACCGTAGCAGGCAGATCAATATTAATGTTCCTACAAATGTGATCAATTACCTATTCATTGTCTAAAAGGACTTTTATGTCCAAAACGACCGTGTTGTCGTAGTAACCGCATGTTGCTTAACAACAAAAAGTTTATAGTCTTAACTCATAAACCACCCAATAACCGTATCAAGCTGATCAATATTACTGTTCCTACAAATGTGATCCATTACCTATTCATTGTCTAAAAGGACTGTGATGTCCAAAACGACCGTGATTCGTGGTAACCGTGATAATGCTTGAAATGCGAATGTCAAGCAACTTGGATGCAAATCATATGGAAGACTCATAAAATTGTCAAGAGAAGAAGAAGAGAACTTATAATATAATACTCCATACAAGAAGCCAGCAAATGTGATTATACATATGTGTAAAACGACTTGGTGATGTCGCGCTAACCTCAACTCGCATTTTCAAGCAAATTGGATGCAAAGCATATGGGAAAAATCATAAAATTGTCTAGAAGAGAAGTTATAATAATACAATACTCCATACAAGAAGCCAGAGAGTTTTCGTTTTCATTGAACTCACATTGAAGATGAAGGCAAATTTTCAGTAAAAATATTCACTTACCTACTGATTTCAAACCTTTTATCCAATTTCATTTTGTAAGAATATGATATTATATAATAGATACAGTGCATAACATCAATTGTGATTTAATTAAATTAGTTTTCTCTCTATTTAGGTAGGTATTTTAATAAAATCAATAAATGTTAATTTGGTGAAGAAACATAGTAACTTTTTAATAAGTGTATTAATGCATATTACATAAATAATTAATTTGTATTGAATCTTAGTATCTCTTATTAATTAAAAATCCTTGTATTGCACTAAAGAGTTGGGATCATCATATTTTGAATAAGTTTAGAAATTACAATGTCCCAGTTAGGTATTCAGTATTGAAAAGTTAACTGAATTAGCTATATTGTATTATGTCTACAATTATAACAAATACTTTAATCATATAAATTAGGAAAATAAAACATTTGGTATGCACAAAAGTCTAAATGTTTTATTGACTCCGGATTATACTTTAGTACGGAGAGCATTTTATGATTAATTCATTTTTACAATTTTCTGTTTGGTCTCTTATTATTAGTTGTTCTCAATGGTAAAAACAGCACGGCTAATACACCATCTCTGTTTTTAAACTTTATTGCTAAATTATGTTGAATATGTATATAGCATCAAAAAATTCTTCAAATTAATTATTAAAATATTTACTGTAATAAATGATGTTTCATTTGAACTTTTAGTTATAATAATCACCTTGTACATTAGTACCGAATAAATTAGATTTACCTTTTATGAAATACCAGGAAACTTTAATGAGGCCACGGCCCAAAGAGTTTACTCATACTTTACCTAAGCGACGGCTTTATGAATGTAGATGTAAGAGGTATTAGCTAACAGGAACATTATATATTCAGTAGGATTAAATAATACATCGTTTGTGATACATGTTACTTTTATTTACAAAACATATCTTGCTCTATCTAAGTCTATAATAGTAATGGAGGACATAGGTAAGTAAATGTTTGTGGAATCAAACGTGCGGTACAATGGCAAGATTCTACTTACATAATATGTGTACCAGTTCTGCATTGTCATAATTGCCAATGTCATAAAGATGTTGAAGTCATGTTTCGGATTGGATACATTATCATTCAGAAGATCGTCTCATTGGTACCTATACCTTCTGGTAGCCGTCCTTTGCTTCATCAAGTATAATGAGATGATCTTAGCATTCCATGGATTCACCGTGCAAGTGCTGAGTCCATCATGTGGCAGAGAGAGAAATCCCGAGTAGATCCCTAGACTTGTGACACAGGTGTAGGTTTAAGGGGCCCCTTTCTGACGTGCATCAACACTCACCTTCACTACTCGTTTTTCTCTCCCTGCCCAGCCAAATCTGATATGAGCCTACTATTGCAGCTTCAGATATTCGTTCTAGTATAGAACTTACTGCACTTCTGGAGAAGCCAAGGCCTTTCAGCAGGTTATAGAGAGATTTTGCTGGTATACCTCTCGCTCCCACTTCTACAACGTATAAGTTAACTCCACAGCCGTGTTTTGTTAAATCTAAAGCTAAAGTTGAACAGGATACGAAAATACTGTCTGTTAAACAAGGACTCATCCAGAGAGGGTCAAGGGGTCATGACCACTCTTAGGCTGGTTCCAGAACCTAGGTAGACCATTTATTAAAACACTTATCGTACGGTCTTCTTACTTGACCCGACTATATGACCACCACCTGAGGTCAAAGCTGGATCCGATCTTGCTGTTGGGTATATCGTATATGACGTCATTTCTCGTATCTCCAAAGTTTCTTGGTGAATTCTAGCCTTTTTGCTCAATCATGACATGTTTCATCCTTTCATCTCAAAAAACTGAGTATGGCAATCATCCATATCTTCCACGTTGAATCACATATGCCTTACACCGGCAAGATTCTACGTTTAAATACACGTACACTGTATTGTCATTATAAGGACCTATAACTTCTGGCAGAAGTACCTTTAAGTAACCTTTGCTTCATCTATAGATAGAGCTAAAGGCGAACAGATACAAAAATACTGTCTGTTATACAAGGACCAGAGGGACCTCCTCTCGTGTCGGGTCGTGGGTCATGACCCCTCTTGGGCTGGTTCCAGAAGTAAAACGCACGCACTTATCACACGTTCACACTTCTTACTTAGCGCCGACTATGTGAGTATGTGACCACCACCTGGGGCCAATGCTGGATCCGCTCTTGCTGTTATATCGTGTATGACGTGATGTCTCGTATCTCCAAAGTTTCTTGCCTTTTTGCTCAATCATCACATGTTTCATCATTTCATCTCAAAAAATAAACAATAACAAATCAAGTATGGCAATAATCCATTTCTAGCAATTTTTTAGAGCACAAGCTTAACTTCAAAACCCAAAATTTCAAAACTATACACATATTATACACTTAAGTAAACAAAAACTCGTTTAGTGTCCATAATCTTACAAACATATTGAGAAAAACAGAGAAAAATTCAGTAAATACAATAATCTGAAAATCGGATTTAGCTATCCACGATAAAAAAGCTGTCCGAATCTCAACCGAATAAGAAACAGCTGGTAGTCGGTTGGAAACGTCAAAACTAATCGGAATCTCCGTTGTGAATCGCAAATTGCTCGTCCCAGTCGGTAGCGGCCAGTTTCCGTGGCTCAGCCCGAACCGAATGGATTGTGAATCGCTACGCTGCACGGATATTAACCTTCAAATAAAAAAAAACGCATCGAAATCGGCCCATCCGTTTGACCTCTACGGTGCCACAGACAGACACACACACAGACAGACAGACATCGACGTCAAACTTTTTTCCTCACTCAAAAGCACTCCTTTTTTTGGTCGGGGGTTAAAAAAGGGTAAAATAAACTATTTTCGTACAAAAAATTAAACTGACTTCAAAACCACAAATAGGCACTCAAAATCGAAACAGAAATTAAAATCATTATTATAAGCGCTACTCGCTCATCTATTTGAAGTTGGTGCCCGCCAAGTCTAACAGGTAGTGAATAGATGCTACTTACCTCTGCCTAATTACCATGCGCCTACACTATCTACAAACTTTTTGACCTGACTGGCACCGACTTCAAATAGATGAGTGAGTAGCGCTTATAATGATGATTTTAAGTTATTATACACTTGACCGTTAGTAGAAGCTTATATATATTGAGATAGGCAGCACCATTTCCCGTTGTAGCAGTTATCTCTTTCTACTGATATAGCTCTGTCTCTTTCGCACACCCCTCCCCTCTCGCCAGGCGCACGAGGTAGCTGGAAGCTCCGAGCTTGCTCGTCATTGGCGTGACATTTCCCGTGCAGTTCACTTGTTTCAAGAGATAAATTCTGTGATTTTTCCAGAGAGAACCACGTAAGTGCTTACACTTTTTCTGCAAAACGATATTATCGTTCGATTTCTTACTTGATTAAAATGTAAACCTAATAATGCTTTTCGAAGCTTGCTTTTGCTTCGAGCTTATATTATATGCTCAAAATTTTGTCTCTTTTTTAAAATTTTGTACGTGCAGATTATTATTGCTCATATAATTTCTTGTCGATTCTACTACATAACTACCTTCAGATAATACTAATGTCTTTGTAATTTGCATGCAACCTTTGCATTATTTTCTTAGGTGTATGTTTTTCTTTCCTAGGAGTATGTTAATAGTTCCTAGGTAAATTTCAACGAGATAATTAAATTATGGAACCCAACTGCCAAATTGAAACGGTTCTAGTACCAAATTAAAGAAACGTGAATCGCGTTCACGCAAGCTTCGTGCTTCATCTAGATTCTCGATCTAGATATGATAGCAGTAGCAGGTCTTCGTCGACCTCTTAACTCTAACGCTTTGCTGACGGCAAACGTAAAAAGAAATAACCTTCAACGCCGTGGGTCTAAAAATATAATAAAAATCCATGCTTTGGAATCTTAATGAACACACTTTTGTGTTAACGATTATGAGTAACTCATCAGTCGAGATGTAGGCCAAGATCTAAATTTATAGCAAATATCCTGAAATCGGTCCTAACAGTTCGGACGATGTGGTGCTAACATTCGCTTCCGATAACTTGGGGGTACTTTGAAAATGTTTCTCCGATATCGAGACAAATTAAAAGATCCACGATTGCAAAACCTCCGGAAACGTGTATGATTTTACACCCAAAAAATTTATAATCAACATTTTTAGCCTAACCAATAACCAAGTTTGTAAGCCCAGGGTTTACAAATTTGGAACCAAACGAATAGGTAAAGGACGTAAGTCACCTTACACCATCTTCCCTACTCTGCCAAGTCCTATGCGGCAATTACATTTATTACTTTAAACATTTAAAAATTTGGTAGATATAGCCTTAGATAGTTAGTCATGTTAGTCATTAATTCGTAAGGCGCGACTTAAATCAAACCGGAGGTTTACACTTTAGTTTTGGATAAAACTGGCGGCGTCAGGAAATGGACGGAAGGATGAAGGAAATTATATTGGCTGATAAATAAAAAATACCTTGCGAAGAAAACGCAATAATTTCACATATATCCCCTCGCAGGGGCAACTACATCCCAACGTGCCTTGACACTTGGTGCTGGAACAATAGTTATAATATAAATAAGAATAGCAATACCTCCATAATCCGCCCGCGCAGGGCTACTAATACAAAGTGAGACGTCAGAACGTCAATATAACGTTGGCCTAGAATATATAATATTTATAACCTTAACCACAAAAGTACTCTATCTTCGATCTCGCAGATCGAGGCCTCTACAGAGTGACACATCTTCGATCTCACGGATCGAGACCGCCATAGAGTGGACATAGGTAAATGCTATAATCCACCTGGAAAGATTATAAAAGACAGCGATAATGACAAGCAGCCTTTTTGGGCCGGTCCATATACCACGTTATATAAATCGGTGGAAAAAGCAGCATCGGACTGATGATAATATAAAGGTACCGCATACCGTTTTTGCAAATACCTCCTTTAGTAATACCGGACTCAAAAGACAATGTCTTTTTTGTACTGTGAGAGTCTGAAGAGATGTCCTCACTCGTCCCACGAATGAAAAATTGGTACTTACTAAAAGTAGCACTCTTAATTCGAAAAACCTTGTGTCGTCCCTGTTTTCGGTATAAAAAAGCGATAAGTCGTACTCGAACTACCCTCGCTCAACAGATTTGTGCAAACTGAAAGATTGCAATTAATAAATATGTTTCGTGGGCTGGGCTTCCTCCAAACCCATGATCGGATGTGCAAAGTTGATTTTTCATAAGCTCACTTCAATTTGCCTATAGCACGACGAGTTTTACGCGCTTTTTACAAGAAAGAATAACTTGAGATAACCTGGGTAGCGATTCACAATCCATTCGGTTGCACCCGAATGGACACAGTCGGTAGCGTTCCCGCACCCGAATGGATCGGAATTTGCGATTCTCGACGCCAATCGGATTGGCGTAGGAATGTCTTTTTTGGCCAGACCAAAGACAAGCTACTCTATCTAGTTTTCAAACATGGTAGAAAAGTTAACTCTTGGTAGAAATATACAAATCGTCAAATAACTGTATTTCGGTTTATTTTGTGGTGCTCAATGGCTACCTTATATTTAAAACTGCATAATAAACAAGGAAATCAAACAATAACCTTAGGAAATTTGCATTTGAAACACAATAAGTCATTCGTACATACTTTTTACTTGTCAATCTGTTGATGTTGTCAAAGTCAACGGAATCATTCTTTGTTTTGTTTTGAAATCATAAACCTTAACAACAAAAAAAGTTTATAGTTTTAACTCTTAAAACAGAAAACACTCAATAACCGTAGCAGGCAGATCAATATTACTGTTCCTACGAATGTGATCAATTACCTATTCATTGTCTAAAAGGACTGTGATGTCTAAAACGACCGTGATATCGCTTGAAATGCGAATGTCAAGCAACTTGGATGCAAATCATAAGGAAGACTCATAAAATTGTCAAGAGAAGAAGAAGAGAACTTATAATATAATACTCCATACCAGAAGCCAGCAAATGTGATTATACATATGTGTAAAACGACTTGGTAATGTCGCGCTAACCTCAACTCGCATTTTCAAGCAAATTGGATGCAAAGAATATAGGAAAACTCATAAAATTGTCTAGAAGAGAAGTTATAATAATACAATACTCCATTCAAGAAGCCAGAGAGTTTTCGTTTTCATTGAACTCACATTGAAGATGAAGGCAATTTTCAGTAAAATATTCACTTACCTACTGATTTCAAACCTATTATCCAATTTCATTTTGTAAGAATATGATATCATGTAATAGATACAGTGCATAACATCAATTGTGATTTAAGTTAAATTAGTTTTCTCTCTATTTAGGTAGGTATTTTAATAAATTCAATAAATGTTAATTTGGTGAAGAAACATGGTAACTTTTTATAAACAGTATTAATGCATATTACATAAATAATTAATTTGTCTTGAATCTTAGTATCTCTTAATAATTAAAAATCCTTGTATTGCACTAAAGAGTTGGGATCATCATAATTTGAATAAGTTTAGAAATTACAATGTCCCAGTTAGGTATTATGCAGTTTAGTATGGAAAAGTTAACTGAATTAGCTATATTGTAATATGTCTACAATTATAACAAATACTTTAATTATAATAAATTAGGAAAATAAAACATTTGGTATGTACAAAATCTAAATGTTATTGACTCGGATTATACTTTAGTACGGAGAGCATTTTATGATTAATTCATTTTACAATTTTCTGTTTGGTCTCTTATTAATAGTTGTTCTCAATGGTAAAAACAGCAATACACCATCTCTGTTTTTAAACTTTGTTGCTAAATTATGTTGAATATAAACTATCAAAAAATTCTTCAGATTAATTATTAAAATATTTACTGTAATAAATGATGTTTCATTTGAACTTTTAGTTATAATAATCACCTTGTACATTAGTACCGAATAAATTAGATTTACCTTTTATGAAATACCTGGAAACTTTAATGAGGCTACGGCCCAAAGAGTTTACTTATAGATAGATAGATAGATTTACTTATAGATGGCTAGAGCCCAAAAGGGATTGACGACAAACAACAGACAAATTAACTTTGTAAAAGAAGGCTCAACTTCAAACTCCAGGAACAAGCCTTACTCAATCCTGGGTACAGCACCTGATTGGACTATTTTAATGGACACGTATGAAAAGCACTACAAAATCCCAGAGGATGTGGGTGTTTCGTCATCCAGACCGGACATTTTCCTTTTTCTAGAGCTACGAAACGCATAGTCCTTGTAGAACTTACCGTACCGTGGGAAACTAATATACCTAAAGACCACGCGATGAAACAAAATAAGTATTACGACCTCCTAAACGAATTAACAAAAAACGGCTATGTAGTTAGTTTATACGCTGTAGAAGTGGGAGCGAGGTATACCAGCAAAATCTCTCTATAACCTACTGAAAGACCTTGGCTTATCCAGAAGTGCTGTAAGTTCTATACTAGAACGTGTATCTAAAGCTGCACTAGTAGGCTCATATCAGATTTGGCTGGGCAGGGAGAGAAAAACGAGTGGTGAAGGTGAGTGTTGATGTACGTCAGAAAGGGGCCCCTTAAACCTACGCCCGAGTCACAAGTCTCGGGAACTACTCGAGTTTTCTCTCTCTGCCACACGATGGACCCGGCACCCGCACGGTGAATCCATGGAATGCTAAGAAGATCGTCTCTTACCTAAGCGACGGCTTCATGAATGTAGATGTAAGAGGTATTAGCTAACAGGAACATTACATATTCAGTAGGATTAAATAATACATAGTTTGTGATACATGTTACTTTTATTTACAAAACATATCTAGCTCTATCTAAGTCTATAATGGTAATGGAGGACATAGGTAAGTAAATGTTTGTTGAATCAAACATGCGGTACAATGGCAAGATTCTACTTACATAATATGTGTACCAGTTCTGCATTGTCATAATTGCCAATGTCATAAAGATGTTGAAGTCATGGTTCGGATTGGCACATTATCATTCAGAAGATCGTCTCATTGGTACCTTCTGGTAGCAGTCCTTTGCTTCATCAAGTATAATGAGATGATCTTAGCATTCCATGGATTCACCGTGCAGGTGCTAAGTTCATCATGTGGCAGAGAGAGAAATCCCGAGTAGATCCCGAGACTTGTGACACAGGTGTAGGTTTAAGGGCTCCTTTCTGACGTGCATCAACACTCACCTTCACTACTCGAGTTTCTCTCCTGCCCAGCCAAATCTGATATGAGCCTACTATTGCAGCTTCAGATACTCGTTCTAGTATAGAACTTACTGCACTTCTGGAGAAGCCAAGGTCTGTCAGCAGGTAATAGAGAGTTTTTGCTGGTATACCTCTCGCTCCCACTACAGCGTATAAATTAACTACATAGCCGTGTTTTGTTAATTCTAAAGCTAAAGTTGAACAGGATACGAAAATACTATCTGTTATACAAGGACGGATCCAGAGAGGGTGGGTCAAGGGGTCATTACCACTCTTAGGCTGGTTCCAGAACTTAGGTAGACCACTAATTAAAACACGCACGCACTTATCGTTCTTACTTGGCCCGACTATGTGACCACCACCTGGGTTCACAGCTGGATCCGCTCTTGCTGTTAGGTATATCGTATTTGACATGATGTCTCGTATCTCCAAAGTTTCTTGGTAGTTTCTTGCCTTTTTTGCTCAATCATCACATGTTTCATCATTGCATCTCAAAAAATAAACAATAGCAAATCAAGTATGGCAATAATCCATTTCTAGCAATTTTTTAGAGCACAAGCTTAACTTCAAAACCCAAAATTTCAAAAACTATGCACATATTATACACTTAAGTAAACAAAAACTCGTTTAGTGTCCATAATCTTACAAACATATTGAGAAAAACAGAGAAAAATTCAGTAAATACAATAATCTGAAAATCGGATTTAGCTATCCACGATAAAAAAGCTGTCCGAATCTCAACCGAATAGAAACAGCTGGTAGTCGGTTGGAAACGTCAAAACTAATCGGAATCTCCGTTGTGAATCGCAAATTGCTCGTCCCAGTCGGTAGCGGCCAGTTTCCGTGGCTCAGCCCGAACCGAATGGATTGTGAATCGCTACGCTGGTTGCTGTGCGTCTTGGTTTAGGCTGTTAGCATAGTTAACAATTGTTTAAATAAATAAATAAATAAATGATTCTTTTCTGGCCTAAGTATTGCGCCGAAAGTCTGTACCTACCTAACAAATTGGATTACGCAAATCTTGCTTATATAATAACAAACCAGAATCCAAACCCATTGGTTCATCACGTAAAAAACCTTACTGGAAAAGTTGGAAATCCTCGGATTCCATGTACATATATTGCATAGGAAGTTCTGCTCTCCCCGCGAAAATATATCGCTCATCTCGGCTTATGTGGGTAGCTCTGGAAGAACTGCAAACATTTCAAACGGGTCAGGCGTCCCTGATAGAACCACAAAGTTTAATGACCTAATGTATTTTGCAAGCTTCGTTGATCTTCGACGAGAGCTAAGTCACCGAGGTTTCAGTCCTCTCTACCACAGAGCTCAACCTCGACGATATATTTTTACCCCATCCGGTGCTCGTTATCTGTCCTCAGCAATTCATAATATGCTTCTCCCAACTCTTTTTTTTTTTTATAAATAAAACGCCAAGGCATTGCAAGGCAAGGCCGAATTTTGCCAAGGCAGGCCAACTTAACAATCTACCATGTCGGGTGTCTAGGCACCAGAGGAGGAATACCTCCATTGCAATAAGAAATAATTGTTAGAGATCTTGAGGAAAATGGAGTTTCAGCCATTGAGTATGGCACAAGTTTTCGTGCTAATTTATCCAACGACCATTCAGCGATAGCTTACTTCCGCAACGTATTAGGGCAAGTACTAATTAAGTAATTTTGCTGATCCTGGCATCGGATCCAATTCAAAATGTATCACATACCAGGTCCCTTAACAATCACTTAGGTTGTTCATCCAGACACAGACAAATCGACGAGTGGCACTTAAACTTGGAAATGTACAGAAATAATCCTTGCAAAAATAAAATCACACCGGTGATCAATCAATCAATCAAAACACAAACAAGAACAAAATTAAAAATTTTGATTAACCCCCGACTACCTTAGATTTGTTATCTGTACAACATTTTACTAGTTTCATTTGATACCCATATTAAGGAAATTGTGAGATAAGAAATGTAATTCGCCATTTTGTGGTAGCGGCCATCTTGGATTTGAAATTTGTCATAGTGCAAAGTATTCTACTAATCAAGCCCTTTCATTTGATACCTATATTGAGGTAGTAGTGAAAAATATTATATAATCCGCCATTTTGTGGTGGCGGCCATCTTGGATTTGAAATTTGTTATAGCGTTTAGTACTCTACTAGTCAAGCCCTTTCATTTGATACCCATATTGAGGTAGGTTGTGAAGAAATATTTTGTCCGCCATTTTGAATCGATATTAACCAAACATAGCTAAAAACACCGGATATTAACTTTCAACTAAAAAAAACCGCATCGAAATCGGCCCATCCGTTTGAGCTCTACGGTGCCACAGACAGACACACACACACACAGACAGATAGACAGACAGACAGATAGACAGACAGACAGATAGACAGACAGACAGACAGACAGACCGACATCGACGTCAAACATATAACACCCCTTTTTTTGGTCGGGGGTTAAAAAGAAATTTTAAAATAGGTGCGGGGGTTCTCGAGAAATCAGGTACCTACCTAACATTCATTAAAAAAAAAACATCGTGGTCGAATTGATAACCTCCTCTTTTTTTGAAAGTCGGTTAAAAAGAGCGATGTTTAAAGCTTCACTAATACTTGTGTGAATTGCTAGGTTTTTTTTATTTTTCTTGTTGTTTACATAGAACAAAAACATCAAAAACTACCATAATCTTCAAATAGGTACATATATAGATGCTAATTTAATCATAGTAATAATGATTTAATATAATAATTGTATTTGTAGTTTTACTATAAAATATGTAAAAATGGAAGAGACTAGATTCTGCAACACAGGCATTGCCTAGTGCGGAGTCTAGGGTATGCCACAAAAATATTTTTCTTTTTTGTCATTTTGTATTTAGAAGAATATTATGTTCATATGTACTTGTAACCTAATCTATACTTATAATAAAACTGTAACGGGTCGAATTCTGTACATTGAAGATATTTTGAAAATTTTTTTTTTGGGGCACTCCATAGTCGATACTGATGGCGAAACTGCATTTTTTTTCTTTCATGTCTGTCTGTCTGTCTTTCTGTATAGGGATCACGCATCACGCCGAAACTACTGATTCAATTCAGCTGAAACTTGGCATGATTTTAGTTTATACTAAGGACATTGCTGTAGGCTACTTTTGATCCCCAAATTCTGATCGGTTTTCTTGCGGGAGGGGGTGAAAGTCAGAATGTGTATTTGGTTGTAACTCATGTTTGCGTTGTTTAATTTCATTAACTCTTTTTTTGTTAGAAAGACCACATTTTTCATATTGTCCCGTCAAAATTTTAACAATATCGGTCTGTTGGTTCGGAAATTACACAAACATTAAATAATAACGACACGCGCGGCGCGTTCGGTGCATACTAACTTCTAAGTATTCTGTGTATCACAGACGATCCACAAAATATCTAGATTCAAGAAAGTGCCCACGTGATCGCGTCGCGTCGTCTTGGATGACAAAATAATTGTCAAAAATATATTTTGGTGTGGAAAAACAAACAGCATTCGGTTATAATCGACTTCAAACAAGGAGGATGTTCTCAATCGGGTTGCATTTTTTTTATTTGGTTTTATTTTACGCGATAACTCCGCTAATTGTTAGTAGATTTGATAATTCCTTTTTTGTTTGGTAGAAAATACTTCAGAGGTGATCTTAGATATCGAAAACAGGGAGGTAGTTTTTCAAATATCAACAAAAAACTAAAATCAGCTTAGATTTATAAGTACGACATAGTTATACCATCCTATAAAATTTAGTCGAATGACAGAATTAAATTACCTGTCATTGAAGTAGATTTTTGTTATTTTGGAGAAAACATATCAGCATGATAAGTAGCAGCATAAACAACCCATTAAATGTTCCCACTGCTGGGCGTCGGGGCCTTCTCTCGCAAGGAGAGGGACAAGGCTATAATCCAACACGCTGGCCCAGTGTCGGTTGGTGGATGACATATGACTTAGAACTTAGATTATAGGTAGATTTCGGTTTCTTCACGGCGTTTTCCTTCACCGTTTTAATTACCGGCATTACGAACATGACTCTGAAAAGATAGTGGTGCGCGTGGTTTTGAACCCTGGGTCTCCGGATCGACAGTCGCCGTTCTCCCGACTAGGTCAGCTGTAACTTACTAGATCAGCCGTAACTTATTAGAAAACGTATTTATTATTTCAATCCAAATACTGTTTAAAATGTAAAGGTAGTGTTCAACAAGCTTCGGTGACCGAAGCAGACCGTTGTTAGGGTTCCGTACACAAAGGGTAAAAACGGGACCCTATTACTGAGACTCCGCTATCCGTCCGTCCGTCCGTCACCAGGCTGTATCTCAAGAACGGTGATAGCTAGACAGTTGAAATTTTCGCAGATGATGTATTTCTATTGCCGCTTTAACAAAAATACTAAAATAAAATAAATATTTAAGAGGTGCACCCATACAACAAACTTGATTTTTTACCGTTTCTTGCTCGATACTAATAATGACGTACCCGTCACAGGTAGACGCTTTAACTATTCACTTACGTTGGAACGGCTGAATGTATCGAGTTAAAATTAAAGACACATTCTTGGTTTAGCTTAAGCAATACATAGAGTACTTATACATAAGCAATGTTTAGCCTATGTGTTCTTCCAGACTGTAATCTAATTCTATTTCAAATTTCAACCCGATCACTTGATACTTTCCGCCATGATTAAGTAACAAACATCCAAACAGTGACATTCATAATATTTACAGGACAACATTGGAACGGCTGAACATATTTGGATGGAATTCGAAACACACGTAGTTTGAACTCAGAAATAGCAAATCGGTTACATATAGGTTACTGTGACGTAGGAAAGACTAAGCAAATTTGGTAGAAAATTGAAACAAAGATAACTCATAGTCTGAAATACCACATTTTTGTATTTATTACCTATCAACCTGAAAAGAAGCATGGGCCCTAAGGAAACAAATTTTAACTATCACGTCAAAACGGCACAACGATATGGGTTGACATACGAAACACATATAGTTTAGAGTCTAAAATTTCACATAGGCTAATAAGTCTACATTTTCATTTAACTCCACATTAATATAAGCATATATTTTCGTAAGGAACTTGATGTGATGGTAAGGTAAAAGCCAAAAATTAAAAATATATGCACCCGTTTTGGCGTAGATAAAATAGGTGATTTGCGTTCACAATCAAAATAACAAGCAACATAATATTCTCATTAGACGGCGCTAATGCCAGTTTAAATCTAAAAGCACTAAAGGCCATTTAAATCGATGTTTTGCTATTGTGGTATGTATTTCTTCTTTTATCACTAGGTGGCGTTACTGGTATTCTAAATTGTACTAGGTTACTATATGTAAAGTAATAAGTTTTTGCTGCTAAAAGGATTATGATGCCGAATTTGGATCCTTTCGTTTTTTTCTGTGTTACCTACAATTAAATTCATACATTTACATTTCACTAGGACTTGGCTTAGATTTACGGGTTCAAGTTGCTTGAATATCATTAAAACTCAAAATTATAATTATTTTGATTCCACACAAACTTCGTTCAAAATTTTACGCCGGCGAAGTCTCGGGTAACAGCTAGAAAACAGCTTGCGGATAAAAAGAAATAGGTAAGTAGGTATCAGATCATGCACATTAGCTTCAGACTTTTCATAATGTATCCTATAAAAATCCTACAAACTTAACACTTGCGGCTATGTTCGATACTACGAAACCTTACCAAGTATGTTTGATTTTGTTTAAAAAAAGAAAAATAAAGATTATAAAATAAAATAAATTTTTGTGTGGAAAAATAAATTCACTCAAACTCAAAGGCCAATGACTACTTATCCAAATATTTGACGTACGATACTTCCAATTAATGTATAAGTCAGTAACATCTGCTTACGCGAACGAAGTAGCGGGTTCAGCTAGTAAATATATAAATTTAATAAAAATAATAAAATAATGTAATCGCTGCCGTTTATGAAGCTGCCACAAAACTGACATTGGCAGAGATGTGACAAACATATGTCACAGTGCGCGCCATAATTAAAAAAAAATGATTTAATGAAAACTAAAAATGAAACCAAAATCATTTGTTGTACAATTTATTCTTGGATATCCTTAGAAACTACCCATACATGGCTTAATTCAATGCTTTGCATAAATAAAAGTTTAAATATCAACAAAACTAAATACTCTTTCAAATAGAAAACTATCTACAAGCAAATACGAATATTTTTTTAGCCAAAAATAGCATGGAACGTAGTGCCCTTAAATCCAACATTCCCTGTTGGTTCATCTTGGAAGGTGATGTACATTCTGAAAAGAAATAATCATGAATCAATTCAAAGATAACAAACAAACAACATTATATGTAATGAGAAGCAAAGTTCATTAGTAACCTGATTAGTAATGATGTAATTTTTAATTGTCGTATATGCCAGTGTTAGATCAAACGTGTGTTCATTAGCTAATATGCAAATACAAATATTTATTAGAACCCGATTACAGAAATACTTAAATAATATTATCTACACTACACAAAACATTATATTTCTAGATTTAGCTTTTGTCTAGGGACAAAAGGCTCGTTGGCCACTGATGTGAAAGCCAGGGAACCAAAATATAAATACAAAGCAGGGATGTCATAATTAATGGATATGGGTAACATAATTAATGGATATCGGCCCAATACCAGTTAGCAAGAGATATTTCTGTCTCTCTCTCTGACTCTCTTTGTCTTTATGAAAATTATGATTTACTAGCCGAGCCCTGGTTTTACCCGCATTTTTGTTATTTATCCAGGATAAAAAGTAGCCTATATACTATAATCTAATATAATTGAACTATATTCTAAATTTCAACCCAATCGATTCAAACATTACAACGTGATTGAGAAACAAACATCCATATATCCATGCAAATTTATAATATTAATAGGATTTATAAAATTGTAGTATTGCCTTGCATTTCAAAAGCATAGTTTCCATTGAGTTATTCCTGACTAAATTCTAGTAGTAAGTATTCCAAATTTCAGTCCGATCCATTCAGACCACCCAGTGTCATCCAAAACTTTGGACTATTAATACTAGAAAAATTAACAATTTCTATAAAACCCAAACTCAGCTTGTCTGGTGTTCTAAACTGAAGAATGATAAGAGTAAAGCAGTAAATATGAGTGATTTGTGTTACCTGTCATTTTTAACCCCAAGTTCTTTTTCAACTAATTCAAACAGTACTTTAGCATGCTTCTTGTTCTGTTCCACTCCAAGGGCTCCAATGGACATAAGATTGGCAATGGCACATGGATCTGTTGTCCCTCCGAAACTCATTGGAACATCGGGGATCACAGAAACTACACAATACTAAAATTAAACAAAATTGGCAATTTACAGTTATCAATTGTTCATTCACAGGCAGCTTGGAATATGATCTATGTTTGATGTTTGATTTAGTGTTATTATTGATGAAGGTCACACAATAGGAAGGGCGTTTTCACAAAAATGTATACTCCAACAAAAAATTACAGTATTTTTAGAAGTATTAGTTTTGAGGTTGTGTTTGGTCTCATTATGATAGAAAATTTATATATTTTTGGAAACACTGGAATGTTATGAGATTAGAAGTAAATAGTGTTAGATATACTAAAACATAATGGAAAGTCACACAATTTAATATCAGTTGTGTGACTATATTCTCCAGCTAAAAACGTTAAAACCACTTTATTTATTGGATAATTTTATGTCTACCACTTATAAATTGGACATTTAACATAAAAAACTGTAAATATTTGCATTTTTATTGTACTTTCATCAATAATTCAATAAACTCTTCAGTTGTGTGACTCTTGGTACTTTCTTGCCCTTAATTATCATTGCCTTTGAAATTACAACATATATTTTAGAGGATACGGTACAAAACAATATACAAATAAATCATTTTCGTTCCAGAGAGTACTCTAACAGACTTAAAATATGAAATTGGCTTCTTTAAAATATATTTTAGTTATTTGAAATTAAGGGACAGTCACAAAATCACAAAACCGAACACCAGAAAACGGTAAGGGCGCATTTACATGACGCGTTAATAGTACAGTACACATACCTAACGCAAGAAAATTGATTTGTCACCGTAAAATTCACACTAAAATTTTTTTTTGTATTTATTAATTTGTTATTATTAATACTTATTTTTGCTTTTTGTAAATATTTACCTTTGTAAATTTAATTTCAATTGGGCTTTATATTATAATAGTATTGGTAGGACTCTTTACAGAGTTCGCCTGGGGAAGTCTACCAGTCATTCTACCGCCAAACAGTATTTTGAAAACATGTGTTCCGGTTTGAAGAGCAATGTGTTTAATTAAATTACCGGGTATAAAGATAATCTTTCATATTTGGGTGACGAGCGCAGTGCAGTGCTAGGTAAAGATTTGGACTCTATATGTTTCCAAAAGCTGGGTGTTACCATGTTGTTATGGGCAGTCATGTTGCTTACCATCAGGCAGCACGTGTTATGCTTCTCTCGTCACTGTTTACTATAATATATATATAAATCTAATTCTTCAAAAAAAGGTCACAAAAATTTTAAGAATTCTGCAATGTAAACTGAGCTTTAGATGTTCAGAAATGTAGTGACTTTCTGTTCCGCTTATATGTGACCGCTCAAATAGTCACACAGCGGAAGTCACATTTGAATGTCCTCTGACACATAAAAATTGTTTAAAAAATAATGTAAATGTTTATTCATACGAACTTTTGAATAACTTAGAAACAATAATATTTTCAAACTAATTTATTAAAAAGAACACAATAAAATAGATTGGAACAGGACAAATTATGGTCACATTCCTGAGTGAAAAATTCGTCACGCACCGGCTTGTGAGACACATGTCTCCTTCTCAAGCAGTTCTAAAAACACTGACGGTTACATTTAGTTTCGTTCAAAAGCATATACAAATATGCTGCCAACAACGAAAGAAAATGTTATTACTGTAATACAAATATAGTTTAAAATCCGGTCACAAAATGGAATGTTCCGGAATTATCAATGTTTTTGAATTTTACTTTATTTTGTTTTAACAACTAGTTTATTTTAAATTTGTAAATCTTTGGCTTATAATATTACGGAAATCATGTACTTTTATTATATAAACCACAAAAATAGTGTGCTCCTTGAAAAAAAACTTATAAACAGAGATTATTGTGCGTAAGAACCATTGAGATCAGAAACACAAGGAGATGCCGCGTTATTCTATACCTACATTTGCCTATACTAATATGAGTGAAACAAGGGTACAGAATGTGAAACATCGTTATGTCTCATTCTTTCTAATGCAATAATTATATTTGATAAAAGAGACAACAATATTTATGTTGTTGCTCATTTTGGCAACATTTTGATGTGACGTAGAGACAGTTGTAGGTAAGTGCCATAATCGGCCATTTTATGTGGCGAGTTTCGTGGTAGTTTAAATGTCAGATGGTTGTTTACTTTGTGAAATATTGTGATTTTCGAGAAATTTACGAAGATATAACTTTTAAAACTGCGTGTGACTGGTGAAAAACACCAATTCAATATAACTAAGTGTTGTATTGTGAACTGTGGGGCAAGGAAAGGTAAAATCAACCTCAATTGTCGTTGCACAGGTTAGTATCCAGTTTTCTAATAAAAGTACTCAAAATCTTACACATCTCATGAGAAAATCGTTTCTCGATCATGAATTCACAAGTAAAGTATTGAGATTTGGGTTCATTTCCGTAAAACAGACCATTATTTTTAGTATTTCATTTGTTTTTGATTACATAGTGGAATAGTGTTGTACCGTTAACGTAATAGTATATCTAAAACTAGTGCGTGCGTATGTTGAAACAATATCGGTATCGCTAAAACAATTATAACTGTTTTGAATTAAAATTTCGTGCCATGAGCGAAATGTTGACCCTTAATACATATTAGCAGCTGTAACTGGGGTGATTTATCTAAACGTAAATAATAATAACTGCCCTTTTTTATAGATTTCCTAGAAATGAAAAATTGAAGAAAGAATGGTTAGATGCTATTGGTGAAGAAAATATTAATCCTCGACTTAAAGAATGGTTCCTCTGCTCACTTCACTTTAAAGAAAGCTGTTTCAATAGAACTCTTGATGTGATGAGATTACATGATAACTCTGTTCCCACATTATTTTTGGTAAGTATGAAATGTAATGATTATTCATGGCTTTTTGCCCTTAAATAATTTAAAAAAAATACGTAATAGAAAACATATTGTTTATCACAATAAATAAATATTAGTGGACATTCACACACAACACCATCTGACCCCAAACTAAGCAATGCTTGTGCTATGGTGGCCAGATAGCTGACATATATACTTATATAATTTTAAATACATACTTATTATAGATAGAAACACCCAGACACAGTGCAAACATTTGAATTCATCACACAAATGTTTGCCCTGGGTGGGAATCGAACCCACGACCCTCGGCTTCGCAGGCAGAGTTACTACCCACTAGGCCACGAGGGCAGTCACGGCACAATATTAGTATGCATCTATTTATTTCAGGCACTCGACAAAAAACAACAGCAAAAGTCCTCAGTTTTGTGTGAAACACAAAATCTTGATGTTTCTTGTGCATCCACTGTGGCTTCCTTGCAGTTACCGCAACAAATTGTGGAAACAGTGCACATAGAGGTATGTATCTACTTACAACTGCCACACAATATAGGAATTATTCTATTCGAAAAGAAGAATGGTCATTATATATTAATTCATTTGGGACCCAAGCCCGGTGCAAACGTAACATCTCAGTTTTTTTTTTGTTATTTTATGTACTTACATCAATTATTAGATATTTTCATTAACTATTTTTTACTACGTAGGTAAATTGTCTTAGTTGAATATTATAGGTAGGTATATAGCTTGTTTGGTATTGTATTAATTGTATTTTATTAGATGCTCGACTCTATCGACTAAAGGAAGTTTTCGATAGCAACTCATGGTAAAGGTACAAATCTCTGCAGATAGGTTATAGCTATAGGTATTATTACCTAGGTACTTAGAAGCTGTTTAGCTATCGTAATCGATTAAATCAATTTCCAGAAACATATTTTTATTTATAATAATTGACATACCTACTTAAAATTAGAGATAGTGGTTTGTCCAGATACCAGATACCGAATATTCGGCAAACTTTGAATTGAAAAGAAATGTCATCATCAAAAAAACGATCACCAATTTGGAAATATTTTGATTTAACTCATTCAGTGCCGGCACGATTTCACTGTGACTCTCAGCCATGCCGCCTACAACAAATCGAGAGCGAACCATATGCATTCAAGGCGCTGTATAAGAAATTGAGTGGACGCAGCAGGTAAAACCACCGGCACTGCTTTTGATTTGATATGATTCTGATTTTGGCTAGGACAAAAAACTCAATATTTTCACATTTTTATGAAAAACCGAGAACACAACAGTTGTGTTCAAGGCATGGCGATTGAAATTAGCAAGATCACAACAGTTGTGTCGAAGGCATCGTATGTGTTAACTCATTCAATGCCGGCACTATTTTACAGAGACTCTTAGCCATGCCGCCTACATCAAACCGAGGACACAACATTTGTGTTCAAGGCACTGCATATGAAAATTGAATGGACACAATTGTTGTGGCCACCGGCACTGCTGATAGGTGAAATCATTTATATGCAAATTTCGGCTCAATCTTTGATTATTTGTTAGTTTTACTAGTATTGCGATGGACTTTCAGACGAGACAAAATAACATGGTTCAATGAAACGACGATAGATGGCGCCTGTAGGTTTTTCGATTAGTTGTCAAAAGCGTTTTACATAGTGATGTCATTGTGACCGCAGAATTTAGCTTAGAGATCTGTTCGAACTAGTTCTCTCCGATGGTTAGTTCTAATTCAGTAGAAATAATAATTAGACTTCGACTCATTGCAGATAGTGTGTAAACTTTGTTCGAACCCTTGATATTTACTAAATTCGTATTATGTTAAATACACAAATATCACGTAAGTTAACGTGCACGTAAATGTAAGGTATTAAGATGATTGTTCTACGACTTTGATATATTTAGATTGAACATCATATTTTGAAATGTAAGTATGTAGGTACTTAGTCAGAATATTTTAATATGTGCAATTTACTTTAACATTTCGTGGGTCGTTTTCCGAAGAAACAACAAAATGGCCAAATAAAACGGCGATAGAAGGCGCTTGGACGTTTCATGTTTAGTTATGCATAGTGATTCACCATTAGAAGCGATGAATTTTGCTAGTAGACCTGAGCCAAACAAGTTCGGTGAAAGGGTTAAGGTTATAAATTCTAGTTATGATTATTATCAGTGAGTTATGTTATGTGCTTATTACATTAACCCTGCAGTGGTCACGCATCTGAATTAAACAAGAATGGTCGCGCGGACTACTCGTGTAGTCCAACTTGAAATCGAAGTAAAAAGATTTAAGTACGTTTTTTTTTCCTTGTGAGCAGTGTTTTCAATAATTTAAAATAAAAAAACTTAATTACAGCGTCTTTAATACTTAATATTAAATTAATATAAATAAAAAACTTCTCTGAATTGGTATAAATTTCACACATTCGGCGCAAATTAAGATCTCGAATCTTATTCTAACTGAAATTTCATAAATGATAACGACCTAGTTCGTTTACGAGCGGCGAACTAAATTGACCGATCTCAGTTATGAACTATGCGCATCACTATTTGAGTTTGAGTATTTTTAATTTATTCTTGGCCATGGATACAAGTCCTTCAGCCGCAAAACCTAGAGTTTTTTTTTTTTGAGTTTGAGAATGGATCAGTGTTGCTATTAATATTTTAAATCCTCCTTTACTTTTGTTTGGTTGGTGTTTGCGTCGGGACTTCGTAAGATTTGTACTGAACGTCGATTGTGATTAGTAACTAATAAAGTACATTATTAATTTAGTCTTAAACGTATTACGATTCCCAATATTTTAAAATAAAAAAGAACCCTTTTTATACTATACTTTTTCCCTGAAAACGGGTAGGGTCTCCAAAGGGATCACACCATTGAGAGTCTCTGGCAGAGACAGATAAATGTGCTGAAACACAATCGCCATCTAGTGTGTCTGTTGGAACTATTTTTGTCTCGTCTGAAAGTCCCTCATTGCCGAAGAGAACGTAGTCTTTCAGATAAATTAGTGTTTTTAATTTTATAATAGGGCAGGCTACAGATTTCCCGATAAGCAATTTTCTCAATTCGATCAGAGATTCTCAAACTTGTGGTCATTTGTAATGTTACTTTTACTTATTCCTGATTTTACTTTTAAGAAAGGCAAAATATGTGCCCGAAAGGGAGCAATTTATTGGCGATCTGACGTAAGCTCCACAAGTAGATCATAGAAAGAGAGTAGACGTCCAGGTTCGAAATAAATTATTTTATTTTTGATTTTATACGATACTAGATACTAGCGCAATCTAGTTAGATACTATACCGGTGCCATCATACTAGATGGCGCTAGTATAGTATATTTTATAGTATAGTTGCTATTGGCGACACTAACTAGATGGCGCTAGTAGTATACGACTAAAGGTTGTTATTTCAAAATCATGTTTATTGTTTGGTAGCCCCCCTTTAAATATTTATTTTATTTCATCTTTGGTATTTGTTGTTATAGCAGCAATAGAAATACATCATCTGTGAATATTTCAACAGTCTAGTTATAGCCGTTCTTGAGATACAGCCTGGTGACAGACGGACGGACGGCCAAGTGTCAGTAATAGGGTCCCGTTGAGTACGGAACCCTAAAACGGCAATAATATTAACACATGGCGGGAGACACGGCTGCCGTGTCACAAATTATTTGTTCGTTCGCCGTCATTGATTGAAGTTTTGAAAGTGAGGCTCTAAAAAATGGAATAACAAAACTTTCATGCATTTTCACAGACAAAAGTTGTAGAGAATTTAATACTTTACAACTTGTACTACAAATACAAACATTATTTGTACAATAAGAACCGAGATATTCACAAAAATAACGGTTTTGATGAATTTTCACTTTGAACATCTTAAGATGCGGACACGATAGAAATGGTGACTTTTGAGCTAATATTTAGAACGACAAAAAAGGTACCTACTAATACTTAGGTTATATATCTTTCATTTGACTTTTTTACGATTGATAAGAATTAAAAGTACATACATACAAACATTTCCAACACAAAAGGTTGAGAAACTGGGTATTCTTTCTTCAAATACTCGCCAGTTCCACTCCGCACATCCGCATGTTACTAGATCTGCGTGCTAAAATATATCGTTTTTTTATTATATTCTTTTATCTAGTACTTCGTCTGTCGCCATAAATTCTATAAATCTATTCATACATTCTGATTACCAAACACCCGCTCGTCCACATACCTGCTCGGCCACATTTGAACCTAAATATCATCCCGCTAAGTAACGATTGTCTGTTATGTTACTTAGCATTTTTGACATAGCTTGGTGATTGAAATAGTTATCTTTTTTTCAGGTTGTCGAAACTGAAAAAATTAAATACCTACGACTGGTATAGATGTGTGAATACGAAGCTGCCGGTCTTAGAGTTCTGTCGCGGGAACACGCGAAGTTAAGACATCAGAAAGATGGCCGCCAATGTTCTATAATCGCTTCTTGAACATTTACTGCTTAAGTTTAGTAATGCATAATGAGAGTTTCAGACGAGACAAAACAGTGCACTTAATTGTCAAATATAGTTCCAAATTTTACCTAGTGTGGCACCACTGTTTGTATTTGTGATGTTTTCTAAGAAAATGAATCACTGGCGTCATCTATTGGTGAAATTGGAAACTGCATTTGACAATTCTTTTCACTACTTTTGTCTCGTCTGAAACTCTCTCATTGACAAAATACTTTAAAATATTTTTTTACTCGCTTTGTTTGTGCATTTATTCGTCTCAACACAGAAACACTTTATCAAAATAAATGTTATGAAAAAAATCAGAACCCTTGATTAGCTAAACAAAACTGTAAACACAAATAATATTGTACGTAGAGTACTAATCAAACATTATACTTAAATATCAACAAATCTATGAAAAAATATTGTTATTTCATTTTTACTCCTTTACCCACTCATTTACCCATACTTATTCCTTTAGCAGTAAACGTTGTAAAGCCTTGGAATAGTTATACAGTGTTTTCTTTTTATTTGATATTTTGAAAACGATCGAAAGAGACAAAACACTATTAAACTATTCCGAGGCTATACAACGTTTATATATATACTAGCAGCGCCCGTTCCCGTTTTTCCAGCGAGATGAAATGTAGCCTATGTTTTCTTCCAGACTATAATCTATCTACATTCCAAATTTCAGCCCAATCCGTTCATACGTTAGAGCATGATTGAGGAACAAGCATCCGAACATCGTGACTCTCACATTTATTATATTAATAGGATCTTGCTTTGGCTATACTTTTTAGACTTTACAAATGAAAGTTGTGCTTTTTCTCAATTTGATCTCGGTTTCCAAATACATTTTTCGATTTGACGTTATTTAGTAAAACATACCTAATTTCTAGTAATACTTGATATCTAGTATCGATACTCGTTATAGTAACACCTATGACCCTGATAGGGACAACCCTTACAATGGCCGCCATCTTATGTAACGTTTTGCGTTGTAGGTATGCACCTTTTTTTTGTAGGTATTTCTAGTCCTTACTATTAGTACGTCCATGGTAAGAACCAGTTGGGGACAGCAAAAAATTAACCATTTCTGAATAGTTTTTTTACTATTTTAGGGTCAAATGTTGTATTTTTTCTTAAAAATTTGTTGTGACACAATTATATGATATTTTGTTTATGCACTCATGAATAAAAATTAAATATAGTGAAAACTATTTCGTAAGAAATTACAATTGAATTCGAGGGACAGACGTAAAACAGGGGGTATACATTTTTGTGAAAATGCCTGGAAGGCAAAATACCAAGATACAATGAGTACTACACAATAATTCAAGGACCAGAATTATTCATTCAGTAGATTTAAAATCGGACAAGATTGAAATATCCAAAAATCATCATACAATCAAAATAGGTACCTACATGAGATAAGTCAAATCTGAACTTTTGTGTACCTAGGTTCTGAACTATAACGTACAGTGGTTGAATTGTTTTTAATTCCTCCCACTATCTACCAAACATGAAATGTACAGGTTACAATAATATATTCTATAATCATAACATACTTGTTCCGGCTTTCCCAAGGCCTTGGCTAAGACCGGCACAGCTTTAGTGACCAAATCCGCTGGAATATGACTTCGGGGAACATTGGTTTCAATACGAAAATGCGGCATTTTATATTTTAATAATAAAATGGACTGCAAACTTGTTTAAATATCGTTGACTGCAAACGTGAAAAATCTCTTTTATCTTTTATACTTAGAATGAAAACAAAGACAGATAGATTGGATAGGTAATCATAACTGAGCTGAGTGACTCACGCAGTGTTGTCAGAAGCCCATCTCAATTTTCCCCCAAAATGTTCTCGAAATCCCCCCAAAAAGCGGATTTTCTGGAAAAAAGCCCCCAAAGTAAATTATACATTCGTTTACCCTTAAAACATAATTTTACGCTGACGACCACCTCAATTTCTCCCCAAAATGCTCTCAAAATCCCACCAAATAACCGGATTTCAAGAAAAAAACCCCCCAAAATTGATAAACATTTCCTAACTCTTAAAAAACAATATAACGCTATTTCAGAAATAGCTTCTATTACTCCATAGAGTGTTTCGACAAGTTCCCATAAGAAAAGGCGGTTAAATTTTTGTACTAAGTTCACTTGGATTAGTGACGTATTCGCTAAAAAACTGTAAAACTCGGAATTGAAAAATCCCCAATTTCCCCCACAAGCTATTTTTTCCCCGTAAATCCCCCAAACATTTTGTCCCCCAAATTTCCTCCATGGCTATTAAAACCCCCAAATTTGGGGGAATCCCCAATCTGGCAACAGTGAGTGACTGACTGACTCAACTGATTGATCCAAGAACCAAGAAGCGAGATAGAAATACTGAGCTAGCGATATCTGACAACTGAGTTGAGAATTGATAAATTGAGAATGAGAATATTATTATCTCAATCACAATGCTTCCAGATTACCGTCACAATTTCGCCCTGAAACCATAAAATCAGCCCAAAAAACAGGTAAAAAACTCCACAATATATATTTTATGTTATAATTTATTTACTCATAACACTTTTAACGCTATTTCAATGATAGATTGCAGAATTCATACTTTCTCTTCTGTACTTATCAGCGAGCAACACGGCAGGGAGTAGGCATACACAACATTTCCCCTCTGTCAAAGTACAAGTCCGCGTGGACCATGGAGTTTGATAATATACTGTGGCGTGAGGACGGGGCTAGATTTGATGGTGCTTTATTTTTTATGTGCTAGAGATTTGGCTGTATTTGGATTTGGATTTTGTGATTTAGAGTAGGTATGATCGGTTGATCGGCAATGGATCAGTACAGGTATGTTTTGTATGTAATAGTGCGGCTTTGCGCCAGTGTGCAACTTCCTTAATGTGTCAGAAAGATTTGAACAAAATTTTTTAACTAAGGCTACTCCCTTCCGTGCTTGCGTGGAAGATCGAGATCGAAGATCGATGGTAACTATAGAACTATAGAATTAGATGAATGAAATTGTAGTAGACAAAGATAAATTTGACAGAAAAGGTAAACATAATCAGAACATTTAACAGGATAGTCAAATTTTACACCTAAGCTACTATGAACAATGTTACTGAAAGGTATATTATTACTCCATTAAATATCACCTGTGGAAGCGAATTCCAATCAAAGTGATTAATAAAATGGGAACTACATTTAACAATAAGTTGTCTTGTCTTCAAGCCTAAAGAAATGCTCTGTTGTATTAATATACGACGCAGGTCATTGTTTAAAGATTCAAAAACTTAATCAACATCATCATCAACACCCCACTAAATGTTCCCACTGCTGGGACTCTGGCCTTCTCTCGCAAGGAGAGAATTAAGGCCATAATCCCCCACGCTGGCCCAGTGCGGGTGCGGTGAGGATAATACATGACTTTGAAAGATTCTAAGTACCTACATGTCGCTTTCCTCACGATGTTTTCCTTCATCGTTTTAAGTTAGCGGCATTACGCACATGACTTCGAAAAGACAGTGGTGCGTGTGGGGTTTGAACCCGGGGTCTCCGGATCGACAGGCGCCGTTCTCCCGACTAGACCAGCCATAACTCAAGAGCTTACGAAAGATGAAATACTCATCTATTTCTAGATGGCTATGATCCCAAATTCACCCGAAGATATCTTTCATTAAAAAGCGTGACGCATGTGCTCAATAAGGCATTTTCCAGATGCAAATTGACTTGTCAAAGATTGTTCTAATGGCCAAATATGGCACCACTGTTTGTTTTGTGAAATTTCTCTAACAAAATAAACATTACCACCTATAGCGAAAATGGTCTTTGACAGGGCTTTTTTCTTCTTGAAAACGCCCTATTCACAACCCACGAAAAATCTGTGTTAACACACAGATTTTAACAGACACTTTAAAAAACACAGAGTCCTTTTTGTTCCTTTGGGGCTCGTAGATTCACAGAAAATTCTATCCTCTTCTGTTTTTATTATCTAAGCACAGATTATCACCGACTTGGAACCACGATCTTTTAGCTGCTTATAAGTAAATTTTATTTTAGCTACCTGGTAACTCTGTTTCTTTGAAATATTGTCTTTGGAGGGTAATTTCCAAAGACATGATTCATCATGTTTTCTTTTGTTCTATGGACCGGGATTTATACCTACTTTCCTTTTAGTGTTGGACGTTGGCGGCGACAGGATTCGATATGGTAAATCAATATCGATAAAAAATGATGTGCAGTGCAATGCCCAATGTATGTGCAGGATATTTTATAATATTATTTATAGGTATTTCAATAGTAAAGATTAAGATAAATTTATGCTCATATTTATGTAAATGTGACTAGAGTATATCAAAAAAGACGTTTATTTTAGATAATTCATAAGAACCAATAGTAGTAAACATTTTTGTAATTTTGTAAACATTTTTATATATAATTGTGAATTATTTATTCATTATTATTAATTATTTAAAAAAATTAATATATTTATACCGAGATTCAGATTACATATAGAATATTCTAGCAGCAGCTCGCGATATTGTCCCCGTAGTTTACGTTCCAGTTATTCCTTCGAGATAAAACGTACCCTATGTACCTGTATTAGGATTATGACCTAACTGACCTAACTTAACGCCCGCCTCGGCGTTAAAAGTCAGAAGTAGCTTCCAACAAAATCTGAGATATTCGCAGGCCGTTTTAGTGGCGAATCAATAATTACAAAACGAATCATTACACAGTATATTATTACTTTATTTTGTTATTTGGCTACGATAATGAAGTGTGTAATCCAACCGCCCATGGGCGGACTCGGCGTGTGCGTCAAAAACTTTAACCCGCCAATGGGCGGGCAAGGCAATGAATGGGTTATTGACAGCCAATTACATCTTAATCAATTCATTCACTGTTATCACTTACCTTCGCTCTCTATTACTCTAACAAGGCGGTAGTAGGTACGTGTAAATTATACATGAAAAACGGCTCATGTTAAAATCTATAGGCTAACGCCGGAAACGCCGAAGGGCGGGCTAGAGCACTTTGTCGAGATGCCGGGCCCGCCGATGGGCGGGCCGACTATTAATATTGTGGCGGCATGGGGGGTGAGGTCGATACTTTTAGGAAGGTAGAATGGGTTAATACATAGTAATTCTTTGTACAAATTATCTTTTATTGTGGCTTCTAATAAATAGTTTTCTTATCTTGATGTATCGGAATGAATATATCGATAGTTTTACCAATTTCGGCACACGTCACTAACACATTCGAACCGGGGATCGGGGATTGTTGAATGTTGATATTGATATCGTTGAGTACAGTGATACAGTGTACAGTCAAGTCAGTGTAGACAAAACAAAAGTCGTGCTGTGAGCTTGGTAGCATTTAAAAGCAATGCTGGAGCTGTCGCGTAAAGTTCACAGTAATTGAATTTTACCTCAATTTTGCATTTGTTATTGGTGTACCGGTTTAAACTTTTTTGATTGTTACTACAAAAAGTAAAGTGCACAGTGTTAAGAAGTTTTCAAAATGGGGTCGGAACAGTCTTCTAGTAGGCGTGATAGGTAAGTGTGTTTCAAGTTTCATTAGCATGATGTGATTACTTATTATGTGAGCATGATAGCATTATCATATCATATCATTTATTTAATTGCAACATGTACATGACATTGACTTAAAAACTTAAATCTAGTGTGTACATGACCCTGTCAGGGCGTAGCAATACAATCAATTACGATAAAATTACACAACAACAACTTATTACAACAACTTATTATTAGACTAAAATATCAAAATGTTTTTGTCCGGTAGGTAGCGTTAATGACGTGTGTTTGAAACATATTGAGATTCTTCTAGGAAATCTTTAACGTTGTAGTAGGCCTTGGTAAGCAACATTCTTTTTAATTTTTCACAAAATTGTTTTTCGTTTTGTTCTTCTCTTATATAGGTTGGTAATGCGTTAAAAATTTTAATTACCATGTACTCTGGGCCTTTTTTTATTATTTCTAGCCTTGGTTCCGGGGCTATAAGCTGATATTTACGTCGGGGGTTGCTGTTAAACGTGAATAAGTTAGGGTGCTTCTTAACGAACATGGCAGCTTCTAAAATGTAAATACTGGGTAATGTTAGCATTTGTTGTTTAATAAAAAATGGTTTACAACTATTGCTTTGGTGGATATTTGCTAAAATACGTATACATTTTTTTGAGTAATAAAAAGATTGTTTGCGTCTAAACTGTTTCCCCATATTACGATACCGTACCGTAACCAGGAGAAAGCATACGCGTAATAGGCGCTTTTAGCAGTCTTTAGATCGGTATTTGATTTTAGAATAGATAGCGCATATATGAACTGAGACAATTTTGTTTTGATTTTGGAAATGTGTGCCTTAAAATTTAGGTGAGAGTCGATGTCGATACCAAGTAATGTAGAAGTATTTGTTTCGTCAATGTTTAAAAGTTCTGACATAGTAGTTAGACTTATAGGGTTTTTTTGGTAAGGATGAAATTGAATTATTTTTGACTTTTTAATATTTAATTCTAGGTTGTTTAGTAACATCCAAGATTTTATGCGCCTGAATATGTCTTTGATTTGATTTATAGATGTTGTATCAGATGAACATTTAAAAAGTAGTGATATGTCATCTGCAAACAGTACACACGGGATATCTAACATTTTCGGTAGGTCATTTATATAAATGAGGAATAAAACACACCCTAGGACACTACCTTGTGGTATTGACCAGTTTAAAGTTATTAAATCAGATCTAATACCATGTTGTGTGCCACTATTTACAGATCTAATACCATGTTGTGTGCCACATTTCATGTGATTAGTAGGTATTTTCCTATTTTCATTCCGGTGTTGTCTTCTATTGACCCCCACATAATTTAATTTTAACGGGATTGGGATAACTGCTATTTTTGCTATCATGAATATTGGCAGAATGAGTTCTCCTATTTATCTTCCCCCGGTTAGAGTCCACCTTAACAATCTCTTCAAACTGTAGGTATGTACTGACTCATGTACCCCCTTCTTACATGTTGTTTAAAATTATTCAGGTTTTATACATGAACTTTTATCGTTGATATATAGATAGATACAAGTTTAGTCTAGTTTGGGCCTTAATGTTAACTGTGAAGGAATAGATAAGGAAGTAATTATAAACTCTCTTTGTTAAATGTAGTTGTAGTCTTTAAGGAATAAATTAGTTGAATTGAATTGTCTTACGGTAAGCATCGCTTACACGCAAAAAGTATTTTCTGGTCTGATCTGGATACCAATTCTACATACTCAGACAAATAATATGGCAATGGATTCTCATCAGGACTGCTGGACTTAGATTCCATGTCTTTCATGATATGGTTATAATTATTACACTGCACAGTAAACTTTTTTAAACTAACTAAATTACACTGCGATCTTCTTTATCAAGATACAAATATAACTGACAGTAATTTATAATAACAACAAACAAAACTCTCGTCACTCTAAGCACCGGCGCTAAGTAATGAAATGATGAAACGAAACAAATCTCTTCGCAGTTTTCTCATTCGCACGCGCCGGTAAAAAATGATACCTATCTAATTTTGTTTTTGTTTCACTCGCTGCCACGCACTACCCAGCACACGTGCGGTGAATAGTAGGCATTGGATTAACGATTAACGGACTTCTGGCATATTATTAACGGAAGTTAACGTGTCCGTTAACATTTTTAAAAGTTAACTTAAAAGTTAATCCGTTAAGCAAAACGTTAATTTCGTTAATTAGCGATTAACGGATTACCGAGTTAATGCCCAGCTACCACCACAATATGCTGCCATGACACTAATCGGATCTCTCTTACACTCTCGTTCTAATCTGACTATATCCATCTCGCTCTAACCATTCGTAGGAATAAACAACCAAATTAAATAACAAATAATTTGAAAAAGAATTATAGTGTTACTTACGCATGAAATGAAACATTTTTCTCTTTAACAGTTGCAGTATAATTTTACAATACCTAAAAACACAGGATGGCGTTTTTCCTTCTGTTCACATCACAATACTAACCAAAAATGCCTAAAAGCGATACGGACTGCTCTCGACACTGGCGAGAGCATGACTGAGCATGACTAAAACAAATTACCTCGTTTTCGTCTTGCCAAAGTTTAGCTCGAGGAACTCGTCTATTATTAATAGGTCATTGGGATAAATAGAATGTGCTTTTGTACGAACAAAATGCGTAAAATTTACAACACCTCTCTATTAAACTAGCTCAGTGAAGTTAGCTCAACAAGAACAAAATTATTATTTTTAATTATCCCTCGGCTAACTCAGATTTAATATCTATACAATATTCTACTAGTCAAGCCCTTTCATTTGAAACCCAATTAGTATTTTTCGAAGTGAAACTTCTATAGCCGAGTTGAGCTGTTTTTTAGTACCTAGCGGAAAATCTTATGAGTTCGTAAGTTCGCATCATTAACATCGGGCGGCGGAGCAGCTGACAGTGTGAGACGCTTTTTGGAAGAATTAAATCTACTGAGTACCTACGCGTCACCTATGTGTATAATATGCGTAATAGCATTATATCTATAGCTATATAGGCGAAATATTGTGCTTCAATATATGAATTGCTTTGTAGAGTACATTCGATGAAGTAATTATTGATGTAATTACTGAAAATTATGATACACCATTACTTCTTTGCCTGCCAAGCGTGGTGACTATGGCAAACACCCCCCATATGATGGTCACAAAAAAGAAACGGCTAAGGCTTAGTAGAAAGGCCTAGCCCCCGTCGGCTCCGCTATTCCAGGCGCTGGTGGCAGCCTTGGTTCCGGCGGTGCATGGGGTGCTAAGAATCCCGGCAGACGCCCCGCCACAAAACCCAACGACTCGACCTGGTAACATTTAATGCACGGACGCTGAGGGCTGACGAAAAGGTTGTGGAGAAGAAAAGGACTCGTTGCGCTGGGATATCATAGGGTTCTCAGAAGTCCGTAGACAGGGCGACGACAGGATAATCCTTGAATCCGGCAACTTGTTCTACTACCGGGAGGGGAGATCCACAAGACCAGGGGGGTGTCGGGTTTATCGTCCGCAAGTTTCTCGTCAACAACGTGATAATGATGAATGAGTGTGTCGAATAGGGTTGTATACCTTGTACTTAAAATTAGCGACCGATATTCATTAAAGGTCATACAAGTATACGCACCGACCTCGACACATCCCGACGAAGAGGTTGAGAGCATGTATGAGGACATCTCCAAAGCCATACATGTGTCGCCAACACATTTCACAGTTGTGATGGGAGACTTCAACGCGAAACTGGGCAAACGTAGCGGTGATGAGTTGAGAGTGGGGAATTTCGGATATGGGCAGCGGAACCGAAGAGGGCAACGTCTAGCGGATTTCTTGGAAAGGGAGAGCCTCTTTATGATGAACTCCTTTTTCAAGAAACAGCCACAAAGAAAGTGGACCTGGATTAGCCCAGACGGTTCCACAAAAATGAGATCGACTTCATTATGACGGCTAAACGGCAAATATTCAGCGATGTCTCTGTGATCAGCAAGGTTAAGACCAGTAGCGATCACCGTATTGTAAGAGGCACACTGAATCTAAACATTAAGCTCGAAAGATCACGTCTAATGAAGTCCACGCTCCGACCAAATTATGCTCAGATCGAAGATCCCGATAAATAAATATTAAATAAATATTGGTGGACAATTCACACACAACACTATCTGACCCCAAATTAAGCAAAGCTTGTGTGATGGCAGCCAGATAGCTGATATAATACTTATATAGTTTTAAATACATACTTATTATACATAGAAACACCCAGACACAGTGCAAACATTTGAATTCATCACACAAATATTTGCACTGGGTGGGGATCGAACCCACGACCCTCGGCTTCGCAGGCAGAGCTACTACCAACTAAGCCACTAGGGCAGTCGCATATAACTATATAACTTTCGAACTTCAAAATCGCTTCGAATCCTTAGATGAGTGTGTTAGAATCTGTTAGGATTCTGTGCTGTTATATCGGGTTGTGATAGTAAAAAGTAAACACAAAGAAACCCAATACAAAAGGTGTAAGAAAAAAAATTTGCTATTCTTAAAATATTAGTCTGAAATACTTACTGAAATTATAATATAACAAGAAAAACTACACGTGAAAGGACTTAAATATCTACTTAGTAAAACTAATGAAAAAAAAGGAGGGTTGGAGCGTAATATGTCAATGCGATATTAAGGCCAGGTAATTCTGTCAAAGTAGGTATTTAACGCTGTCTTGTTCTCGCGACCGTCACCGACCGCGGAATCGGTGCCACAGTGCAGAAATAACATTAAAATATTGGACTATGTAATTTAAACTCATTTTTGTTCAAGATTTGTTTATGTTTGTTTGTTTATGATAAGAGTTTTGTTGCTATATAAACGAAGAAATATTAAATTTATCTATACTCTTAGGTATACAAAACTCAACCTTTTCTTTTTTTGGTCACACTATAAGTTGAGAACGGCTTTTCCAATTTCATGCATCTTTTTAAAATGTTTCCTAATAATTCACAAGTTCGTCAAAAATTTTTAAAAATGTGCTGAAACGTAATGAAAAGCCAGTAAAAATAGAAGGTTTTTTGGTCAACTTTGCACTAAATTTCTAAACCAATTTTTTTCTATGAGGTAAACATATATAAGAAAAATATCGGCTAAAACAGTTTTTTTTCAATTGGCGTTTGAAGCTCCACCTGGATTTGTTATTATTTTGTAATTTTATGCTCAGGAAATGATTCTAAACCTTATACAGCGTGTGGCGGAAAGGTCCAACAATATTTTAACAGGTCATTCCAACACTGATATAGACTTCATCTCCGAAGGTCTCTTTCCCCTCAGCACTTTAGATCGCGAGATAATACGAGTCAAAGTTTGATGTAAAATTGACCAGCTGCAACCCTAATGCATGTACAGCTGACAAACGACCTTGCCTGTCAAAGACTAAATTTTGTGCAGAATATGTATTGTATTTATTTTGCCTACTTCGAAAAAAAAATAACATAGAGAAAAAACGTCTAGGAGTAGGTAGCTACTACGGTATACAGCGCTGGTTTAGAAATTCTAAGCCAGTTCGGCTAAATTTTATGTGTACGTCTCTTTTCGCTCATCACTATACCGACCAATTTTATGAATTAAAAACACTATTGCTAATGTTGTTTAATTGATTGTGATAGTAGAATATTTAAATTCAACAACACGAAAGAAAGCGTATGTATGCCAAAATCAGTTAGGTACATACTGTGATACATTTCGTACCATTTCAAATTAATTTTCACTTCTTAATTTTATGTTATTCTTTGCGAAATGTCCACGGCGGACTGTCGGCAAGTCGGCATTTGTCAAACGGAGTCAAACCGATTGACGCGCTGTGCCGCTGCGGTTTTTCGCCTTTCGGAACGGCGCGGCGCGCCATGCCGAAAGGCGAAGCCCGCTGTCCAATATGATTTTTAGAAGTATTTGAGGTTTAAATTTTTGAGTTGAAAGTTCAGTCGCTCTGTAGCGTCGTTGGTGGTATGTTGTTGTTTTTATCGCAAAATTTATATCTACGATGTCATCACTGTACCTAGACATGGTACCTAGTTAGTCGCCATGAAGAACGTGAAATTTCCCGCAAACGTCTGAACAGCACTAAAGACGCCCGAGTCAGGGCCTGTTTTAGTACTACCAGCAGTGCTGGGTGCTGGTCCACCACACTGGACTGATACTTCTGAGGCCGCCCTCGTTACGCGTAGGAGGAAGGTGCGCCGCGCCGCAAGCACCTTGGATTGCAGTGTGAAATGGATAAATATGTTTGTGTTGTGTTGTTGTGCACTGAAATTTTAGTGTTACATTACAGTGCGACTATGGTTAAATAATAATGAGATTATTAAAAGGTTAGTTAATTTAGTAAAAATAAGTAGTTAGTGTAGGTATCTTCCATTCTTATTAGAGAGTTTAAATAATTAAATTAAGTAATTATTCTAACTTTTTATTTGACTTTCGATTCAAACACGTACCTACTTAGTTTAATTTCATATGACATTCCTTCCATCCTTCCTGTCTAATATTGTTTGAAGGCTTATTACACTTGACAAAATTTAGTCGACTGAACTCAGAAGCAAGTTAGAAAGAAGCAAACCTCGCTTCTGAATGTAGTATGCTACTCGTAGGCTCGTAGCTTACTGAATGCTAGGTATTACTACACTTCACTAAATTCAGTAGCGAACAAATTTAGCCAAGGGTAATAAGGCTTTAGGTTAGTGCTAATAAAAAGCATCTGTTTTTATGCTATCTGGCTCAATCGAATATGGCAGTTCAATAGCTTCCACGCCTAATCTTTCTCTCTTGTTCGACTTCTATGCTATTTAGGGGAGATTTTTCAAACGACAGATAAGTAGGTATCAATGCGCCGGCGCCGGCGGCGGCGCGGCGTGCACGACACCGACGGAGCGGCGCGCAGTGGCCGGCGGCGCGGCGGTCAGTGAACGCGCCGTACAGCCGGTTAGGGTTGTCAAATAAAATAACAAACAACGAATTTTTAACTTTGTATGGAAATTTTTTTTTAAGCTTTCGTGTCTAATATTCACACATGTGATTTGATACTTAGTATAGATGAACTACCATAAATATTGTTGGACCTTTCCGCCACACGCTGTATAAAAAAATACGAATCGGAAATTTAATACAGAGTTAAATTCTACGAGTAATTTTACTGCCTAAAAGGCTTCTTATCAAATTTGGTCGAGTGTCTATTTTAAAATATACGTTATGTCTGTCCATCCGTATGTGACAGCCATTTTTCTCCGAAACTATAAGAAGTATACTATTAAAACTTGGTAAGTACATGTATTCTATGAACAATATTAACATTTTCATACAAAAAAAGAAAAATCAATAAATTTTGGTGGAGTCACAAACTTGGAAAAGAAATTAAAAAAAAATTATATCAAAACAATCTATGGATAGGTGTTCAAAAATTGTATTGAAGTTCCTAGATTTTTTTTTCTAAACAGAATAATTTGCGCAAGAGTCTCTTCCAAAGTGGTAAAATCTGGATGTGAGGACTTTTCTTCCAAGTACTAAGTACCTTACTACCAAAGAATTTACCTAAATGGCATATAAATGCAAGTTAGGTATCATTTATGATACCTATGGGATTTCTCCCCTCTCATTATTTCCTTATCCCGATCTCTGATTTGACGGACGAATATTTTACCGATACTTATCTATTTTCCATTGCATCCGCATTGAATTTTTTTTTTGATGTGTTATCGACGTCAGTTTTTTGAGACTCCCTATTAGTCTATAACATAAAGTAAACAGCGTACTAATTAGTATCAGCGTCTATTTGCAATTCCAATGAAAACGGTATCAAAAATCAAGATCATAGCGTGCTTCACTAGTAATACCTACTGATATTGTTATACTGTGGCACTATGATCGTAATATTTAAAATTTATTGGTTGTCAAAATTGCAAAATCAAGCACAGGCCCGTCGTCCGTGAGCGCCGAAACGCGACTGATCAGGCCTGCCGAACGGCGCGCTATATATATGGTAGATATTAAAACAGTGAATAACTGATACTTTTATCAAGTCAAACTCTGCGAATGCATCTATAACTTTTAGTGGCTTTCGTTGAGTCCAGAAATTTAATAAAAAATGTCATTAGTTTAGTCATAAGCTTGAAAAACCTTTTTGAAAAGAGATAACTTTGGGACTTTTTTATATCAAGTAAAATTCATTAAATCGTGTTATAGACTGCGAATTGCACTAGATTAGATCCTTAACTAATACATATCTTTTTTTCAGAGTTTAATACACTATTTTAAAGGTCTTAAAGTTGTTTTAAAATTCAAAATTACGGCCCACACGCCCTTAAAACACGCTATATTTTCTATTCTAAAAGTGGTAAATCTCAGTTTTTCCATTCAAACTGCTATTGTTTGCATAATATAAATTGTCGAACCGAGACACATCAGGGTGGGCGGGTTATAACGAGCTATGAAAATAAAAATAATAAATAAATAAAAAGTCTAAAAAATGAGAAAGAAAAAAAATCTGGGTATTTGTAAAACATTTTTCATTCAGATTTTATCTGTATCCACATAATATTCTATATTGCTATGCCGAGTCATAATAACGTTATGTAAGCCATCTGGCTAGAAACTTCAGCTGTAGATTGAAATGTACTGCCCTTGTGATAACGAGCCATAATAGTAAAAAAAAAAAAAAAAGTACGTAATAAGTAGCAAACGTAAAAGAAATGAAAATGTGGGAAATTTTTTACTAGTGTATTGAGTCATGATATTACATTATGTAAGCCAATCGGCTAGAAATTTTATACAGTTGTAGATTGAAATGTACTCCCTTGTTTTACTCCGGTGTTGGAAGTCGTGGATGATTCCACGACGATGTTCCAACAGGCAGTGACATGGTGGCTGGCCAGGTGCAGCGAGTCTGATTCACCGGAAATCTTTTGTCGTCATTTCATCGGTAAACCCGTTGTCGGCAATTCATCGCGGAAATTGCTGGATCTGAAACATTACAAGGCATAGAGCTTCTGTTCTATCCCACTTCTGATGTTAGAATCTGTTAGGATTCTGTGCTGTTATGACCCAATTTATGTCAGGATAGCCTTAATTCTGTGAGCTTAGATGTGTATGTGCTGTTATTTACTTACTTAAAAGTAGTAGGATGAATAGAAAGAACCAATTGATGATATTTGAATGTTGTTTATTCTTAGTTCATCGTTATATTACATTCCGAAACATTTTACGGCAAATCATTCGCGTTCCAGGCAGTCCTTCTATGGAATGCCTTGCCCGTGGCTATCAGACATGCTCCATCACTGCCTGTTTTTAAAAACCAAGTTAAGGCTTTATACTTGTCACAGCTGTCACTTCACTGATTCTACGTGGATTCTACTCTTTTTCATATTGTCTTGCTTTTTCTTGTGCTTATAAAAAAATCTTTAATGTATGTATATGTTTATGTATTAGTCTATTAGTATATTATACTTGCCTACAAATTGTAATATAAGTATTTTAAGTATTAGGATGTATATTTCTTAATTATGTATGTGTACTTTATACCTTACGGCACATTGTCCCTTACCCCGTCTTTTGCTGTATAAAATTTCTCCATCCTCCGGTTGCCTGGAAGAGATCGCTCTTAGCGATAAGGCCGCCATTTGTTTCACTAGATTTAGGAATTTGTCTTTTTGTTTATTCATTTTTTGTGTTGTGAACAATAAAGTGTTTCTATCTATCTATCTATCTATTACTGATAAACCCCAAGAGGGTATTCTCATCATATTAAAAGACTAATGCCACTTTCGCAAATCCCTAGACGACAGAAAGAATGTGGCCAAGAAAACTCTGCGCCATGACATACATAATCTGTACACAAATAAACCTTAGATAATAGTTATAATACTTATCTTTACAATGTGTCAACCGTTGGAGAACCAGAACAGCAAGAGAGAACAATACTTAAGAGCCAGAGTAATAGCAAGCCGAGAGAATAATATACAAGAAGGCCCGAACATTTTTTTTTTTTTTTTTGAATTAACCTATGGCAGCTGGCCGCTAGTCGCCTTTACTACCGATCTGACTATTCGGGTTAGCGCCGAGGGCGCAGGACCCAAAAGGAACCTAACCTATGTAAAACCTACTGGTATGCTAGCACTGTAGCATGGGATGATACCTGGGACGCGTTACGGCTGCTAGCTACGAGGGCGCCTCAGACGGCTCGACCACGGCTCGGGCTAGTGCCGGAGGGACATAGTGTTTGGCACCTCTTAGTGCCCTAGCGGGTGGGGGTGAGACACCCACCGACTTGCGTCGGTATCGAGTTCGCTTCTAAACGCGTGAATCTATGGAAGGCCCGAACAGAACGACGTTCGCTTTTATACTAGTCGTGATCAACCCCACTCGCCAAAGTCATAGCGCCGCCCTCCAACTACACAATAACAAGTAATGGCGGAATAGGCGGTGGATTTGACCACGTTGAATTACTTACTCGTTATTAATATACGTTATACAATATTATTTATTACTTATATTTAACCTTACTATTTATAACAATATTATACTTATTATATGATTCCGGAAATACGTCAATTCCTTTCTTTTTACATAACAATATCATATAATTCTCGATTTGATCGATAATAAACACACATTTATTCACTTTTAACGTTAGGTTAGGGGTTCCTTGGAACCCCTAATCTAACAAGTGCCTAACGGCGGACGAAGCCTGAGATTTTGGAGGAGATTGAGAGGTTCTGTGATCAGTTATACACCTATTGTTTTTAAACTTTCGCGATTTGAACACATACGGTCTTATTCATAAAAAGTTATAGCATGTCTAAAGACTTGCTATAGTACGTCTTAGGAAAATGGTATTCATAACAGCATTTTAGCGCTAAAACGTGCTATAATCCTTCTATAAAGTTATAGAGCCGAGAACCCTACTTTAGCGGTGTTTTAAGGCAAATATGGCCGACTCTTAACAGCTGATTCGTGTCAAAATGGCGTTGTGACATATTCAACTTACCTTTTTTTTTGGTTTCCATTCGGTAATGTCACCATAATTTCGCCAATGTCCAGCGTTTGAGCGTTGAGAGTATTTTTGTTATATTATGTTCTTAATTCTTCCATCTTCTTCATAGCTTCTGAGAATTATGAGCTTGATTGTCGGAAAACACGTAAAATCGAGGTACCAGAATTCTTGCTTCAAATATTCCAAACATTTGAATCTATGTGAATATAGTGAGTAAATATTATGTAGTGTATAAAAACCAATGTAATGTTTGGTGTTGATGGTAAAAGAATAAAACATGTTGAGATGAAAGTAATACACATCGACGAAAGGTGTAATATAAGTAGGAGTGATCCTTTTACGTTCGGAATTTATTTCTAATTTCTTTCTTTTACATTTTCTATACTAATATTATAAAGAGGAAAGATTTGTTTGTTTGTTTATTTGTAATGAATAGGCTCCGAAACTACTGGACCGATTTCAAAAATTCTTTCACCTTTGGAAAGCTACATTATCCCCGAGTAACATAGGCTATATTATATTTAAAAAAAAATTAGGAATCCTTACTAAAACTCCAATAATGTAACATAAGGTGTAAAAAAAAAAGACCTGAAAATTCCTTACGTCGCGTGCGCTGCGAAAACTATTGATGATAGAACAAAATCATTTACTACGACTTTGCAGAACTCATCATTATCTACAAAAAGTGTCGCGAGTCAATGAAATAAAATAAAGTGCCGCGCGGCTCACTCGCGCGATCGGCTCCCTACGCAGCGGTCGTGTGCGTGATCGTATGATTTTAGCTTGAAAAATTTTGAATTCGCTTTTAATTCGTTTCGTAGGTAAATAAGTATATGATAATAAATATTATATTTTAATGTAACTTTTCAAACTGCTTATAGTAGTATTTTATGGGTATTCATTCCTGTTCAAAATTTAAGCAAAAATTTAGTAAAAGGTAGTTTTCTACGCCCATATTTTTAATTTTCTTTCAATAAGTACCTACTACTTACCTGACAATAAATATTATATTTTAATTATTCAAACAGCTTAGTACTTCATACAGTTCAATAAGCAAAAATTTAGTAAAGTCTGTTTAATTATTTATTTCCTTCTATTTTTCATTTTGTAATGCCCTAAAATGCCAAAAAGATCAAGATATCAACTTTCTAAACATAGTTCCCAGGCGAGGGCAATAAAAATACGGCGTAATGAGGAATCTTCATCAGAAACTGAAAATCGCCTTGCAAGTCGGAGAGAATACGCGTCGCAATCGCGTGCTAGAGAGTCCAGTAGTATCGAGCGTTCGCAGCGGCTTGCTGAACAAAATTTTATCACTGGCCCAGCAGCTGGTCAACTAGCTCATATACCGAGGATACCGATGATTCCAACTGATCTGCCAATTCCTTTTAAACGACTTCAGTTTCCGGTGAAATCATCTTTCGCGTTAACTATTAACAAGTCCCAGGGCCAAACCTTTCGAATTATTAGGGATCGACCTACGAAAAAAATGTTTCACTCATGGCCAACTGTATGTTGGCCTATCACGTGTCGGAGCTCCTGAAAATCAATTTATTTTGCTGCCACAAAATAAAACTACTTCAAATATCGTTTACAGGGAAGCTCTGACTCACTAAAACTAATGGCTTTTTTTTTGTAAATAATATTATATATGTATAAAATTTTAAAATAAAAAATACAAAAAAACATTAATAAAAAAAAAACATAAAAAAAATTCAAACTCCCTTTATAATTTTACTTTTTTTTAAACCCGATACAAAAAAAGGGTGTGTGTGTGTATGTACCCGTGCGAAGCCGGGGCGGGCCACTAGTTTCTTATAAAATACAAGAAATTAATGAGAGAACAAACGAACACCACTACGTTTTAGTAATATAACTTTAAATTTCCCCGCTTCATAACTTCACAGTGTATGTCATTTTTTTTTATTCTGTAACATTGTCTATGGTTCCACCATCAAACTCGTTTTATCTGTGGACGATTCTGTCAGTTTGTCCATAAAATCGATCGATTTCATTATAATGGCAACATTTTGATCTTAAAACTGATATTAGTAATACTTTAGTTATAGAAGGCTTATAGAGCGTTTATGAATACGGAATTTTATAGAACGTTTTATAAGCTTATCGAGCGTTTTAACTAATGAGTGTTTTAAGTCTTCTATAAGCATTTATTATGAATAAGACCGATAATGTTTATAATGTATCTACAGGACTTAATCACGATGGTTTTCGGTTATCGGCGTCGTGGAATCCAGTCATTAATATATGTACGCATCGCGGAGTGAGTTCGGAGAAGCCTGGTGATACGGTTAGTGTTGTGTGTCGTGGTGGTAACCCTGCGATTTTTGAAGACCAAATGAGGGTAGATCTAGATCCCCTCATTTCGCAATGAGACGACCCGCAATTTCTTCAGTCTTCTCGTGACCACGGCGGTTGTAACGCTGCCGAAACGTCGAGGTATTTAAACAATGAATTAAATCGTGATTAAGTCCTGTAGATACATTATAAACAATTAAACACCTCTACACAAGCACAACTTGTCGTTAGCATGGCAAAAGACCCCAGAGCCAAGCTGACCCGACACTTTACCGAAGATATTCCGGAAGTCAGCCTGTATGAGATTAGGATTGCCCTCAAACAACTTAAAAACAACAAGGCACCTGGCGACGACGGAATTACGACTGAGCTTCTGAGAGTGGGTGGAAAACCGATACTTAAAGTCCTCCAGAAGTTGTTCGACTCCGTCATACTTGATGGTAATACGCCAGAAGCGTGGAGCAGAAGTGTGGTGGTGCTCTTCTTCAAAAAAGGTGACAACACCTTGTTGAAGAACTACAGACCCATCTCACTTCTGAGCCACGTTTATAAGTTGTTTTCGAGGGTAATCACGAATCGTCTCGCACGCAGGTTTGACGACTTCCAGCCACCCGAACAAGCCGGTTTCTGAAAAGGCTATAGTAGTATAGTACCATAGACCACATCCATACGCTTCGGCAGATTATACAGAAAACCGAGGAACCGAGGAGTATAATCGGCCACTATGTATAGCGTATGTGGACTATGAAAAAGCCTTCGCTTCCATCGAGACCTGGGCAGTGCTTCAGTCTCTTCAGCGATGCCGCATTGACTATCGCTATATCGAAGTGTTGAAGTGTATTTACAGTAAAGCCACAATGTCTGTCCGATTACAAGACCTGTGCAAAAACATATCCAGCTACAGAAAGGCGTGAGACAAGGAGATGTGATATCTCCGAAACTGTTCACTGCCGCGCTGGAAGATGTTTTTAAGCTACTGGACTGGAACCATTGAGGACAAATAACTAAAGTATAGAGTGCTAACACCACACTAGACGCCCAGTGCGCGTCGTAGGCAGATGATGTATAGCTACATAGCTATGTACGTTGGGGATTACTAGGGATGGGCACGCGAGCAACGCAAAATCATTTTGTTGGCGATTGATGCAGGTTCAGCGCGGTACAAACATCTATAAATATAATTATTTCGTGCGATAACGTCTAAAATATAAGTACCTAGATATATTAGTTTTATAGAGTTAGTGCCCGTGCAGGTTTAAGTTTTTCTACATGCAACTTACATTTGTACAATATTAATATGTAAATATTTGACATAAAATGTGTATGATTGGATATGTATGTCAATTAGTATACGTGCAATTAGTAGTAATTAGTATTACAATTTAATCCAATTAGCTATTCATCAAGATAAACAATGAAATTTTTATTTATAAATCAAATAATAATATTATGTTAATTAGATAATTAGAAGAATTTCGAATATAACTTCAAACAATTTTCCAAATACGAAATCGTCTGTGGAATAACTTTTTATAGATCACACAAATTTCCTCATTCACCTCTTCTAAAATAGCCATTACGATTCGATAAGATTAGCTTATTCATTCATTTATTTTATTGCGTTGTAGGATCTTCATGTTGCGATACGCTACTCACTTGTGAACTGTACTAAAGCACGGTGCGAACGATTTTTGAATAGTAGCGCGTATTTTAGCTACTAAATTACTCTCTACTAGACTAATTTACTAGCCTAATGCGAACAAGCCTTTAAGACGTGATATCGTAACATTACATAATATTATGTGTACTTCCAGTTTACTCTATAATACTTTCGCATTAAAAAAATTGGTTGCCTGTAAAGTCGGTATACGGGCGAAAGTTTTACGTGACAACGACTTTGAGTGGTAAAATAATTTTACGGAAGGGACGCGTGCCTTTCACTTTTTATGTCTGTCTCTCTCGCTCTTAGGCGGGCTAACCATGCCCGAGTGGAAGGGACGCGTGCCTCTCACTCGCTCTCGTTGTGAGCGCATGACGTGTGCGGAGCGTAACGCAGTTTCTTGAAGTGTCACCCGGCAAACCAATTTATAAGACGTTGTCACGTCAAAATTAAGTATACAGCGTGTCGCTTTGGTGCCGACATTAAATGAATACACAGGTAGGGTTACTGACCAGTAATCATACAAAAGGTGTGAAAAAAAAAATATTCTCTTATTTGAAAAAAAAAAATTTCTAACAAACTTAATAATTGTATCAAGCGATCGAACGAAAAGCATCCTGTGCACTAGATTCATTCACCAACGTCAGATGTGTGCGTGATTTACGTTCGCTTTTCATAAAACAAGCTGGCAACGTCGCACTGCAGAAAGTACCTATCTGCAAGCGGCGCGCGGGCGCACGGTGTGCAACACCGCCCCGGTCGAGAGGGTAGGTACTTACACAATGCGCTATAATTTGGAACGGGGACTCCCCGTCAACTTTATGCCTGTTCATCACTAATAAATCGAATACCTACCAAATAATAAAGCTAATAAAATAACAAAGTAAATAGGTAAATGCGTAGGTAGGTATCTATTGTAACTTTGGCGAAACATTACAAAATGATTGCTTTTTGAAGTAAGATGCGTTGTCAGAATCAACAACACTTCGCATAAACAGCCCATCAAATATTCCCACCGCTGGGACTCGGGGACTTCTCTCGCACGGAAAAGTCAAGGCCATAATCCACCACGTTGGCCAAGTGCGGTTGGTGGTTAACATAAACATGACCTCGAAAGATTGTAGGTAAGTACATGTCGGTTTTTCACGATGTTTTAAGTTAGCAGCATTACGCACATGACTTTGATAAGACAGTTTGTGCGCGTAGGATTTGAACGCGGGACTAGACCAGCACTTGGTAATAACAAAGGGCATTACCGTTTTTAGCGTGAAAGCTGCTGAAATGGTTGGTACCTGCAACTTTCTTTAAAATAAAATGAAAAAAAATTCTCGCAATACGATTTCAATTTCGTAAACAATCTAACCAATAAACCCCTTTGAGAGAAAAAGTAATTTTGTTTAAAATCGAATTAAACCGTTGTACTTACCTTTCCTACTGGCGGAACGGCAACGCGCGCCCGGCCTGAACGGGCGCGCGAAACGGTCGAAAACATGCTCTGGGCCGATTTTCAAAATCCTATTGTAGGACTTATCAGACTAAAATCACATGTGCATAGGTACACTCAGAAAACACTGTACGTTTGACGTCACTAATTAAATAACTATTCACAACACAATCAGTGTCACACACAAACAAAACGAAAAGCAGGCTAATCTTATTGACACTGACTCTAAAAATAAATTACACTAACAGAACGAACAAAATTAACATGTAACCGTCTTTTTCGGGAATAATTAGATTACAAAATTCCCTAGTTAAGGGTTTAAAGTAAAAGTTTTAACGCGCCATTTAAAGAAATGTGTCAGGGACTACGGTCAACTTCGCATCCCGGCAGCTAGCGCAAAACTAGTGAAAAATAAAAGAAAGAAAGAAAGACTACATTTAATCATTTAACATTAGTTAATAGGTCTCTTTCGTGGATGGTTACGTCCCATCTCTAATGACGCGGCGGGAGCGCGGTGCGAGGGCGGTCCTGCGCGTGCCCGCCTCCCGAACGTCTCCTTCACCCCGCGATTCCCGGATTAGTTTTCAATAGTTTTTATAAAAATAAGTAAAATAATCGACTTACCGATGAAATATGATACTGGATTTCAATTGTGTGCGTTTTCTAGTATCTTTTTTGCAAGCTCGAACTGCAATTTCAGCATTTTAATAACAATATTTGAAAAAAATCCCTCGAGAAACGCACTTTACTAGTGATCGAGTACGACTACAGGCGCTCGCGGCGGGAACGTCGTTTTGTTCTCACTCGTGCCTACTGTTCCCACTTCGTTGTGCTTGCTCTATAGTACTTATATGTACTCAATGACTGGAACGGATATGGCATCAATATCAACGGCGAATGCATCACTCACCTTCGGTTTGCCGACGACATAGTTATTGTGGCGGAGTCGCTGGAGTATCTCGGTGCTATGCTCCGGGACCTCAGTAGAGTATCCCAACAGGTAGGTTTGAGGATAAATATGGACAAGACGAAAGTCATGTCGAATGTTCATGTCTCACCTGTACCGGTTATTGTTGGGAATACCACACTCGAAGTTGTTGACTAATACGTCTACCTGGGTCAAAAGATCCAATTAGGTAAATCCAACTTCGACAGAGGTCCAGCGAAGGATCCAACTCGGATCGGCAGCGTTCGGGAAACTTCGGCACATTTTTGAGTCCAGAATACCCCAATGCCTAGAGACGAAAGTCTTTAACCAGTGCGTGTTGCCAGTGATGGCTTATGGAACTGAGACATGGTCCTTAACTGTGGGCCTCATAACGAAGCTCAAAGTCACACACCGAGCTATGGAGAGGGCTATACTCGGAGTCTCTTTGCTCGACAGAATTCGTAATGAGGATATTCGCAAAAGAACGCAAGTGGCCGACATAGCTCAAAGAGTAAGCAAGCTGAAGTGGCCATGGGCAGGCCACATCGCTTGCAGAACTGACAACCGATGGGGAAGAAAGGTTCTCGAGTAGCGACCACGAACCGGAAGACGCAGTGTTGGAAGGCCTCCCACTAGATGGACAGATGACCTCATAAAGGTCGCTGGAAACCGCTGGTTGCAGGTTGCGCAGGACCGTTCGTTGTGGAAATCTAGGGGGGAGGCCTATGTCATAGAATAATATAAATAGAACTGACACTCCCCATCCCCCGCCAATTTCAGGCTTCCTCACCCCTCAGGCCGTTTCGGATACGCTAGGAGCACTCAACGAAGGGCTGGTATCGAACATCTAATTCCTAACGAAATATCATCATGGTGGGTTGTTGTGCTGTTTACGGCTGTCCGTCAACTAAACGGGACAAGATTAAAAGCTTTATTTAATTTCCTAATCATAAAATAACGTAAGATTAGAAACTTTTCAATAACGTTGCTTTATAATATTACAAGCTTTTGGGGCCAGATGGTGTTGTGTGTGTTGTCTACCAATATTTATTTATTTATAATAACGAAGTCATTTTTAACTCAAAGTACGTAACTTACACAGCCAGTAACTTACGTGCCCAAGCACGGATTGATAATGCCTGGAGGAATAATTATAGTGACTGAATAAAGTTTCCTTCATGGGTAAGTGTAAAATAAAATGCGAATGTGCACCTACTAACAGAAATAGATATCTAGGTACCTGATCTAATCTGTCATCGGTTTCGTTTCATTTTACGCGGCAATACAAACACCCACAGATTTCTGAAAGAATTTAGAAATCTGTGCAAACACCCTTTTAATTAGAATAGTATAATTTGGGTCCATTCTATTTATGTAACTCAACATTATAGCAAGTTTATCGACTACGTCACCAGGTGAACTCAAGGGGCACAACTATTCAATAAAACAAGTCAGTAGCCCTAGCGCTAACGCACACATTCACGCGTGTACGAACGACATCTGCGTAGTTGTGTGAAGAGTAGGTAGCTCCACAGCGGCGTTTGTATGGAATTTTAGTGGAGTGTCCGGGTGTGCCTATGTTCAGCAGTTGACGTCTTGCGGTTGATGATGATGATTACTTCTTTTCGCTTTTCTAGAGCAGTAATTGTCATAAAACGAAAATTTGCATAGTTACAGAGAATAAACTATTATCAGTTTTAGTAGGTAAATATTAACTAGGTTGGCCACACTGTAGTAGCTGTGTGAGTTTAAAAATTATTAAAACTTACGTTATTTTATACTTAGAAAATTTAAAAAGCTTTTAATCTTGTTCCGTTTAGTTGACGGACAGCCGTAAACAGTACAGCAACCCACCATGATGATATTTCGTTTGGAATGTTAGGCAAACTGGGAAAGTGCCGAAGTCATGGAAGCTTGCTAACGTGCAACCTGTGCCCAAAAAGGTAGTCGTGCTGACCCTGTCAACTACAGGCCCATCTCAGTCACGTCCATACTCTGCAAGACTATGGAACGTGTCTTAAACCACAGGCTCCTGACATACCTAGAATCGAACGACCTCCTCAGTGACCGGCAATACGGGTTTCGCCGGAACCGGTCCACCGGGGATATTCTAGCGTATGTCACCCATATCTGGGTGTGAAGCCATCGAGAAACACGGGGAAGCACTTGCAGTCTCCCTGGATATCTCGAAGGCTTTCGACAGGGTTTGGCACGATGGCCTTATAAGCAAGCTTTCTATCTGGCTATGGTTTGTCTCCTGGGTTTAATGCGTGGATATCGGACTTCTTGAGGGATCGATCCATACGAGTCGTCATTGATGTCTGTTCGTCGGATCAAATGGCTATCAATGCTGGAGTTCCTCAGGGGTCGGTACTCTCTGCGACGCTCTTCCTGCTACATATCAACGATCTGTTGAAGCCCGGTATTTTTGGGTACGCAGATGATAGCACCGTCGTAGAGGGTTATATATCTAGCGCAAGAGCCAGTGGGCAACAAACTCAGCTACTGAGAGAGAATATGATCGAGCGTTTGAACTTGGTCCTTCAGGCAGTCTCTAAATGGGGCGATGCCAATTTGGCCAGGTTCAACGAAGGAAAGACACAGGCGTGTTTGTTCTCCGCTAAAAGGAGTCCGTTCCAACTGGCTCCTACTTTTCGAGGCGTATCCGTGCCGGTCACTGACCATCTTGAGGTTTTGGGCGTTTATTTGTCATCGACGCTCAATTTTGGCACGTATATTGAGTCTAAGGCTAAATTAGCCGCAAAAAAACTTGGTGTCCTCTCAACGGTGCGAAGATACTTCAATTCTGAACAGTTGCTCACGTTATACAAAGCACAGATTCGCTCCTGTATGGAGTACTGTTCGCACCTTTGGGATGGATCGGCTAAGTATCAGCTGGAGACTCTGGAATCGATTGAGAGACGCGCCAAAAGACTCATAGGCAATGACACTCTTGTGCGTAAAAGACTTCAAAGTCTTGATCATCGCCGCAAAATTGCTAGCTTATCGGTATTTTATCGGATACACTTCGGAGAGTGTGCAACTGATCTGCATGATCTAATTCCACCTTGCCCTTTCTTCTATAGGACTTCTCGTTCCACAAAAGGGCGACATCGTTTCATGGTTGATGTTTCAAAAACACGAACGAAGCGATTTGACTCCACGTTTGTGATAAGAACGTCTAGGTTGTGGAATGCGTTGCCTGAGTGGGTTTTCCCCGATGGTTACAATCTTGGTGTCTTCAAATCGAGAGTGAGTCGGTTTCTTCTAGGTAAGCACGCTCTATCGTAGATCGCATCATCGCTTAACATCAGGCGAGATGGTGGTACTTGACCACCTAAAAAAACCTTGACGAACCTATTCTAGTTAAAAAAAAAAAATTAGGTAGATTTTCGATACCAGCCCTTCGTTGAGTGCTCCTAGCGTACTCGAAACAGCCTGAGGGGTGAGGAGGCTTGAAATTGGCGAGGGTTAGGGAGTGTCCGTTCTATCTATGTTATCCATGACATAGGTATCTAGATAGTTTGTGGTCTGGAATAGCTTATTATAGAGGCTCCTTTTCTTCGCGGAAAATTCGTCGGATACTTTTAGTTGGAAATAAAATCAATCGTAAAGTTCGACCTCATGCAACCGGAGTCCAAGCTCCGTAACATATCGCACCTTTAGAATTAAAGTGGTTTAAACCAAAAGTTCTTGTTTTTTGGTAAACGCAAAATAGTATTGAATAAATAGCCATCTTTTGTGTTAAGCACTTGATGACGCAACATTTTGTTATTTTTAATTTTTTTTAGGACTAAACGAGCCCATTCTTTATAAATGGGAAAATGCATGCTTTTAATGGCTGCCACCACAAAATGGCGAATTATATAATTTTTTTCACTACTACCGCAATATGGGTATCAAACGAAAGGGCTTGACTAGTAGAATACTTTGCACTATGACAAATTTCAAATCCAAGATGGCCGCTACCACAAATTGGCGAATTACATTTCTTTTTTCACAACTTCCTTAATATGGGTATCAAATGAAAGGGCTTGACTAGTAGAATGTTGTACAGATAACAAATCTAAGGTAGTCGGGGGTTAATCAAAATTTTTAATTTTGTTCTTGTTTGGTCGGGGGTTAAGGAGAGCCACTGTATCGTCGATCGGCGTCGCGTCGTGCTCTCTTCGCCTTCGGTTTTGCGAACAATAACTCTCCTTACGACCACCTAAATGATATACTTATGGTTTTATATCCGTGGTTTTGAGATTATTCTCTTTAACTAAAAGTGAATATTAGGAAGCAATGTTAATTCTTACTAATAATAAATAAATATTGGAGGATATTTCACACACAACACCACCTAGCACCAAACTAAGCTTTTTTTTAGTTAGGCGGTGTGTGGCATTCGACTGCCTGGCTAAAACTTATGCATTTATGAGTTTTTTTTCTATGATAAGTTTGTGTTTGACCGTTATCTCGATAATGTGGTCGACGATGCGTGGTTACCTAGAAGAAACCGTGAATTGATTTCTCAACTTAAAGACGCCAAGATTGTAATTATCGGGAAAATAAATGAATGTAGCTTATTTAACCCACAGAAAGTTTTTATTTCTGTGGTGATTCCAGGTTTCATCCTAATAAAAAAACGAGTAGGATATCATAAAAATGATACGAAGTATAAGTATGTCAACATAATTATGATGCTAATAACTTGCACTCAGTTGGACCGTTACAAATGTGCTGAATCTTATTATTTTATACTCGTCTATATTTTATGTTATACTCGTCCACATAGGTCTCCTGGTGGTTCATATGACCCATAAATTTTATTCACGGGCCTGTAGTTTATAACTTAAAATTTAAAACAATGGCAGAGGTGACTAAAAAAATTTGTTTGTCAGTTGGACAGCTAATAAAAATGTTGTACATGTATTTTTCTTTTGTTTTATCTACAAACAAAAGTGACGATGATACAGTGCTTAGAAGTGTGACGTCACTTGATGGTACGATTACTGTGATATCTCAACTCCGGAAATTCGATGATCTTTATGTTTGTAGATTTTTGAATTTGATAAAACAAAAAATACTTGTCCCATACATGGACGAATAAAAAAAGATTTTTTAAACCATATTATTCCATGACCTAGCTGATGGATAATTAAAATGGTTTATCTTTTGATCCAGTATTCATCTCTAGGTATTGCGGTGGGGCTTGTTGAGCTTTTGTGTATGTAATACACATACTTGTTGCAGAGAGGCATCAGCTGCTACGCATAAAGACGTTGAAAAGGCGTTGGAGGAGCAGAGAAAGATGTATGACGACAAAATGAATAAGCTTCTTGAGGAGATGAAACGAACGGCTAATACATCGCCTCCTCAGCAGGCCAGCTACCGGCCCATGGCTACGGCGGCCCTACAGCAACAGGTCCCTAATGAATTGTAAGTTATTTCGAATTTTCAACAAAAACATTTCAAAGCAAACGGTTTTTAGGGTTCCGTAACCAAATGGCAATATACGGAACCCTTATATAGATTTGTCCTGTTTGTCTGTCTGTCTGTCTGTCCGTCCGTCCGTATGTCACAGCCACTTTTCTCCGAAACTATACTATTGAAACTTGGTAAGTAGATGTAATCTGTAAACCGCATAGAATAAATTAAGAATTTTGATACAAACAAGAACAAAATTAAAAATTTTGATTAACCCCCGACTACCTTGGATGTCGGATTATCTGTATAACGTTCTACTAGTCAAGCCCTTTCATTTGATACCCATATTAAGGAAGCTGTGAAAAAGAAATGTATTTAGCCATTTTGTGGTAGCGGCCATCTTGGATTTAAATTTGTCATAGTGCAAAGTACTCTACTAGTCGAGCCCTTTCTTTTGATACCCATATTGAGGTAGTAGTGAAAAAAATAATACAATTCGGCATTTTGTGGTGGCGGCCATCTTGAATTTGAAATTTGTTATAGTGTTTAGTATTCTACTAGTCAAGCCCTTTCATTTGATACCCATATTGAGGTAGGTTGAGAAGAAATATTTTGTCCACCATTTTGTGGAGGCGGCCATTTTGAATCGATATTAACCAAACATAGCTAAGAACATCCGCACGGATATCAACCTTCAAATAAAAAAAACCGCTTTGAAATCAGCCCATTCGTTTGAGCTCTACGGTGCCACAGACAGACACACAGACAGACAGACAGACAGACATCGACGTCAAACTTATAACACCCCTTTTTTGGTCGGGGGTTAAAAATAGAAAAATACAAAAAATTATGGGTGTCATACATAGAACTGAAACTAAAAAAAAAATAATTTGATCAATACCATACGTGTCGGGTATACATATGGATGGATATATGGATAGGTTTAAAAAATGATATTGAGGTTCCAACATTTTTTTTGTAAACTGTATAGTTTGCGCGAGTGACTCTTCCAAAGTGGTAAAAAGTGTGTCCCTATAACTTCTAAAATAAGAGAATGACAAAAATAAAAAAAGTGTATGATGTAGGTACGTTACCATGTAAACTATCAACGAAAATTGCTTTGAATGATATCTAGTAAGTAGTTTTATTTAAATACGTCATAAATTGACTGACTATTGTTAAAACACTGATTAAAGTAACAACGAAGTACAAGAACTTTTGTATTAAGTTACTTGCTGCTACGGAAGCCTTCATGGGCGAGCCCGACTCGCACTTGACAACTTTTTGATGTTACAATACAAATACTGCAAACTTAAAACTAATAAGACTTCGGTAGAATTGAAATTAATTGTCAGAATCCTACTAATAAGTATTATAAATGCGAAAATTTAAATGTTTAGATGTAATATGTTGCTCAATCATCTCGGAACAGCTGGACGGAAATAGCACTTAGGATACTTTTTATCACGGGAAAATTACGAGAACAAGAACTACTTACGTAGGTAAAACCGCGAAGTGCTACTAGTTAGTGTATAAATAAATGTTGTTGGTGGATTACACGTGACCTTGAAACTTTCTAGATACATGTCGGTTTCCTCGCGATGTTTTCCTTCGTCGTTTTTAAAACAGCGGGATTGCGCACGTGACCATATGCCTGAAGGCCGCAAAACTGTAGATAAATCACAAAAAACTATCATTAAAGCATTTTAACGGACGGGGACGGCATTATCGCTTGCAGTGATATGTAACCGTGGGACATTCCTACATAGAGAACTACCAGGCGCGGTCGTAGCCCCAATTTGTTTGGGCCACCATTCATCAATAATAAATCACAGCCTCAATTTTCGGGTTGTCTCACCAAGAACAATACAATATGCCGAGTAAAGAAGAGTTTACTAGTAGCGCACTGCGATTTTACCCGCGTAGTTGTTGTTCCAGTTATTTTCCCGCGGTAAAAATAGCCTAATATACTATTTGAAATTTTGTACATTTGTGGATTACACGGTTTTTTAGCCATTATAGGTTCGCACTTGACGACAATCTCGCTTTGATGTTAAGCGACGATGCGGTCTACGATGGAGCGTGCTTACCTAGAAGAAACAGATTCACTCTCGATTTGAAGACACCAAGATTGTACTATCGGGGTAAACCCACTCAGGCAACACATTCCACAACCTAGACGTTCTTACCGAAAACGTGGTGTCAAATCTCTTCGTTCGTGTTTTTGGAACATCAACCATGAAGCGATGTACCTACCTATACGATTTTGGGAAGGAGGTTATGTCCCCTGTGACCTTGAACCTGGATGACGTATCCTTTAAAGACGCCTTTCTTGGAACATAGCAGTTTGTGATGTTTTCCTTCACCATTGAAGCCTGTGTAAATAAGTAGATAATTTGTCTAGCTGTCGATATTGGAGATTATCAGAAACCTATTATGGAAGTCCAACTCTCATTTGACAATTAAATTGATTTCAAAACCATTTATTGTGCACTACCTACTGTCTAACATTAATGCTGGAAAACATTTTAATATGTGTAACTAGCAGCGCCCCCGCGAGTTTCACTCGTTATCCCGTTACTTTCCTGGGATAAAAATAGCCTATGTGTTATTCCAGACCATTATCTATCTATGTACCAAATTTCGTCCAAATCCCTTCAGTACTTTTAGCGTTAAAGAGTAACAAGTAAAGAGTAATAGATCCATACATTCTTACAAACTGCTATACTTAATATATATTTATATAATAGTAGGTTAGTATCATATGTACATCCGTACGTGTTGTTTCTGTCAGTATGTGGCACTTTATCTCTGGTGTACAAATAACAATGTTATTTTATTTAAACATTGATATTAAGTCAGTGTAAGTAGGTAGGTAACGAATAAACAAGGTAACACAGATAACACAGTCCGTCGGCTACCTAAAGAGAGCGGTTATGGCTTCGCTATTGCACTCTCTTTAATTAATAATACCCTCTTTACAATGACTGCAAATGCACTAATTTTGTTAACGGCATTGTTTTAAGCTATCAAGCTTAGTATTGCCCAAAGGCGTAGGCACTATTATAGTTTCGTAGTTGGTCGACAGTAAAAACTGTACCTACTTTAGACTACAAATAAAGAGTACATCGTATCGAGCTAGTACCTACTATTTCTACCTACAATACAGGGTTACTGGTAATCAGCCCTCATTTGTTTAAGGAAATGTTCTGTATATAAACATTATTCAACAATTTAAGTAATTGTAGAACAACTTTTTGTTCTACAACTTTTGCTAAAACTCAATGCAACAAGAACAAAATTAAAAAAAAATTATTAAACCCCGTCTACCTCGGATTTCTTATCTGTACAACATTCTACTAGTCAAGCCCTTTCATTTGATACCCATATTACGGGATATGTGAAAAAAGAAATGTATTTCGCCATTTTGTGGTAACGGCCATCTTGGATTTGAAATTTGTTGTAGTGTATAGTATTCTACTAGTCAAGCCCTTTAATTTGATACCCATATTGAAGTAAGTTGTGAAGAAATATTTTGTCATCTTGAATCGATATTAACCAAACATAGCTAAGAACTTCAGAACTGAACTTCTAAAACCCTCAAATAAAAAAAAAACGCATCGACTTGTTACGAAGAGTTCGATGCTTTTAGACCGGGCAAATATACTTTTTTTAATGTTTAGACACTACTGCTTGGCGGTAGAATAATTGGTATAATATTTTCTACGTAACCCTATGTAATGATATCTCCACGACCCATATTAGTCCAGAAACGACTATGTCGCGGCACGTTTTGGAATCATAGATTATATTTTATGGTTATTTATTCTAAGTCTAAACCATATAATCCTGGTAAACTTGTTTCGTTCATAGGGAGCGGCGTTTTTTAAATAAACCAATACATTATATACATGGACGTATAAAAAAAATTTATACGTCCATGTATATACCTAGATATAAGCCAAGATATGGTGCTTCCTCACGTGGACTCTGCATAAAGTCCTACCACTATTTTTTAACATCTGGCAATTTGTTGTCAAACCCTACGCTTTACCTAATAGGTAGGTATAGCATAAGCAATAATTCTTATGGTTGTTTTATCTTGCTTGTTGACAGAAATTTGTAGAGAGAGTACCTAGTTGAATTTTAAACACAGGCAGTTGCCTGTATAAAAACGGAACTAAGACATAGAATGTTGCATACCATCAGGCACATGTCCTGATCGTCTCGTCACTCTTTATTTAAAAAAAAAAAAATAGAAACGAATTATCCGTGAATAGAATTTTCTCTGAATAAATTAGCCTATAAACGAATAGACTCATATCTGAATAGGTACCTTTCAAATTAGAACCAGATCCGTCCATAACATAAAAATATCTGAACATCCATCATTGAAGTTCGCCGGGTCAGCTAGTAGGATAATAAAATTAAATTGAATCAGTCATTCTAGTCTCCCGAACTACGAGTAGGTATATAGTACCTATTGAATCTGCTTTGTATTTTTTTTCACGATTTGAAATTGCGTCTTGTCCCCGTAATATCCCAAGATCCCAACTGTAAAATGAAGTCTATGCGGTTTTCCAAAGTATAATATAAACTGTGTTCCAGAGTCAATGTAAACCAGATCCATTCAGCTGCGCTAATGTGACTGAGCAACAACACATATAAACTTTAACATTTGTAATATTAGTAGAAAAATCAAATTAGTCGACCCGAACGAAGTTTTTACATTTTTTTTGTTTCAGTTTGGAACGCCAGCGCAATTCTTACAACTATAATCAAAACGCCCTTCACAGCCTCTCTCAGGGCAGCAGTTCCCTGTATCCGACATTGAATCAAGATTTTTCTACGAATGGACCTCAAAATTACAGCCAAGTGCAAACAAACCCTTCAATGGTTAATCAAGGTGGGAATACTAACGGCCCCTATCTATTCCAACCACCGAAACCCCAACAGCATCCGCAAAGGTACATTTTTATTTGATTGAGTGACAAGACTAGCAAGAGCTTTCAAAATACTGCTTTTCGCTGTAATTTGCCCTCGGACAACAATAATGTTAGCAATTTTTGCTTGGCGTTAGAAAGACTGCCTAAGATGTGATACTTCCCCAGGCGGACTCTGCAAACAGTCCTACCCTTACAAAAATGTATTTATAGTTATATGAAATGGAATAGCCGAATTGCTATAGGTAGTTTTAAAGTTTTTTTTCGTAAGTGGGATACCTGATTTCCCTTTTCTCGTAATCCAAGAAATATGTACAAAAATAATGTAATTGTAATGACAAAGGTCACGGACCCCGGAGTATGTGGAGTGGCTAAATTTAATAAAAAAAAAAGTGGGATACCTACTCGTCGCTAAGATGCTAAGCAAAGCGTTCGCGCAGGTTCTCAAATGGACCATAAAAACGGGTATTTGTTTGCAAATGTGTCTGGGGTCTAGGGAATTATCACAGATTAGGAGATTGGTGGATATTCTTCACAGAAGACTAACTAGCCCCGAACTAAGTAAAGCGCATATTCTGGAAGCCAGGTAGTTGATATTATACTTACATTACATATTTGTAAATACTAAATACATATTAATGAGACATAGAGACACAGAAACAGAATTAATATAAATTGAACCTCTATCCTCAACTCCCAGGGATAAGTGTTGTGAACACATTTACGTTTGTGAGTTTATAAAATTATGACAAATAGGTTCTAGGTAATTAGGCAATTCTTGGAAATATTAAAAAATATTGGAAATGTGTGTAAGTATATGTACGTAACTTTCAGAAACACGTTGGTACAGCCTTCGGCCCCACCTAGAGAATATTCGGCTACAAAGTGAGTACATTGACACACAACACCATCTGACCCCAAACTAAGCAAAGCTTGTACTATGGAAGCCAGATAGCTGATAAAATACTTATATAGTTTTAAATATATCAATATCATATATGTCAAAAGCATACGATGAGGTCAAATTTGACATATTATTAGACAAATTATATGACATGGGAATACGAGGAACAGTTCATGACTGGTTTAGATCCTATTTAAGAAATAGGAAGCAATATGTTGAAATAGAATACTTTGACTTTGACTCCAGGACAATTGACAGAATAAGATCTGCTCCTATTGAGATCAACAACTCCATTCCTCAAGGTAGCGTGATTGGATGTATCCTATTTTTATTTTACATTAACACACTACCCAAAATTTTGACTGAATTTAGCGTTCTTTTCGCCGATGACATTTCGATATTGACATTTTGTAAAAATAATTTAAATCTTAATAAAATATTAACTGACATTTAATGGTATAAATAATTATATGACTGACCACTGTCTTGACTTAAATTTTACAAAAACAAAAATCATACAATTTAGACCCCCACAAAAATCACCCTTGACATTAACTTTTGCTACAATAATAATAGATTAGAATGTGTAAATACGGCTTCACTACTAGGTTTATAGCTTGATACGTATTTGAATTGGAAAAAACACATAAGCAAAATAAAATCAAAATTGTCTAGCTTTTCATATGCATTAAAAGAACTAAGGCGGGCGTCTGACCTAAATACAGCAATAACGGCTTACAATGCGTTTGCTTCGTCGTGGCTCAGATACGGTATTACTCTTTGGGAAATAGTGTGGATGCAGACAGCCTCTTTGTCGCCCAAAAAAATGTATCCGTATCCTGGCTAATATAAAACTCCCGACACAGACATACATAACTTTCACAAACCATATTTTATAAAATTTAAAATACTCTCTCTTACTTCATTATATATTTTAGAATGTTGTAAATTTGTTAGAAAATATAATGAATTCTTCGATAAATTTGCGGACCAACCTCGGAAGACTGCACGAAACATTAGATCTCAATATAGGCACAAACTTGTTGAACCTAAATCCCGGTTAGAAATGCATAGCGCTGGCCCACACTCAATGGCTGCAAAAATATACAATAAGCTACCAAATGACATAAAAGACTTGGAAAAAAATATCCATTTTATTGAATGTCTAAAGAATATATCGCACTAATAATACAATAGTGTTGTAACTCAAAATACATCGAACTTGAGATAACATTATAATCTTACGTAAAATTTAATTCCTCACAAGTCAGTAAAACTGTCGTAAAAATACTGCAAAAAATGAATAAGAGACGGCGCTATAAGACCTTATTAATGACTGACTGGTTACCTACCCTCCGCCGGCAATATTGCGTCATCTTCAGTTGCGACCAACAGTGATCGAGGAAGCACGCACCGTTTGGTGCAATATTTCGAGTTGTAACGTTGTTACTGAATCAGGTATGTAATTTGAATATTTACATTTTGAATAAATACACTGTTGTTGATTTAGGCCTAAACATGGCTGTGTTATTATTCGAGTTATTACACTATTACTGATTTACACAAGCAATTTTGAAACTAATATTTTTACTTATAACACTATTATTGATTCAGTGAGTATTTTTTGATATAATACAGTTTTGTTGAATCAAAACTTTAAGTCATTTTCTGTACAGTTTATTAATAAATTAGCCGTGATTACCTATTTGTGGAATACAGAATTACTTATACTCAATCGAATGTTTGGCAGTGTTATGAGAAAAATACCTACTAAGTAGTATAATTTCATACATTTCGAGTTACGACAGTCTTTGTGACAGACACGCATCAAGTAAGAGTATGTATTGGACTAAATAAATAATTATCTTTGTAGGTTCAATATGCATCGTGGACGTTTACTTGTTGGTATGGAAACAAATACTACGAGTTGTCCCCATGAAAACGAAAATGACGATGGAATCATCGCCGACGTTATTATCATCAGTAAGTTCAATCAATGAACCTACTACTCAGAGAGAAGGCAACGACGTAACGAAAAAACAATCGACCCTTTCGGTGCCATCATCATCTACGATTCATGGTTATGGTCAATTATTTTAACCCGATAACTGAATGCAACCAAATGAAATATTACACCACCCATTTATTCAGATCAGATTTCTCAGATTCCGCTAACAAATTAAAACACCAAGGCTCCTGGCGATGGAATTATGACTGACCTTCTGAGAGCTGGTGGCAAATCGGTACTTAAAGCCCTCCGGAAGTTGTTAGACTCCGTCATACTTGACGGTGATACGCCAGAAGCGGGGAGCAGAAGTGTGGTGATGCTCTTCTTCAAAAAAGGTGACAACACTTTCTTATAAGAGGTTTTCGAGGGTAATCACGAACCGCCTCTCATGTCGGTTTGATGACTTCCAGCCACCCGAACAAGCTGGTTTCCGAAAAGACTACAGTACCATAGACCACAACCATACGCTTCGGCAGATTATACAGAAAACCGACGAGTATGATCGGCCACTAAATAAAACTTATGTGGACTTTGAGAAAGATTCCATCAAGACCTCGACAGTGCTTCAGTCTCCCCAACGATGCTGCGTCGTCTATCGCTATATCGAAGTGTTGAAGTATATGTAGTCGCTGGAGGACCTTAGTAGAGTATCCCAACAGGTAGGTCTCAGGATGAATATAGACAAGACGAAGGTCATGTCAAATGTTCACGTCCCACCTGTGCCGGTTATTGTTGGGAAGGCAATATCATACTCGAAGTTGTTGACGAATATGTCTACCTGTGTCAAAAGATCCAATTAGATAAATCCAACTTCGACAAAGAGGTACAGGAAGGATCGAACTGGGATGGGCAGCGTTTGGGAAACTTGGGCACATCTTTGAGGCTAAAATACCCCAATGCCTAAAGACGAATTAGTGCGTGTTGCCAGTGATGGCTTATGGAACTGAGACGTGGTCCTTAAAGCTCAACTTCAAGTCGTTCTTCTTCAAGTGGCTTTTCATCGAGTAGTTCAGATGAAGGGATTCTGGATAATTTAAGTCCTGTTGCTGGAACCAGTGAGTTGTCTACTGAATTAAATATTTCATCGGTAAACCAAAACTATACTACTAGGACAGGAAGAGGGTACATAACGTCGAATTCTGAAAACACCAGGTAGGCAAACGAATACTGGAACACTGGAAAAGCGTATGAATCGGGAGACAAAAACAAGTAACAGCAAGAAAAAATATTCGATATGTGGCGTTTTGGTATTTATATTTTTTGTTTAAATGTCTAATTTCATGAGCAATGCGAATATTTTTGTGCAATTACGTTAGCAATTGTTAGAATAAATGTAAAAATAATTAAGTATTTTGTTTTGGCAGGTTTATTTTGGAGATCAAGTAGAAGAACTAAGTAAATGTTGAAGAACAAAATGTGTACTTTACCACTTATTTTGTGAGTTGTATTAGAAATTACTGTTTTTGTTAAAGGTTTAATTTTTTAAATGTTAAGCTCCTTTGTAGTATGTATAGGCATGGTGTGGTTGTGTCCCAATGCTAATTTTCTATTACAAACACTAATAAAAATGATCTGGTTTTATTTAAACAAAGGTCTTACCTATATACAAAATACCAAGAATCAGTTGTGTTGCATTTATTTTGTAGTAATTACAAAAAAATCACCTAAAATCGTTTAGAAAATTTTAAAGTCAAACTGTCGTAACACAAAATATTTCATCAATAACGATGTAACTAAAATAGTATTTTATTTTGAACACAGTTTTTGTAATAATACTGTCTTAACTCAAAATTCCTAAATAACTTCACTATTACGATATTTTTTTAATGCTAGTTAAAACATAATATCTTTAATTTTATTTTAAAATCTCACAAAGCTTTTATTTCATTTGTATCTTTAATAGGAATTGAGTAATGCGTTTTTCGTTGATTCTGAAAAATGATCGATTTTGAGTTACAACACTATTGTATTATTAGTGCGATATTAGAGAATAAATGCTATTACAAACTACAAGACTTTTTTCAAGACAATTTTGATGACCTACAAATGAGACGTTCCGATGCCACTTTTGCCATGCCCTTATAGGGCCATATGTAACGAATACAATAACTATAATCACAACACATGATTGTACTGTACCTACATATGACGCAATAAAGATTTGAGTATTGAGTATACATACTTATTATACATATAATACACCCAGACACAAATATTTGAATTCATCACACAAATATTTGAACTGGGTGGGAATCGACCCTCGGCTTCGCAGGCAGAGTTACTACCCACTAAGCCACGAGGTCAGTCTAAATTTATTGTTGTAGTTAAATTATATAAATGTGATTGTCGATATTCTTTTAATACACGCTATCATAAAATTAACACTGCACATTAATTTGTGATTAGTGTTAACATATGGAGGCTTTAAAAAAAAAGTATTTAATCTTTGTTTAGTTCAAGATCCCGATCCCAGTCTCGTCAAAGAGGTGGAGACGTCGATGTTAATTGTCCCACATGCGGGAAAATGTATGGCGAGAGAATATATCAATGCAACCAAGGGCATAGCTCCTGCGACCTGTGCAAGACTCGTCAAGTGCCATGCGGTCAGTGCAGACGTCAGCTAACAGACCGGAGGAATTACGATTTGGAAAAATATATCATGGAGGTCAGTATTCGTAAAAATCGAATTATTTCGGTTTTAAAAACGAAACAACATTAAACTTTTTGTAGAATGAACAAGAAACTTCGCTCCACCTATTTTGGTAAAATTTAGGTATATGAGACACTTTGGGGTTTTTAGAATTATCGAAATCAGTTCAGGCGTTCTCGAAAATCGACGATAGGTATACAGTATAAAAAAATGGTTGTCCAATTAATAACCTTCTTTTTTTAATTCGTTTAAACGAGTAAAAACTAAACAACTGCGTCTTACATATTTATGTATCTTGTTTTTTTATGTGCTTGTTTATACCTAATTAGTAAATTGTTTTTTGGTGTTGTAGAAAAAAGTGCCATGTCCAAACTCGACGGAGGGTTGTCGTCTGTATGTCAAAATGGCTAACATGGCCATTCATGAGAAGGAGTGTCCATTCAATGAACTACAGTGTCCAAGCTTGGGCTTCTGTGCTTGGCGAGGTATGTACCTACCTTTAAATTTATTCAGAAACTAATAAGATGTACAAGACGTCAAAGTATTGAATATCACCGCAAATAATGTAACTTATCGGTGTTTTGTCGGCATGCACGATTGAATAGGTACTACGAGGGTCAAACTGAAAGTTCTTAGAACTGGCCACTTATAAACAATATAATAAAAATAATTCTATAATTTGAAAATAGAACTCTTTGCCAATATTACTGAGTATATACTTCATTCATTTGTCATTTGTTTTACGATTTGGCGGCAAATTGAAAATTGTCTGTGTCACGTCAACATGAATTTAACACGAGAAAATTTTCGTGCAATGATTTTTTATGACTTTCGATGTCATTTAAGTCAACAAGAAAGTTATGATAGACTACGATTGGTCTTTCACGATGAAGCCCCATCTCGTGCGACTGTTTGCAACTGGTTTAATGAGTTTAAACGTGGTCGCACTAATCTCACTGATGATTTACGTGAGGGACGGCCTTCTAAGGCGACGACTGAAGATAACATCTGTGTTGTGCGGCGTATGATATAGACTGACAAAAGAGTGACCTATCAGCAGATTCGGACAAGCTTAGGCATCGGTATGAGTCAAGTGCACAAAATCCTACACGAACATTTAGCGGTCAGGAAGCTTTGCGTCCGGTGGATACCTCATAATTTGACTGAGGCTCAAAAACTCCATCGTGTGGATTGGTGCCGTAAAATGATTGAAAGATTTAACGGAGGTGACTCAAATGCTGTGTTCGACATACTAACAGGTGACGAAAGCTGGATTTACTGTTATGATCCTGAAACCAAAAGACAATCTGCTCAGTGGGTGTTTCCTTTCGAGGAGTTGCCAACTAAAGTGAAGAGAGATCGAAGTGCGGGGAAAAAAATGGTGGCCTCGTTCTTTGGAAGGATAGGTCATTTCGCAACAATTGTGTTAGATGATCAAAAAACAGTTTCTGTAGAATGGTACACTACCAATTGTTTGCCACTTGTCTTGGAAAAAGTTCGAGAGAAACGACCTCGCAGTAGGATCCTCCTTCACCACGACAACGCCTCATCGCACACCGCCAAGCGAACGATCGACTATTTGGCGACATCAAACGTTGAATTACTGGGTCACCCGCCGTATAGCCCCGACCTCGCGCCTTGTGATTTTTATTTATTTTCAAAAATTAAAGAAAAACTTAAAGGAAAGCGGTTTATGAATGCTGAAGAAGCGGTCGCTGCGTGTCGCGATGCCATTGAAGAGACCCCTAAGGACGAGTGGGCAAAGTGCTTTTCCCAGTGGTTCCATCGCATGCAGCGGTGTATTGACGTGAATGGACAATATTTTGAAAAGATATAATAAAACTAATAACTGGCTAATGTAATCAGTTTTTGATTTTCTAAGAACTTTCAGTTTGACCTCGTACCTTGACTTTATTTCTGATTGCTCGTAGTTCGAAAAAAGCGAGATCGTTCCAAAGTCTAACGAAAGGTTTTGACTCAATTTAGACCTTTAACATTTGAGACCTACGTCCAGGCTGTTTGAATGCGTTGACTGCGTGGGTTTTTTTTTATATTATTTTGCCAGACGTGCTGTGTACCTCTAGAAGAAAAGGCCTGTTTATATGGTCAACTTTTAAAATGTTTTGTACCTACCTATCATCTTATCTTACCTGCAAACAGCAACAGCAAAGATTTTTGTATTTGTATTCGTAAAGCTGTCTGTAACGCAAATGACTAACTTTATTGCAATACTTACGATCAATCTTCAAAATCAAGTTCAGTCTGTCATCGAAATTGATGAGGTGGACCTTACTACACCAATCCCTAGCAAAACTGCTTCGTCACGTAAAAATATAAAGTTATCACTAAAAGTACCAAGATAAAAGAAAATAATAATACCGTCCGTAGTAAAAAGACGAATTTAGACAGTTATACAAATTAGTTTTTTCGTTATAGGTACCTACATAATAAAATAATTTGGTTTTCAGGCAAGTTGTCGCAGTTACCAGCACATTTCGACGGAATGCACCCCTTGCACAAACAAGGCGACGTCGACAAAGAGATGTTCCTCAGAAACATCACTAGCAACAATCACACGATGCACTACATCCGCATCGGAAACTTCAACTTCTTATTCCACGTGAAGGTGTCTGAACGCGACGCTAGGATCTACATGGCAGCACAACTGATTGGAACTAAGCACAGTGCCGCTAAGTGGAACTACGAAATTCATATTTACAATAAAAGCGAACCGCGAAGGAAGTATCAATACTCGGATACATGCTCTTCAGCCAACGAACCGTTGCAAGATATTGTTAACAGTACAAAATGCGCTGTAGTTCCTCACGAATACGCTAAGACGTTTATTTGTGGGGGAACATTAGCTTACAAATTTTATATAAAACGCGACGATAAACCAAATGAAGTTGGCAATGCTGCAAAAGATGAAGGAGAGCATAAAGCCGTTCACCGAGGCCCACCGCGCCGCAATAATTTCAAAAAGTATGTGAAAAAGCATTAAGGCTCTGACAGAAGTGTCCAAAAAAGCTTGCTTAACATTTGCAAGCTCTGCGATTGTACACATATTGAAGCAATAAGCATGCTTGTTTTAAGCATACCTATTCATAAATAAATACGCTTTAAGCAAACGTGCTATTTGGGATCAGGCTCGCTCTAGCACGTGTTCCTTTATACTTCGCGCCTCAGCAAGGGCGGATCCAGCTTTGGCTCCAGGGGGTCCAGGAGGGCTCCAGGGGGGTCACATAGTCGTGGTCAAGTCACAAAACTGCATGATAAGATAAGTAGGATAAGATGTTTTTTAATTAGAAGTCCTCCTAGGTACTGGATCAACCCCAGGGGTCATGACCCCCCCCCCCCCGGATCCTTGCGCCACAGGTAGCACGCTCAAAAATGAAACTATGCGTCGTCAGTTGTATTTTAGAACGCTCAAAATAAGTATGATTATTACTACTAGAAATGTTGCGTAGGTATGTTTTCGTGCTAGTAACGAGAACGTCTGTAAGTATTTAACCGTAGAGCTCAAACGGATGACCGATTTCGATGCGGTTTTTTTATTTGAAGGTTATTTCCGTGCGGATGTTCTTAGCGATGTTTAGATTAATATCGATTCAATGACCAGTCCCCGCTGATCCAGTGCTCGCGCTGCCTGGGTTACGGGCATGGTAAAAAGTTTTGCCAGGACCCCGTCGATGTGTGCGGCCATTGCGGCGGATCGCACCTCAGCTCCGGGTGCCCGGTTTGGCTCGCTGATGGCCCCGCACACTGTGTAAACTGCGCTAAAGCAAAGCTTGAAAAGCTTGAGCACAATGCTTTCAGCGGTGAATGCCCTGTAAGAAGAAAGTGGGACGCGCTTGCGCGGTCCACCGTGGCGTACTGCTGAAGGCAACAAAACTAATACTCAAGCCCTCGCAGTATCTGTCCGAAGCGACTTGTCACTTAACACACAGACAAAATAAAAAAACAGACTATCTACAAGAAACACAAGAAGATCACACTATACATACCAAGTAAATAAGACGCGTTTTCATATGAAACCGGGTCCAATTTCTAACGGAAACAAACACACACAAACAGACAAACAACACTACACAGGCGGAAATAAAACAAGAAGCACAAATATCCAAGCAACTACACATACAAACATGCACGAAATACATAGAACAACACACGTACTCATAGAGTCGCGGCGGACAGAATATATAGCGAAAAGCCACACCACCAAAGAAAACAGCTAGAGCGGTGCCACCTGGGAGTCAAAACGGAGAGTTATGTGCGTAGCAAACATAAACAAAAATAACACAAAACACTACACAAAATAAACACACAAAAAGTACAATTCAAGTAAATGGATGGACAAGATGGCCTATGGCCCAAACATTTACGTAATATAATAACTAAAAACTACATTATAAGAAACAAAATAATTACAGTAAAAACATTAATATCGCAGCAAACATCACTAAAAATTACAAATCGCGTAAAAACAAACAATTTATATAACACACTAAAATACGTACACATAGGCTAACAAAATATATTTATGAATTAAGTAAATATATAAAGAAAAAAAATAGCTACAGAAAAACCACAATAGTGTAGAGATTTACTACGATAACATGACCCGCCCCTCCAGAATTCAAAACGTTTGAAAGTATTTGTGAAAGTATATACACCGCACCACCACGCATGTGTGCGTACTGCTACTGCAGACGAATAATTACAACCACATACGAACTCTTTCATTAGGATGTGACTACACACATTAAAACAGTAATTTGGAGGGGCGGGCCATGTTATCGTAGAAAATCTCTAGTATGAAATATAAATGCTAAAATACGATAAAAACCTGGTAGAACACAAACAAGTATACTAGAAATTACCCTTGAAAGGACACATTAAAAAAAAATACGCAAACAGGAACAGCAGCAAAATCAATAAACATACGTACAACTCACACACACATATATAATTACAGATAACACAAGCACAACAAATGTCCACGTGAACAGGGCAACACACATCACAGCACAGCACAGTCCAACAAAGCATACAGCAGTACACAGCACAGAGTACAACAGAGCACAACACTTATTACAGCATAGAAACCACACATCATAACATAGCACATAACACAGCACAAGCATAACACAACACACAACATAATACAACACAGCACAAAATATAGCACAACACAGCACAACAAAACACACAGCACAAAACATAAGGCGAGTGGCACTGCCTGCATTGGCGCAGAATGTAGTTATGTTATTAGAGTGAAAAGAATTTAGACAGATAATTGTAAGTAACACATAAAAAAATTGTAATACATCATTAAAGATATCTACAAGTAAACTAGATTAGTGAATGACAACAGTGATGTATATAAAGATGTATAAAGTAATAAATTAACAATGTACGAAATGGACCTACTGTCATATATTGATAAATATAAATGAAACAGTGACCGACTATGTAAAAGATAAACAATTTAAACTACTAAGCAATCTCGAAATGTACGCCAAATGATATATTCTTGAAATGTATAACAATAAAAACACACACGTAACATATAACGTAAGAAAACATCTAAACTAAAACTTTAGAATCAACAAAACCCGAATACATAACGTGAAATAGCGGGGCTAAAGAAATAATATCGATGTAAGAAAGGGAAATGACACATAAAACTGTAATAAAGAGATAGAAATATATAACACATCATAACAAAACATAATAATAGTAACACAGAAGTAAATTTAAGTATCATCATCATCATCATCCACAGCCTTCTCTATCCCACTGCTGGGTATAGGCCTCTCTTTTTCCATGCCATCTTCCTCGAATTTTGGACATGGTCCATTTTTTCGGTACAAATTTATATACGTAGATACAATACATTTTAATTATTATCCTATTTATATATAATAAGTTTAAGAAAAGCCCTGATTTTAAAAAAACTTATTCTTCTTCTAGTTCTTATATTACCTACAGCTCTCTTTTCCCGGTCTACTGGCTCATTCCGCACAAACAAGCAATTAGCATCCGATCGCGCGCTGCCTGCGCCGGGATTAATCCAACCTGTTCAAATAACATAACCTTTTGACTTATTTCTTAAAGGTCGGCATCTTTTTGTATGGGACTTGAAGGTTTGTTATTTACCAGGAGTTTCTTGGTTTCATCCGCGTACCATATCCTATTATCTTCTCTAACTAAAAGTTGCCTATGTTACTACTAAAATCTCAAAAATGATGTCTAAAGTTTTCATAATAATGGGAATTTAAGTATAGTAAATATAAATAAAAAGCAAACACTGTAATAATATTTAATTCTTTTAAATTTTAAGAAATATTGTAAGGCAAATAAAGAAACCCTGTACCTACTCAACCCTGACTAAGTTAGGGACACACTTAGCTCGCGGGCCGGGCCCTTGCGCCCGGACAGGAAAAAAAAATCGATTCAAGATGGCCGCCTTCGCAAAATGGCGGACTAAATATTTCTTCACAACTTACCTCAATATGGTTATCAAATGAAAGGGCTTGACTAGTATAGAATACTATACACTGTAACAAATTTCAAATCCAATATAGCCGCCAGCACAAAATGGCGAATTACATTATTTTTTTTCACTACTACCTCAATGTGGATATCAAATGAAAGGCCTTGACTAGTAGAATGTTGTAGAGATTACAAATCCGAGGTAGGTAGTCGGGGGGTAAATCAAAATTTTTTATTTTGTTTTTGTTTTATTCTGTAATATGATTTCAATTATATAATATGTTATGATAAAATAAAACATTGAAGGAAATTATTATGTCATTGAATGGAAAACCGATAAATAATATTTTAAGTAGTTATAAGAATAGGATAATTTTAGTGACCACTGTATTCCAAACACTTAGGTACTTACACACGGCTACGCGTGACAAACTGTCATTTGAGTGAAGTCATAGAAAATGTTGACGATTGTGACGTATAAAAGAATGCAGAGATTTGAAAATATTCGCATAAACATGCCATAACCACGTAGGGAACACAGATCAGTAGGTAATATGATACAATATTGCACTAGAATGTAAATTTGTTTCAATTCTCCTCACAAATACTGGGTTAAATAGGTACCTACTCAAGGCTAGATGGAGGATATAAAAATACAACCTCCTTTTGAGATCAGTTTTCAAATAAAATGCTATTATAGAACATAATAGTGTCGTGGAATATACTTGTGTTACAATTAAGAATATTCTAAAGTTGAATTGGCAATTTAATTAACTTGGGTGCTTAAAAGCCATTTTAGGTGACCTAAAGAATCCAACTTTATTTCCATAAACATAAAGTTGTTTCATAATCCATTTTCGATAAACCATCCGTAAAATGGAAATTTGGAAACTTACAATTGGTAAAGCTTGATGCAGGTGCTTATAGATAGTATTAAAACATTAGTAAGTACTTGGACAAAATATGGTAAATATGTCTTGGGCTAGTTTGCGAGCGACCTAAATAGAAAGATCGGCTCTTTAGCTGAACTACGTGATCTAGTTCGTCGATGATGTCGTTCCACTCATCATACTTTTATTACGTTTCTGGCGTCCTCTGTAATATTTTCCTCCTTTATGAGCTGTCTACAAACTAAAAAAAAAGTTTAAATTAGAACAACCTACTAGTACTATGCCTAAGACTAAAAAAATCTCCTAATTATTTAAATTATTTCTTATAGGTAAAAGAAAACATTTGTGTAACGCAAATGTAGCCAGAATTAGGGTCTACCACTGGCTGTTCTGAACTGTTTCAGTATAGTGGCAATTCCTATAGGTGTACTTTAAAATGTGGAATATATCGCTGTTCTTTCATATTTATTGTAATGAAAGAGACAGAAATAAAAAACAAATAGCATGTAATATTTAGTCTACAGGGTTACTAAGAATATCTTATGCTAAGCATACATAGCCGCTGGCTGACCTATATTTTGCCGAGGCAATAATATATGGATAGAACATTTTTTAATAACCATGAAACCTTATTGAAAGTTGGGTACGACGCGTCCATCTGAGTTCTACAGATATTCCACGTAACCCTGTATTTGAAAGATATTGTCTAAATATATACTGCTGACAATATACATTTACCTAGTAATAATTTTAAGATTTACTTACACTTGGAAAAGAACTCTAGAAATTAAGCGAACAGTTTTCGCGTTATCGACAAAAATGAATTAAATTTATGGAATATGATAAAATCTTTTTAAAAAAAGTTGCTGTCCAATTTTTTTTGCCAAGTTATTGTTGTATAAGCTAGTTGTAATTTTTATTTGATATTTCGTTCATAACGCCTACAATTTTATTGGCGAGCAATTAACCGAAAATGTTCGTATATTTCGTATCGAAACGTTGTTTACACGGCCTTAAGGCTTGTTCGCATTAGGCTAGTAAATTAGTCTAGTAGAGAGTAATTTAGTAGCTAAAATACTCGCTACTATTCAAAAATCGTTCGCACCGTGCTTTAGTACCGTTCACAAGTGAGTAGCGTTTCGCAACATGAAGATCCTACAACACAATAAAATAGATGAATGAATAAGCTAATCTTATCGAATCGTAATGGCTATTTTCGAAGAAGTGAATGAGGAAATTTGTGTGATCAACAAAATAAGTTATTCCACAGACAATTTCGTATTTCGAAAATTGTTTGAAGTTATTTTTCTCTCCAGACTAATTCGACAAGTTCGAACCTGTTTAATCGGCGAGCCAATGAGCCCACTGCTCGCAACGATTGCGTGGTGGGGGGTGCTACTCGCCCGTTGAAAATAGAACAAAATGGATTGACTTGACTAAATCACTTCCTAAACTACTCGACTAAATTTTCACTGTTCATACACGTTTAGTTGCTAAATTACTCGCCACTAGGCTAAATTACTAGCCTAGTGCGAACAAGCCTTTAGGCGTCTAATACAAACGATTCGAAACTGTAGGTGTGTTGGAACTTAAAGATCATTTCCATGTTGACTATTTAGGCCAAACATTTTATGTATAACTTACGATGATATAATTTTTTGTTGAAAACGTGTATCAAAATTATTGTGGTTAAACGTAAGAGTGACGACAATATTGTTCTTTTTTTTTGTTAAACGTAATTCTAATAAATAAGCAATATTAAATTTGAAAATAATGAATAAAGAGGGAGCGGGAGTACCCTCAATAAGCTGTCATCAGTTATCACAACTATCAGCATCTGTATGACGCACAATGTTCAATCTTAACTTAATGTAATGCGAATAATACCTATTCGCTTATCGTAAAAATAAATTACTTTGCTGTCTCATTGAAGGCCTCCCTACCCTGAATTTTATTCTATCTTGAGTCATTGTCATACAGGCTTCTTAGAAAAATAAATGAGTTTTGAAATAAAACAAGCCATTTTAATTTTAATTTTATTTCGACAAACTAGTGACGTGATTAGTGAGTGTTATTTAAATTACTAATAAAGAAGGTACACACGATAAAAAATAACTGTAGCCTAACTATGTAGTAGACATTTAAATAAATAGTTATGCATATATTTTCTATTATATAAACATGACAATATGAATACAATTTTATTGTATGAGAACGCAAACCCTGCTACATGCAGTATCGTTTTTTTTTACATTTGGTTATGAGATCAGAATCAGTCTAATCAAAAAATTTAATACCTATTCTATTCCTACTAGGTACGCTTCTAATTTACATTTGAACTCCAAATAAATGTCTTCGAAATAGACCTTTTTTTTTTTTTTTTTAAATATCGTAATATAGTTTTCGCTTTTATATTGAAGGTAGAGGATTACGTAAAAACGTTGCATTGAAACGAACGCGACGCGGTGTGTTCCCAACACTTTTTCGAGAAACCGCGAAATTAAGGCCAAACTCCTATAAAGGTAGTTCCGCGTCTGTTACAGTTTACAGCGTAATTAATGTTCTATTTCAGTATGATAACAGTATTTAATTGGAATCCACATTATCGTTAGATAATTTACATCTACAAGACATGATTTATAGCTTATAGCGTCCAATGTCGTAACACCTGCGTTTGTTATATTTAATCAAGCCCATGTGTGGATCACAGATGCGGTCACATTTTGGACTCCAAAATCGGAAACATTTTGAGGTTTGAGAAAAGACAAAAATTTAAGAAGTTTAATTAAAATGTATTTCTCCTTGCCACGTGGTATATACTTGATATAGAAAAAAAACAAAGCCGAATAGCCTCCTCCTTTTTGAAGTTGGTTAAAAAGACGACAATAGAAAAATGGGGCGTTTTCAAGATGCAAAATGACCTCTCAAAGACAGTTCCCAATTTCAACATAGGTGGCGCCAATGTTTTATTTTATTAGAGAAATTTCACAAAACCAAACAGTGGTGTTACACTCGGCAAAATTTAGAACTATTTTTGCCAAGTCAACAGTGGTGTTACACTCGGCAAAATTTAGAACTATTTTTGCCAAGTCAACAGTGGTGTTACACTCGGCAAAATTTAGAACTATTTTTGCCAAGTCAACAGTGGTGTTACACTCGGCAAAATTTAGAACTATTTTTGCCAAGTCAATTGGCATCTGGAAAACGCCTCATTGTATTATTATTATCTTAACATGGGCAAGAAATAACAGCGACAACGGTGTTATGTTCTGTCATTCTCTTAGCTTAACTAAGTCAGCCTGGGTCACGAAGCTCATAATTAAATGCATTTTCCTGAACTAGGCTTCCTTATAATAAAAGGATAAGCAGCCCTTTCTAAGTTCCTACTGCTGGGCTTTTGGGGCCTCTCACAATGAGGCATTTGCCAGACGCAAAAAGACTTGTCAAAGATAGTTCTAAATATTGCCAAGTGTGGCACCACTGTTGGTTTTTGTGAAATTTCTCTAACAAAATAAAACAGTGGCGCTACCTACGGAGAAATTGGGGACTGTCTTTGACAGCTATTTTTGCCTCTTGAAAACGCTTCATTAGAAAGTGAACTCCACCACGCTGACCCAGTGTGGGTTGGCGAATGTCCTTGAAAGGTTCTAGGAACATTCCCGTTTCATCACGACGGTTACCTTCGCAATTTAAACCTTGTGGCGATGACAATCATCTCAATTTAGAAAAAAAAAATACAATTAAGGTGCAGCTATTCGAAGCAACGACCTCAGGATTGTGAAAACCGAATTTTGCTGGAACCTGTGAACTATCTGAGATATCATTTATAACAATCTGAGGCCCGTGGCAAATTCATTCGATACAGTTACTTTATCAAAAATCGTCACGTTGTAATTTGATTTATTTGAATTGTTTTTTGTTGTGATCAGCTTTAATCGACTTTTAGTTTTATAAAATCATGATTTTTCTAACAAATCTAACAAAATATTGGGTAACGACATTTATACCTAAACTGGTAAGCCCAAGTAGCCGCCAGTATCTTCACTCTGTTTATCTGCCTGTCAAAAACATCCAATGAACACATCAATTTCGAATAAGTATTACATTTTACATTAAATTTTAGGGCACTTCATAAATATCTTTGGACGGCTCACGAGATTCAAAAGGATCCATCGAATTCGTTCGTAGTAGTATTTATTGAGGTTTACCCTAATTTACCGTCATTGTTTCTTACATCAATTTAATTAATTATTAAGTGCCAAAAAGTGTGTGTACTTAATGACTAATTTATAATTGTGTGTAATTTGCCAAACCCGCGTGATATTCATACACAATAGAAATTCACATCCGTGTAGTTATTTTCGAACCATTTAAAAACTGGAGTTTATTTTGAACGAACACGTCTGAGATCAAGAAAAAAATTGAAAATCCCAAATAGACTACAGGCCCGTGAACAAAATGTATGGGTCAAATGAACCAGGAGACCTATGTAGGTTGAGAGAAGGGTATAAAGTAATAAGATTCAGCACTATGCCGTCACTTTTAAGCTGTCCAACTGAGTGCAGTTGAAGAGGGGGGGTTCTAACCCTCGATAATTTCTCCTTGTCGGATATTTTTTGTACGACGCGACGTTGCGAAATAATGGATTAGAAGAGGTATTGAAACTATAAAAATTATAAATTTTAATTATTAGTTTGTCGGAAAAATCATGATTTTCCCTACGATTTACAGAGTAAATTTGGTCATTTGATTATGTTCGGCATTGGTTCCATACAGCTTCAATACTTCTTCTAATCCATTCTTCAAATGATCAAGGGTTGCAACCCCTCCTCTTCAACTGCACTCAGTTGGACAGCTTACAAGTGACGGCATTGTGCTGAATCTTATTACTTTATACCCTTCTATCCAAGGGCGGATCCAGCTCACGAGGGTCACATAGCCGTGGTCATGTCACAAAACTGTGTGATAAGTGCATGCTTGCCTTTTAATCGGTGGTCCACCTAGGTACTGGTCCTAGCTCCTAGCCCAGGTAGGGGTCATGACCCCATGACCCCCCCCTGGATCCGCGTTTGCTTCTATCATCCTACATAGGTCTCCTGGTGGTTCATTTGACCCATACATTTTGTTCACGGGCCTGTAGTCTAACAGGTCTTTCAACCAGAACAGTGCATGCTAGTGACTCGGATACGATTATTCCAAAGAGTTTTTAAAACTACGACTTTTAAAACAATGAGGCGCTTTAAACAGAAAAAATATATATTCAAAAATATATGATCGAGGGCGCTCAGATATCGACCGCTTTTCTTTTTTTAGGAAATATTAATTATACAACAAACATCACACTACATTTTTAACCCCCGACCAAAAAAAGGGGTGTTATAAGTTTGACGTCGATGTCTGTCTGTCTGTCTATCTGTCTGTCTGTCTGTCTGTGTGTGTGTCTGTCTGTGGCACCGTAGAGCTCAAACGAATGGGCTGATTTCAAAGCGGTTTTTTTTATTTGAAGGTTGATAACCGTGCGGATGTTCTTAGCTACGAGTATGTTTGGTTAATATCGATTCAAAATGGCCGCCTCCACAAAATGGCGTACAAAATATTTCTTCACAACCTACCTCAATATGGGTATCAAATGAAAGGGCTTGACTAGCAGAGTACTATACGCTATAACAAATTTCAAATCCAAGATGGCCGCCACCACAAGATGGCGAATTATATAATTTTTTTCACTACTACCGCAATATGGGTATCAAACGAAAGAGCTTGACTAGTAGAATACTTTGCACTATGACACATTTCAAATCCAAGATGGCCGCTACCACAAAATGGCGAATTACATTTCTTTTTTCACAACTTTCTTAATATGGGTATCAAATGAAAAGGGCTTGACTAGTAGAATGTTGTACAGATAACAAATCTAAGGTAGTCGGGGGTTAATCAAAATTTTTAATTTTGTTCTTGTTATTCTAGTAAGTGAGAATCGAATAGACTGTCTAAGAACCCTACAAAGCTGAAATAGTAATAGCTGAACTTATCAATTAAAATTATAATAAGTTAGATTTGTCATTACTAAAATTTAGATTGTGCATGTTTCCTAAAATTGGGTTATGAACTTCATAATATACACTAACCACACTTTAGGTTTGGAACAGACTGCGATTAGCCTCCGTCGGCTTTCGTCTTTCATTCTCGCACTTATACTGCATCACAAGATCACAGAACTCTTGTTTCTTCTCTCGGTATGTGTCGCACTAACGCACGCGCGCGTGTATGCTATATAATTATGTTGTGTACATTTAACGTTACACATACACACACAGGCGCTTGTGAATACCAAACAAATAGAGCACAACCAAATAGAAGCCAGAAATGAATCGAAGATGAAGAATCAGACGATATAAATAAAAACCAGAAATGATTAGAAGATGAGGAAGAAGAAGTCTTTCCAGACATATTGCATGCCTCTCGCAGAGGCCAGTTTGTATGGGACAACTTTTAAAATGTTTTGTATCATCTTATCTTACCTACAAACAGCAATAAAGATTTTTGTACTTATTTGTATTTGTGTATGAATTTTCATAATTGGGTACCTGTATGACGTCATTGTGGAAACAATTGACTTTTTATTTATTTGATTTAATATGCGGTAACCATTATATTTACTGGAGTTATTGTTGTTAATCTTTGTGAGTGTAATAATTAAGCATGATTTGATGATTTAGTTCTATTTGTTTGTATTGTTTCGAGCCCACTACAGCCGTACAGCCATCTAGTAAGTAGCACAGTATTATTATTTTTTTCTTCTAAAAACGCCTCATTATGCATAGATAACACTTTTCTTTGGATCATACAATTCAATGGCAAAATCAGGAACAGCGTAGCCACTACCAACAACTGTCCAAATCGGGTTTTCAAGCTTCTATACCACTGCGTTGCACACAAAATTTTAATAACTAACTATAAATTACATAACCTATAAGATTTTCCACACTTTCATTAATATCTAGAATAATCTTTTTAACAATAGCCACACAATAGGTGCACTGTGTTCGTAAAAATAAGTGATAAATCGTGAATCACAATGTTAAAAAACTATAGTCTCTGCACATTCGATAAGCATGTCTCATACATTTTAATATACTCATAGTTCCCCACTAATATGCTTTTGTTGCTTGGAACACATATACAATTTATACATACATATATTTTTTTAACTTTTATAGGTTTACACTTGACCGCCATCTCGCCTGATGTTAAGCGACGATGCGGTCTACGATGTGTTTACCTAGAAGAAACCGATTCACTCTCGATTTTAAGACACAAAGATTGTAACCATCGGGGAAAACCCACTCAGGCAACGAATTCCACAGCCTAGACGTTCTTATCACAAAAGTAGAGTCAAATCTCTTCGTTCGTGTCTTTGGAACATCAACCATGAAACGATGTCGCTTTTTCGAGCTACGAGCATTCCGATAGAAAAAAGGGCAAGGTGGTATCAGATCATGCAAATCAGTCGGACACTCTCCAAAGTGTATCCGATAAAAAACCGATAGGCTGGCAATTTTTCGCAAATGATCAAGACTTTGTAGTCTTTTTCGCAGAAGAGAGTCATTGCCTATGAGCGTTTTGGCACGTCTCTCGATCGATTCCAGGGCCTCTAGCTGATACTTAGCCGATCTATCCCAAAGGTGCGAACAGTACTCCATACAAGAGCGAATCTGTGCTTAATACAATGTGAGCATCAGTGTGACCAGTGGGTTGTTGTGGAAAGTCGCCGTAAAAGGGGTAATGTAAATGCCCTTCATTTGAACTCGGTTATCGAGAGTTGAGTTAAGTCTCCCTAAGCAATCTATCCTTTCGGATCATGTTGTCTTTAACCAAAAATCCGATTCGAGTAACATCGGAGTAGTGTTCGAAAGTTCTTTCGATACACGTAAGATTAGAGGCGAATGGTCGGTCAGTACACGTATGTATGTAGTTCCCAGTAAAAGAAGTCTTATGAAGCCCATATAAAGATAATCATATAAAATAATTCATAAATCTTAAATCGGAGACATTTCCACAGCTCAGTGAATGTGAAGATCCAAAATGTGACATTACAAAATATTTAATGTGCCACAAAAGAACACGATAAATTCATTGCAGTCTTGTTAAACTACAGTGTCGTTTATAACTAAAATAAATAATACAAAATTAAATCTATACACATCACAAACATTTTTGGAATGTGTAATTTTATCACATATTTTTCCTGTCAAATAGAACAATCAGATCAATAACAAGGTAAAAATGAGGTGCTTTCAAAATTACGGATGTGAGTGAAAAAATATATCAAATTACTATTGATATGTCATTCATAAAGTATGTCACACTAATTTCGTGATTTTTTTAATCCCCCGTACTTGTCACTTTTGTGGGTTGTCACACTCCATAGTCTGACGTCACTTATTTTACAATTTTACATTGAGAAATCAGTAAATTTTTGTTGTGGCATTAGTTTGATTACATTTAAATTATTTATTAACGAAGCTTAGATGAAAAGATTCTGAAATATGACATCACGAAACTTGGATTTGGACTTGCGACTCCATAGAGAAAAGCTTCTCTATGGGATCCTCCATCCTCCTACCCGAAAGTAGATAAAGCGCGACATTGTGTGATAATTTACATACTATGTCAAAACTACCTTTTCATTAAGGTGTGACGTACTTTACGGATGGCCCCTACATTCAATAAATTTCTCTAAAAAAATTAAACAACAATTTTTTATTTTTTCATTCTGAAAACACCCCATTTTGATCATAAATAACTTAATCTTTGAACAATCTCCAAGGTTCATGGGATTGGGTTATACATATGGGATACCATTATCATTAACCTATAAGTAAGCAATATAAGGACTAACACCACTGAGTGGCTATTGGGAATGTTGCCAGCTATTTTATCTCCTATACATGTAATGTTGAGGATCTATTGCACTGTGCGCCATGCAATAGAACTTTCAAAACTAAGTTTGGCTTTTAGCCATTTAAGAGCTGAAAATATAAATTAGCCAGGTTCTCCGTTAACAGATACTTCAAGAAGGACATCATCTATAGGAATAGAGTTATGGCAACCCTTGGAGCTTGCAGCCTGTTCTGTGAAGCATTCAACTAAACAAAAAACATTTAAGATTTAAAACAATGTGGTCCAACCCTTAACCAGCTCTTAGATGCAAAATGTCGATTTAAAAAACTTTTTAAGTGCCAATTAAAAAAAGTTTGAAAATTTTGGAGTTACTAATTACCAATAAATGCACAACATACAGTTGCCGTTGCCAAACCTTATTATGCCCAGAAATAAAGTTCAAAATTAAATTAAATTAAACCTAACATAATAGGTACAAGTTTCTACATACATTGCCATCAAATTTCGCCTGGTTGAGTAATGACTAATGACCTCATTTACTTGGGCGTCGCAGAAGTTTTCATACGAGACTACAATGAATATCTCTTATGGTAATAGTGGTTTTGCAGAAAAAAATATTTGATGTTATAGACCTTTGGTAGCCAAGCCAGTTACAATAAAAAAATACATTTTTAAAATATAACATTTGTCACTTTTAAACACTTTGATTGTCCAAAGAAAATAATGGATTGTAATCCTGATTAATTTTACTTCTATTATTATTAAGTGGATTGACATTCATAAATTTAAATGGTTAAATGGACAGATTTTAAAACTCTGATTTGGATTTCAACTAATTGGTATTTTATGAGATTAAGAACTTTATTTCAATGCACTTAAAGATATTCGAGGCATTTGCGGTGTTGTGATCGGTAGTGTGCAGTTTCAATTGTTTATACCACCGTTGTAAGCATAATCGGCCTTGTTGTGCATCACGAGATGGTTGTCTACAAAGTAGAAGCTGTCAGAACAAGTCTCGAAGGGCGCAGCTATCATGTCCTCCACTGAAAAAAATAAATACCAAGGTTACAAGTCAATTATCTCAAGGACAAACAAAAAAACCTTTAAATAATCAAGAGTCTTAATAATAATTTTAGTGTTTTTAAGAGTTGTAGTGGTAGGTTTCTTAACAGAATCTGTCTGGAGCAGCAGCACCCCTTTGCCAGTCATTATACCACCAAGCATGTGTAATGCATGTGCAAACATTACTGTGATCTGGTTCGAAGTTTGAAGGGCAATGTTGAGAAATTACAGGGCATAAGGTCATATCATCTTATTTCTCTGGGTGAAGTGTGCAGTGCAGATCTCGGTAATGATTTGGACTCTTCATGTTAGAATAGCTATGTGACACTGTGCTGTTATGGGCAGGCATTTTGATCACATTTCCTGCTCATTCCATAACTTAACATCTATACTATAAGAAAAGCTATTACATTACAATAAAATTAAGTTACATACCAAGGTCAGGCGGCAGAGTGGGGAACTCATAAATGTGCTCGCAAGTGTTTCTCGAAAATGGTATGCAGAACCCAAACTCAAAGTCGAAGGTCTTGAGGAGAGTGTCTCTGAAGAAATGCTTCTCTATCATTCTGAAGTGGTTCACTGGCCGCTGACCAACAGTAAATTCCACACTGAAAAAAAACAGTATAATAGGACCCTTGATCTACAGCAGCATAAGTAAAAGACTACTTTCTATTCCCACTGCTGGAAACCAGGGCCTTCCTTCACAAGAAGAGAACCTATAATCCACAACACTTGCCACAATGTTGGAGGATGACTTATATCCTGAAAAAATGTATTTGATGATTTGAACATGCCAGATTCCACAACTTCACTATTACTATTAAAGCCAGTGGAGATGATGAACTGAAGACTATACATGGTAAAATACTCAAGAAGACAGGTAAACCTATGACTTCAAAATACATTTAAATAAAAAGTGTTTGATGTGAACATTTCTCTACTTGCTGTCTCTAACAACCAGTTGCTAATTGAAATTTGAGTGAGCAACCATGCTTTTTATTCACCATTAAATATGGCATGGATTAACACTAAAATATTGGATTTATTTAAAAAAGAATATTTATTGTTATGTTCATGGATTCCATGAGGGTTTTACAATTTTACTAGGGTCTATTTCTTTTCATCATCATCATCAACAGCCTTCTCTATCCCATTGCTGGGTATAGCCTATCGCTCACTTTGCTATCTGCCTCAACTTTCTAGCAATCGAGTCCAGGTTTGATTCCCAATATTTAGAATTTTGTCCATCCATCTTGCTGGTGGCAGTCCAACGCTTCGTATTTCTTTTATCTCATAAAAATACCCTATAGATTATATATCTGTACTAATATGATTGCACCACGAATTTGAATTAGGCATAAACTTCGTGAAGTTCATGTCAAAGAGATTCTGCTATAATTAAAATATTTTGTGCATGATGCTGAAGTTTCATAAAATGTTGCTTAGACAATTCAATACCATTGAATTTTTTAATTAAGTTTTGATTTAAACATAGTAAGAATATCGTAATAGTATCTACTAATTATTATTTTTAGGTCAACTTACGTAGCCCCCACTGTTTTTAATTTTAAGAATTGAGGAGTAAACTGGTATCGGACAAATCTTCCAGCATTAGGATCCAAGGGTTCCTCAGGAGCATCTTCGTTCCCCTCATTGTCAACTCCAAAATCTGTAGGAGGCTTCGCAATCTCAAATAGAACGGTACCTGTTTCAAGGTCTCTGATTTTGAACCTAGTGAAATCTATGTCGTATACATTTGCTTCCGGACTGCACAAATAAGTATCCGTTATTCTGTCGAGCCTTAAAACCTCCTCTGGAGTTATATCACAAGAAATTAAGTTGTCCTTATTACTTTCATGTAGAGATATTGATTCGCACTTTTTCCCAACTAAACTCATTTTGTTATCGAGGGCAGTGATGTTTACTTACAAGTAAAGTTGTAATTCTCTAAAATATAGGCACAATTAGTAAGTTAGTATTCCGAGTGTGTATCAAATCATGTTCAGTTTATTTTGATAGGGTTTTCGAATAAAAAACCCATTCGCAAATTACGATGGAAATCGAAAACGATTCTACGATCCACCAAACATGACACTGACAAGCTGATTAGTGATTATTGACAAGTTCCTAGCTTTTCATCGTTTCTGAAAACGTTAGTTTTAAAATCGGATATGTTCAAAGTGTTCAAACGTCCCGATTGTTGTAGTGATCACGATTTTTCACCACCACTTCTTTCACGACGTCTCGTTGAGAAAGTAAAAGAAAAGATTTTTCTAAACCCACTATTTTTAAATACTTGAATAATTACTAACTTTCTAATTTTATTTTATTACTTTACGCGGTTACAAACATTCATGCGTTCCTACACAGCGTTAACAGCTTTCCTCACACCTTGGGCCACTCTCACTCTAGAGCTCTAGACTGTTCATCATGAACCGTGTACCCCACTCACACTTTCAAACCAGTACCATCAACCACGGATCATCCACCAATAACCATTCCATTATTAAAGATTACATGAACTATATCCTAATATTCCTAATATACTAAAATCATCTCCGGTGGTGTTAAAACAACTTAACTTTTAGGAGCAAAATTTTATTTGCAAGGTGAAATTGCTTTCGGACCTATTTATTTTTCCAAGGGTCCCAACCTCCAAAGTAATAATACTCCAGGAATATTAGTCAAATAAAGGCAAAAAGAAGTGTGGCACTCGGGGACTGCCGCGGTAAAGCTATTGGATGTTGCATGCATTTTTATCAACATAAGCAATAGGGAAAATAAAAACAAATTTTCGGAATTGCTTTTATTTTGAAGAGTGACATTTGTTTACCTTAAAAAATATCACGGGAAATCCATTAAGTTGGCAACACTGCTAAAATCATTTAGTCTGTAAAGCTATTATAAATAAGATTCAAAGTCGAATGACCGAGTGGGGAGGACGGCGTTACGGTCTTCCATCCTCTTTCTTGTCAACATAAGAAAGAGATGCACGATCACTAAAATTCAGTCCCCAGGCCCGCGATAAAAGCTATGCAATAGCTTAAAAATAAAGAAGAATCTCGGAATGAGAGATAGTCAGTCGGCCATAAACTTAAACTCTTATTTCGGTATCCTAAAACTTGTCTCAAACTCTCAAACCTATCTGTCCGGGTGTTTTGGACCTTTGACTTCCCTACGATAGGTAGGTTTTGAGACAAGTTTTAAGTTTTAAGGTATCAAAATAACGGTTTAAACAAGTTTATAGCCGAGTATCTCTCATTTCCGAAATCCTAGTATGCGCGGTCCGTGGACTATACAAATAAAAAAGTAGAAATAGGCCAAACCTAAATTGCTATGAGAACTGGAGAGGTCTAAAGATTATCAATCCTACCACCAGTCAGAAGCGCGCCCAGCATGCTGGTGGGATTTTTAAAATGCAGTGTGCACCGGCCCTTAGGGCCTCAATTTCTCAACACCACACGGTTCAAATACCTAAATAATTTCTCCCTTTGCAAATTCAGCTTCACGCAAATGTATCCAAACTTGCGCCTTTTTTTCAAATTCAAGGTCTTAACGTTCCTATATAAAGAACTAGCTCAATAAAAGAGATGGAAAAAGAAAACATTCTTATTTAGATCCTTTAATTCCAACTTCAGTATGTACCATTAAACTTATGTATTATTTTAGGTTTTTAGGCCTTTGCTTTGGTTATTGAAGTGAAACCTTGTTTTCCCCACGGCCTCCTTCTTCACCCGCGTAGTTTTTAAACTGACCTATAAAAATTCTAAGTTATTGTTTTCACTTCTATCAGCAGTCCCTATGACTGCTATTTATTTTTAAAGTGAAAGCTTATTTTGGCGCGCCTATACAGATTTTCGTGGGCTGTGAATCATGCGCGATCCACAGGGGACATGACCCCCCCTAAATCGTATATGTTACATAAAAAATATCTATTAATTCATAGACTATTTTTCTTCAGTTGCAATTACAATTGTATTTATATTGTATTTATTAGTATGTATTATATGTAGGTATTTAATTATTCTATTTTTATCACATTTCTTATTTTCTTTCCAATATATATTTACATGCTTTGTTTAATTCTTATTTGCACACCCCGTATACTTGTCCTAATATTATTTTCCATCCTAAGGTTGCCTGGAAGAGATCGCTTTCAGCGATAAGGTCGCCCATTGTCGCACTACTGTAAAATGTATTGTTCTTTTTTTTCTGTGTTTAATTTTATTTGGTGTGTCAATAAAGAGTATATCTATCTATCTATCTATCTATTTTTAACGCGGGAATACAACTAGAACGGGAACTAGGAACTACGTGTGTAATACCGTGGGGTGCTACTAGTAAAGTATTTTTATTGTATTTCTACTGGTGACCCCCCCAAATCTGAGGCTTTGTACTGGTCCCAGCCTCCAAAATTCGAGGCTGGGACCGCGCCTGCTGTGAATTGAATTCTAGCATCACGCTCGGGTATGAGAAGAAATATGGTGAACTCGGGATGCTAGAGCGAGAAAGTAAATATAGTGAACAAGCGCGTCAGAGCGAGAAACATAATATTATGAACATATGATATTTCTAGTGGATGTCACTAGTAATATAAATTTAATACCTCGATGTCATTTTTATAATAGATAATATGTAAATATTATAATAAATAGGATGACAGTTACTTGCTTTGCCATTATGTATTATGAATAGGTAAGGTAATTCGGAACTATTTTAATGCGTGACGATGTTCGTGCAATGGAACGGGGAATATTGACGTAATATCCGTTGCGTCACGGTTGCGAAGCATGCGCCTTGTCATTTTCATTAGTTGGTCATAGATTAAAATTACAAAACCAATAATCGGGCCATCGCTCAAGTCTTTTTCTGTGATAAGTCTATTTTACAGTGGTAGTGGGACTGTCTGATGTGCATATAAGTGAAATAAAATAATTTAACAACATGCTCATCAAAGAATAGTAAGTAACAACGTTATGGTTAGGTATCAGTTCGCAAAAATAAATCGATTTTTGTCAAATCCACTTCAAATTGCCACGGGTCTGTAATTTGGTGTTATCAGCAGATATTAGTCATATTTTGGTGGTAAGGTTTATCTTTTTGCTGTATCTTTGGTGTGCCGATAGTGAACCTACATATTGACACTGACAGTGCTTTCAGCAGGTCAAGGTTTGGTCATTGAAGTGATTCTGTTGGTTTCCGCGATTTGAACAGATGTTTTAGTCATGAATTCTCGTTTCTCTAATACTCTTATTCATGTTTCTGTATGAACCTAACTATGTTTTCTTTCTTTTCAGTCGTGTAACACTACCTTTAACAGTAGAAGAGGTAAGAAATATGCAAAGTTACTGCCAAGGACACTTAGTGGACAGTAGATAATAAACAATAAAATACTGTGCAACATATCAGTAAATTGTAGTGGCGATTTTTAAATATTATAAATGTGCAACCATTATTATCATCGGGATGGCTGGGGACTATCCTCTTGATTGATATGCAACACACCAATTACAAGTTTTCACATATGGAAATATAATAATCTGACTAAAATCTAGTGTAGCTATTATATAGCTAACAAGAAACTGCCTAGCCAATCTTTGCAGAAAACATGATTTGTTTTTAAATTTTTTGATGATTCTACATCCCTGATAAGCTAGACGATTTTATCAAACAGATCAATATAAATTGCATGTTGATTTTAAAGTTAAGACATAATTAGTATATGAGTATATATCTGAAATATGGCTTTATAAATTTGAATTGTTAGCAGATTGCTAATTAATCTTTAAGTAAATTGATCTGTACAAGTATCATTAAAAAAAAAGAGTCTAGCTTAGACAAGGCTAAAAGGAGATGTACACTTTTAAATTTATAATTACAAATACAGAAAATCTAAACTGTCGTTTGTTGGTAATACATTTAACATGATATAGTATATTTAGAACTCATAGTTGATTGAATATAAACTTGGATCTCTACAAAGGCATGCAGTATGTTAAACAAATCTGGTGTTTAACTGCTTTTTAAAAACCATTTCAATTCTAAAGTTGTCAGATGAGATTTTATTTACCCATCTTAAGGTAGCTAAGATGTTGCACCACAAGTTTTTATTGTTTATGTTCTATTGTATAACTGTTTTTGTTTCGGACTGATGTCTAATAATATCATAAACATCTATAATTAAATGAATGATGATACAGAATAGTCTTTACATCAGACGAGACATAATATCTCTAAGAGGCTTGAAGTTTTAAAGGAATATCTATATGGAGCTTATATATTTATATACCTGAAGAAAATGCATTTAAGTATACCCACCGCTGGAGCGAGACAATTTATGTGGGGCTCATCACCAACAGTGTCCTTACCAACTAAAATGTCCATGGGTTTCTACTTAGGTTGGGTGTTCCTGCCGCTTTCAGATCATTGGGGCAATGCCCCATCACCGGCACAAGTATACCCATAACAGACTGAGTCTACCTTAGGGATTAATGGACTAACCAGTAATATCAACTTTAAGTAGTCCAACATGAGTCCTCAAGTAAAAAGAGCCTCTTTAAGTAGCTTATAAATACACATACATGTTTTTAATGTAATTCTCCTATTTAATAATTGTTAAGATCTTTAGTCAATTAAAAAACAGGCTTGTCAAAATTACATCACAATTCATACAAAAAGTATACGTCATTTATCTATTACACTAACCCACCCCGAGCAGCACCCGGTGCAAAAGTGCCCATTATACTGGCCGCATTGCCTCGTTGGATTGCTATGGCCAGCCTTTGCACCAGGTACGAGCCGGCGCGGGAGTCCCCCGATTTGTCGCGTAGTTTACGCCCCAACTCGCTAACCAAACATTTGGCCTCAGTTCCCCAACTGCCTAAAGTCTCCACAGCGAATGGGACAAACTCATAAGATGGCTCTAACATCGCATACTTTAGCCTCTTGTTCCTTGCGGCGTCCTCCGCAGCAGCTGCCGGTGCCAAAATTGATCGGCTCAGATGGCTGGGAGCCACAGTGCTGACGCAAGTGGCATCCCACACCAGACACCTGCCACTTTTCCAGGGCACCAAAGTCATCCCGTCCGGTCTCTTCCCATCAGATCTGCTAAGACCCGGTGGCTCAAGCACGGACGGGACGTTGACCGATATAAAGGCTCTCCCAACAATGTCGTTGAGGGCATGGTGACGCGAGAATCTGCCCGTGCAGCGACGGCAGCTCAATGAGTGATGGCCATCGGCCTCGACCCTGGAACCGCAGGTGCATATATGAGGTTCACACACCTTGCAGCCCAGGCGAAGGGCCACCGCCACACGCAGAGAGTCGCAATCCAGCAAAGTGCCCAAATGAGGCGATGGCAACGATCTTTAGTTATATAATATGAATATTTTTTTTTTATAAACTGTTAATTAGTATTCAGATACTGGGTAGGTAATCATTCAACCTGACCTTGTAAGACTTATTGTTTCACATTATGAACAAAGTGATTTAGGGTATCACAAAACATCTTCTGTACTCATTTGAAAGGGAAATTATTTTTAACTACAAAACAATTACTATGAGACTGATTTTTTTTGTAACTTCTATACAGCAACAACAATATTTTAGATAGAATTTGAAAATTTAAGTTATTATTTTTGCTGTGTTCCTGGGGCATCCTATAGTGAAGATATTTTCAAAATTTTCAATATCCTGATATCATCTTTCTCTATACTAATATGCTACTGTAGAATATCTTAGTGTATGCTCTGTAAATTCAGCTACCTCACAGTGAAAATCCAACTGAAAGAAGTACAGCCGTTTCTAATATTACCATACAAATCTCATGAATGAATGAATCACAATTATCATTTGAATCACTATTTTTATGACATCAGAGACGATTTTCTTAGCATTCCAATTCTGAATTTCTGCATTGTGTTCCGTATTATAGGGCTCACTTTTTTAATACTAGGTCAATTTCTGTACATATGTCTGTGGTATAATAGCTTTGAATTACTGTTTATGATGTGTTTTATATTTGAAAGCTGACATGATTCTGACATGAAGACAGTTCTGAGCTATAATTTGTGTATGCTCTGAGCTATAACTAATGAAATTGTTTGATTATGTCCATATTTTATATAGCTAATCTTGTCTCTTATCTTTTTTCCGTGACAGTACCAAGTTGCTCAACTATACTGTGTGGCGGAAGTATCCAAAAATGAAACAGGTGGCGGTGAAGGAATAGAAGTCCTAAAGAATGAACCATTCAAAGATCACCCTTTGCTGGGTAAGTAATACAAAAAATTGTTCCTATACCATTTGTATCTGTAAGTTGTTTAGTTGTTGTGTTGTTGTCTAAGTTTGTACTAAAGCTTTTAAATTAAATACTACTTGATGTCATGTTTTCACAGTCCACTGGTACAAAATCTATCATTTTGAGATGCTGATTTCACTGAATAAAAGTTCATATGAAATACGGTAGGTATTTCATATGAACTTTTATAACATATAATATAAGATTATATATATACTAGCTTTTACCCGCGACTTCGTCCGCGCCACATATTTACTAAAGTAATTGAGGCAGTACCTACTCGTATGTCTACTACCATACAAATTCACGTTTCCTAATCAAATTCGGTCTAAGTCAAAGTTTTATATTTGTTAATAAATGTACAATTTACACGACAAATTACAAAAAAACTATGTTCTCAAAAAAATAATCAAAAACAGACTTTAATTTAAAATCATATTGGGACGGTCCACCAAATTTTATTAGAGTCTATTAGTAGATATTAGTAGATATATCGTCTGATTACATGAACGCAAATTTTAGTTTGTTGTTCATATTTCAAAAACCGCCGCACTGATTTCGATAAAATTTATATGACCACCTCTGAACTATAATCTACCAACCAAAAAAATAACCATCTAAATTGATTCACAATTGGAAATACAACTGGATTGACAACCTTCTCCTTTTTAGAAGTCGGTTAAAATAGCATACAAAGAGTGCAAAGATCCTTCCATGCACACTTTTACTCCTCATTTCCACTCTTTTCAACTCTTTTTCTGTGATAAAAAGTCGCCTATATCCTTTCCTAAGTCTAGTCTATATGTGCACCAAATTGTAACAAACTCTTTAAGTGGCTTAGGCGTTAGACGGTAACAGACAGAGAGAGTTACTTTCATATATATAATTTCATATTAGAATTGAAAACAGGTGTTCCTGATCATTTTATAGGAGGCAGTTGTAAAAGATTACCGAAAAGTAATACGTTTACTCGTCCAAAAAACTCATTTTCGCAGTTCTTAATTTGCCTTAATCGAGCGTCCATCATGCATAACATTTGATAAGACACCATGGAAATCTCGTCGACTATCAAAAATTCTGTCTGATACGCCATTTAGTGGCTGCGCCCATCTAAAGTATTGAGGTTGTATAGTGCACTGTATTCTTCTTGTCAAGCCCTTTTATTTGATACCCATGTTGATGGGATTGATAAAACCTAAGTTATCCGCCATTGTGTAGAGGCCCCCATCTTGGATTTTAATTTTATATAGTACATTGTATTCTACTGGTTGAGCACTTTCATTTGATACCCATATTGATGGGATTGATAAAACCTACGTTATCCGCCATTTTGTAGCGGCCGCCATTTTGGATTTCAATTTTTTATAGTATATTGTATTCTGCTTGTTGAGCCCTTTCATTTGATACCCATGTTGATGGAATTGATAAAACCTACGTTATCCGCCATTTTGTAGCGGCCGCCATCTTGGATTTCAATTTTTTATAGTATATATTGTATTCTGCTTGTTGAGCCCTTTCATTTGATACCCATATTGATGGGATTAATAAAACATAAATTATCCGCCATTTTGTAGCGGCGGCCATCTTGAATTTATTTAAGTACATTAATTATAAATAAATGATACCGCTAGAAGCGTCTTGAAACGTTCTTGAGAGTAAATGGCTCAAACGGGTAAAAGTAAGGCGGCACTTCATATGCCGAAACATAAACACCGCACTTATGTAACCTGACACCCGTTTTCCCGCCAAATTTGTAAAACGCGAAAAGCGGCCAGTGTATCAAGCAAGCGGTTATATAAGTATCCCCGTATAGTTAGAAATTATAAAATTGCTGGAACAAACGTTAATCGACTGCATTTCAAGTGTCTAGATACAAAGTTTCATGGTTTTATCTTCAATAATATTGAACTTCCAGACTTTCACCAATTCCACCAAGGTACAGTTCGAAACTACAAAACTGCTAAAACATACATTTTATGGTTTCGTGTTAAGTATCTAGACGTAAAGTTTCATAGTTCTTCAACAATGACGAAGTTTTCCATATAAACTTTCATCCCTTATTTTAACCCTTTCAACCCTTTTTTCGAAACAAAAAGTAGCCTATGTCCTTTCTCGGGATCTATTCTATCTATGTATCAAATTTCATCAAAATCTGTTGGTTGGTTTAGGCGGTAAAGACGGACAGACAGACAGACAGACAGACAGACAGACAGACAGACAGACAGAGTTACTTTCGCATTTATAATATTAGTATGGATTTACAAAACAAAAGCCATTAGTTTTAGTGAGTCAGAGCTTCCCTGTAAACGATATTTGAAGTAGTTTTATTTTGTGGCAGCAAAATAAATTGATTTTCAGGAGCCCGACACGTGATAGGCCAACATACAGTTGGCCATGAGTGAAACATTCTTTTCGTAGGTCAATCCCTAATAATTCGAAGGTTTGGCCCTGGGACTTGTTAATAGTTAACGCGAAAGATGATTTCACCGGAAACTGAAGTCGTTTAAAAGGGATTGGCAGATCAGTTGGAATCATCGGTATCCTCGGTATATGAGCTAGTTGACCAGCTGCTGGGCCAGTGATAAAATTTTGTTCAGCAAGCCGCTGCGAACGCTCGATACTTGACTCTCTAGCACGCGATTGCGACGCGTATTCTCTCCGACTTGCAAGGCGATTTTTAGTTTCTGATGAAGATTCCTCATTACGCCGTATTTTTATTGCCCTCGCCTGGGAACTATGTTTAGAAAGTTGAGATCTTGATCTTTTGGCATTTTGGGCATTATAAAATGAAAATAGAAGGAAATAAATAATTAAACAGGCTTTTACTAAATTTTGCTTATTGAACTATATGAAGTACTAAGCTGTTTTAAAAATTAAAATATAATATTTATTATCAGGTAAGTAGTGGGTACTTATTGAAAGAAAATTAAAAATATGGGCATAGAATACTAAATTTTTGCTGAAACTTTGAACAGGAATACCCATAAAATACTACTATACGCAGACTATAATATTTAGACATATGCTGTCGCGACACTTTTTGTAGATAATGATGAGTTCTGCAAAGTCGTAGTAAACGATTTTGTTCTATCATCAATAGTTTTCGCAGCGCACGCGACGTAAGGAATTTTTCAGGTCTTTTTTTTACACCTTATGTTACATTATTGGAGTTTTAGTAAGGATCCCTAATTTTTTTAAAATATAATATAGCCTATGTTACTCGGGGATAATGTAGCTTTCCAAAGGTGAAAGAATTTTTGAAATCGGTCCAGTAGTTTCGGAGCCTATTCATTACAAATAAACAAACAAACAAATCTTTCCTCTTTATAATATTAGTATAGATAAATGGGAGCCAGTTGTAACTCCCCTTCTTTGTTATAAGAGACTGTAGAATACCACAACCATTGAACAAAGGTTTCACTTAAAAATTTTAACTAAATTTTTGTTGAAACCTAAAATGTTTTTCTTACAAATTCAATTTAGGTAAGTATTAACATATTTAAACTTAAATTTTGGTTCTAACGTTTGTCGTATTCTGTGACATGTAATTGAAAATAATATTGTCATGATGAAATTGTAGTGATACTATATTGTCAATATTTCAAATCATTAGTCATTCACGGACTTTGATAGAGACAATCTTCTTAGCATTCCATGGATTCACCGTGCGGGTGTCGGGTCCATCGTGTGGCAGAGAGAGAAAAACTCGAGTAGTTCCCGAGACTTGTGACTCGGGCGTAGGTTTAAGGGGCCCCTTTCTGACGTACATCAACACTCACCTTCCCTGCCCAGCCAAATCTGATATGAGCCTACTAGTGCAGCTTTAGATACTCCAAAAGTATTAATATGTTCGAATAACTGAACGCATGTCATCTTAATCCTAATTAGAAGTAATACATACTGCTTCATACATAGTTTATTTTACAGAGCAAAGTTAACTCAAAATTTTGTGAGCTTTCGTACACCTGCGTGTACTAACATAGTACACTAACACATCTACTGCTAAAGTTGTGACTGAGGATGTGATATGGGAGTGTTACTGTTTTTTTGTGCATTTCCACGTGCTTATGACACTCAAGATTATATTATTCTACACGGCACTTTCGCATAAAACTTTGAACAAATTAATTTATCAGACATATTATAGAGACCCTTACAAAAGTCACTTATATTTTCTTTACCAATAAGTTCAATCTTTAAAAGAAAGCTTTACTTGATGTTGAAGTTTAAAGGTCTTTGCCTAAAAATATGTAAGTCTTAGCCCTTGCTCTTATTAGCTACATTCATTGTGCCCTTTACCATGGCCTAGTTAATGAGGCAAAATTAATGTCGCCCTTTAACCCGTTTTCGTTTGAAATAACTCTTAGATTTACTGTATGCGTGAATTCTTTACAAAATCGTATAATATTTAAAACAAGGGTAGCACAAAATTGCTTGAAAACGATGGCGGTTCAAAAAATCGAAATAAACTTTTTGTCATGATTAGTCCTGCAGCTATTGTCTGATTAGATATGAATGAAATTACAATCGGAGATTTATAAATAAATCTAGCCCGTTCCCGGAAGATGCGACCGTAGGCACTGCATAAAAATCGACACAGAATGCTTACAATGTAGTCCATCGTATAACTTGAATAAAACAGTCGGAAGGGGTTTTTTGGAAATGTATACAGAGTTCCTTGTTACCTTTTTAGATACGTAGTACGATGAATACTCGTGTTCGGATACGTATCCGAATAACCTTCGTCTCTTTACTCTGCACTCTGTGTGGACTCTCAATCAATGTCTTCCCACGACTATCAATAAAATAAACACCAGACAATCAATTTATTGACCTCCAGACTTCCCTCGATATACTCACAATAAAATTCAGTCTTAATACTACGTACCTACGTAACTTCGGATGTATAAATCTGAAACTATAAATATTGCATGTAAACTCAGAAAGACTCAGGATTAGACAATTTCAGCTATGGCTATTTTTTCTTATCGCCAGACGTCTTTTATTTAATATAGAGTGACGGGATGAGTTTGAAATGCGCCTGATGGTGAGCAACACGTCTGCCCAGATCAGTACACTGCCACGCAGCTATTTGAGCATGAAGAGTCCAAAGCAGCCTAGCAGCGTATTCCGTCGTCACCCACAGAGAGGCCAGAGATGTAGGATGATTTATCTCATTGGCCTATAATTTCTTTGAAAACAAACCAACAAACATGCGAGTCATAGTTACAAACTTGATCACATTAAACAGGACTTTTCGCAATCTAAATATTAATGTTTCAATATTAGTTCAAATCATGTAAATTTAAAAGTTATTTTTACTAAATACTAGTTCTGCCACTTGTTATTTCGATCCATATCTTTGTCCAGGATATGTCAAGACACTTCACCTAATTCGTATCACAAATAGAACCACATGCTAAGTTCGCTAACGTATAACCCGAACCTGGAATCATGAGCTCCGGTTGTGATCAATGTACTATTAAATTCTTCGAAATTTATTAGTTGCACAAAACGCTGAATGTGATAAATAATCATAATAAAAGCTTATATTATGTAATGGGTCCTGAGGTCATATTGGAAAATGTTTCCATTATGATTCTCTATAACAGTAGACGTATTTTTTAAAAGTACGACGGATCTATCTATCCATCGAATGATTTTTGTTCGCTCGCAATAAACGTAAGTACACGCTACGTGGTACAGGGTTATAGGGATAGATCGGTGTTTGTGTTTGCACTGTTTCTTTTGTGCAACAACAATAAAATAATCACATGCGAATGGTTTTCAAAAATAAGTAGCGAGAATTTGATTCACTTACCGTAATGTTTATAATAATAGTAGTGTAGAGTAATTCGTTGTGCCAGCGTATTGTTATTTCACTGCAGTAAACTAAGTCATCCGTACTACGTAATCCGGATCAAATTGGTCGTTCGATTTGGTTCGATGAAAATATAGTATAGTTTTAAATTTTAGAATATTCTTACCAGGCCCTGTACCATGGGCTGTTATTGTCCTATTTTTGTTAGACAAATGGCGCTTTATATTTTTGTACTGCAACCACAAATCTTATTGCGATGGCTCACAGTTCAGAGTCGCAGTGCACGAAAAGCTGTACGTCAAATCAATCGAAAAATATTAACAATGAGAGCTCATGGTATTTCCCAAGGTAGATTTACCGTCTGTTTTACCAGATATGTGCGAGGCAGCAATACTCTGAGCGCGGCTGAGATATTAAAGTAATAGATAGGTATTATGGTAGACGATTTTATTTATCGCGGGTCGAACCTGGACTCGATGTGCACAGGACCGAGGAACACAGAATAATAAAAGAGAGTTCCATACTCAGCAATGGGATAAAAAGTCTGAGGATAATGATGGTAGACGCTCACTCGCCCACCGTTAGTGTGCTTTGCGCAACATTTTGTTCTCTATGATTAGCCTAATGAATACACATTGTGAAGTTGGTCGGAATAGTCCTAAAATTGATTGACTCTTGTAGTGTGAACCAACTTTAAATTTCTATCAATGCTACAAATCAATCAGATCAAGTAACAATATCAATGATATAATAGTAATTTATGGACATGGTTTACCCTGCGTGGATTACGATAGTGAAACCTGTCTAGACTGTACGTTATACGTCAGTAAAGCAGTCAAATTTTCCTTTTTGTTATTATTTTGCTGTTATTATTGTTAAGTAACCGAACGCTAATTTATAGCTGATGCGTCGAGTCCTTCCAGTTCAACGGACAACTGTGGGACATGCGGCCCTTGCTTGGAACCCGGTACACACTTTCTGTTAGCTAGAATTGTTGCTATCTTTTTGCTCATTGAAAGAGACGATAGTTTTAGTTTTGACAGTTTAGTAGTACAGCAGACTCGTCACCATTGTAGATGATTTCTGTAAACGCTAACAATATTGTGACAACTTCAAAAGAGCGTTGTTGAACGCTAGACCATGGTGTTATTTATATCATTGTATTGAAAAATCGAGATGAGGTTCACGAGAAGTCAAAAGTCCTACACAGAGTCGGTACTTGCAAACGGCGTATTCAAAACGTACCCACTAACCTCCATTTTTATCTTTGAATTCTGGGTTTAAGCCAGAAGTTGAAACTTGAAGTTCTGTAGACGTTAGAGTTTAGTTTAACTAAACCTTGAAATATCTTCTTAAGGCTCGGTCTCATAATCATTATTTCCTATAGTAGGTAATTTATGTAAACAATTATGTTGATGGTAAACATGGATGTTGCTAAATATAATGATAATCCACCGATAGATTTGATTAAAAATCAAATTAGAGCGATTTCACTGTAACTTGTTTCAGTAGTAGTTCTCCTAGCAAGCTGTTCTTGAAACGAACTGACTAATAATACAGGGAAATGTATTCTACCAGCTGTATGGACTTATTTATTGAAAAGATAATCTTATCGTAAACACGTCATGTTTGTATTCATAACTTTATGGCTTGTGTATCCATGGGCGTAGTACGAATATAGTATGCGTGAATTCGAATTCACAAAAAAAGGAAAATGAAATCTTAAATACAGTAAACATAATCGAGCGTGAAACTTACGAGTACTTTAAAAAAAGTATCGATTATAAAATGTACAGCTACTTTAATAAATTAACGATTATAAAACTTCCGAATACGTAACAAAATTTCTGACTGTTAGTTTTCAAGAGGTTCCATTGTTAATATTTTTCGATTGGTATTGCTCTAAAGGTATCTAGAGTAGTGCGAGTTATCTTTGAGGGTCTTGTTTAGTTCTTGTTTAGTCTTAGTTAGCGCTAGTTGCTAGTAGATTGCGAGACGTGACATTGACAATGAATTGTAGATGAGTAGATGCTACTTGTGTAACCATAAATAAACAATTAATACTTATTGTCCATAACCAGTTGCAAAATCATTAACTAAGTATTTTACTGTAGGTTACAACTATTTTACTAGTGAGATAGTAGACAGAATTTGAGAGTTTTGAGTTTGATCGGTGTTCCTACACTATTGGAATTATGCCCAGATAAGTGATAACATTATGAGTTTCATTTGACTGTACATAAATGTAAATCATTCTATGGCTATACCAAAAGAGCAATGTAAAATATTGTTTAAATTATTTTTTTCGTATTGATAATTGGCAAAGCATTGTGCGGAAAATATTGCGAATTAAAAATGAATTGCCCTCATGTGTTGCTAAGCGTAAAAGTAGAGATTGCCTTTAACAATTATTTTTCTTCAAAGGAAGGAAGGAAGGGCTTTCAAACAAGAAAATATGCAAGAGAAAATGTTCACCAATTTTTTTTTTTATTACTAAGTGGAAGTCATTGGTTAACAATCATTTTTGGTCTCTGCAAAATATTTGCAATCTAGAAGTTGTATGGATTGCCACTGTTCATCAGTTCAATAGTTTTTAGCTGAACGATGTCTGAAGAGTCGACAGTATAAAATACTTATAATTTAAAATCGAGATTCATCCGTACTCACAGGTAACAGTGTCGTACGATTTCGATAACTTTGCAAAAAGCGAAGTCGTTTAACCGGTTCGCACGAGCGAGTTCATCTCAATGACGTAATAACTCACGTGTGGAAAAATGCATGTAGGTCAATGTCTAATTAAAAGATTGCTCTTGTATTGTGTTGTCATGAGAACAGTCACAACGAGGATACTTTTACTCGACTCTCAGAGGATTCGTTTCGAGGTCTGCGTAGGTGTCGAAATGATTCGAACGGCGACTAAATACTCTCTCTTTGAATAAGACCTTCGTCTAAAACTTATGCGTCAAATTCGGGCCGGGAAGATTCATCTGGCATTTGCAGACTTTCAAAACCATATTTTTTCTATGTTTGCATAAATACAGTCTAGCTAAGATCTTCAATTCACAAGCAAACCTATTCTGCTGACTGAAACGCGATCTTAGAACCCTAAAGCTTAGCAAGAAAACATTCATGAATACTAGCAATACTGACAAATTAAAAAACTAAGTTGTGACACTTTGTTTGCAGACTTCGTGCTACAGTTACAGCTTAAATCGACCCCACTTCGAAGTAGTCTTGTATTACACAATGTGACCTCCAAATTTCTAGTATTAGTAAAGCATAAGTAACCTACTTTATTATGTTTCTATTGCTAGGACTCGGGGTTTTGTCTCACAAGGGGTCATTCAGTCAAGGTCATAATCCATCACGTTGGCTAAGTGCAAGTTGACGGCAAGATGTCTGTTTTTTTTCTTGGACATGTCGTTTCACCGCGATGTTTTCCTTTTAAAGCTAGTGGTGATGGCAAACTTGCACGTATCTGTCTGCCTTTGGAAATGTAGTAAGAGGTGATTTAAGATAATTGTAAGACGGGATTCGAATCTGTAACTTAAACGTTTGTGAAACCGGACGCTGTCCTGGACCAACGGCCACAACAGCTCTACTAGTCTTCTCTAATCTCTTAGAATAAGCAAAAGCTCGTCAAAACCACGACTATATAAATAATTAAAAATAGTTCATGAATATGGAACACAAGTATTCCACTATAGTGGTTATTTTAACGATGATTTGCCCAATTAATTAAACTGAAATTGCGTTAGTAATCTCTTACCTAGCCATATTTAACTTTGCAGAATCTCACGTGGACGTTATTATTATGTTCTTTAACTGCGGTTAGAGCGACCTCAGATAAGTAGCTCAAAGACAAAGTTCAAGTTCAAAAACCTGTTTTGTATGAAAGGGCAAGTGGTTAGTCAATGGTTACGTTTGATGGCAGTCTCTGCAAAATTTAGTTTTAAGGAAACGGGAAGAGCATACCACGTGAGCTGTATTCAGTGGCTATCATCTAGGCCTGGATCGTCCTAGCACTCGCTGGATACTCGTCCTAGAACTCGCTAGACTTTGAAGCATTTTAAGAAGATTTTTCAATACATTGCCCAGAACGAAAAAAATTGTGGGAATTATGAATTAAAAAGTACGTAAATCGGAGAGGTATTTCTCTCATAGTAGCAACCAATGAGCATCCTGATGGTAACTGGCCACCGCTTCCTTTGTACATCGGCGATACCAAACGGATTTGCATTGCGTTGGTTTCCAAGGACGAATCTAAACATTCCAAGCACCTTTCGTTTGAAGTCCCCTATTCGTAATTCCATGATAATGTTTCAGGCGATAAGCCTGTTTCACATCCTGAAGGTACGCGCTAGGAATAGGCTACATGATGTATTGAAAATAATTTTGTAATTAGTATTTTCTAGCAAAATAAATATGTCGGTACAAATTATGCTATGTCATTCACGCATAAGGATATAGGTAGTGATTTGCTGGTAACTCCGTTGGTAACATGAAGGAAAAACGCCACTGTTTTTGATCATGACGCGTATTGTAAGTTTACACAGATGTTGTCTTATTTGTTTAGCTGCGGTCGTATTCAAGACGCAATGCACCCTGTGCGCTATTTTCATAATCAGCGAGTTTTTGTTTTATTGTATAAATGTTTGTAGTCACGCAGAAAAGGTAGAAAACCAAAAGAGGTGCTGTATTCACCGGCAGGCAAAAAAGAAATATGTAAAAAAATCCGCTTCAGAGCGAATCAAAGAAGTCTCTCTCGATTACAAAACTCGCTATAAAAAAAGTGTAACATAATCGTAGCAGTTTTGATAAATGAGCTTTTTAACGTCTTTTTATACTGAGGAATCAGCCCAGATATCCCATCAGCACAACAATCCATAACTCATTTAATCACAACAAAATGCTAATCCATTTCATATGTAAAACATTTTTTACTACGTTATGTAAGAAGCAAGACTGTCTCCAAGTACACACTGAATGAAAAACGGACTCGATTGGCACAGGATCGAATCAAATGGCATTCTAAAATATAAATCAGAAAGGCCATTATCAACCGAAATGACTCAAATAGATCAGTTAAATTAACGAATCTAACGCTTATGCTAAGATGAAAGTTTCAGAAATGGATAGGTAATCTAATCGGTGGTTCTACAGTCAGTTATGTAGTCGCCTTTGCTCAAAATTCTTGAACGCAAACAGAACTACGCTATTTATGTCGATAATAATACTTAAAAGCAGTCTGTAATTATACTACTCACATAAGTTATTTAAAAAAAAACGCAGAGATACTCCTTCGAATTCTACGCGGATGAATTAGCCGGCATATTCTAATATTTTCATATAAATAGTATACTGATGTCATGTCTGAGAGCGTCGTTATTCGGCGACCCTCGCAACTTTTCCGCCCAAGGTCCAAAACTCCGCGGACGCCTACTTTGCTTCTAAAAATATCGCGTTTGTTAGCCATCCCAAGTTTTAGCGAAATACTCGAAGCTTTCACACTTCACAGTATGTGGATTGTTTTATTTCTTTTACGCGACACGTCCAAACTTTATGTATTTCCCTTATTCAGTTAGTTTATTTTTGCAATAACTTTGCAGCTCCCATATCTGGGAAACAACGAGGGATGTTTTTATAACAATTACCTAGGGTTTTCTGTATTTTTTCAGACCCCCTAAAAACAAAATAGCCTATTTTTTATTCCAGGCTTGATAAATACTTACATTGACTCTTCAAAATAGGTATTATATATATGTAAGAGTACGTATACGTACTCTTTCTTACTCTCTGTGACCCAATTTTAAATTGATAGACATGCCTTTTATTTTAATTCGGTGTGTGATTGAGCACGGAACATAAGAAACTTTCACATTATTTATAATGTTACATATAATAGTTAAATATTACGAATTATTGACGTAACCTCAAAAGTATACTTGAACGAACCTAAAAATATTACTTTAACTGCTTGTATGGCATCATGTAGCCTTATGTGTGACGTCATGAGGTGTTCATATTTGTTATTGGCTGAGCAATAAACCACTCATAATTAGCTCTGGTTTGGATTCATTACAGAGTTCAAGGTTGAAAGTGATCGTCGTTCAGATTTTTTCAGTAAATACATGTTATTTTTAAATAATTGGGGTTGGATTGCGCGGTGAAAGAATTTTTGAAATTGGTCCTGTAGTTAGTGAGATTAGTTAGTGGGGTAAACGGGTTCTAGAGTGGAGACCGCGAATCGGTAAACGTAGTGTAGGACGCCCTGAGACTAGATGGAGTGACGATATTCGAAAGGCAGCTGGTGGCGGTTGGAGACGGAAGACCGAGGATCGGGCTGAGTGGCGTATCTTGGGAGAGGCATATGTCCAGCAGTGGACAAGTATAGGCTGATGATGATGATGATGGGTTAGTGAGATTAGCGTGTTCAAACAAAAACCTTTTCAGTCATATAATATTAGTAGGTGTAGGTATAGATTTAAAATAATGTTTTGTATGCTTAACAATACTTGAGCAACTTTTTTTTACTGAAAATATTTCCGCGTTTTACCAACGACTCGCCTGACGGTGTGATCGAACATGATGTACGGCTGACCTATAAACTACCCCTTCAGTCTGAGCTTGAAAAGTTCTAGATCTCTCAGGAAACAATGAAGCCGGCACTTCATTTCACTCTAAGGCGCTGTACGCGTCAGGAAAGTGAACTAAAACCGATGTATTGATGTTTGCTTTATTGATACTTCAAAATTATTTTAATGATCTTTCAAACGTTAATCCTTCAGTTTTGTACTCGTATTTGTGCAACAAACTAAGATAATAATTGAATAATCTTAATAAATAGAATACGATTACTCGTATTTTTTTTCTCATAAAAAGATCTATGGTAGTTGGACTCACATAGTCCCCATTGCCTGTCGACTTTTGGGTTAGGAGCTTTATGTGCATATTTTTTTATTGTATAAAGTGACGAGACATGCATGACATGCGTCTGATGGTGAAGCAAATTGCTTGCCACATGACATGCACAGTGACACACAGCTATTGGAACATGAAGAGTCCAAATCGTTACCTAGCACTGCACACGTCACCCAGATATCTAAGATATATCTCTAAGCTCTGTAATTTCTCCTAAAACATTGCCCTTCGAACCGGACCACAGTAATGTTTCACATTTGGCGGTAGAATAACTGACAAAGGTGTGGAGCTTTCCCAAAATGTTGTATTCTAAGCGAGTTTTTGATAAATACTTTTACTATGATAATGAAAGAAGCGAACTGGGGTTGAATATATTCAAATATCAACATGAATGAACCAATAAAGTTAAAAAATAAAATAAATATTGGACAGTTTTTCACACAATATCATCAAGCAAACTATACCTACAAAGCTGGCTACGGAAGCCAGATAGCCCAGATAATACAAATATAATATTAATAAATAGTTAGATATTCGAGGTTTACGTAGTAATAAATACTAGTGGCTGGTTACGGCTTCGCTTTAAAGGCTATTTTTAATCGAAATAAAAACTATCCTAACTTTCAAGTAGGATCAAACTGCACATGGTGTGCAAATTTGATAATAATCGGTTAAGTAGTTCAGTCTATCGCGGATTCGCGGACGAACAACATTACACCTTATTTACGTATATACTCGTATATTAACATAAGATTAAAGCATTCAGAGGTACAATAAACATACCCACGTCACACAAATGTTTGCCATGAGTGGGAATCGAACCTATCTAGCTAACCTATACTATCGAACTATTACTGAGCTTTTCTGCTGAAATAGCCAAGAGAACAAAAGTTTATTATAACTAAAACTTATTCTAAAATTACGTATTACGTACTCTATTCTTAAATACGGTCCCAAAATCAAAACCAAATCATCCCAAAAGTCGCATCGCAGTCTTTTCGGACAAATGTAATAAAGATGTTTCTCTCAGTTCATTCATAGATAGACCTCTTGTGAGGTCACTATTGCAAATATCGTATTGACCAATCAAAAACATTCACTTAAATTACCATCTTCAACTAGATTTTAGGGAATTAGACATCCTTAACTGATTAAAGGCGGTTGGAGAAGTAAGACCGAGGACCGGGCTGAGTGGCGTATCATAGGGGAGGCCTATGTCCAGCAGTGGACGAATACAGGCTGATGATGATGATCTGATTAAAACTAGGTATCAACATCGTCCCCGTTTTCAGCGTCTCGTTACCTTGAAGGACATTTGGTTTAATGGGGCTTTCGCATTATGGTCGAAAGACTAGCGATTAATCAATCACAGCCCGAGCCGGTTTTTTGTCCTTTCTCTCGTCGGCCATTGTGAGATTTTGATACCGTCACCCGCAATGCTTGCAAAATGTATTGCCAAAACTGTATTACTTACTATCTGCTCATTTTGTTTCGATTTATCAGTTCCTATGCGGGGTTTTAAAGTAAATATTCATTTTAGCCATTTGATCCAATATCTGCGTGTCACTGTGCTGTTATGGACTGGCATGTTGCTTACGATCAAGCACATGACCTGCAGTCGTCTCATCACTCTATTAAACTATATGTATAAATAAAATAAACATAATTTAGAAACTCAAAAAACCCGACTGCATAAAAAGTGAACCAAACTACATACTATAAAACAAGCACTTAGATTTCTGGTGGTCTAGAATTTTATATTTATTTTATACTTTTTAGTTATGAACAATGTTATGCTACTATTATTACATTTACACTACACTACTGCTACTACTATAATCAACAAAATATGGATCTTTTAAACCCGGCCGATCTCCCGGGCGGTAGGGTATGCGTAAATGCATTTCTAGATATGTACGAGGGGTGATCCAAAAGTAATGATAATCAGTTATTTCTAGTGCACACAAAAATACAAAAAAATTACAGTCACTTGCTCAATTACCCACTAGTTCAGGAAAAAAAAATCATATAAATAGGCCACGATTCCCGGGAGCTACATTCATTTGAATACGGACTGTCAAGGAGTGAACATCAAAATGGAAAAACACGAAATCAGAGCTGTCATTAAATACCTCTGCTTGAAAAAAATTTCTACCAAAGACATACACAGCGACTTGGTGGAAACATTAAGGGACTGTTCTCCTCCATATTCCACAGTTGCACGCTGGGCTAAGGAGTTTAAGCTGGGAAGAACATCGACGGAAGACGAACACCGCGAAGGGCGCCCATCGACGTCCCTCACTGGAGAAAATGTGAAAAGTTGAAGAAGTTGTATTGGAAGATCGAAGAGTGACTATCAGGCATGTAGCTGAGGTCACAGTGATCTCATATGGCAGCATTCAAAGAATCCTTGTGAACGAATTGCATATGAGAAAGGTCTCCGCGCGTTGGGTACCGAAAACGTTAAACGACGAGCAAAAGAAGAAACGAGTCGACATGTCAAGAGCAAATCTCGAAAAGTTCCAGGCAGACAAGGATAATTTTTGTCACGTTTTGTGACCATGGACGAAACCTGGATCCACCATTTTGATCCTGAAACAAAACAACAATCGATGACATGGAAACGATCCGATGAACCGACGCCGAAGAAATTCAAAGTGTCAAGCTCAGCAGGGAAGGTTATGGCGTCTGTTTTTGGGACGCTGAAGGAATAATCATGGTGGACTACTTGGAAAAGGGGCCACTATTACAGGCTCCTACTATGCAGAACAAATAAGAAGATTGCGGGAGGCTATTAAGGAGAAAAGGCGAGGCAAACTGCGGGCTGGAGTGTTCCATCAAGACAACGCACCGGTTCACAAAGCTGCAATTGCCATGGCTGCCATTCAGGAAGCGGGCTTTGAGCTGGTGGAACACCCCCTATTCACCAGATCTAGCCCCCAGTGACTTCTATCTCTTTCCACGACTCAAGGAACACCTCCGGGGCAAGAAATTTGACGATGATAGCGACGTGATGGCCGCGGTTGAGGACTTTTTTGAGAGTCAAGATAAAGATTTTTTTCTAAGGGAATTTTAGATTTAGAAAAGAGATGGACTAAATGTATAGACTTGCTAGAGACTATGTTGAGAAATAAATTTAGTTTTTGATTTTATTCATTGTGTTTATTATTGATTATCATTACTTTTGGATCACCCCTCGTACATATGTATGTATGTACATATGTCCATCCACATTCACACGTACAGCTAGTTTTTTTAAATAAAGAGTGACGAGACAAGCTGGACATGTGCCTGATGGTAAGCATGCCTGCCACATAACACCACAGTGACACGCAGCTATGGGACCTTGAAGAGTCCAAATCATTACCTAGCACTGCACTGCGCTCGTCACCCAGAGATCTAAGATGTTATACCTCTAAGCCCTGTAATTTATCTAGAAACATTGCCCTTCAAACCGGAACACAGTAATGTTGGCAAAAGTGTGGTACTACCCCAGGCGGACTCTGCCACGAGTCCTACCACTACAAATATACGAAGTTTTCTGCTACCTATAAACCTATAAATGTGAGAATGGTTGTTACGTAACTTCAGATCGATACACATCCTAAACGGTCAGCCAAATCAAAAAACATTTATTTATTTTTAAATACCTGTTCAACGATAACGCTCATAAGATATTCAACCCTCTTGGCATAGTTTGTTGACTTTCATTTTTTTTATTTGGACAATATGGCGTCTGGTACCGCCATATTGAATTTACACTAATGTCATGTCTTTAGTGTCACTCGCGAGACTAAGAGGAATCGATTGACGTGTGAATCATAAAAATCGCCCCAGGCGTTTGGTCTGTATAGTGCTTCAAAGAATCATACATACATATATAGACTAATAAACACATTACCACTCCATATCCTGTCTATGTCAGAAATAATCTAGAATCGTACAACACGCGAGGAGAGAGACATTCTCGTAACATACGCAACGCCGACAAGTTGGATGTTATACCACACTTTCTCACGAGGTCACAGAAGTTAACTCACATTATGGGACCGGAAGTTTATAACACTCTTCCGTATATAATTATATCGGCCCCAAGTTTTGGCAGCTTTAAAAACAGATTAAAGTGCTGGCTTATCGACCAAGCTTTTTATAGTTACAGCGAATTTTTAGAGAGTGATGGCAAAGTTCCCATAAAAATGTAAATAAATAAATTTGACATGGGTCAGTACACTGTCTTGTATTAAAACCATATTATACTCGTATAATGCTTGACAGTTTTCTGTACAATAATTGTTATAATACAGCAAAGTAGTCATTTCAAACTTTGAAAATGTATACAATTTGTATGCTCTTTCTTTTGTTTTTGTTTTTTAATAATTGCCGTGTAAATTGTACATTTATGAATAAAGTACTTTGACTCCTTTGCGTCGCACAGTCGGGTAAAAAGCCATTCAGACGGCAATCGCGAAATGTTTTCCGGTTATGTTAACCGATTCGATACATTCTTGGCTTCAAAGGATAGGTATATGCATACATTCATTCTCAAAAACTTTGCTAATTATAAAAATAAGTATGCTAGGTCTAAATTATCGTTAAAATAAAATGAAATGTTAGTTAATAATATATCGTTGCAGTAAACCCACGTCTTATAGCAATTAAATTCAGTGTCTTGTCAATGGAAGCAAAACAAATAGCTTAAAGTTGAAAGGATTTATTTATATTGAGCTGACCTGACAATGGCAAAAAAATCGAATTTATAATCGAAATAGAAAAGTAGGATGGAGACAGAATGGTGAAAGCTATTTAGGATCTTTTTTATCCCTACAAGATATTAAAAAACGGAATTATTAAAATTGGTCGAGCCGTTGCTAATGAGTACGAACAAGCCTCGTGACGCGGGATTTTTATGTATTAGATTATTTTTGAAATTTCAACTAATTTTCAATTTTGTGTTACTCATGTATTTCCGTCTATAAATAGTTGTACTACGCCCACGGGACTGGCAAACTATTCTTATTGTTTTTCTACCTACTATGACATCTTTTCGTATGTACTATATGTCACCGTAAAAATGTAAATTTACCGTCCGTTTATACTCTAACGCAGGGGTCGGGGTATGTTACGCAGTTTTTTCAAACGTAATTAATAGTGGAGAGCGGGGGTGCAAATTAATTACAAACTTGTTTAGAAGTGCGGCCAGCTTAACTACTTTTTTCACCATGTGGCCCGTGACTCCCAAAAGGTTGCCCGACCCCTGCTCTAACGACGTGGCGTTAGATTATGAACTAACCGACCCTGCCGTAAGTTACTTACTCGTAATAATCTCACGCGTTTTATTATAAACTGACAGCTTTTATAATTTTACGGTGACGTAATATAAACTCATTGTACGTAGTTAGAGGTACTGGTTGTATCATAGTTTGTATACTAGTTCAGAGTGAGTAAATAAAGCTAGTACACGAAATACAATTAAACTTGTGCATTAAAGTTGTATTTTATCGTTACCAGGAGGCAAATATTCATCGGGTCAGTACACGTACAAGATATATCATTTGGCGTCGAAAGTACCCGCATTCATCAGACTTCTGGCGCCCAAAGGATCTCTCGAGGTCCATGAAGAGGCGTGGAACGCTTACCCTTACTGCAGGACTGTGCTCACGGTACGTTGAAATCTTACAGGGCGACCAACTTATCTGTAGAATATAGCGATGGCGTTACGATCGAAAAGTGTTGCTAACTGTTACAAAATTAGACAACTTCTGTGTTGGGCTCTGTGGTCAGTAGTTCCGACTTTGACCGTTGTACAGATGAGTTGGTTGGCACTATACATACTCGTACGTCCGCCTACATACGTAGACATCCGTCTGGGGAAGTACTACAACTTTGCCAGTTTTTCTACCGGTAAGGTGCAAAATTTACTGTGTTCCGGTTTGAAGGGAAATGTTTTCAGCGAATTTACTCTCTTGTCTGGGTGACAGGCGCAATGCAGTGCTAGGTAATGATTTGTACTCTTCATGTTCCAAATGCTGCGTGTCACTGTGGTGTTATGTGGTAAGCATGTTGCTTACCATCAGGCGCATGTCCTGCTCTCATCTCGTCACTCTATACTATAAAAAAAACTTTTCTTAACTCCCGAAATTGGTGTTCAGCTTACGCGAGCCATGCCTGGATTTATTATTAGTAAAGGTACGGACCAACATTTCGTTGTTCGTACGAAACCATGCTTTTATTGAACAAGGTCTCATTAGTAGAATAGAGATAAAATTCAAAATAGTCAGGTTTTGTAATGCCGCTGCAGTATTACCTCGTTAGACCTCAATAAAAAAAAAGAACTGCGGTTAAGATTGACTTGTGTATATCTTATTGTGACCTTGTACACGTGACATTGTTGCTCTCAACTGTATGAAACTAGATATATATTTAAATTCACAAGTTTTCGTATACAAACTATTTAAATTATGAAACTAGATATATATTTAAATTCACAAGTTTTCGTATACAAACTATTTAAATTCACAAGTTTTCGTATACAAACTATTTAAATTCATAAGTTTTCGTATAAATTATTGTTTTTCTTCACGCTTTTTTTTTTTTATTTTTTCTTATTACTAACGGCGCGGCGGGAAATTCTTTTAAATATAAACTTTTTTATTCTATTTTTTTTACAATTCTTCAAGTTATAATATTTCTTTATATTGAGTCTCCCCCAGCTAGTTCCTCATGACCATTGCATGATGCATCGTGTACCTAATACAAATATTCGTTTGTTTTCAGAATCCTGGCTACATGAAGGAAAACTTCGTGATATGCATAGAGTCCTTGCACGTGCCCGATGCCGGTGACCAATACAATGTGAGTCTACGTTTTATTGAACTTTTATAATTTTTGGTTTGAGATATTTTTCGCAAAAAAATATTTCCGAGATTATTTGTACAAAATTGCTTAGTTTGGGCAAAGTCTATTAAATCATACAGTCATTCAACGAAGCCGACTAGAGGGGGCAATCGTGCGGGGCGTACGGCGCGAGACGCGGGAAGCGCGCTCCCGGCATTGCCTACATTACATTGTTAGTATTTCATGAGCGCAGTTCAGTTTTCGGTTTCATCTATCCGTGTTTATTATTATCGGCGTTTCTTCCAAGGTCAAAGTCGATGAACTACCGGTAGTATTTCTTTATACTGTGGTTTGGGACTAGATAGTGTTGTGTGCGAAATAGTTATTTATTTCCATCCTACTTGAACCGCTCTAAGGTGACTTTGTTTCAGAGGTCTACTCTGTACTCACTGTCCTTGTCAAAACATCTAAACTGTGTAGTACACTGCCTGAGTGGGTTTACTTCAGATTATAATCTTGAGTATAAATCGAGAGTGAATCGATTATTTATCTAACGCTACCCTCACGAGCCGAGAGACCACCGGCGGGCTCGCCTCTTCCTGTTGATTTAAATCTAAATTCTAATAAGATTCAGTCTATATTTGTTTAACTGGTTTTTCTTCCTAATCCAATTGAGAAGTTAACAGCAAGCGAGATAGCGATCAACGGCAAACCTATTATTATCGATAAAAAATGGGAATAAAAAGATGACGTATGATAAGGAAAGTTGATCGGTATAACCAGGACAGAGTTCTATACATAAATTCCTGAAAACGAATGAGCACTCTACTATATTACCTACATTTACCTACATATACCTACCTCTAAAATCAGGAATTTTTCTATTCTATAATAATGGGCTTCTTGCACCTAGCTAAATATATAAATTTAGTTAATTTAGAAACAAATTGGATATGTACGTTATCTCCGAGCGCTGTATGCTATATATTATATACCACGGGCGAAGCCGGGACGTACCGCTGGTTATATATATGTATTTGGTTACCGGATGTCTACGGGGTTGTTCTACAGGTCGAAATATCCTGAACGAAAACGTTGGAACCAAAAATGTACTGTGTTTTCTTTTGCGACACCACCGCCATCATAAACATAATCATCATTAATCTTTCGAGCCGATTCTGCAGCACTGGTGCCACGATGGAATACTCGTAAATAACGCGATATTTCTAGTTTTCCATTTTGAAAATCAATATAGAAAAAACAAATGAATTACGATTTTCAAAACACAAAAGCATGAGTATATATAAAAACAAAATAGCTGTATAAATTTGAAATTGGAATTCCTAAACAGGGGAGATATTTAAGATCACCAGACCAGTACGACAGAACACCAATTTCATACATTAGGACCTAATATAAAAAAGTCGGTCAAGTGAAACGAACTGATATAAATAAACGCGTACGCAGCTAGTCTCATCCAATGCGGATACCAACAGTATTAATCAAATTATCACCTGAACAAAACCAAACACAATGTACTACAATGTTTACACATACGTAAACAAAATTAAAACTAGAATCAACGATGACGTTAGAGACGACTCATAGTTTAAATGATAGTTTGCCTTCGTCGTAAAACAAGTATTTTTAGTTACAAAGTGAGTTTTTACGATGATCAACTTGATTTATTTATAAAAAAAGACGTATATCATTTAGTGACAGGGCTAGTCAACTGCATTTGTATTATAATTTGATGGAGCGCTAGAGTTATTTACATAGTCGGCTCGGAAATACGGCACCCTTGGTGACTCTAAATCTCCCGTCAAAATGGAATGTACAACAATTGTCAGTTTGAAAAGGGCAATGTTTTCAGAGAAATTACAGGGCCGAGATGGTGACGAGCGCAGTGCAATACTAAGCAATAAATTGTATCCCTTATATTCAAAAAGCTGCGTGGCTCGGAATATTAATTAAAGGGCAGACATTTTACTAACTATCATTCGGACCTATATCTTGCTCAATACTTTATATGAAAATATTGTAGAAACGTTGATTTTATACGGTTTACATTTTAAATAGAATTTGGAACAAATGCGTTGGGAGTAATTTTTTTAAAATTTAATCATTCGTAAAGATCATTGCGAAAATAGTAGGTATCTGTACCTGTAATCTGTATCTGTCGGTAGTCTAGAAGCATGGCAATGCCAACGTACCATAGTCATACAAATAAAATTTGTATAACTTTTTTCACTTCTTACATTTGTGAAATCGGACGTTCTCCCCACGTAGGCGCCGTGCACACTTGTAGACTGTATAGACACATTTAGTTTCCAGTTACCCACTCCGAAAACCTTTTGAACGTCAATGAGTATTTTTTGTGTCCAATAACAGATACAAAAAAAAATCATCAGTAGCTTTTATCTGACTCAGGACACAAAAATGTCCACGTTTCCCCTACCTAAGGCATCACGGCTTCAGATTTTGATAATATTTCGTCTAAAAGGTAAGGATTAAGTTTGATCATTCGTTAGTAAAGTCACGTTGTTAGAAAAGGACAAAGAATAACATATCACGTTTGTAAAACGAGTTTCCACTTATTGAGTCTCACTCAATACCTATTATTATGTTGGTAAATGTAGTATGCTTTAATAATAATATAGTTTATGTATATACTTGTACTAGATGCCCGCCCCGGCTTCGCCCGTGGTATATTATATAGCACTCATCGGGATCCCGTACATATCCAACGGTGAAAGAATGACTGAAATCGGTTCACTCATTCCTGAGAATATCGATTTCAAACAAAAAACCTCTTCAGCAACCTGCTACGCCACCTGTCGGAAATTGGTCGTACCAACTCAGATTTAGAAAAAAAAAATAGCAAAGGTTTATATTCAAGGCACAGAATACTGAAATTCAATGACGCAATCTTTGACACATGCTGTCATGTGTCATGTCAAAGCACGAAACGTACTAAAACTCTCAAAAGGGGAATATTTTTTCCCGATTTTGTTACATTCTTGTTTCATGCTCCGCTTCAATTAATAGTAGAGTTATTTTCTATAGCCTAAAGCCTTCCTCGATAAATGGACTATCCAATAGAAAAAGAATCTTTCAATTCGGACCAGTACTTCCAGAGATCCTAGCGTTCAAGCAAACAAACAAACAAACAAACAAACTCTTCAGCTTTATAATATTTATACTTGTATTATTATAGTTCGTTTTCCAAATTATAGAAGTATGTCTATGTTTCTATAACTTGGAGACAGAGACGAGACGATCTTCTTAGCATTCCATGGATTCACCGTGCGGGTGCCGGGTCCATCGTGTGGCAGAGAGAGAAAAACTCGAGTAGTTCCTGAGACTTGTGACTCAGGCGTAGGTTTAAGGGGCCCCTTTCTGACGTACATCAACACTCACCTTCACCACTCGTTTTTCTCTCCCTGCCCAGCCAAATCTGATATGAGCCTACTAGTGCAGCTTTAGATACACGTTCTAGTATAGAACTTACTGCACTTCTGGATAAGCCAAGGTCTTTCAGTAGGTTATAGAGAGATTTTGCTGGTATACCTCTCGCTCCCACTTCTACAGCGTATAAACTAACTACATAGCCGTTTTTTGTTAATTCGTTTAGAGGTCGTAATACTTATTTTGTTTCATCGCGTGGTCTTTAGGTATATTAGTTTCCCACGGTACGGTAAGTTCTACAAGGACTATGCGTTTCGTAGCTCTAGAAAAAAGGAAAATGTCCGGTCTGGATGACGAAACACCCACATCCTCTGGGATTTTGTAGTGCTTTTCATACGTGTCCATTAAAATAGTCCAATCAGGTGCTGTACCCAGGATTGAGTAAGGCTTGTTCCTGGAGTTTGAAGTTGAGCCTTCTTTACAAAGTTAATTTGTCTGTTGTTTGTCGTCAATCTCTTTTGGGCTCTAGCTACTGAAAGGCTCATGGCTTCACGTATGATTTCAAGTACTCTGTCATGACGCCGTGAGTAATGACCCCATTAAGGAGCACCTTGCATCCCACCAATATGTGCCTTGCTGTACATATCGCCTCTCCACAAGTATAGCAACATTTTTCAGAGGCTTTTCCCCACCTTACCAAGTTACTCTGGTCAGGGAGGGTCATTTGGAATGCATTTAGATAAAATTTTAATAAGGCAGGGGACCAGTCATAGATCAAGGTGCGCCATTTTAGAGCTAATGGGATACAGAACTCACCTATGGTTAACCACTCACTTTGCATTTCTAAATTCATAGCGTGCACTTTGTAACCGTCATTTTCGTCTTGTTGTAGAAAGGTTTTTACCATGTCTCGGTCTTCCCTTTTTTTTAGAAATAATTCTGTTTCTGTAATTTGGAAAATGAACTATAATACTATGTACAAGTGTATATACATAATATCTTCGAATCCTTATTTGTATTTTCTCGTCTTCCTATTTTTCATAATCTCCTTTTCTATCCTGTGGCTGTCTGGGAGAGATCGCTCTTAGTTATAAAGTGGTCAATTACTAATTTAATTTCAAATTAAGTGCATTAAATAGTTTATCATCTATCTATATGGTTTGCAATCGGCCAAAAATCGTGTAGCTAATATCGAAAACAGGTAACTTATTTAACTAGATAGATAACAAAACAATAAACTGCGTCGCGTGACTTAAAAAACCTTTTTATCGTAAATCCTATACGGTATAAATTATTTATTATTTCTTTTTCTATTGTATACAAAGCTACGCCGCTCGTAATACTTTAGATAAAATACTTGTATACATAAAGGTGTGTTATCAGTAAAGAAAATAACTTATTACAGGGCCGGCCTTGCGTCTGGCGTAATTATTATTCATAGATAGTGGTATGCAGATAATAATACATTTTATAATCTAAGAATTAAAGGTTATATTTTAAGATTGTGTAGATCTTTGACAATTTGTGTTCGAAAGTCAAATGTGTAAATTATGAGGACAACCACGTCGGATGTGGTCCATTTCACTAATATGTATAACTAGTAGCATCTCATGGTTTCACTCGCGTAGTGCCCGTTTATTTTTCTTGGGATAAAAATTGACTATGTGTTATTCCAGGCTATGTACTTATACATATATAATTTGTATATGTACTAAAATTCATCCAGGTCCTTCAGTGCTTTTTGCTGGTATTAAGTTTAACAAACATCCACCCATACGTATAAACATTCGCATTTATAATATTAATAAGGATTATAATATAAAGTACCTGGTTGACCGAGCTTTGCTCGGTTTAAATGCGTTTATAAAGGGCTCTTAAGTTAAAGATTTTCTCAGAAAAAAAAGAAACACGAGTGTAACCATCAGGATTCGAACCGGGGCCTGTTGACTCCGAGTAAAAAATAAAACGTAGCTAGATCGATTTATCGTCCCCGAAACCCCCTTTATACATAATTTCATGAAAATCGTTCGAGCCGTTTCCGAGATTCAGATTCTATATATATATACCTATATACCTACAAGAATTGGTCGTTTAAAGGTGTAATATATTTTACCCAAAGATATACTGATAATTGTCAAACTTAAATACAGAAATAGTATAAGGTTGACTTGCTTTTTGCTCGGCATTGGAGATATACTAATTATACTGTTTTCGTTTTGCTTGTTTTAACTTTAAAGTTTGTGTGTGGTGTCGTTCAAATTCCTTTAAATAAATTAGAGTTATCATATAATTTATAACACACATTTGACAGGTATTCTACCGCCAAGCTGTAATGTTACATTACTGTGATATTTATAGAAATTACAAGGCATGTAGATAAATCCTACTAATACTGTAAATGGGAAAGTTTGGATGTTTGTTCCTCAATCACGTCAGACCAGCTGAATCGATTGGGTTGATATTTGGAACGTAGTTAAATTGTTGTCAGGAATACAATAGCCTTTTTAATCCGGGAAAATAAAAGGGACGGGAACAACGCGGCTGAAACTTATGTTTTTGGGCGCCGAACACATTGCAGTGCTTGGTATTGATTTGGACCTCATGTTCAAACAGCTACGTGGAACTGTGTTATGGGCAAGCGTCTGTCTTATATATCTCACTATAATAATGATTTATTTAAAATAAAACTAACGTAAGGATTTGAAACTAATCGGGTTATACATACATCTAAACTAGATCTCTGTCTCCCTCTCGAATTAAGAGTAGGTTGGTATACTAGGTGAAATAGTATGCTCTATCATAGACCATATTATCACTTTGCAAGGATAACCGTATTTTTGTCTTATTCTATTTTTTTTTTAAATCGTCGCTGTAATGTCGTATAATTTCATATAATTACCTATTGTAATTGGCTATGATTGTCTGATTGCTTCTCTCGCGTTCTGACATCAGTTCCGCAGTGTCAAGGGCACCATTTATCATCGACAAGCAGCCGTCGGGATGGCCATGTATAAAACTAATTTGTAAAAAAAAACGCGATGTTCTTCTCCCCTTTAAGTTGAATTTCGAGAATGTTATTTACCACTTGTCATGCGCCAAAAAGTGTGTAAATGTAAACTATGCTAATAACTTATAATAAAGGGCTTAATATTTAATCCAGCACGCTTGTCAAATGGGGGTGGGTGGAAGGAAAAGTAATTCGATTCCATTTTTTTTAATTCAATTGCTTTTGTGCTGTGATTATGTTACCGTAAAATAGTAAACACCGTCAGATTATAATAATCTAACGCGTGAGATTATAATCCTACGGTAGGTTAGTTTATAATATGATGTTAGATTACAATCTGACGGTGTGACGAAATTTGCAATTTTACGGTGCCTGACATACTCGCACATATCTCAAAATATTGATCTCGCATAAAGATTAACTGAAATTAGATTTTTTGGATAAAAAAAAGCTAAATTTACTATGCTTTTTTATGTTCATTATTGAACTAATTGTCACTTTTACCGCAACAATATATTTTAATAAACTGTTATTATTATTACTTACAAGATTATTTTTTTAGGAACTCATAGTGACTGGTTTTATCAGATAACGTGGAAACAAGCGAACACGTAGCCCTGTTGCAAAATATTTAGACAAGTTCTAATTGAGTACATTGAAAGAGCAAACAAAATGTGTGTAGAAAAATGCAGCGTCCCCATCTAATAATTCTTTTAGGAGTTCTTATTAGTAGAGAAGGTATATGTTTACTACCATCATACCTGCCCGTAGATTCTGAAATAACCAACACTACGCTGAGCTTGGCAACGGCCTCGTTTTTGTTTTTCTATAATTTGGAGCGACTGTAAAACTGTGGTAGGACTCTTTGTATAGTCATTATTACAGATCCTGCAATTACATTATTCGAAATAATGACGATATTTAAATATAATAAAATATGTACCCACTTTAATTTTGATATCTTTTTGTTTTACTTACTTTATGATCATTCAAAGTTGGATAGGCAAGTCCATTTTAAAAGTACGAAATTATTAATAACTCATTAAGTTTAAAAGTGACTTTTGTTATGAAACCAGTTTCCTAAACGTACTATTTAATATAGCTAAGATATAAACTTTATGCGCAACGCATAGAAAATACCCGACAGTGACGTCACTCTTTAGTAGTGTTTTTGTTTGAAGCGTTTTTGGGAAAGTCCAAAATTGTGATTTTAAAATCGTGATCGAGAAGTTTTTAAGATAACATAGTAATTTTTTCACCTATGCTTCAGTTATTGAGTAGCCTTTTGATGGCACATTATATCAAAAATAAGTCGTCATGCCTATTCTAATTGAATATTTATACTCGTTAAACTTATGGGTACTCTTCAAAAATAAATAAATATAGAACATTTCTTACACAACATTATCTAGCCTCAAACTAAACAAAGCTGGTACTATGAGAGCCAGATAACTGATAACTTCTATACTTAATTGTAAATACATAGGTACTTATTATACAAAGAAACGTCCAGACACATAACAAATATTTGTATTCATCGCACAAATATTTGCCCTGAGTGTGGACTGTGAATTGAACCCACGACCTATGGCTCCACAGGCAGACATACTACCAACTAACCCACTAGGACAGGACAGTCAATGCAAGACTTCAAATGTATTACATTATCATCATCATCACCCACAGCCTTCTTTATCCCACCGCCTGGGTCTATAGGCATATCTACCGATAACGAATCCTGCTGAGTTGTCTTTATCGCGAAATTTGAACACATTGTACTCGTAATCAACTCAATTATCGATTGATAAAAAGTATCCTTTAGAATTTCCTTGAAGTGACAATTGGCTAATGAACTGTTTTAAAGTAGTTTTGTTTGTTCAGATTACTATAAATCACTACAGGTATTACTACTTTATTTTATGTTACCACTTTATCTGTAGGGCTCTTTGCTAAGGCCGCTTGGGAAGTACCTATCACAACCATCGATATAATTAAAGAAACGAAGATGAGGTATGCTATAATCTAAAGACAACTTCTGTTTGAAAAATTTGAAAATTGAATTGTCAGCGAACGTACACAATTGTCAGCGAACGTACACAACTCCTTGTTGCGACTGAGACTAAATCAGGAGACGTCACCTGATTTTGCATCGCCATAGTAGAACCGCGTTTGCCGCTTCTGCCGTTTTTAAGAGTTCGATGATCACAACGTAGACTGCCTCAAACAAAAAATCAAACAAAATCGGAATTGGACGTCTACTCTCATTCTACGAAAATCTTAATTTCGAAATAAGCGAACGACTTTCCAACTCCGATTTACTTCGTTACGTCCGATCGGACTCTACTCCAAATAGGGTTTGCCAGGCTTAGAACATTTAAAAATTTAAATAGACGAGACGACGGATCGAAGTAGGAAAGTCGCGAGATTATTTCGAAATTACGTTTTTCATGGAAATATAGTAGAAGTCGTGTTTACAGTAATTTATTTCATCATTATTTGAAGTCGTTTATGACTCATAGTCATAGTTTTCGAAATTCTCTTTTGGCGGGGAAAATATGTGAGTACGCACGCACAGCGACAGCAAAAATACAACATGAGTTGGCTGACAACAGTCTCTTCAGAGTGATTTTTTACGATGCCTGTGCACACTGCCACTCACATTTGGAACACTAAAGTTGTAAGCTGTGCGTTTTTTTGGGACCTGTGGCATTTGGTGTCGTGTCCTCTATGGCACGGCCAAAATGTTTCTAATATTACCGTGTCCATGGCTAGCGCAGAAGGACAGAAGGAGTGTTAGCGTTGTTAGTATTAGTAGGTACTCAATACTTCTTAAAAATTAAAGATCTTTGCAATTAAAGATTCTTGCACGCATACGCACTTATTTTTGCTAGTAAGTAAGAAATATGAAGATAACCTTTTAACGAAATTTTTTTTAAATATTATTTTTATTACATTATTGTTTATCTTCCTATTACGGCTTTTCTCTATCTTCAATTCTGCATTGCGGTAGATAAGATGCTGATGCCGAATCTTTGAAATTTATCGTTAAACACGCCATTGTGGTGTGTAAACAGACATGTCTCTCAAAAATCGCGCTATTGGTTTTTGGAAAGACAACGAAAGAGCAAACGTTTGTTGTTCAATCACGTCGAAACGACTGAATGAATCGTGTTGAAATTTGTAACACAGTCTGCAATACCACATAGGATATTTTTTATCGTGGGAAAATAACAGGAACGAGAACTACGCTGACGGGGGGCGCTACTAGTTTTATCTATATATTATACTAGATGCACGCCACGGCTTCGCCCGTGGTACATATATAGTGGTACAGTGGGATCCCGTACATATCCAACGTGAAAGAATTACTGAAATCGGTTCAGTCATTCCTAAGAATATCGCTTTCAAACAAAAAACCTCTTCAGCTACCTCCTACGTCACCTGTCGGAAATTGGTCGTACTAACTCAGATTTAGGTACAGATTTGATTAGCAAAGGTTTATATTCAATGACGCCATCTTAGACACATGCTGTCATGTCAAAGCATAGTACGAAAACTCTCAAAAAGGAATATTTTTTACCGTTATTTTTTTTTATATTTTTGATTCATGCTCCGCTTCTATTGATAGTAACTTTGTGTTCTATAGCCTATAGCCTTCCTCGATAAATGGACTATCAATTGAAAAATAATCATTCAATTCGGATCAGTACTTCCCGAGATCCTAGCGTTCAAACAAACAAACTCTTCAGCTTAATAATATTAGTATAGATGTATAAATGAATCCATATTTCCCTTGGTCAAAGCATCACGCGTGAACGGCTGGACTGATTTCGCTAATTCTTTTTTGTTTTGATTGTTATTGTCAGGAGAAGGTTATTATGCAAGAAAAAGTTAAGAAAATAGCGCGAAAAATTTGAAAATTTAGGAATTATACTTAGCCACCATATACAATTATTTTTAATCTAACCTCAGCGCTTCTGACAATATAATCTGTATTAATGTAACCTTATGACGTTTGAGATAGAATTGACATAATGCGTGCTGAAAATATCGTCAAAGAGAAAAACTGAATAACGTAAGCAATGCTTCGGTTGGAGTTATTTCACTACATAGTATAGAACAGAGTCTGCTGTCCTTTAGTCGCTAAGTATACAAGTATACTTAGATCTTTAAAACTACGCAATTGATTTTTAGATCGATCCAAGAGAAAAGTTTAAATGTATAATAAATAAATAATTATTGGTGGACAATTCACACACAACACCATCTGACCCCAATCTAAGCAAAACTTGTACTCTGCCGACCAGGTAGCTGATACATATAATACGGATAGTCGTATATAGTTATAAATACATACTTATTATACATATTTCATGCCTAGAAGAAGAGGCCAGTTTGTATGGCTCAACTTTTAAAATGTATCACCTTATATTACCTGCAAACAACAATAAAAAAATGTATTTGTATATATAGAAATACCCAGACACAGTACAAATTACTGTGTTCCGGTTTGAAGGGCAATGCATCCAGAGAAACTACAGGGCTTAGAGATATAACATCTTAGATCTCTGGGTGACGAGCGCAGTGCAGTGCTAGGTAATGATTTGGATTCTTCATATTCCAATAGCTGCGTGTCACTGTGCTGTTATGTGGCAGGCATGTTGCTTACCATCAGGCACATGTCCTGCTCGTCTCGTCATTTCTTATTTTAAAAAAAAATCTTTGAATTCGTCACAAAAATATTTGCACTAGGTGGGAATCGAACACAAGACTCTCGGCTTCGCAGGCAGAACTACCCACTAAGCCACGAGGAGTTATAAAGTTAATATTTTATTTACTTATTTCCGATCAGGTGCACGAGCTGCCGCCTGAGAAGCTAAAGAACCGCGAGGTGGTCCACATCGACATCGCCAACGACCCGCTGCCGGCGGCCGACTACAAGCCGGAGACGGACCCGAGCAAGTTCAAGTCTGTGAAGACGGGCCGCGGCCCGCTCACCGGGCCCTCGTGGAAGAACAACGTGAAGCCGGTCATGACCTGCTACAAGCTCGTCACGGCCGAGTTCAAGTGGTTCGGACTGCAGGTTGGTTGCGCCGCGTTTATGTGTCACCGTCAAATTGCAAACACACCCATTGGTAACGTTTACACTTAGGCGTCATCTCGCCTGATGTTAGCGACGATGTAGTTTACGATAAAGCTTTCTTATCCTCATGGGGAAGGTAGGGAGACGGCTCCGAGGCGAGCCTCTGCCGGGTTAGGTCTCTCAAGTTCACGGACCTGGGGGGTGTTTGGTCCATAGTTTGGGCCTAATTCTGCCCTGACATGTCGACCGCGTCTTGGCTTAGTGGTACTCTCTTCAACGTTGTTGTCGTTTAGCCTCATCTTTGTACTAGAAACCGATTCATTCTCGATTTAAAGATTGTACCTTACAGGAACAAGAACAAATTTGAAAATTTTGTTTAACCCCCGACTACCTCAGATTTGTTATCTGTACAACATTCTACTAGTCAAGCCCTTTTATTTGATACCCATATTAAGGGAGTTGTGAAAAAAGAAATGTATATCGCCATTTTGTGGAAGCGGCCATCTTGGATTTGAAATTTGTCATAGGGCAATGTATTCTACTTGTCAAGCCCTTTCGTTTGATACCCATATTGAGGTAGTAGTGAAAAAAAAATATAATTCGCCATTTTGTGGTGGCGGCCATCTTGATTTTTTTTGTAGTGTATAGTATTTTACTAGTCAAGCCCTTTCATTTGATACCCATATTGAGGTAGGTTGTGAAGAAATATTTTGTCCGCCATTTTGTGGCGGAAGCCATCTTAAATCGATATTAACCAAACATAGTTAAGAACATCCGCACGGATATTAACTTTCAAATAAAAAAAACCACATCGAAATCGGCCCATCCGTTTAGCTCTACTACGGACAGACAGACATCGACTTCAAACTTATAACACCCTTTTTTGGTCGGGGGTTAAAACCCACTTAGACACAACGGCATACCCTATACTCCTAGACGTTCTTGTCATAAGATTATAGTCTAATCTCTTTTGGAATGCTGCGCCGCGAACAGCCACGATCACACAACACATTACATAATATCGCAGCCCAGCTCAGCATAGCCGACCCATCACAAAGGAGCGAACAGTGGTACTCCATACAATAAATAGAGAATCTGTGTTTGGGTTATACTGAAATGTTAACTTCACTTATACATTCGTTCTTTTTGGATTAATTAAACTATGTCAGTTGTGTGGTGTATACAGAGTTATTGTATAATACTATGTTGAACAAGAAACAGTATATTTATTTTACAATGGAACTAACTACAACAATATGTATGTTCTTCCTTTTCGTTTAAATACGTTTTAAAACCCACTATATTTTTTTCGTAAAACTAATATAGTATATATTTTTATTTCCAGAGCAAAGTAGAAAATGTGATCCAGAAATCAGAACGGCGGTTGTTCACCATATTCCACAGGTATGTGAAAATTTGCAACTGATATTTAGGAGATAAATTATGTATGTTATTTGTAAATTGGTACCTAGGATTACCTATTGAATTGATTCGTCAAGAATGGGCTTACTTACCGCTTACGCTTATTTTTGTGACATGCGTAACGTAATCAGACGTCCTATTTGGAATCACAAACCTGAAATTGATTGTATTAGATTAATTGATTCAACTATACGATTAGATTAAGAAAGACATAAACTCCCGCCTATGTTTGTCTTGTTTTATACTCTTGATTGCTCTACAAACCATTACACATTAATATTTGCAAATTACTGCTTGGCAGCTAAATAAATAACTGGAGATTCTTCACCTTTCAACTAACTGATCCCTGAGATTGATGATCAGATCCTCTAGTAAATTTTAAAGTAACTTGTGGTTCAATAGTGGTTTTTAATACGGCCTTTCAAATGCCATCCAAAGCCAATACCATTTAGTTTGGCGGTAGTCCTCTCGGACGCAAGAAGATATGTGTTTAATAATTTGACGCATCTGTCCGTTGATGCGTTTGTTTTCGTATTGTATTATTATTATTGTTGTGACATCGTAGTTCCTAAACGAATTAATCAATTTTTAACAAACAAACTGTTAGGATTGAAGTGGTCTTTAGCAGTAATTTGAGGCTTTATACTTTTTGAAGTGACAACCTCTTATGGGAGGATAAACCGTTTCGTTACGTAACACGTTACGGCGCCAGTCTGTCTGGCTTCCCTTTCTCTCATGTATATGGCAGTAGTAGGCAGGCTCCTCTCTCACTCTAACCTACAGAGTTAGCCGTATCTCGGACAGACGCTTCATCCTCTCGTATAAGCGTCGTAACCGTCTTATAAAATTTAAAGAATGACCTAGCTTTTCTCAAGTTAAACAAATTAAATATTTCAATTTAGATTAGTTTAATTTATCACTTCTACCGGGCGTCCCGAGACACACATTTTAAAATTCTTTCGTTTTTATTTTTACAGACAAGTGTTCTGCTCAATGGATGACTGGTACGGCATGACGATGGCGGACATCCGCGCCATCGAGGACCGCACCAAGGAGGAACTGGAGAAGCTGCGTCGCGAGGGCGAAGTCCGGGGCATGCGCGCTGAGAACGAATAGAGACCCCGCGGCTATGGGGGCGCGGGCACCGGTCGCAATACTTACCGATACTGCTACCATTCAAACATACCCATTGATCAGACGCCAGTATACCCTGCTCTCAAGACTCGCTGTTGTTCTACGCAGTCGTAGGCCAAGCTATACTGGCGTATTGCGGTTTGGTTCTCCAATCGCGGTCTTAATTCGCACCAGTGAACATATTACTGGTACAGTTGTAGTTACGTATCATGGGTTACCAGAACCGTAACAGATTACCAGTATCATATTAAATCCATATCTATTTGCAGTGTGCGATTTAGAATTATTACGTAAATGATACCTAATGTTTTTAAGAATTGGCATGTGATTCCTAGTTACACAATTTGACGTTACTGTTTCACAATTTGTAGCGTAAACAGCCTTATTTCATAATGGATGGAAAAAAAGATTCCTTTAAAAGATACTGGTCATAACTGATTATGGTAATCTGCGATTGTAACTTGAAATTTGGCCAGGATTATGTGCAAGTTTAAAAAGTCGGTTCGGAATGGTCTAGCAGTATCGCCCATTCAGTATTGACATAGACCTATATGCATTTTTTTAAATCTGAGCTACACTATCAACTATTCTTGAGAATTATCTCATTGGCCATATAGTATTGTGCGTTCTATCTTTTCAAGCTCAGGTTTATGTCTACGTTTGAGACATGCCGTGTTCGATTCTATCTCTCGCGCTCACTTTGTGCCCGAAATAGTAGTCTGAGATTACATTATGTTTGACCATTTCTATTTATATTTCGCCATAGAAAAGTTATATATTATATATCAGTGTCATTGATCGGTGTTAGAAAGAGACAGCTGCTGGCAGTTGTTTCCACTCCTCTAGCTATAGATTAAATATAACATTTAGTATCTGTGCTGTCTAGGCCCCAATATAAATAAGATATTGTAGTAACGGAAAGCAATACATAATGTGGTCTCAGTATTTTCACGGGGCGTCGATATACCATTAGAAAAAAAATATAGATAATATTTAATTGAGATAACTATTAAGTCGATGTAGTCAGTGGTTAACAGGTAGTGTTGTCGTTACCCAATTGAATAATTCGATACAAAAAATTTGACGATTATCAATAATTAAATAGCAACGAGTTCGAGGCGTTATAAAGGCCGACAGTTTAAACATTTCACTGTTTTTAATGTAATAATCTAATTTAGTTGTCCGCATTAGTGCGGATGTTTGGCTGTTGTGTATTTATATGATAAATAAACACACATAATTTTACTCAGAGCATGTACAGTGTAGGAACAGTAGAGATACTTGAATTTCTAAATCTAGTATAAAAAAACCAAAGGAAAACAAAGAATTTGAGGATTCTTCATTTTAGTCAAGCAACCAGTGTCTCTACTATTTTTATCTGTCAGTTACATTTATTATCTCTGGCACGGATGTTATTAGATGAAAAAAAAGATCAGTGCAATAGTAATTTTTATCAATGGCAACCGGGAATTATTGGAACGGTAGTAGTTTGGTGTTGCAAGGTGAATGTTTACCTACTAACTTATTTATGTTGGTTGTCGGTGATATTTGGGATATTATTATGGTTCAATAATTTATTTTGTGGAATCGGGTTCATATTGCAACACCTGGATAATATGAAATATAGTGATTTCATGTATGTACATAATAATAAGTTTGTTGATTAACAAATCAGTATTTTTAATGATTGTGTGACATTCCAGGCGGCCAATTTTGCCTTCAAATGATGTCAGACAGATATTAAAATGGTTTATTGTAAAATTTAAAAGTCATTTTAATATCATCTGTCAATCTACTGAATTGGGCCCTAGACTCTATACCGATGGTAACATTATGAACATTTTTATTTGATTTGCTACCTTTGTTTTAAAAGCTCTCTCATTTCATACACATTAAAACCATTGCATTACAAATTCAAAACTATTGGTGGTGTATTAGTACACTGTGAAGGATTTTTTATTTGTATAGTGTTATATACAGGCTGTTTTGGATTTCCCAAAGTGAATTATAATCACAATATGTAAATACTTACTGTTTACAAATCTTTGAAAATTCTTGTCAAGAGTTGTTAAATCTGCAATTACATTGTTGGACTTGTTAGCTCATATCACTGTCTACGAGGGAGACGAGATCTGACTTCTCTTTTCCTCTTGTAATGTAGATGTTGTCTGGCATTGGATACCTTTTCTGTTTAATCAGTTTGATGTAAAATGACAATTTGAAATTCAGTCTCAAATTATTGTTTGAAAAGTGGCACTATAGTATGGTTATACAGTACTGACTTTACGATACCTAATGTTTGCGTAGCTTGCATCCGACCCCCAAAAACAAATGAAAAACTTTACTGGCACAAGTAGGGATATTCCAGTTTCGGAATGACTTACGACAGATTTATACAGTCTAAACTGTACCTTATTGCGGTAAGTTTCAGTGCGTTTCGCATCATTGGTACTCGGCAGGTCGGGTTGGGGATTTTTAAACTGGATAGTTGTATAAAAACACCGGTATCGCGACAGCTAACTCTGCAATTTGCGGGTTGCGGATTCTCATACACCTGTATCTGAGCACTAACAACGCAATACGGACCGTTCGGTGTTCTAAAATTAAAATATTGCTGTCCTTATCAATAGAACAGTAATCGAAAGAGACAGTGTTAATTTAATTTTGGAATGCGCCTTCAGAATATGCCATAATGTTTGTGTTCTTTTACTACTACTATCAAACGCTGTTAGCCTTTAATCTTTTTAATTTAATACTACTTCGATGGGAGCCTCAACATTTGACATATTTATATATTATAATTTAGCAACTTCCAAATTAATTTATTGAATTCGAGAGCTCTGATCTTATCCTAGCTTGTTTTTTTAAGTATGTATTCACTTCATATTGCACTTTGTTTATAAGTTTTTTACTTGTTGTAATAAAGTTTACATCAAATACAGCGTGATTATATTTCTATAGTCTTGTTTTTTTAATGCCATGTTTCGTTTTGTGCGCAACCCGCTTTTAGCATCGTTTAGTGCTTTGTGTTCAATTTTTTTTTATACATTTTTTCATAAAAATGAACATAGTACTTAATGCCATATTTAAATTTGGAAAAAGCACAGTATGATTTTTTTTCACAGTATGAAAAATCTATAACATCTGCCGATATATACTTTTAAGTTATCTTGGTTCCTAGATCCTAAAGTCCGGTTGTAAACTGTATATAAATAGGAGCTTTTGCTTTGATGTTGTTAATGCTTATTTGTTGCAGTTACCAAATAAATTAAGTACACACTTGAAATGTTTTATTCATTTGAAGACCTTAGGACGAGAACATCTCAGTGCCCATGCATGAATATGGCGCGATAAAGTGTTCGTCACGTGAAGCTCGTAATATTTATAGAAAATAGAACACTGCTGCCAGCGGTGTTACGCAAATTCTCGCTACATGTTTGTGCGTGAGCGCTAAATGCAGGAATTCATTCTGTATTCTATATCACAAGGCGTTTTCAAAGTGGCATTATTAATGATGTGTAGCTGTGTAGCTGTGTAGGTATATAGGTATATAAGTTGACCCAAAAGTGACGTAGAAGGGGAAAGTTCTCGCATGTGCACTTTCACCAAAGAGACCTAACGTTTCTGCGCAGCCATGCGCAGCTAACTTCATTGGGTCAACTTGTTTGCCGGTAACTATACCTGTACTTATGTGTGCACGCAAGAAGTTAATAATATTCCTCTAATTTCAACCTAAAGAATGCGAATGAGCCAAATTTTCAGAACCTGAAGTTAGTTGCAATTTTTACTAAAATGTTAGCTAACTTCAGGGTGTCGGTTTTTCGAGACTGTGTGTGTCACTAATTTTTCCTAAAGCGCTAAAGTAAAGTACCTATAAGATAAAACTAAAACTATTATCAAATATTAAATATACATTGTCGTAGGCTTGTCAATACCTGACCAAATGATTTTAACACTAGTTTTGGAATTTTTTGTCATTCTGAAAACGCCTAATTAGAAAACTTCAAGACGCATGTTTTTGAACAGGTAGGGCCTAAGGAGTTTGTTTTATGTTGCGCTTAATTAATAATTACGTGAATTTAATAAATTATTATATGTCTATGATCTCTACACAACAGTATTTAACGACAGTGGCCTATAAGCGAAGCGATAAAATCTCAAAGCTGTCGAATTGGAATCTGCATGTGGAATCCTCGAGTCATTTGTGGACCATCACTGTGTGGCGCCACTGTTGAGTTCTCTAAATAATTATTTACATAAACACAATAGGTTATAGATTTGTTTCCCGAAAACTGAATTGGCGCAGAGTCGTATGTTTTTAGGTATATAGATAGATAGAGTTTCGTAATAAGTTTCTGTTTTTTTACTTTATATTCCGAGAAGTGGCACCAAATTTTTGGTAACTATTTGAGGCAAGCTGAAAACTTCACATGTCTATTATATCCCAATACGGAGCTACAGACCTGGCTGGCGAGTATCGGGCCGAAATTAATCCCAACATTAAAAAATAACATTTTTTTGTATACAATCGAACAAATTACATTCATATGAAATAATTGAATTTTAGACATGCCCTTTACAGCAATATTATATTGTTTGATTGCATATTTTGACGAGACATATTTTAAGCCCTGTTAGGTAGCGTTTCGCCCGGAGACCGCGACAGGCACTTGACTCTATGGAATTGTATGGACGCCAGTTCGCGCCGAGACCGCGACAGGAGACCGAGACACGTGTCGCGAGACATGTGTCGCGATCTCGGCGCGAACTGGCGTCCATACAATTCCATAGAGTCAAGTGCCTGTCGCGGTCTCCGGGCGAACCGCTACCTTTACTCATTGTTTTGGAATTTATTGACGTAACTTCTTTGTGATACTCAGTCCAGCAATCTTAGGTCATCTAATAATCTTCTTCTGTCCACTCCATCTCACACTAGTTCCTTCTGTGGGTCTTCGTTCTGCGTGAGAGCGGTTGCCTTCTGGAATGCTCTTCCGGTGGGTATTAGGCGTGCGCAGAGCTTAGACTCCTTCAAGGCTCAGATTAAAAAACACTATCTCTCTGAATTAATCTCTTGATTCATCTTACTTCTTCTTTGTTTCCTGAATGATCACTATCATTAGATGTACATATATTTATGTATGTTTATTTTTATTTTATTATTATATGTATTTTTATTTCAATATCTAAATTATATGTGTAAAAGATTGTTAAGTAGTCTACTAAGATTTTTTTTGTTAACTATTTGTTACGTGACGTCACATTATTATTGTTTTTCTCATGTTCTTACTTTTGCACTCTATCCTCACTGTATTCTTTTTTAATGTCTTCCTGCTGTGAATGGTTGCTTGGAAGAGATCGCTTTTAGCGATAAGGCTGGCGGCCTTTATGGCACTAGATATTAAGTTATTGTTTATTTTTGTTTAAGTGTTTGTAATTTATTGGTGTGCATAATAAAGAGTTTCTGTCTTTCTGTCTGTAAAAAAAGTTAATTGACTGTTTAAATTATGTCAGTGAAATTATTTTATTCATGCAAAAATGTTTTGAAAAATATAAAAAAATGTAGGTATTTGAGGCAATTTGAAGTTTTAAGTGTTATCTATGACCAAAAATAGAGAATTCTCAAAGAGAGATAATTTTGGCGGGACTTTCTACCAGCCAGGTGATCTAAATCAAGGGATTCGTTTTGCCCCGCTATCCCACTAATCATCAGCCAGATCTGCAGCTTCGTGTTGGGGTATAATAGGAGAGTTACGTGACAAGTCTTTAGCTTGCTTCAAATACCTACCCATAATTTGGTGGCAGCTCTCGGACTATAACGATTACCTGAACCTATTAGACTACAGGCCCGTGTACAAAATTGATGGATCATTTGAACCACCAGCAGACCTATGTAGAAAGATAGAAGGGTATAAAATAATAAGATTCACTATGCCGTACTTGTAAGCTGTCCAACTGAGTGCAGGTGAAGATAGGGGGTTGCAACCCTCGATCTTTTCCCCTTGTCGCTTCATTTTTGTACGGCGCGGCGTTGCGGAATAATGGATTCGAAGAAGATGTACTGCACTTCTTGAGCATTTTTCAAAGAGCAGATGTAAAAGTTAGTCGTCAGACCTGGCTTTAACGGTGAACGAAAACGTCGCGAGGAAACCAGCATGTTTCCAGAATCTTTCGAGGTCATGTGACAACCGTCAACCCGCACTGGGCCAGCGTGATGGATTATGAATATGACATTGACTGTCTCCTTTCGAGAGAAGGCCCCCGTGTCCCAGCAATGGGACCATTTAGTAGATTACTTACGCTATACGCTGTCTCCAGGATAGCTCAAAGGAAATACGGTTATAACTTTTGATTAAATCTGACAATCCGCCAGAAACAACGTGAATGCTAAAATTGTCAATTTTTAAATCTTTAGCAAATTAAACTGTTCAGAAGTTCTTTGCATAATTAGTAAGTTTAAGATAACTAAGTAATTATTGTTGTAAAATAATTTATTAATATTATGAGGCCAATATGAATAAATAAACTTAAAAAATAAGAGTTTGTTGTACTTTTAATACCTTTAAATAATTTGTTCTGGATGACTGGATGTTATCTCAATAATGATAATGTTTTATCATTTGGAATTTACACAATTTCTCTGTAATAATAGGATTTATGAGAGCTTGTTTGGGGATGTAGGTACCTATCTTTAACTACCTTTGCTATTCTACCGCCACCTGACGTGAATGTTCCGGGTTGAAGGGTAATACAGATGAAGGGATCCAGAAGAAATACAGATGAAAGAAATTAATCTTTCAGTGACCAGAGTCGTATAATAAAACCTACTTTGACAGCATATATCTACACTCGATTTTTCTTTGTTCAAATATCAGTACCTGGTTGACCGAGCTTTGCTCGGTTTTTTAAATTATATTTAGGCAGGTACGAATTACGTAGTGATGACTTACTTAGACCTACTAAGATACGAATTAAATGCTCTAAGTATAAGATATTTATAAAAGGCTCTAACTATAAGATTTTCTCAGAAAAAAAAGAACAGAAAGAAAAGTCCCGAGTCAGGATTCGAACCGGGGCCGGTTGACTCCGAGCATCTCCGAGGGCGAGCATATTCCGTCTGGGCCATTTAGACTTACAGAACAGTGGCGAAATAAGTTATCGTATTCTAATGACATTGTAGGAGTTTTTCATTGTCTAAAAAAGCGCATAAAACGATGTTTTAAAAAATTAAAACCTAGCTAGAACGATTTATCGTCCCCGAAACCCACTGTATACATAATTTCATGAAAATCGTTCGAGCCGTTTCTGAGATTCAGATTCTATATATATATACAAGAATTGCTCGTTTAAAGGTATAAGATAAAACAACTTTTCACCAATAAAACTACAGGTGTGATTGCTTGATTTTGATGCAAGTTTGGATACCACCGTACTGATCCGAACGACTCAAATTCGGAACGACAAGACAGACAAACTTGTCTATCGTTCTAAGCGGGAAAGACAAAGATCGAGAGGTTTGATTCCGCGTCGAAGTCATTTCGACTCTTGGCAGAGTCCGCCTGGGGAAGTACCACACCTTTGCCAGTTATTCTACCGCCAAGCAGTAATGTGCAAACATTACTGTGTTCCGGTTTGAAGGGCAATGTTTCCAGAGAAATTACAGGGCTTAGAGATATAAGATCTTAGATCTCTGGGTGACGAGCGCAGTGCAGTGCTAGGTAATGATTTGGACTCTTCATGTTCCAATAGCTGCTTGTCACTGTGCTGTTATGTGTCAGGCATGTTGCTTACCATCAGGCACATGACCTGATCGTCTCGTCACTCTATATTTACAAAAAAAAAAAAAAAAAATCCAGATCGGAAACGACGTTGCGGGAGGCCGACCTAGACCAATATTGGATAAACTAGCCCGTTAAAGAGACAAATGGAAAGAGGGCACTTGCCCAACATTGGGACATGTCGGTAAATCGTGCTATTTATTTCCATTTACGCCGGCTGCATGCCCCAAAAAGTGTCCCGTTACGTTACGCTTGCGCCTCATCTATTAATGTTTTGTTATGACGTTGTCACGTTAAACTATCGTGCGTAAACCAACCGACTTTACAGACAACCAATTTTTGAAGTTGTAGGACTCTGCAAAGTCAGCCTGGGGAAGTACAATTATTCTACCGCCAAGCAGTGATGTGAAAACATCACTGTGTTCCGATCTGAAGGGCAATGTTTCCAGTGAAATTACTGGGCAACGAGATAGAACATATTATGCCTCTGGGTGACGAGCGCAGTGCAGTGCTAGGTAATAATTTGGACTCTTGTTGTTCCAATAACTGCGTGGCACTATGCTGTTACGGGCATAACGGGCAAGCAATGCGAGCACCAGCTGGCACATGTTCTGCTCGTCTCGTTACTCAATACTGTAAAAAAGTACACAAATATTATAATATCCAAATCTATCAACTAAAACTTCGTGAAGCTAGCCGAGACATTGGCCAACATAGGAATTAAGGTGGGTTTTAGAAATAAAAATAACAAGTAAGCTGCACCAGCAATCAATTATATTAATAATTATTGACAAATATAACTTACAATAACGACTAGGATAATAATAATTAAAAGTCGATGCGACTAAATGTATATAGTTTTGTAGAGATTCCTCAAAACCATTTTATATATATACATGTTTTATAATAAATCTGAAACGTAGTTCGGCAAGGTCTCCGACATTCCAAGATCAATATGTTATTTCTCTCATTTAAATATGTACCAATTAAAGCATAACTGAGTTTGTGATTTAACATTGTAATTACAATCAATTCAAGGTTTCCGCTCAGCCTTGGGGGTTGGAATGTGTTTCAGTGAACTATTTACAAACCTCTTACCGTCTGAAGGGCACGACAATAATTCCGACTGTTTGGAAAACGATTATTTTGTTTCACTATGCATAGGTAAGGATAAACGCCATGCCACGCAAAAAACCTAGAGCTAGTTGTTGTAGTAGCTAGTAGCTTCCTTCTATATTGTTGTTTCGTTACGCTAGATAATCAATATCAAATTAAAACACTGTAGGTAGCAGAGGCTGTGATAGGTATCTTAAAAAATGTAGTCTTAGGGACTGCCGATAGAAGTGAAAATTAATAACTCAGAATTTTATAGCTCACTTTGGAAACTACGCGGGTGAGCGTGGCCATGACTATGTCCATCTAGATAATCAGAGTTTACCCAAAGATCTCTTTTATTTACTTCAATTCGCTCACGTTCAATGAGCTCACGGAAAATCTGTATGTGGTGCTGCGCCAACAGAAGTTTTAACTTCAAAAATCAAATTGATATAAGCAACGACCCGCGATTTTACCCACGCAGTTCCTGTTCCCATTATATTCCCGCGAAAAATATGTTACAAAATTTCAACTCGATCCGTTCAGTAATCGAGACGGGATTGAGCAACAAACATCCAAAGTTTCGCATTTATTATGTTACGCAACAGTAACGTATACGCTACATACCTACTCAATTCGTCATTGCGTATCTTCTAGACCAGCGAGCATCACCTTGTACAGTCACCGCCAGAGGAACTGGTGGTAAAACGCGGACCTACAAAAAAGTGTGTACCTATTTCTTTCAAATTTGTACTCTCGAGTCACACAAAGCTTGGTCTGGTAATAATTTAGTCGTCCACTTCTAGCTCGAGTTCGATGTCAGCCAAGCTGATCCGGCGAAGCGTGTTTATGAGGATGTAACGTGAGAACGCGACGTAGAGATGCCTGAACCACACCATCTGGGACTTGTGCCGCTTCATCGCGCGTACTATGCGCCGGCTCTCGGTCCAACGGACGAAATATCTAGTAACAAACAACTACAGTTAATTTATATACTTACAAGCTACATATAACTTGTAACTTTTTGTCATATATATACCTACTCGTAATACAATATTTAAAGTTATAATAAGCGCGTTGATGCCCCACCTGTCGAAAATTGGTTGTACCAACTCAGAAATATTTGACTCATGCTCAACAACTTTGCTAAAGATCAAGACATCAAATGCATATTCTACGATTCTAAGGGGCATACTGACAAATATTCATTTTTATGATAGAAATAGGTCATTTGGGATTTGGTCAGTGTCACCTTAATTAAAAAGACCGCCGAACGCGACTGAAACTTAATTCGCGTGATACGAAGTAGTGCCACGGGAAAGTAAAATTTATTTATTTATTTATCTAGTGCCAAGCGGTAGTGTCATAGGAAATAAACACGCTCCATCGTAGACCGCATCGTCGCTTAACATCAGGCGAGATGGCGGTCAAGTGTAAACCTATAAAAGTAAAAAAAAAAAAAACGTAATATTACACATGCCTATTAATTTTTGTATATAAACGTCAGTTTTCGTAATGAAACCCTGGTATAGAGCAAAAAAATCAGCTGTTGTTTAAATATACCGGATCTGGGCAAAATACGTGGCTTACATTAAAGGGTTATCTTTTTAAATTTCATCAGAGGTAGTGCCAATGTTTCTTTTCGTTACAGAAATTTCACATCATTGTTGGTGAAATTGACTTTCTTTATAAATGTGTAAATTTGCATTCTGAAAATGCATTGTAAAATCATTACTAAAAATTTAATAATCTGTCATTTTATTTTCATTTACTGGATCTCATTCTGAATGTGCCTTAATAACGTTTTGAGTACTATTACTAACAGGTTTATTAATTTATCAGATATTTTGAAGCCTTTTATTAAAACATAATTAACTCACCTCTTGGAAGACAATACGAAACTAAGTGGTAGGTCCAGAAATCCCAAATATTTTCTTAATATATTGACTGAATCTAATGTATAAACTGTACATCCTGGAAATAAAAATTTGTTTATCAAAGAAATTATATTAAAGGAAGTTTTAACAACGAAATAAGATCTTGAAGTAGTATGTAACTATTTCGTGCAAATTCTCATTAACAATTATGTGTGCTGTGAAATTTCAGTAAAATCGAAATAAAAACTTCAGAATGGCATAAAAAAGTACATGTTGTAATTAATGGATGCCATCGTCCAGAAAATATTGTGATACTTACTCTTGGGCATTATTTTCTCGACAAATATATATGCTACAGCATAAAAAACTGCAGAATGATTAGCATGTGAAGATACTCCTCCTCTATCAAAGGTAACTAGAGTATCTATTTCCAGGGCTTCTAACTGTTGGTGAATTAGTTTAGCAACCACCGGGACAGGCCACTGTATTTTAGGATCATCTGGCAGCCTTGTGTCTGTGATTAAGCATATATTTTGATCCGGAACACCAAGTTCTTGACATGCACTCCATAATTCTTTCCTTCTTATAGGTCCCTTGCCTTCAAAGTTTCCTGTGTATTAAAGAAATAATCAAAAAGTTTAAATAAATTTAATATAAATAATTATTTTAATATTAATTTTAATCAAATGAAATACAACTATTAGTGAAAAGTTAACCAATTGTTACAATTAATTTGAATAAACAATTGTCCGAGTGGGTTCACAGGGGACATGACCCTTCTCACCTCCCCAAAATCGTATGCGTTAAACAAAAAATTTAAGAAAATTAAAAATATCTAATAGTACAAAAACTATTTTTAACATGGGAAAACAACTAGAACGGGAACTATGCGGGTAAAATCTTGGGGCGCTACTAGTAAACCTGCGTACTTGTGACCCCCTCCGAAATTTGAGGCTGGGACCGCGCCTGACAGTGACACGCAGCTATTGGAACATGAAGAGTCCAAATCATTACCTAGCACTGCACTACACTCGTCACCCAGAGATCTAAGATGTTATATATCTCTTAAGCCCTGTAACTTCTCTGGAAACAATGTTATAGCACATTATTGAAACTAGATTCTACTTTTACTGCATCCACAAACACTGGGCTTGGTGGATTATGGCCTCAGCTGTGGGAACATTTAGGGGGCTGCTTATGAAGTTGAGCCTAATCAGACATATCACATGCAATAAATTAAAATGTAATGTTTGAAGTGTTGATTAAAATAACCCATGATTTCATCAGTAAAACAGGTAATTACAGGTACAGGTAACATATTGATATATAAACATACAAAATTTAAAAAAAAATGCATTATGAACAGATTTATTAACCAACAGGATACTTCCAAGATAGCTTGGAAATGATTGTATACATCCTAGATAAGAAAATGTATCTTAAGGTTTACAACTGTCATTAAAACAAATAAACAGAGACAGTATGTGTGCATTATAATAATTCAAATAAGAAATAATTCAACTATGGTTGAATAGAGGTGAAGCTGAAGTAAATCTAGATTCTAGCTATTAGAAAGTACATATCTGCATACTAAACAGGTTTGAAACCGGATTCTGCACATGCCAATTTATTTTGGTAAGAACTTTACACACTAGGAAATGCCAAGGTTCAAGGTGCATTAAAATTTCTGATTATAGTATGTTATATTAAGAGACATACCGTTTGAAAGACACAGTAAATAAACATCTGCTCCTTGTTCGCACAATCTAAATATTGTGGGCCCAAAAAACATACATTCGTCATCTGGGTGAGCCACTACTACTAACACTCTCTTTGCTCTGAGAGCCCCTCGAGTCCGCGTCGGTAAGCGTCGAGCATACCGACGATACACAATACAACACACCACCAAATATCCAACAATCCATAGGCTAATATATAGTGCAAAATTTTTGATGTACACCAAAGTATCAGCCACAAATTTCACGTAAAAGTTAGAGAAACTCTCTGAGTCGTAAGAAGACTGATTTAACAACATTGCTGACTAGAACGTAGAGTTATATACAGTTCAATGGCGACATGAAGTATTTTGAAAACTTTGGGAGTGTTAATAGTATAGATTTTTCAATCAAATAATCAAAATAATTTCAAAATAGTAAAATGTTTTGTACTTCTTGATATTGTCAAATCGTCTAACCCACATTAGATTGAAAATGATATATCGAAATATCGATTTTATTTTCGAAAATAATCGATATTTATCTCGATTTTTTATTTTCGAAATCGTTTTCGATATTTAAATCCCATCGAAAACGGATTTTCTGGAAAAAAGCCCCAAAGATAATATACATTCGTTTACCCCAAAACATAATTTAAACGCTGACGGCAACCTATATTTTATCTCGAAAATGTATTCAAACATCCCCAAAAACCGGGTCTGACCAAGAAAAACATCAGCAAAAATGATAAATAAATAAAACTCTTATGGTGCAGACAAGCATAAACGCTATTTCAGAAATAGCTGCTATTACTCCATAAGGTGTTTTTGACAAGTCCCCATAAGAAAAGGCTGATTTCCACGATTAAATTTTTAACCCCGACCAGATACTAAGTTCATTTCGATAGTTTTTTTATTTGATAATATCCGTGTGGATGTTCTTAGCTATGTTTTGTTAATATCGATTCAAAATGGCCGCCTCCACAATATGCGGACCCTCATTAGGCCATTCGGATGTTAGTAGCTAATCAAATGAGGCTAAGAATGACTAGCAAAATACCATCCAAACAACAATTTCCCCAGATGTCTGTCATCTCAGAGACAGTGGGATCGACCGATCTGCGATCTTCTTTCTCGATACGTGTCCTAGTATATGGGATCGTGCTCGTATCCTTGCTGTAGAGTCTAGGACAAATGGGAATCGGGCCTTTGGTTACAACAAAATGCCATCTTTCAATACCGGTAGCCTATTAGATCAAACTGCATTTCGTCTAGTAGAACGTTATACAGATAATGCGCTTCCGGGTGCCAGGGTGCTAATCAAAATCGCTGCCATTGTGTTCTGCCGTCGACCAACTCGGTCACCATGGTCTCTCTTGCTCGAAAAAGCGCGGGTCGTTTTGGCCGTTGGCCTCCCTGACACGAACGAAGAGATTTGACTCTACGCCGGGCTTTTTGACCGCCAATGTCCCAGCCATACTGGAACCGAGTGGTCTTGCGCGTGACGATGGCAAAAGACCTGACGGCATGACTGTTGTGCCTTGGAAGTTGGGTCGGCCCTCGGTTTCTATGGGACGCAACTTGCGTCGATACTAGACCATCACATCTTCCAGACATAGTAGGGCCGGTGCAGCGGCTAATTCAGCTGAGCGACTCAAACGGCGCAGATATGCAACCCTCGGAAGTGGTTACATATTTGAGCCCTTTGGTGGTTGAGACATTGGGACCGTGTTCTTTGGAAATCGCTCTAATATCCGAAAGGGTAGCTTTTTCAAAAGCCTATCCGAGCGCTTAATCGACGATTGACGCGTGACCAAAAAGATTGCTGCTGCGTCTATATTAAACTATTGTATATGCATAAGCTTGCCATTCAGTGTGGTAATGCCACCATGCATGCTGGGTACGCTTCCGATTGGTAGTGGTTTGAATGATCTTGATTATCTATATGTACCTATTATGAATCTATAATAAAATTGGTTGTCTGTAAAGTGGTTAGTTTACGAACGTTAGGTTTGTAGTGATAGATGTATGCAAGTTCTCGTATTGTATTTTTTCGTTTTGTTAATAAAGTCGCTCTCACGTCAGATAAAACCAGTTCAATTGGATAAGTGCCGTATTCCTGCTTAAACTGCAAACCTTCTCAATGAAAAAAATCGATATATCCCCCAATATCAATTTTTTTGAAAATATATCCCCCGAAACATTTGTCCCCGAAATTTCCTTTATTTGCCATCCCTATTAAACCCCCCAAATTTGAGTCAATTGAGTGAATCTGGCAACAGTGCTGATTGGACACTCAACTCAATGAAGATAGGTAGAAATTGAAGCAGTGTTGCCAACTTTAGTTTTCACGTTTTCAGATAATCGTACCTGCACAGAATAGAGAGAATCGTACCATAAGCTTAAAATGTTAGTATTTTGACAAGAATTCAAAAGAAATAATAGTACGCAATGGAATTTCATTAAGATTACGTAAATCAATTTAAAAATGCACTGCAATTAGAATTTTCAATCAATATTTGTCGTCAATTAACATCATGTCCAGGCTAGCGATTCTAAACCCAGTCGAATTGATCCGACACGGAATCTCATATCTCGGTCTTTGTCTTATCTGTTTAGAATGACAGAGACAAGGATTGTCATTCCGAATTTGACCCTTTCGGATTGCGTTTAGAATCACTATCCTGGTTTGAAGGGCAATGTTTCCAACGAAATTATCATGGATCATCTTATAAATCTGGGTGACTATCACAGTGCAATACTAGTTTTGCGAGCACAGTGCAGTGCTAGTGTGTTTGTTGACGCAAGAAACATTTAAAAACTATTTTATCCCGGAAATATAACGGGAACGAGAATTATGCCCGTAAAATCTTGAGGCGCTGCTAGTTATCAAGCAACACGAACGCAATAAATTAAAATTAGCAGATAAAGAGCAGCGCCGAACGTACATAGCACGTAGTGTAATATCGATTGGCTTGAAATGACATAAAAAACTGTTGATTGCGAGAGGTTTTCCACTTTGAAGTGGGGTGCATATAAAGGCTAACAGCGTAATACCACAGTTTAAAAAATACACATAAAATGTAACGAAAGTAGAGTGTGTTAATACGTTGTGTATCTTTAGTGGAACTACATAGAGATTGGATGCTTTTATAAAACAAAACACAACATGCAAATAAGACGTTCAGTTCAATAAACAAGTTAGTTTTTTACACAAAAAAATTGGCAGTCATAGAATCTTCCGATAGCACTCAAGACCGCACCCCTCTGATGTGCATTAAATCTTGAATCAACTAAAAACCACCAACAACCTGCGAAATGAATGTTTTGCTTTGTCATAGAGGACAAATAACTAAAGTATAGAGTGCTAACACCACACTAGACGCCCAGTGCACGTCGTAGGCAGATGATGTATAGCTACATAGAAATGTACGTTGGGGATTACTAGGATGGGCACGGGCAACGCAAAATCATTTTGTTGGCGATTGATGCAGGTTCAGCGCGGTACAAACATATATATATATACTAGCTGTACCCTGCCACATTTCGCTGTACACATACACTGTACACGCTGTACATTGTGATGCAAAAATTAGATAAAAACAATCCTTGATGCGAATTACCTGACTTATATATATATATCACTAGCGGCCCGCCCCGGCTTCACCCGTGGTACATATATATAACCTACATCATTCAAGGATTACGTACATATGAAAGAACGGTGAATGATTTTTTTAAATCGGTCCGATAGTTCCCGAGATTACCGTGTACTAACTATATATATGCTATAGACTACTTTGATCCCCAAATTATCGTGCTGTTTACTGGGTCAGAAGTGACACCTGTAGATAACTGGCGGGGATGACTAATTAAATGACGATTGATCAGTTTTCGACCGGAGAGGAAAATGATTAAATTACTAAAATGGCTATTAAAAAAATAAAAATTGAGCATTGTATGTATTTTTGTATGTTGTATCATAAAATAATAGAAATTAAAATTTTGTCTAAAAATAAAATAAAAATTTAGGGGTGGACTACCCCTACATTTAGGGGATGAAAAATAGATGTTGGCCGATTCTCATAGATACCGGATAAGTACAAAAAAATTCATCAAAATCGGTCAAGCCGTTTCGGAGGAGTTTGGCAACAAAAACTGTGACACGAGAATTTTATATATTAGACGAGAATTTTATATATTAGATATATATATATATATATATATATAATTATTTCGTGCGATAACATCTAAAATATAAGTACCTAAGTATTTTAGTTTTACAGAATTAATTCCCGTGCAGGTATAAGTTTTTCTACATGCAACTTACATTTGTACAATATTAATATGTAAATATTTCACACAAAATGTGTGATTGGATATGTATGTCAATAAAAAGCTGGTATTTATCAAATTATTTAATTTTTACTTAAAATATAAGGAGCTTAGGATATAAACTGAGAAACCATTAATTGGATTATAATGCCTATATTTGGCAATTATTACCGAAAAATGGCGTAAATAATTATTTCGTGCAGTTAGTAGTTATTAGCATTACAATTTAATCCAATTCCCTATTTATAAAAATAAACAATGAAATTTTAATTTATAAATCAAATAATAATATTATGTTATAACTTACATATTACTTGATTATATAACTTAAATATTACTTGTCATTTTTACTGTCCGCTAAAAAGCGTAAGCTTTTTAAAAGTTGTCTTTTAGTTTTTGTGACATTTGACTTGGGAACTAAATATAAATATTTAGTTCGAAATTCAAATGCATATTTCAATGCATTTTTGAATCACCGTTCTAAGCAAATGCAGTAAATGATTGCTGCATGGTTCTTGTTAAAAAAAAAAGGAAAATATGTCAGTGTTTTGAGTAGGTTTGTTCTTAAAATATTTCTAAAGTATCTAAAGTATATATTTCTTCTACCACGTATTTTTTTTTCAAATTCATATTCATTTAATCCTTGCTAAAATAGGTACAAACAAAATAAATTGTGATCTTTAATACATAAGTGAACCTCTATTTTCGCTATATCAGCATGGAAGTTTTTAAAATACATGTGTAGGTTCTTTTCCAATTTCTTTGTGTGTAGGTAATGTTGGAGCAGATAAAAAAATGTCTAATAATCATTTACATGTCAATGTCAATTAAAAAAATAAAACAAAAAATCTTATACATGTGCATAAACAAAAAAAAACAAAATAATTTTATACAATACAATAATAACTTACAAAATCGTCAATATCATGGTTGAAGTTCTTTATCTATGAGAAAGTCGTCTATACTATAGTATGCTTTATCTATGAGCAAACTTGTCAATGTTTTTTTAAATACATTAATATCATTCTCAATCCTCAATGAAGTTGGCAATTTATTAAAGATGATGGGTAACATACAAAAGACGCTTGTGCGTAATAGGTGCGTTTTACACCCATGAAGCCACATTGTACTTTCCCTATTCCTTCCTTTATCTTTGAAGGTAAATAAATACGGATAGGTTTTAGCAAATACAGTAATCTCAAAAATATATAGCGATGGTGTGGTCATTATTTTCAATTGTTTAAAATGTTTTTTGCAGGATTGCCTTCGCTTTAATCCTAACATTGCATGGATACATCGTTTTTGCGCGACAAACGCTGTCTTTTTTCGCACTGAATTGCCCCAAAATATTATTCCATATCGCAAGATTGATCCAGCATGTGCATGGTATGCGATGATTAAAGTTTCTGTGTCTACAACTTTTCTTAATTTTGATAGAAAATAGGAGGCCGAGCTTAATCTTTTAGCTACGCTGTCAATTTGTGATTTCCAGTTTAACCTGTTGTCAATTATTAAACCTAAAAATTTAGTAGTCTCAATTTCTTCGATGTTTTTATCCAAATAAGAAAATTTAAGCCTATCACTTTCCTTATGTCTTTGTTTAAAGTTCATTGCAAATGTTTTTGCCATGTTTAATTGACAATTGTTATTTTTATTTTTATACTATATTTGTAGGACTTATATATCTCTCATTGTCATTTTTTTTATTGAATTTTACAATATTCTATACCTACTAAAATAATCAAAATCAATTTAACTGTTAAGACGTGATATCGTAACATTACATAATATTATGTACTTTCAGTTTACTCTGTAATACTTTCGCATTAAAAAAAAATTAAAGTATATCGTACAAAACACACTATAAAATAATTTAAAATATTATAACATTTTGAGCATTAAAGTTACAAAAATCTGTTATAATATGTAGTTTTTCTAGCCAACATTATATTGACTACAGAGTTAGTTACGTCCCATCTCTAAATCACGCAGCGGGAGCGCGGTGCGAGGGGCGGTCCTGCGCTTGCCCGCCTCCCGAACGTCTCCTTCACCCCGCGACTCCGGATTAGTTTTCAATAGTTTTTGTAAAAATAAGTAAAATAATCGACTTACCGTTGAAATGTGATACTGGATTTCAATTTTGTGCGTTTTCTAGTATCGGTTTTGCAAGATTGAACTGCACATTTCACCATTTTAATAACAATACTTGCAAAAAAATCCTCGAGAAACGCACTTTACTAGTGATCGAGTACCACTACAGGCGCTCGCGGCGGGAACGTCGTTTTGTTCTCACCCGTGCCTACTGTTCCCACTTCGTTGTGCTTGCTCTATAGTACTTATATGTACTCTATGTACCCAATGTGCTTTGTCCACTAGCCACGTGTCGTTACGGGTTTTTTCAGATAACGGAACGTAAACGTTACGCATATCCAAATAGACGGTATCAAAACTATTTATTTTTCATAACCATTTATTTTCGTATTTCATCGTAACGGGATATGATTCAGTTTTCAATAACCGAACGCGTTAAATGTATCTATGCGTCTTTCTTCCTCACACTTATACTACTACGTATATATCTCACTCGCTCTAACCGTTGCGATACAGTTATGGTCATAATTTCAAAATCACTACCGATTGCGTTGTGCGCAAAGGACTGTAGACTATGTTGCGCGATAAAGCAAGCAATGGTTGTCATGGAATTTTTAAAGTGCATAACGATGTTATGGTTATAACTTCAAAATCACTACTGATTGCGTTGCACGCAAAGCGCTATAGACTATGTTGCGCGATAAAGCGAGCAATGGTGGTTGTAGAATTTTAAAAGCACATAACGATACTTGAAATATAAATAGTTGTAAGATTTTAACATACTGTGTTTTCGTTATGAAGTCATATAAATAGTTATACAACGCTTTACGATATATAACGACCGTAACTATTGTCCACATCTTATCATGGTTATGTCAAATTCTCAAATAGTCTGTGACGTTCACCTTCAGTTTACGTAGTAATTTACATTCTCTTTGTTTTCAATTTGATCGATCTGGATCTTCGATGTTTATTTGGTTTCTCGTACCTATGTAATAAAAAGGCTATTATAAATTCATCATAAGTGTTCAAAATAACAATGATACAACCAGACTATCCATCTGCCTTAGGATTGCTGTCGCATCTAAATGTGGACGAGCTCAAGGAAATGCTCAATGATGACGCCAAATTTGATGAAACTGTTTTGAAAGACGTGAAACAGGTAGGAGCATAGTGAACGGATAATTACAGTATAATACGTTATTGCATATTGGTAATTAAAACACATTTAACAATTTGAGCAATCATCATATAAATTAGGCTCTATTGTTTCCAACAAGTCTACAGAATGACTCATTTTCATTGGAATGGATAGGCCTTGTTATTGCATTATTATACCATATTACGTACAATCTAACGTAAAATGATAGCTAAAAGCAATACTTTCCAAAGGTATGATATATGTAACTAATGAAAGAAATCTTTGTTATCTTCAGGTTAAAGATTGGGAGACAGAAAAAGAGATGACAATCGCAAGCAACAGATCTCTTGCTGAGTACAACTTGAGTAAAGAACCTGAGCTTGGAGAATTGAAGGCAGAAGTGCAGCGGAAATCTGAAATGGGGGAAGAATTGTGCTCTCGTATACAGGAACTACTGGGGGAATACAGTAAGATTACCCCTGCTTAATACCTTTACCTATGCATTAACTCTGTTAAATAGGAACTCATGCCATGAATTTATTTATTAGTAGACAAGCAGCTGATGGTCCCAGTTTGCCTAAAACTATATTATCAGTCATCTGGTGCATTGACATAACAAACTATTGCTGACACCACATGTAGTTTTAAAATGATTTGTTAATCCACTAATATTGTTTGATCTCATATTAACTTACATTATTATGATTATAAATTTACATAAACAGTTCTATAGAATATTTATTTGATTTCAGAAACAAAATCAGCTGGAATATCTCCAGATACCACACAAGCTTTATTAGAGACGGCTGCAGCCGAAGCTGAAGAACAATCAGAACAAATTGCCCAAGATTTCACATCAGGAACTATTGGAGTTGATAAATTCCTTGAAGATTTTGAATCAATCCGTAAAAAAATGCACTTACGTAAATATAAAGCAGAGAAAATGACAGAGTTGCTTCGGTCTGGCAGCCAGAGTTATGCCAATGGCATAGCTCCATATCCACTACCATACCCGAATTTCAGAAACTCTCAGATACCGAATGTGCCATATCCCATCGGACCATTAAATATGCCCATGCCTAATATGTATGGAAACCATTTTTAAGTTGCCATGTGTTCATAATACATTTTTTTATAGATTGAATGATGATTGTATTGTGTATTGTATGTTTATCTTTGTTAAAATGAAATAAATTTTATACTGGACCGGTTTCAAATGAGGAATGGCTACAAAAGGCGCTTAAAAATGCCTTGGTGTATTAACCTTCTCAGTTTATAAATACACAAGCCTATTTAGCTAAAATAATTAATTTAATGACATTGGAACAAAGCCTAACAAGAATATTTATTGTATCACATACAAGGCTTTTAGCTCGTCCATTACGCTACTGATCAGAAAAGGGATTTTCAATTTGTCAATTGTAGATTTTATTGAACATTTTAAAAAACAATCCGCTATTCTTTGGTGCTTTGTAGATAAAATAAAAATGTGATAGAGTATAAGAGGAAAACAAAGTTAGCTGTAGACCATATATGAACTTCACAGGTTAAAAGAAATAATAGTAGGTTTCAAGGAAGTTATTCAAATGTGTCATTATGATCAAAGATCATTATGGGCTTGTAATAGTAGAGAAATTAAAAGTCAACATAAATACTGTAAAATATTATACACATATGACTTCTGTATAATTTAGCAAAGGTATGTTTGAATGTGATGGTGAGAAAACCCTCTATTTCATAATTAAATAATTATGAAGAACATATTGGTTATTGAGATATCTACATTCTCCCACAATGGCCCAATTGAAAGGCTAAGTGCAGAAAAGGCTGACAAGGTTAGACGGCTAACTAACTGTCTACATTCTCAAAGGAACTTTATTCAATTGAGGTAACAACATATAATGAATAATGTATTTTATTGAATTATCACAATTTTCCTAAAATAATGAGGTATAAATAACATCTATGTACAGTGTGAAGCGTATGAAGATAATAAATAATATAATGACTGAAATTAGATTTTAATTAGTACATTTTAAATATACACAATCAACAACCTAATTTTGAGTATCATATTTTTTTCTAGGATGTTTTATTTATTACTGGTATCATGTATGTCTTCTTGTCTATTTTCACTTTTAACTTTATCGTAATCAGACGTGCCATTTATAACGCAGAATACAAATAATCCACCAAGTGCAAACATCATATAAAGAAGTACTTCTTGACGATTACTTTGCATCATATCTAGATCACTTGCACGCTTTCTTTTAACAAATTCTTTGTTGTACTGATTTTTTTTCAATAAATCTCCATAGTGATTCTTCGACCTGAAAAAATAATAAAAAATTATGTAATAAATAAGTAGACTGTACAGTTGATTTTATCTTGTGTTATTCATTTCATGCTTTTGAGATGAGATAGGTGAAGTAAATTTTGTATTTCATTACCATTCATCAAAATTGTATACTGGTGTTCTGCCATCCATGGTTGGTGTAATAGTTCTTTTTAGTCTTGATTTATAAAACTTCAGAACTGGATCTGTAGGTTCAGGATCAGGCCGGTAGCCCATTCGAGAAGTGTTCTCATGACCTACTATTAATCCTGGAACAATTTATTGCTGTTTTATTTGTTTTACTTTAGTGATGTAAAGAAATCTAACAAGGAAATGAAACATTTATAAAAATAGCTAACATTTAATTTAATTTCTTTGATGTGTAACTGTCAATTTTCACACTTCAGTTATCACATTAGACTAGACTAGAAGTCTGACCTTTGCTACTAATAACAACAACCCTAAAATGTCAATGTTTTTTAACATTGCAAAATGTTTTGTTTATAATTTAATTATTACATGATTTTGTTTACTACTGTAGTTTGTTGGACAGTTTTTTGAAAGTTCAAATCTTGAGTGTGTCCAAGATGAAGTATATATCAATAAATTGAGTGCTCAGTTCAAGTCATGTACCTAGTTAACCTGTTTACTGGCGCCGTACCCATATTGGTTTGGGCCACATTTAAACCGAAATTTGAATAGTGTAGAGTCTATATTTGTTTAACGTTTTGCAAGTTACTTTAAGAATTAACGGGTTAAGTGAAGTAGGCTAAAAATAAAGTACAACCCGGTCACAATATCTGTGCACCTGACCGCGTGACGTCTTATCGGCGGCGGCTGCGGCGGCGGCGTAGATGCTAACCGGACTGTCGCACCGGGAAGTGCGCGGAGAGGTGACAGGGGAAGTGGGAGAGGATCCGCATTCCAGCGAGGTGCACAGATATTCTGAGCGGGTTATAGGTTGCAACATGATATTAACTTATGCAGTGACATAATTTATCTCTATCAATCTATATATATATATATCAATGCCACTTTTCGTTGTAAGTAAACTCCTAAACGGCTCGACCGATTTGAATGATTTTTTTTGTATACGTTTGGGTAGGGACCTGGATAGTTTGATTCACAAATCACCCCAGCAGCTGGTACTGCAGTTGGTATCAAGGTTATTATCCGAGCGAAGCTGGAATGGGCCGCTAGTAATATATAAAGTGAATAAATATAAGTAGACATTACTCACACAACACCTAGCCCCAAATCAAGCAAAGCTTGTTTTTGAAAACCAGATAGCTGACATAATACTTACATACCTATTTGTGTACACATAATTGTAAATACATACATAAAAACTTGTAGACACGGAACAAATATTTCTATTTATCCCACAAATACTACTTCCTTCCCCTTCTCTCCTATCCCTTACTACCAACTAAGCCACTAGGCCAGCCAAACCAGTATCTCTTACTTATATTCTTATTATAGACTTAGTTTTCTAACACATATTTGAGTGATGGATTCACACAATACCTAGTATAATGGCCCACTGCCAGTTATGGGATGTACCTATTTATATAGTCTAAAATAACCCACAATTGAGAAATGCATTCATCATACAATTTCTAGTAAGATAACACAGGTCCAGTCATGGGATGTGAAGTAGCATATATTATACCTTTGTCATACATTTTTTTCAAATTTACGTTTCCTAGCACCTCATAAGCTTCTGTGATTGATCTAAATTGATTAGCTGCTTCAACACTCTGAAACAAAAGTATAGATAAGTACCTAGTTAATATTACTAATACTATATTTGTAAGAAAACAATTTTGAAGAACTCTGGTGCTGAAATGCACTTGGCGAGTGGTAAAAACGTAAAATTACAAAGAAATATTTTTAGTTATAAATTTACATAACAATCAAGGTCATTACATTAGAGGTTATGTTTATACTGTTATATTTGGGGAAAAAATGGATAGAAACAATTTAGCTCACGTCTGATTTGTCAGGGTGATATAATTTAGATAGTCTATAGTATGCAGATTTTATGTCATGCTGTGTAGCTTTTGGTGTGAGGCCCAAGACATCGTAATGACTAGCATAGGCCAGAGTACACGTCCTAAAACTCCGAATTGCTCCATACAGCCGCTGTTTACTGGAGCTGAGCATCTGAAAAACATTTATATGAGACATCGAAAGATTTTTTGAGATTATTCCAAGTGTTTTCATCGCAAATGGGAAATAAATCATTTATTTAATGGACCACATTTTCACAATAATAACAAAGGCAAATATGACTACGTACATACCTTTTCGGAATTCAATAATTTCCGATGCTTTTTTGTATATACTGAATTAATTTCATGACATGTTTTATTTCTAAAGAATATTTTTTTCAAAACAAGAAATACATTCACAAAACTTCAAACTGCACAACTGTCAAACCAAATATTACCCAATCCCACATTAGCCCAATCCATTTTTTAATGAAATCAGCTGTTTTTACAAGCCCTCTAGCGACATAAACTAGTCTCTTATTACTCGTGATTCCTGACAAGTCGCTGACAGTGTGCAACGAGTTATTTTTGATAATGACATTTTAAAGATAAATGACACATTTCATTTTTGCTAGTGACGTGTGACGTCATTCGGTGGGTTTAGTCAATAGTCATTCAAGGAAAACGGCAAAACGGCCTTTATTTATAATTTCGTTAAATTTCACTTATCCATCTGTATTTGCGTTTTACGGTGACCCAATATTTACGTGTAAGTAAAATTATAATTATAAATACTTCGAAAATAGCAGTGAGTCCACCAGGTGTTTGGATGTTGAAAAATTGTTACCATATAAGGTAAACTCGGTTGGTGACAACGCCTGTCCCAGTTTAACTTTAGTAACGTTAAAAAGGTGTTTTGGTAATGACTCATATTCTCGTTAGTAAACGCCAACAACGATTAGTTGAAAGACGTGGTTCATTAGAAGTTTATTAATAAATTTTGCTACGGAGAAGGTTGATATAGCCAGGTTAGTATTGGTACTCTTGTTACCTACATACAAGATTAGTCAGTGAGTTTATGTACCCATCGTCGGTAAGATTTGTGGTGTTATGTATATAAGAATTTGTACCTTGTGCACATCCATCCATTAAGGCCTATAATTGCATTACTGTTACCAACTATTTAGGTATATGTTTAATCAAAGTGCTTGAAATTTAATGTTCTACAGTCATGCTTTATCTTATTAACATATCCTAGTATGTACCAAGTGCTTAGTCAGCTATTGTATTGTCTGGTATAAGTTGATCTTAATTGAATTGACACAATAAGCTAAAAATCAATCAACTTACATTGGACCAATAATCCAATGTTTGTTGGCTCTGTATCTTGCATATGGTTATGGCACTTATTATTAGCAATTAAATATTGATATAAATCACTTGCTTATATTTTTAATTGTTTTATTAGACCATTTAAAAAAACAACACTTGTATACCTAATGAGGAAAAAAACATTAGTGATTTTTTTTCAACTTCTGTCTTGTTAGACTATTCTCAACTTCTTTTGTATTGTGTTCAATAACTTCATTATCATTCAATAATAATCAAACATCAACAATAAGGGCATGTAATACATACAAACAGGATTGTGGAAAGAGGAATGGGCAAAAGTAAGGTTCAATGTTGGGACACCACAGACCATGAATAGTAAAAAAAACGCTAAATTGTTTGAAGTGTTGTGATAATGAATAATGTATATTAGTAGTGGATAATTACATATGTATAGCTAATTAGGTAAGTTAGTATTTAGACCTTCTGTGCTGATCTAAAGTTTAGCAGGAAACAGGCCACCAGAGACAAATTTGTTGTTATGTGACCCCTTTGTCCTTTTTTTCACAGATTTATTTGTAAAACTAGGCACATAGTTACAAAAGTGCATTTTATGTCAGAGGCATTTTATGGTGATTCATACTTTTTATTTATACTTCTATAGTTGTAAATACATACATATTATACTTAGAAACACCCAGACACAAATATTTGTATTCATCATACAAATATTTACACTGGGTGGAAAAGGAACCCACAACCTCTGGCTTCATAGGCAGACTTAGTTGAGTGCCAGGTTGTTGATTTAAATCTCGCTTGTCACTTTGAGTATTTTCTATGTTGATGTACAACTCAACTTAGTCTGCCTATGAAGCCAGAGGTTGTGGGTTTGTTTCCCACCCAGTGTAAATATTTGTATGATGAATACAAATATTTGTTCTGTGTCTGGGTGTTTCTATGTATAATATGTATGTATTTACAACTAAAGAATTATAAATAAAAAGTATGAATCAGCTATCTGGCTCTCTTAGTATAACCTTTCCTTAGTTTTGAGTCAGATGGTGCTATGTATGAAATGTCCAACAGTTTAATTCAGAAATTAAGCCATTAGAAAAAGTTGAAGTTGAAGTTCATTCAGAAATTGGTCTTCTTGGCACCCAGGCATCCATGGCTTTAATGATAAATATGAATTTGAATATGGTTTCAGATAAACAAGATGTCGTCCCGCAAAACCGCCGGCCGCCGTGGCACCACCAAGAAGCGTGCCCAGCGCGCCACCTCCAATGTGTTTGCCATGTTCGACCAGGCACAGATAGCCGAGTTCATTTCAATCGATTGACCACAGGATGGAGCCGACAAGTTCAATGCTGGCTTCTTTAGGTGAGCTTTCAATATGATTGACCAGAACAGGGATGGATTCGATTGTTGACAAAATATTTTAAATTAATATGATCTTCATGACATGCTGGGAACTTCTAAATTTGAACGTATGTCATATTCGTGAAACGAAACGTGATGTTATTGGTGGAGGCGATGCCTTTAAGCCAAAAATCTATATTTTTTAGAATATTTCTTTAATACATTTTGTAAACTTACATTTTACCTGTAAATTTTTAATAAAATAGACAACAATGCCAATATAAGCTCAAAACAGTTGAGGTGTTCACAGGTGACATCAGTGCAGAAGTCTGCCACAAAGTTAGCAAAGTAACCACTAGTGACAACTCAGACCGGTGAATCAGATGCCCCATATAGTTCTGATCTTTGATAATGAAAATTTTTTTCCTCACACGGCGACTTAATTATAATCTAAGTGATTTTTAGTAAACACAATTAACCAAAACAGTTGTGATGTTTCCATTGGCTGTTAAGTAAGTCAAGGGAATCGCCAGTTCTCATAATGAAAATTTTACACGGGACTTAATTATAATCTAAGTGATTTAAAATTAACCTTGTTCAAATTCAAATCATAAAAAGATTAAAAGCCAAATAGTTATTTTAGATTCATACTAAATGTTTTAATAAACCATTGCAATCTGATTGATTTAAAACAATATGTTGTAAAACATAATAATCAAGATACATGGATTGCCTTTCACACACACACACACACACACACAAACAAATCCAAAATAAACTATCTAACAAAAAAGGAAATGGTAATTTTATTTTATTCACTGATAGGTGAACGCAATTGTTGATACCACGGTTTAGTATACAAAGTATAAACAGCCGTGTAGCTACTGTTTTTTTTCTGCTTGGAGCGCTTTTCCAAAAAGCGACATGGTTTCATGGCTGACATTGCTAATACTAGAACAAAGAGATTAGATGACGACTTCATTCAATGAACAGTTAGACTGGTATCCACGGCTGAGGTAGTTGGATATGGATACAATGTTAGTGTCTTCAAGACCTGATTGTATAAGTTCCTTTTACAAACAACATGGTATTGAGCATGCTCCCTTGTAGACCACATAGTCACTTGTCACTTAACATCAGGTGGCAATGCATTTAAGTGTATCCTATCAATGATTGAAAAAATGAATTTGAAAATGGAACGTAGCTAAAGATTCAAGCTTATTCATTTACTATGAAGCATTTATTATTGAATGATATGAATGTAAAATGTATCATACATAGTTAAGGTAATATACTACCAAGGAAACAAAGATATAATGTTGGTGGTATTTCATTAGCTTTTATTGGTAGTGTAGTTGTTTTTGTTGGTAGCGAGTTTACCTGTTGAGCCATAGCTTATTTTATTATTATTTTGCCACTCCACAGACTACGGGGTCCGTGACCTTTGTCATTATAATTATCTTTTTTTTACATATTTCTTGGATTAGGAGAAGAAAAGGAAAATAGGGGGGTGTTGTGAACATTTAATTCTAGTACTAGTCAGTCCGATTTCGTCTGTTGAGCCAATCACTACCGGTTGGGATTCCGATGGCAATCGACTGGACATTGTCTTTTGCTTAAGCCGCCTCCTCCCGGCGCAGAGCCTCGAGCCATAGCTTATAGGTTAAATTTAAGCCATAGGTTATAGGTTCAATTTATAAGCCCAGGACAAACGTTCTCATAATTTATAGAAAAGTGATTGGTTTCGACATATATATTGCTTAATATATCATCGTGTTTTATAGCTCAGTTTAGAATATATTGAGTGCTAGCAGCGCCCCGCGAGTTCATCCATGTTTTTCCCGATTTCGTAATTTTCATAGGATATAAAATACTCTATGTATTATTCCAGACTATTATCCATGTACTTACCATATTTCATCCAGCTAACTTCAATAGTTTTTGAAAGAAGTACCAAACATCCATACAAACTTAGGCATTTATAATCCATCAACTTCTGGATTCTCAACTTTCCTTCCCCATTGTATGAAAACTGGTGTGTATCATTTGTTATGTCTTGTAGGCAAGAACCCCACTGAAGACTACCTGGAGAATATGATGAATGAGGCACCTGGCCCTATCAACTTCACCATGTTCCTGACGCTGTTCGGAGAGCGCCTGCAGGGCACCGACCCAGAGGATGTTATCAAGAACGCATTCGGGTAAGTAATAAGTTCTGCACAAACAATTTACTAAAGTTTTTAATTTGCATCATTCAAATCTTTAAAAACAGATGCCACTGCCAGAAAACTGCTAAATGGATAATAAAAAGTAAAATAAAGTTAAACGACAATTAATTTTAATTTATGACTAGGCACAGCAGTTTATGCTGCTTGTCTATAATAAATGAAATAAGAACCACAATCGAAATTGACGAAGTGATGAAATCGAAAAAGAAAGAGGCAATTTTTTTGTAAATACATGTCATCATTATTAATACTTTTTGTTTTCATCTATATGTTCTTTCTACTTCAACTTCTTGTTATTAAATACGTACAAAACGGTTTGAGTCATCCTTCCTTATTTGTACAGCTGAAGAGTGGAATAAACTGCCGGCTTGTTGTTTCCTGTTATAAATAATCTGGTGCTTTGCAAATTTAAAAATGAACATTCTAAGTTAGCACGCATCACCTCGGACCACCTCGTCGCACAGTCAATGGATGTCTCCTCGCGATGTGGTTATCAAACGCGGACCTAAGTGCGATAAAAAACTCTCTTAAAACTAATCGACGACCTTTCGCACTTTGCCAACTGATTTAATGCGTACCAGTGTGATGTACCAAAAGACCAAAAAGAAAAGTGGACCAAAACACTGACTGACTGGACCCCGGTACTGTGCAAAACGAAAAAGGGGCAGACAATTAAAAAGATGGTCAGATGATATTAAAAAGTAGCTCGCCCACTTTGCAAGAGACAGAGAGATGGAAAGTGCAGGACCTTTGCGTCAAAGGATGCATTGAATGCATAAAATGAAATGTATTTTAATAAACTGTTAAACTGTTCAGTAAATAAAGGCTTTTGAATTTGAATTTTGAATTGAATTGAGTGTGATGTACGGATTATGCTGATTTACCGCTTACGGAGGCATTCACGTCCGTACGTAGCCGTAAGGTGCCGTACACTCCGTATGGAGACGAATCATCACAAACATAATGGTTATTTTAATAGTTATAAACAAAACAGGTACTGGTGTTGCCTCTTGAACTCGATGGACAATTGTCGAAGCCTGCATTTTTTTGTATTTTGCAATTGTTAGTTAAAGAAAAACGAAATAAGCATCGCAAAATTCATTGGAGTCGTTGTTGGAAGAAACAGAGTATGTGCAGGATACTTTGCGAAGTAGTATCCGAGCTAATAAAAATCCTGCATAATTCTTTGATGTTACGGAATGACCTTCAGCCATTTCAAACAATCGGCGTCGATTCCTTCCGACGCGACGGTCGACCGCGTTTCGTCGTCGGAGCGTCGCGTCGTGCCGAATCGCTACGAAAGAATCAAAGAATGTCCATACTTTGCGTGCGTTTTGTATAAGCAAACCGTCGATCGCCGTCGATAAGTGTGACCCAACCCTTATTTATACCAAGTCTCGACTGGTGATTAAGCCAACTCCAAGGGCTTAACCACCAGTACGTGCATGCTTTTTAATCAGTGGTCCTTCTAGGTAACTTGACACATCCCAGTGTGGGGGTCATGACCCCTCTGGATCCGCGCCAGGCCAACTTCTTGAGTACAAAGGCGGCGACTCCTGCTAAGATTTTTTATCACTGCTTTTTATAAGCATTCATAAATATTGTCCAAGTCCCTTTCACAAATCTGAGTAATGAGTAGCCGTTATGTGAATAACAGCTCATTCAACTCGCCGCGAAATAATGCGTCATATTTTCGACATTAATTTTGTACATCCAGGTCAACGACAGCTTGCTATTTATTGTCCACCAATATTATATTATTATTTAAAAGAATTTGATGGAAATCATACCTTGAAGACAGGGTTACTCGGTACACCTATATTAATAGGAAAGGGCTCGTCATATTTACATAACAATATGACGTCACACATCTGAGAAACCCAGAAAGGGTATGGATGTGTTACTCACGCTTTATTTTCGTACATTTAAAAACAATTTTTGATGCGCATCGTCCGTTACTGGGTCGTAAATTGTAATGCCCATTCATGTGTAACTAGTTGGAGAGTAAATAAATAAATGAGGAAAACCTAACAATAGACGTATTCACTGTATATTTGAGTTTGCTGTTTTGTATAAGAGTTAAGGAAACGATTTCATTGACCCGATAAAAAGACGCATACAAACAGCGAAATTCAGAATTCTACTTCTTGGGATTCTAGGCGAAAGTATTCACAGCTGCTCCCTTAACCAGTTTTTTTATAACACCGAGTGACAAAACATGCGCCTGATGGTAACGCGCCTCCCCATAACAGCACAGTATCACTCAGCTGTTGTAACATGAAGAGCCCAAATCATTACTGAACACTGCACTGCGCTCGTCACCCATAGATTTGAGATGATTTCTCTTTTTGCCCTGTAATTTCTCTGGAAACATTGCCCTTCAAACCGAAACACGTTGACGTTTGCAATTTACTGTTTGGCGGCAGAATAACTGGCAAAGGTGGGGGTTTTCACCTATAGTAGACTCTGCAAAGAGTACTACTACACAATAAATCTACAACACACAAAAACTCGAAATCTATGTACTTATATCAAATGCAAGTAACGCTAACTATGGAACATTCGTCCATTCCAGATGTTTCGACGAAGAGAACCTGGGCGTGATCAACGAGGAGCGGCTGCGTGAGCTTCTCACTACCATGGGCGACCGTTTCACCGACGACGACGTCGATGAGATGTTACGCGAAGCGCCCATCCGCGACGGACGCTTCGACTATGTCGAGTTCACGCGCATACTCAAACACGGCGCCAAGGACAAGGACGAGCAGTAAGATCGCTTCTATTCACATCGGGACTAAGTTCACAATCGTATACACAGTTTTTATTTCGTTTACAATGATACGCTTTATTTTTCTGTGAAGATAGATCGTTCTTTCTCTGTGTTTTCCTACAAACAAGTTGGCAACTTGTGGTTATTGCTAGTTAAAGATGGTTACTTGAGTTTTATGTATCATTTAAGGAGTGAGAATAGGGAGGGGTACACAAAATCGTTTGCGTTATAAGGCGCAAGGGAGGGTCTAAAATCGTCAATAGGTAATTGCGTTATATAGTAGGTACTTGAACAACCCAATTCTTACTACTTGGGACAGTGACTAAAAGTAACTGTTGGATTGTTGTGTCCAAAATGGCAAATTTTGTCCGTCTGTGAGCGGCTGCTCTGTGAACAGCTTCTAAAATATGCATATTAAGCAGCCACTGATATAGTCACTTGGTTCAACTTATTTGAAGTGTTAACATGTTTAGTGAATGACCTCAAGGCGTCAATAGCAATTGTTTCTTGCAGCTTCTAAATGTGACCCGATAGAACAGCAAATATTTTTATATCATCTTTTAGTTGTGTTAATGTAATGTTTGATTGTGAATTTGAGCCCGAAAGTTGTGTGAGTGGGTCACACTGTAACTTCTACAGCGAATTTCAACTTGTAGGTTTGGTTAAGGCAATATAACAGTGTGCCTAAACTGTATATGGTTAGACAGTTACTAATATCTCGATAGTCTGTCAAACCCTTAATTCTACAAAGGACATCAATAAAATACGGCAGACGATAAAATTTGTTGGATAAATTTACGGGAAAATAACGAATTTACGCATAAACATTTACTACTTTGTGTAACCTGTCTTGTCCTCGCCATTTTTCGTATTGCCAAACGTAATAAATTGGTATAAGATAAAATCTGCTTAGTTTAGTAAGTATTAGTATGGATTATCTTAATCTTTAGGATAGACGAGGTGCTATCGAATAAAATTGCATTTTTTCAATTATTGGCTGCATCCTGAATGCGTCCCTTCAAGGATCTAACTAAATATGGTAGATATGGGCATAGAACTGTTTTCTGCTGTACTATTTTCTCTTTTATGTTACAAAGAGACAAATATACCAGGACAGTGAATTGATAATATGTATTCATTTAGAATATTTAGATCCTTGAAGATATTTATCTTGCATTTTAAACTATTCCATTTTGATTGGACCACAATACTTTTAAGTTTGGCTCTATAGATTTCTCCCAAATTATAGTTTCTCTTTTATTGATAAATACTTTGTTTTGTGTTGAATTTATATATTTATTTATTATAAATGTTTTTTTTCTCTATGGTTAACAACGGAGTAATTTAACGATGAGTTCGTAAGATTATAAGTTCAATAATTATTCTGATAATGTGTAAAAGTTTTACCCAAGAATAATGTTATACTTTTCTTTGTTATTACAATCAAAGGTCTAATAAAAAAAAACTCTAGATTCCGATTGGCACTATTAGACTAGTGTCTAGTCTATTGAAGACATTTTTCTTTACTTTAACACTAGATCTATCAAGACATTTCCCTCAAATACAAGATAATATGGACGTAGTTTAGCAGAAAGGCCCTAACCCACAAATACTTGTTTATGAGTAATTGAAGTTTTAAGTTTAGATGATAATTCTGCAATGATGTTGTACTCGAAACATATTAAAATTATTGTCACATATGGGCAAATATACTAATATTTTTATGTGTTTAATTGTAGTACAAAGACTTATGCACTTTTTGAGTTATTGAGAAAAATATGGGGTTGAGTCGTTTCTCCTTAATTGGTTTTTACATTACGGAGTGTAGCTTTCAATTTCGCAAAAAAGGATCTAAGTACCAAAAGTTTTGAATAAGCCGATATTTAAATCATCATCAGCCGCAAGACTTCCACTGCTGAACATAGGCCTTCCATCCATAGGCATTTCCACAACGAACGGTCCTGCGCAACTTGCAACCAGCGGTGTCCAGTGACCTTCATGAGGACATCTGTCCATCTAGTGGGAGGTCGTCCAACACTGCGTCTTCCGGTTCGCGGTCGCCACTCGAGAATCTTTCTTCCCATTGGTTGTCAGTTCTGCGAGCGATGTGGCCTGGCCATTGCCACTTCAGCTTTCTTACTCTTTGAGCTATGTCGGCCACTTTCGTTCTTTTGCGAATATCCTCATTACGGATTTTGTCGCGCAAAGAGACGCCGAGCATAGCCCTCTCCATAGCTCGCTGTGTGACTTTGAGCTTCGTTATGAGCCCCACAGTTAAGGACCACGGATACTTAAATAAAATTTTATATATAGTTTTTGCATTGAATGGTACATTTTATATTTCCTTTTTTTTTGGGCTAAAGTATGGTCTGGATATTTTCTTTTACGACCTTTTTTCGCACGTCCTTTCTGACTTATGTTTTGTGTTTCCAAGCTCTGGCCAACTGAATATCGATTCTGAACTTCTAAATTAGAGAGGTCGTCAATAGTTTCTTCATCGAAGTATGCATTTCTTGCGCTATATGTACTTAAAACTGCTTCCTGCTTCTTGGAGGCTTCTAACAACGGCGTTGGGGTTTCATCATCAGAATCATTTTCACTACTTGGTATACATCTATTTTTTTAACCTAATACATTAAGTTTTAGCATTAACATTAAGTAACCTACTTTACTGAATCTTCTTCGCTATCTGGCACATAATCGGAATCCGTATCACAACTATAATCAGTCCCTTGTAACACGTAGAGCGCTGTAAGTTTTTAGCGTATGTGACACCCATAGGCTGCTTGAGTAGAAGGATTGACAGAAAGCCTTAAACAAAGTAATTTTCACTTCATTTGTGCATCGAGCAAACTTACGTGCAATCATATATTGCATCTTACTGACAGCGCTCTGCGTTCTCGTTCAATATTGAGATCGTCTTTCAAATCATCTGTAACTATATGATCCAGGTACTTCAATTTGTCGACTCTGTTTAATACAGACCCATTCGATAAATAATAGGTGGAACAAAATTTACTACATTCTTTTTAGCTTTAAAGATTAAAATTTCACTTTTACTTGTATTACATCGTAGACTATGTACCTTGGCGTACGTCTCACACATTTTTACAAGCTTTCTCAAACCCCATACCGAAGGACTCAGCAAAACCATGTCGTCTGCGTAACTGATGTTGTTAATGCTTGAATTATCAATGTGGCATCCGACATGTGTGTTACTGAGCTGAACAATCAATTGATTTATATATAAATTAAACAATTTAGGTGATGTCAAGCCTCCTTGTCTAACACCACATTCAATACTGTATTCGTTCGAAGTTTCGTCTGCCCACCGTACTATATTTGCTTGATTGGCGTACCAAGTTCTAAACATGTTAATTATTTATTTCGGTAATTTTATTTCTTTCAATTTTACCCATAGTAAGCCATACCCCACGAGGTCGAATGCTTTTGATAAGTCCAAGAAACATGCCTAAACTGGTGTATCCCTGTCAGTATAATATTTTACAGTATGCTTGAGCGCCATGATGGCACTTTCTGTGGACAGACCAGCTTCAAATCCAAATTGAGCATCGTGCAAGTTCAAGTGACTATCCAACCCGCAACCTGTGCAAGCGCGGGACGACCTCACCTCCCTCACAGCATCGGGAAGATTGCATCATCTCTACGACTGACCAATACGGGTGCTAACTCAATCCTAATTACCAATAGGAGACAAAGTCGACGCTTCATTACCATATTTGGTAATCATTTTATTTCGCGGGAAGCTTTCTCTGGCGGGCAGGACACGGCCGTGAGGAGTGTTGGTTTGCGACAGGTATTCAGAATAATAAAATTGAATCTCAAAACAACAGTCGTTGAGTCACTTAATAAACTTAAATCTTGTTTGTTTAATTAATTGAAAGACTGAGATAGGTCATTTTAGCTAAATGCAAAATGGTTTTTTCTATGTATATCATTTTGCAGAAGTGAATCACACGGTTTGAGTCGTTTTAGCTGAATATAAAATAGACTTATTTCTATGACGGAAATTTAACAGAAACGATTCAAGTGGTTTGAGTCACTTTTGCTATTATAAACATAGACTTGATTCTTTGAAATTGGATTTTCAAAATGATCCAAGCAGTCTGGGTCATTATAGTTGTTTGTAGAAGAATACCCGTCTTTATGTGGCTTGGTACTCATCATTCAAAATGTACCTTATCTTCATCTGATCTCGGATCTTTATTGCTGATAGAAAGAACTAACCTTTAGGACCTCTTTGGTACATACAACTCATTTTTGACCATAATGTGGTTTGAGTCCTTTCTGCTAAACTACGTCCATATGATATGGTACAAGTAGCAATTGGCAAAGTATTAATATGATCATTCCGTCAACTATTACCTATTATTTGCCACAGGTGTTTTAAGAAAATGAATTTTATTTAAACTGACACCATGATATTTTAAATTATGAATTATTTAGCATAGGATTTAACTAATATAACTATAGATGTAGGTTTGTGTGTATTATGTAATCAATCATGTATGTATTTTTCACTTATGTACTTATTATTAAATTTTAAAAAGTCAATTTGGATTTTATTTATTGAATACAAGCTGCCCCGCAAACTTTGTTCTGTCATATATAATATGACAAAACAAAGTTTGCCAGTAATATAAAGTATGTCAAAAATTATTTCAACCGAATGAAATGTTTGTTTCGCTTTCGCTCGAAGGACCAAATGTTTCGATAGCTCGTTAAGGGTTAGAGTTGTAAATGAATATGTCCGAAGTTTGAGTAGTGTTAATGTTTAAAGTTGTTCGAAAGAGGTCGCGGCGGTTCCTTAAGTGCACTAAATGCAGGTAAACTAAATTAGGCTCAATGCGCTGACAATGCTGACGACGCATGGCGCGTGTTTGTAAATTACGTGTTTTGTGTTTCACCGAATAATATCGAAATGTCTAAAATTTTAGTATAGTTCTTAGTAATATTGCTATTTACTTTTAAATTCTTCCATACTTTAGAAATAAAAATAATATGTGAAACATCTGCAAACCGGTTTTTGATAGTGGCATTTAATACATTTACTTTGATTCTTAGACTAAGTAAAAACTATAAAATTTAAATAAAAAATAACATTTTGTGGTGTTCAATTGAAGGTTGGACCATCTTGTATTTCAAATTTATCATAGTAGTATTCTACTAGTCAAGCCCAGTCATTTGGTATCTATCTACCCATATTGAGGATGTAAAAATAAATATGTAATCCACCATTTTGAAGTGGCGGCTGTTTGGGACCGATTTCATCAAACTTTTATCTAAGAACACTCCCGAGAAATTCACCTTTCAACCAAAAAAATAACAAAATCGGTTCATCCGTTCGGGAGATACGACGCCATAGAGTCATATACATACCTACACACAGAGAGTGAGACAAGTCGAACTTAAAACACACCGTTGTTTTTGCGTCCATGGTTAAGAACAGCCATCATCAACAGCCTACTAAATGTTTTGCACTGCTGGGACTCGAGGCCTTCTCTCGCAAGGAGAGAGTTAGGTACATGTCGGTTTCTTCACGATGTTTTCCTTCACCGTTTTAAGTTAGCGGTATTACACACATGTTTTCGAAAAGACAGTGGTGCGTGTGGGGCTTGAACCAGAGGTCTCCGGATCGGCAGGTGCCGTTCTCCCGACTAGACCAGCCGTCCAGCCGTAACTTACTAGACCAGCCGTACCTAACTTGGTTAAAAACAGTATTATTCCCCTATTAATGCATGTGGGGAAGCGCAGATGAAATCGAATGGTGCAATTATTTCTAAATAAATAAAAGACTGGAATATGATTGCGGTTCTTCCCGTTAAAATTATATTTTATATAACAATATAACATAATCATCACAATTTAACAATTTTATACAGTCTATAGATATACAAAATGCCTCATATTTAAACAATTATATTATTTTGTTCTGTCACCATTCAGGCGCTTTTTCGTGTATCTTACATTAACTACCTAATGCATAAAACTGGGGAAAAAGTTGAAGATGTGGTAATTCAGTCTCAATTTAAAACGTAAAATATCTTGGTGTGATATGCACATTCATCGTTAGTTTTCTTTAGTGTAACATTGGGTTATGTACGTATTTTATTAGATTCAGTCAAACGTCGATGGATTCAGTCGCTATATAATTTAATTAACTGTCCAAACAGTCTCCTTATGTAGCTTGCGTCTCGCTGCATTGGTTTTACTAGAACGAGATGCAAAGTAATAATTAATTTTTCAATAGTTACCATCACTTCTACTTTCAACATGCCTAACTTATCAGTGCGAGTGAATGAATATAAAAATATGTAGTTAAAAAAACGTATATATAAATAAAAATATACAAACAATAACGTAAATATAAATTATAAAAATACTCCTATTTGTAAATGCCCTGGTATCAAAAATGAGCTAGCTATAAATTAAGATCCGTTTCCATTATTTCCATTATCGTTTGCTGTATTCATCGAGAATGAATTGCGCTCCTCGCTCGGCTACCATCATGATGGCGGCTTGAGGGTTGCCGGTCGGCTGCGTCGGCATCGACGAGGCATCGATGACTCGCAAACCTGTGGGATAACTACAGTTTACTCTAGGGATCTAAAAATTCCACTTTTAGGTTCATTTAACTATCATCTATCAAGATGGTATAAAGAAGTTTCAGCTTATGAGCTTAATGTTATACAGTACAATAACTCTTTGTTAAAAAAAACAAAGAATAATACTGTAGCAATTTAATTTGCGGCCTTATCGTTTAGAGCGATCTCTACCAGGCAACCGTGCAAGGACAGGACATGGCATACAAAAAATGGGTATAAAGGTAACATTTGATTTTTTGTTTGATTGTTTATTATTCTTTCACGCAAAAACTACTGGACCGATTTTAGAAATTCTTTCACCATATAATAGCTACATACCATATAATAGCTACATCTTTAGGTACTAGGTAAGTGTTATAGATTATACTCGTATTATATTTTCACAAAAACTGGGTTCCTAAATGGAACAATGTAATCCAAGTTATCAAAATGTAAGCGGAACAGGAACTATGCTAGTGTACTTAACTGCGGGAAGTTACTAGTGATAGATATGAGATTTTACTAGTTAATTTCTAAATAATAGTTACGGAGTGAAGATTTGACTGACCTTTGACGTTGTAAACCCTGAGTTGCGTATCGATGACGCTGCCGATGGCGGCGGTGCCGAGCTGGTGGTTCTGTGGGTCGGTGCTGTACCGGATGATGCACTCCATCCACTCGTCGGACCACTGGTCGGCTGCCTCGTCGCACTGGCTCGTCGTCTCTTTGTCCAGCGTTATGCCGTACTTGTCTTGAAGAGTCTAAAAGCGAATTTTTGATGAGAAAACTTTAGACGCGTTAATCACTTTTTGGGGGGAAAACAGGGGTAGGACATGACCCCTCAAAAACGGATACGTTAAATTAAAAATCTAAAAAAAATCTACATTTCTTATAGTAGGTACATAGACTATTTTTTAATGCGGGAAAACAACTGGAACGGCTACTACGTGGGTAAAAGCATGGGGCACTAGTACTAGTAAAGTCTTTTTTATTCGATTTTTTGTATTTCTATTTGTGACCCCCCAAATCTGACGCTGCGTATTGGTGACGTGGTGACCCCCTCCAAAATTCGAGGCTGGAACCGCGCCTGAACCCCGTCTATCCTATCCTGTTGTTATACGATCGACGTGGATCGCGCATTTCCAGAACAAACAGATTCACTGTCGATTTGAATATATCAGATTATATGCATCTGATATACCTATACCGGAATACCTATTTCACAGTTGATATCATCTATGATCTAAGTACAAAAATGAAGGCAAACCATTTTGTTCATGTCTTAAAATATCAACCACGAAACGATGTCACATCGAGTTACAAACAGTCATAAGATATACTATCATCGTTGTCACCAGTCTGAAGTCTACACTTAGGTATACTCGTACTTCGATTGGTCCATTTTGTTATCCGTATAAGGGCACTAAGTGCTCTTGGCTTCAGATGGCCTCTACTGCCTAGCTGAATTGTAAATGTTCCATTATGACATGATTCCTAGGAATACCCACACCTTAAACGCGGTCTTAAACCTCTACAACAATAGCTCGGTTAATTCAGCTTCAACGTCAACAATTACCTCGCTCTCAAAGATTCTCTTCAAGATTCGGATGCCGTCTTTCACCATAACCATATCGTCGGGATGCTCGAAGAACTGGGGGTCGAAAATTGGCGGGTCCAGCGGGTCCGATGAGTTCAGGGTCAGGTAACCCACTGACCGCGGTAGTAAGGCCACTGCGTTCGCTCTACAAAGTATACATTTTGAATTACGATAGTGTTGTGTAAAAAGTTCCCACTAAAAATAGGTTTGGACCAATAACTGGACGAAAAGGACGAGGATCTATCTTAGTCACATAAATCAATTGACGTGAGCTTGTGGGACTAGGATAGCTCACTTGTGGGACCACTTTCACGCATTGCGCGATGCACATGACTATTGTTTTATGCGACAGCAATAGAAGAGATCACAGATGTGGGTTTAATTCGAAAAAGATGCTCCTAGACTAGCAAAGGATAGACTTCACTACCACAAATCAAACACAATGAGACGTTTTTAGGATATAAATATATACCTACTTAACTGTAGAAGATGATTTTCAATTACGCCATAGTTTTTAATTTGTTTAAAATAATACAAAATTAAACATTGGCACCATCTTTGAGAACTATCTTTGACATACATATTTATACATATTTGCATTCTGAAAACCTGAGTGCATTTGATAAAACTAAAAATTTTAACAAGTGACACGAAGATAGGTTAATGTCCCGTTGCGCACTTTGTAGCGGGCGATAAAGGGGCCAAAAATTGTGATATAGCTGGATAATCATTATATATATCTAATCATATGCCGCCATGACTACACGTTGTAGATAATAGTTACATCTCACACCTGTTGTCCCACAGACAGATATATTTGTTTATCTTATACTATCAATGGTGATAGGTACAGATATATTATACCGAAGTATAACATCTAGTTAGTCAACCCACATTTTCCAATTTCTTTGCAACACACCATTTCTTTCTCTTTCAGTCACACGTAAAACTCTTTTTAACCCCCGACCAAAAAAAGGGGTGTTATAAGTTTGACGTCGATGTCTGTCTGTCTATCTGTCTGTCTGTCTGTCTGTGTGTGTCTGTCTGTGGCACCGTAGAGCTCAAACGGATGGGCCGATTTCAATGCGGTTTTTTAATTTGAAAGTTAATTACCGTGCGGGTGTTCTTAGCTATGTTTGGTTAATATCGATTCAAAATGGCCGCCTCCACAAAATGGCGGATAAAATATTTCTTCACAACCTACCTCAATATGGGTATCAAATGAAAGGTCTTAACTAGTAGAGTACTATACGCTATAACAAATTTCAAATCCAAGATGGCCGCCACCACAAAATGGCGAATTATATTTTTTTTTCACTACTACCTCAATATGGGTATCAAACGAAAGGTGGCCGATACAACAAAATGGCGAATTATATTTCTTTTTTCACAACTCCCTTAGTATGAGTATCAAATGAAAGGGCTTGACTAGTAGAATGTTGTACAGATAACAAATCTTAGGTAGTCGGGGGTTAGTCAACATTTTTAATTTTGTTCTTGTTCACTATTTCCATCTTGTTTCATATAAATACAGTTACATGTACGACTCAATTAGGCATTTTTAAGATCCAAATATTAATGTCAATTGTCTAAGATAGTTCTCAATTTCACCACTGGTGGCGCCAATGTTTTATTTTGTTCGAGAAACTTCATAAAATTATGAAATGGTGTCACACTTGGCAAAATTAATGAACTATATTTGACAATCTATGGCTAGAACTATCTGGCTTCCTTATTACAAGCATTGCTTAGTTTGGGCATAGAATAGATAATACAGATAGAACGGACACTCCCAACCCCCCGCCAATTTCAAGCTTCCTCACCCCTCAGGCCGTTTCGGATACTCTAGGAGCACTCAACGAAGGGCTGGTATCGAACATCTAATTCCTAACGAATTATCATCATGGTGGGTTGTTTTGCTGTTTACGGCTGTCCGTCAACTAAACGGCACAAGATTAAAAGCTTTATTTAATTTCCTAATGATAAAATAACGTAAGATTAGAAACTTTTCAATAACGTTGCTTTATAATATTACAAGCTTTGCTTAGTTTGGGGTCAGATGGTGTTGTGTGTGAATTGTCTACCAATATTTATTTATTTATAATAACGAAGTAATTTTTAACTCTAAGTTCGTAACTTACACAGCCAGTAACTTACGTACCCAAGCACGGATTGATAACGCCTGTAGAAATAATTATAGTGACAGAGTAAAGTTTCCTTCATGGGTAAGTGTAAAATAAAGTGCGAATGTGTACCTACTAACAGAAATAGATATCTAGGCACCTGATCTAATCTATCATCGGTTTCGTTTCATTTTACGCGGCAATACAAACACCCACAGATTTATGAAACAATTTAGAAATCTGAGTAAACACCCTTTTAATTAGAATAGTATAATTTGGCTCCATTCTATTTATGTAACTCAACATTATAGCAAGTTTATAGACTACGTCACCAGGTGAACTCAAGGGGCACAACTATTCAATAAAACAATTCAGTAGCCCTAGCGCTAACGCACACATTCACGCGTGTGTACGAACGACATCTGCGTAGTTGTGTGAAGAGTAGGCAACTCCACAGCGGCGGTTGTATGGAGTTTTAGTGGAGTGTCCGGGGGTGTGGTTTGGGGATGGTTGTTTTATGAGGAATGTCTATAATTTTTATTTTTTTTAATTACGCAAATACTTACGAAACGTTAACCCCTTGCTCGCACGGCCCCAGTTCGCCGATCTCCCCGGTCTTGGAGCACTCGGCGTAGAAGCCGTTGAAGAAGAACTGCAGGTCAGGCTGCTCGCGCTCCCGGTCTGCAAGGCTCGAGTACAGGAGACCTGTTAGCTGTGGGCAAACGAAATACGGCATGAGAAATAATAAGGTTAAATACAGCTTCGTGTTTCCACTGCCGGAACTCGGAGCCTTCTCTTACAAGGCGAGAGAGTAAAGGACATACGGCCGATTAGTATCTATTTCAACAGGTAGATAATGGTTTTAACGGTAAACAGTACGGTAGACGGTAAGATAGGCAGAAACACGTAATAAAATCAAAATTAAACTCAGATACTTGAGTTTTTTTTTTACTTTTATAGGTTTACACTTGACCGCCATCTCGCCTGATGTTAAGCGACGATGCGGTCTACGATGGAGCGTGTTTACCTAGAAGAAACCGATTCACTCTCGATTTGAAGACACAAAGATTGTAACCATTTTTTTTAGTAAATTTCATATTTTTTGCGAAATATACGAATACGTCATCCAGGTACTTAGCAATTTGGAGAAAATGGCAATATGTGTTTGCACAAACATCCTCTCACTCCAGACGCATATTCCGCCTCCGTTCCGTCGCGGGTAAAAAAAAAATTCGAAATCTATGTTCCATTGCAAATTTGCGGCCGTCAAAAGATGTACGAGTAGGTACGTTATTATGTACCGTTTGGGCATCGATATAATTAAAGAAACCAAGATGAGGTATGCTATAATCTAAAGACAACATAACGTGGCGAAAATTTGTTTAAAAAATTTGAAAACTGAATTGTCAGCGAACGTAAGTACACAATTGTCAGCGAACGTACACAACTCCTTGTTGCGACTGAGACTAAATCAGGAGACGTCACCTGATTTTGCATCGCCATAGTAGAAGCGCGTTTGCCGCTTCTGTCGTTTTTAAGAGTTCGATGCGTTTGGGTATGATTTTTTCTAATAATTAACATGCAGCCCGATAGTTGTAGTTAGAATGTCAAACAATAAAAGCGTTTAAAAACATGCATTTTCTTCGGGGCAGTCCTCAAAGTCCACGTTAATTTGACTGCATGGTAAAATAAATAATAAATAAATAAACGCAGTGACGATCACAATAAGGCACTGCGCGCGGTCCTTTTTATAAAGGTGAAGGTAGAACGGCGGCTACATTATAGCGCAGCATTTTTCACTACCGAAGTATTTATAATCGTCTTAGACTCTAAGGCTAAGAACTGACGGAACGATTTTCACCCGCGCCCCCGGCGGTTGCGAAACTACAGTTTTGTTTCAAAACTCAAGAGACCCCTTATTTTCGCCTTTGTTTATTATTGCAGGCGACCGCGGCCCGCGCGTTTCTACTAGATGCCCGCCGCGCCGGTAAAGCGGGGGCCGCAAGCAACCGCAGCAAGTAGTCATGAGTTGTGCTTTTTTACATATTATATTAGAGGCCAGGTTGTTTATATGTTATACTCGTATATATCTGCATTCTACAGAAGCTATGGGCCCGCAACCGCGAAGGGCGCGGGTGAAAATCGCTCCGTGAGTTCTTAGCCTTAGAGTGTGTAATAATAAGATAAGATAAGATAATAAGATCAATACTAAATTGACATAAATGTGATAGGTATACCTCATATCCATTTGATACCTAATCTGGTGCTTTATAACAAGATTGACGATGTATTTAGCGAAATCATTTCCTATCAATTTACGTTGTCATCTTTAAGATAAATAAGTAGGTAGGTACACGAATCTACGCAGTCTAATGATATTTCGTAATTTGACTCAAGATTGACATGAGTATGACGAACCACAATTTATGATTAACCCGTGGAAACTGCCTGACCTAAGTATATACCGGTTTTATCTGCAAATTTAGGTAAGCATAACTGCATAATAAGTATAGGTAAAATTCATTTGAGTTTCGCCTACAATTTTATTTCAAGTTTTACATATTTTATTTTATATATTATATTTAATTTTATATATTTTTTAAATTTTATACATTCGCCTAAATGTATTATTTATTTATTCTTTTGCACAGTGTACACATAGGTATTAGACCTTATTTCTAACTCTTGTTTTTAAGCATATCTCATCAATAATTAATTATTATTTTTTTATTTAAATAAATTTAATCATATTTATCTTGACATTAGCGCCACATATCAATGAATTAATGTATTCATTTCTACTGTTTCAAATACTGGTATCTGTCATTCTAAAAAAAGCCTCATTAATTTTGAATTATACTCGTATTATCTTATTTACATAGACATATAAAAAATTAGTGTCCGACCGAAAGTTCTGTTTCGGTTTCGGCCGAGTTTCGGCCAAAAATCAAGTTTCGGACACAGTTTCGGTTTCGGCCAAAATCGGCCGAAACTTTTGCCGAAACCGAAACTTTTTTTTGGTCTATATATTATATAGAATATTTTTTCATTTGATTTTATAACTGTTTTGATGTTTTCTATTTAAATGTTTAATAGTGAGTTATTTCGTTCGAAATGTAAGTAGTACAACTGTCCTACTAATTGTGATCTGGGTATCTTTTTTAATTCTAAATATGTGATTTTTGATTATCTATGTTGAGACTGGAACTAGGCGAGATAGTAATTATTATTTTTATATAAGAGGTACCGAAAAGAGACTGATTATTCTACTAAGTACAAATACAATCCAAAGTATTAAAGGGAAAGATCTCAAAATAAATACCAATACTTAGTATTTAATGAAACAGTAACAATTATTGATTTTGATTTAGTTAGATGACTGATTTGACAGAGAACTTAATTTGAAAAATTATTAAAAATGTTATTAGGTAATATGTTTTTATTTTATATTCAATAAATTATAGTGTCCGACCGAAAGTTCGGTTTCGGTTTCGGTTTCGGCCGAGTTTCGGCCAAAAATCAAGTTTCGGCCACAGTTTCGGTTTCGGCCAAAATCAGCCGAAACTTTTGCCGAAACCGAAACTTAACAAGTTCAAGCACGTTCACGATCGCCTAACTTTGTTTTCCGCGGCAACGCTTTGACGAACGCTGTCGGCCCTTTTCGGGAATTATCGTGCGCCGTTCGGATAGTTCTGTAGCAACCAGCGATGCCAACCGTACGAGATTCCTCGTACAAAAACGAGATTTGTAGTCTTTCGTACGAGGTACGAGGACACTATTAATTAACTTCGTACAGATAAGTACGAGATTATAATATTGCTATTATAAAATAGTATGTACCTATGTATGTAGAACTGAAGTAACCGAAATGTAAGTAGTACAACTGTCCTACTAATTGTGATCGGGGTATCTTTTTTAATTCTAAATATGTGATTTTTGATTATCTATGTTGAGACTGGAACTAGGCGAGATAGTAATTATTATTTTTATATAAGAGGTACCTAAAAGCGACTGATTATTCTACTAAGTAGAGATACAATCCAAAGTATTAAAGAGTAAGATCTCAAAATAAATACCAATACTTAGTATTTAATGAAACAGTAACAATTATTGATTTGATTTAGTTAGATGACTGATTTGACAGACAACTTAATTTGAAAAATTATTAAATTTTTTATTAATTTGTTTTTATTTTATATTCAATAAATGATTACTTACAACAATCTTAATATATTGTGTTTCTATTTCATGCCCTAATTAATTAAACTAAATAATTAAATTAACTAATTAAGGCAAAATAATATGTAAAATGCACTAAATTTCAGTATTTTAATAAATTATATACTTGACCACGTGAGTTTCGGTTTCGGTTTCGGTTTCGGCCGAAACTGAAGCCACGGCCGAACATTCGGTTTCGGTTTCGGTTTCGGCCGGAAAATCAGTTTCGGTCGGACACTAATAAATTATTAGAACCATCTTAATATATTGTGTTTCCATTTCATGCCCTAATTAAGGCAAAATAATAGGTAAAATGCACCAAATTTCAGTATTTTGATAAATTATATACTTGACCACGTGAGTTTCGGTTTCGGTTTCGGCCGAAACTGAAGCCACGGCCGAACATTCGGTTTCGGTTTCGGCCGGAAAATCAGTTTTGGTCGGACACTAATTAAAATATACTTATTATAGTATTCATGTTTACTAAAAAAAAAAATTGAACATTTTTATTTTAATAAATTTCGTTCAAAAAATAATCGCGGTCGTGTGTACCTGTAACGTGTGTGTGTTCTGTGTATGCGTTGTTGATATGAAGAGATGCGATAAAAGGATAAAACCAATGTCTTCTTCATGATCATGTATTCAAAAACATACGAGCCTCAACTCGTAACATATTAACACATTATAGAGTAAGATCCCAGGGCCGCCAGACGTCACGTATTTTCTGATGGATGGAATGTGGACGATTGAGTAGAGTTATTACGAACTAAGAACACATGCTTACCCGCTAACTTGCTTAAACGGCCAATTTTGAGATATGGGGCCCAGAAGATATATTACTTCACGTATTTTCTGAGAACTGATTTTCACGTATGTTATAGGCAATATCTTTAAAAATAAGGCCCCGATACTCCCAGACACTTTCCGTCGGCCGATTTGCTTAACAGACGCTTTAAAACCCAAAATAATAGAGTTTTAAATCGTCTGTTAGCCATATTTAGTTGATTTTATCAAACGGTCCTGAATGTAAACCGAGTGGTTTGAGAGATAAAACTTTAGAATTAAATTAAGTATTTAGTAGTTTTAGTACTGTATCCTTATAATTTTTTTTTGGTATTGGCTGTTTTATTAGTCAGTCTCATCCACTTAGCCTCTACAGACGTTTCCTGTTTTTCTTTGGCTTACCTGAGTAATTCCGGTACTGCTCATAGGGCCATCTCTTTGGAGCATATAGTTCATTGCCGTAGCCCAGTCCAAAGTTCGTTTATCGATCAATTCAGTCAAGAAAAAGTTCAGAGTGACGCCCACGTGATTTTTTAAGTTCTTTCCGACTTCTGGCAAGTCCGCTACAACAGGTATGTTGAACTTTTCGAGCGTTTTGCGTGGACCGACGCCGGATAGCAGCAGGATGTGAGGCGAGTTTAGTGCGCCTGCACTTAATATCACCTGTAGAACGGTGTACATTGTTAATTAGAACTTTTAAAATGAGATTAATGAAATCGATTCCTCTATGATTATTCTGTTTTGATATTTAATTGATTCTAAATCAATCTTGCTACTCAGCCCAAGAAAAAAAAATAGCTGAAAAGTACGTGCCTAATATTTAGATGGCGTTAGTAGGTTTTTTAATAAATAGTACCTACCAAATTATGGCCATTAAATATTTTCTTAGTTAATTTGTGGTTTTGTGTAAATAGGTAAACACTAGCCCTCCGCGATTTTACTGGGGCAATTCGTATATTCAGACCATTGAACTCTTATTATTTATATCAATGATTCAGACTAATTTGGAATACAACTCCAAATTTCAAACCGAATTCAAACGTTCCGACGTAAATAAGCAACAAACATTCAAACATACAAACTTAGAAATTTATTTATATTTAAATCATTTGTGGGATATCGAGCAGGAGTGCGGAATGCTACTCGTAATATTAAAAAAAATGGATGAAAATACATTAAATCAATAAATCGAATTACGCAACTACGTGGCTAAAACCACTTGTGGTGGTGTCAGTAAACTATATGTATGTGTGTGAAGTTTCTTACTCCTTCGTCCACGTAATTTTCGTAAAACGGGACATAACGTTTTTGCTTCAAGTACCTAGGTATTAACATATTATTAGATCAGGATTTATATTACTTATAGATTAGGAACTTTAATATTTGAAGGAGCGTGCTACTGTCGTATCTAGCCGAATCATGGGGCCCCCACGCTACAGAGGCCCTTAATGTGCGTAATCAAAAATAGTTAAATGTTATCCACAATCTTTACCCCCAACTAATTAAGGGCCATCCTAGGTACCTACGCTACGCCACTGATAGTTAGGTTTATTACCTAGCTCCATGAAATATCTCACCTCTTTACAAGCGCGGACGACTCTGGTCTGTCCATCCTTGTCAATGTACTCCACGCCTACGGCGCGTTTGCCCTCGAAGATAACTCTGGAGACGTGTGCGTTCAGCTTCACCTGGAGGTTGGGCCGCTCTGACTCTGGCTTCAAGTACGCTCTGGCGACTGTGTGGCGTTGCCCGTCTCTATACAGCACAAATATTTACGATAAGAAAAAAAAATGTGCGTCTCGCGGCGTCGGGACGTCCGGCTAAAGTGAGAGGAAGAGAAGCCAGACGGAATGGCGCCGTAACGCGTTACGTTACGAAGCGGTTTACTCTACAATAAGAAGTTATCCCTTCAAAAAAAATTGGCAGTCATGTATAATTTTAGTACTATACATCAGTAATTTTGCACAATACGTCATCAGTATTGATACATAGAATATATATATAGATATGGTAGATTGCTACTCATGTTGGTGACACTAACGCGTGGATTTACCCATCCAAAAAACACCAAACGTGCCCGTTGAAGTTAGGCTTTTCACCACGAGTAATAAAAATAAGAAGTAACAACGTCTTTCGTGCATAATAAGTACACATATTATTTTTCATATTATCCATATAGGTACTCGTATTTTAATAATGGATTAAATATGTACATGTAATGATTGCCAAGAAGGACTCCTCTATATCCTTAATGTTTGTCTCATGAAAGGTGGAAACTTTAAAATTGGTAGGTAAAGTGTTGGAAATGGTTAAAGTGGATATAAAAGCCACTTACGCATTGAATGTTTGAGCGACGCAGAATCCTACGGGTGTGTTGGGGTCGTTCATGTCCGCGATCACGGGTATCCCGGTCTCGTTGATGGCATTCAGGAGCTGGTACAACGCAGCGGGCTGGTGATTAAACTGGAAAGAACAACGACATTGGTGATTCAACTTAATAGTATATAACATAAGCAGCCCAATTAATTGAGGTATTATTTTTTCTGAGACTCGCGGATTTATCTCATAAGGAAATAAGTACTTCGCTGGCCAAGTGCGGGTTGACGGATGACATGTGACCTCGAAAGATTCTAGGAACATGTCGGTGGTGGTGTTTTCCGTCACCGTTTGTTAAGTTACATTATGCACATGACTTCGAAAAGACAGTGGTGAGCACAGATACCCGTGGTGGTGAGCGTGGAATACAAACCAGGAGCTCCGGATCGGCAGTTGCCGTTCTGGTGACTATACCAGCCATAACTGCAACTCAGAGCTCTTCTCATACCTTTCTAAGCCTTGGGCCTTGGGTACGTAATGAAAATTTAAAGTGTCGGTTTTTTGTGATGGCGTGCGCTCGGACAGTAAATATTTACTCTCATTATTTTTTCCTGACGTGTCAAATGAAGTATAACTTAAAAAACGAACCTGTTGGACAGGCAAGGGTCCCTTATCCGAGTGGTATTTTTCGCTAACAAGGGTTCCGATCTGCTTGTTGCCTTCCGTGCGGTCGAAGAACGGGAGGTTGTCTTCCCAGGACCAGCCCTCGGCACCGGCATTCACCCAGTCCTCGTAGTCAGCGGCATGGCCGCGATGGTACATCATGCCGTTCAGCAAGGTACTGCCGCCTGGTGATAAAATATAAATGATTATAAATTGGAAGTAAAACAACCTCGTAGATAAATCAATATTCTGTAATCTAAGCCCAAACTAAGCAAAGCTTGTATTATGGGTGACAGATAGTTTTATAATACTTTAATAGTTGTAAATACATACTTATTACTCATTCATAGAAACACCCAGGCACTGAACAAATATTTCTATTCATCACACAAATATTTACACTGTGTGGGAATTGAACCATATGCCATCATGGCAAATATGTTCATCTCTGGACCCTCTGTCTTTTATAAAACCTTTGTTTTTGAATAATATAGAATGATGTGACGAATATTAGAATCGTATGTTGGTAATCTGAATAAGCCGACGTGTTGCACATAAATAACAGCATACCTACTACTCTATAATACAACTATAATGTAGACTCCAAAACTGTTTCAGTAGTTGCGAGGAACTATGCTGTTATGGTTATGTGGCAGGCATTTTGCTTACCATCAGGTAGGTACAGTCCGCGAGGTATAATCTGAGCTTTGCATTAGTGTGAGTGATCACCAAAAGTACAGTCAGACAACAAACTCTTAAAAATTAATATCATTATATTTTAGGTAGGTACTTAAGGCATAACATAAGTCGGAGAAGTATTCTAGTATTAAAATAAAATAAAACTAAATTGATAAAATAAAGTCCAGCTGTGCATTTGACTGATGAGTACATATTATTGTGTGATTATTACTAAAAATTCAATTTGAAAGACAAAATAACTACACATCTTCTACACCAGACATTGCACCATAGTCACTTTCTTTATCACTCTCGTTATCATTTTCACTCTCGTCTGATGTGTCGTTTGTTTTAATAATGAATCTTTCCGTTATATTGTCAATAACGGCATCGTATCCATTAAACTTTTTTTCTTCTTTTATTGCATGGTCACAAACATTTTTCCATTCCTGTACAGTGATACTTTCAATTTTTTCATTTGCTAACCTCATTATTGTATCCATATTCATTGACACGTTTTTTTTCGCGACGTATCCTTTTATTATTGCCCATATATTTTCAATCGGATTGAAATCTGGGTGATAGGGGGGTGGTAGACGAAGGACGCTGTGACCATGTTCTCTTAATAAGGTGTCAATTTTATATTCAATAAATCGTTGTTTATTATGCAGTATCAATTGATAAAGTTGTGGTTTAAGCATGGATATTGAGTGATCGATATTGCGTAACTTGAGCCAGTCAATCATATCTTGTTTGCGACTATTTGAGTTGGGAGCGGAATTTTTTAACGAATTGTGGTAAGATGCGTTGTCAACTACAATAACGCTATTGGGCTTCAAATTGGGAATTAATTGCGTTTGTAACCATTTTGTATAGTTTTCTGTATTCATATTGTTATAATAATCACCACTTTTTTGATTAGCTTTAAACATCAGCAGCGCATTTGGTATGAAACCGTCCTCGCCGCCGGCATGACCGATTATCAATCGATTTCCTTTAGAAATAGGTTTCTTCAAACCAGAAGTGCTGCCATCTGAATATGATTTTGATGAAGTGTGAGTGGTGTCAATATATGTTTCATCGGTATAAACGATAGGCCTGCCCTGAATACGGTGTTCGGAATAAGTTATACGAAGGTGACGGATCTCATGCTTTTCCATTAAAATTTTTCTGTTATTCTCTGTCCTTGACCATTTGAATCCTAAAAGAGATACTTCTTTTCGCAATGACCATATTGATCCTGGATAGTTAATGTCAGCCTTTAATTTTTCATGAATTCTTTTCATTGTTGGCACCTCTTTGTCAGTAATGTGAAAATTATGACTTGTTCTACGGATTACTGCTTTATCAAAATCATCAATGATTATTATATTTTTCCTGCATCTGGTCTTTTTCGGAGATTTGAATTTGGTTCCATCTTTCAAAACACGTTTACCTTCCAATAAGACTCTTCCAGTGGAATTCCCTGTCGATGTCGATACCAATTGGGCTGATGTAGTCACACTTGACATGTCTTTATCGTTCATGTCTTTAAAATAGCTATTTAAATTACACAAAATTTATTTTACTTGGCTATTTAATGGTTTCCGTATTTTGCGCTTATTTGTGTTGGCATCCATTTTACTAACACTTATATCAAACAAAAACAAAATAATATTAAACACGTCACGCTGCAGTCTGTACAAGAGGTGAAGTGCGGCAGGAGCGCGGCGAGACAGAATGGCGCCGCGCCTCAGGCCGGTTACCCAAAATCAGTTTAAACCGGTTTTTACCGGGCGAAAATGGCGCCGCGCCTAAGGCCGGTTGTCACACCTACACTATCCATGTACACTCACACAAATGCAAAGCTCAGCTTATACCTCGCGGACTGTACCTACCTACCCACACATGTCCAGCTCGCCTCGTCACTCTATAGGTACAGTAAAAAAAATCTCATGCGTTAAAAATCCACACATTATGGCGTACCTACTCTAACCCAAGGTAGGAGTATAATCGATTCTTGATACTGAATAATGTTATCGTGGACAATGGACAGCGTTGGTTATCACCGTTTTATCGGAATTAAGCATCAATACGGTTGAATAAATAATTATGATTAATCTGTCGCTAAGTCGCCTAATTTGACAGCAACTTTTCCGCTTTGATAACGATATCATGTACCCACGTTTGCCCGACTACGCGATGTGAAGGAGGCTACTTTGTAAACTACGCATATATGTCACCGAAAATTGTCAACGCCGCGCCGTCAGATTAGATATAATCTAACGCATGAGTTTAAAATCTCACGGTCGGTTAGGTTAGGTTTGTAATTTGACGGTTTTAAAAACATTACGGTGACATAAATATATACTCTACATTGTTTTGAAGTGAAAACTTATTTTGGCGAACCGCAAAACTACAGATCACAGAGAAATTGATCACTACAGATCACTAATTAATTATTGATCATAGACTATATCTATATAGCTATTTATATATTTTATTATGTCAACGTAAAATTAGAAACACCGTCAGTTAACAGTAAAAGACGTGAAATTGCAATCCTACGGTAGTTTAAGTTAGTTCATAATTTCGCGGAAGAATATGAGAGCGTTCCCGCCTTCCCGCGTTCCCGCTGTAAGCGTCAAAGGTGAAACTCCGTGGAGGTTTTTGTCGTTAGGGACACAAAGATAATGAATAACCCAGGGTAAATGATCTGTGTAGGGCCACCATGACCGCCCGCGGTGTCCAGTTCGCCATTATCGTCTCCCCTAGGTGGAAGGGCATGAATGCGTAAATGCATTTCCTCCACGCTTAAAAAAGTTAGTTTAAGTAAGTATAATCTAACGTCACAAGACTGTAAACTGACAGTATCTACAAATTCACGGGGACATAAATATTTTTACCTATTCTTGGAAAACATTAGTAAACATTATTTAACAAACATCTAACAATACACATCCTTTTCGCACATATCCTTGGATATCTGCATTAAAAGAGCACGACTTACCAAGCACCTTTCCTCTAGGCCAGTTGCACCCGAGCGAGCCCTGGTCGAGACAGTAGTCCCCTACCACGGTGCGGTACCTCCAGTCTACCTCTCCGTTAGACCAGAAGCCTCTGTAGAATGAAGGGACGCGGGAGGCGATTGGATCTTCAGGCCCCGCTTCTAATAGCAGCACCTAACGGAAAGTAAAAATGCGATAAAAAATTACAATAACACCAAGTTTGTATTTCTTAAATTATGAATATTTTTAGTATAGTTAGATAAGTTACTATCTCACTATCTTAGTTGATCTACATCTTTATCATCTCAGAGACAGTGGGGTCAAAGTAGGGCTGGTGCAACGGAGAATTTTGCTGAGCTTCACAAACGTGAATATATGCCAATTGTTTGCGTATCGGAAGCGGTTAATACATTTCAAGCAATGCATTTCATCGTGATGATGCAGCCAGTTGGCTGAACTCTCTTACAGCTGCTAGTGGGTAGGATGATTTTGATTATTTCTAGATGTTGGACACATTCTATCGAAAATTCAGATATGTTCAGTACCTATTGTCATTTATGTAGTTAGGACCTAGTAGGTACCTAGTACCTATGTAGGTACGGTAGTTTTCATTGTAGCTAATTTTTGTTAATACAGTCACTGGCCGATTCAAAAAAGGTTTATAGTGTTAGTATTATTGATGTCCATTGTTAAACTAACCTTAAACGACGTATCTTCCGTCAGCCTAGACGCGACGATCGGTCCAGCCGCGCCAGATCCCACCACTATGAAATCGTATTCATCCTCTGGGTCCTTCTTCGAGATGACCCTTTGGCAAGGGGAAGAGATATCGCAGCGCCCGCGGAGAAATCCCTCCAAGACCAGCATGAAAAGCATAGCTCCACTGCATATCGGGGAATTGACAATGGATATACCTTCTTCAGAGATTGGGCAGCCACAATCCTGTGTAAAGACAAAAGACAATTAATAAATGCCGATCATACGTTTTATACAACTATTCCATAATACAGAGATTTTAAGACGTCGAGGAGAAATGTATTTTCGGGCTGACAGTTAGGGATGAAGTAGAGTCTTAAGGAATAAAGATCTAAATGGCACAGGAATTTCTTTCCAGACGGAGAGGGGTTATTTTATTTAGATGTTAATGATCGGAATTAGTTTTTTAGAATTCCGTACAAAAACCGGGACCCTGTTATTAAACCTCCGGTTTGTATCTATCGATATTAAATGGTAGGTACGGTAGGGTAGGTATTATTATGATAGTATTGATTTTTTCACAGGCGAATAATAAAGCAATGGTTACAACACCTAATTTACTGGAAAAGATTTTAATTATTGTTGTGTCTAGGTGTTTCTATGTATAATAAGTATGTATTTACAACTATATAAGTATCATATCAGCTATATGGCCGCCATCTTACAAGTTTTGCTGTTTGGGGTCAGGTGGTGTTGTGTGTGAATAGACCACCAATATTTATTTATTTAAAAGGTTTGAGAGGAGATTTCCGTTGAAAAATTTAAAAAAATGTTAAATTCCGTTTTCGGGCATATTTTAAACACTGGAAAAATTATAAATATTTGTCCCACAGTTCCGAGTGTCAAGATTATTTTTAGGAAACTTCTCTTAATTTTGAAATTTTTTCGTAATTTTGGATAGTTTTTGAGAAAATGTTGCAATCATCATCATCATGACGACGTCCTGCTGAACATAGGCCTCCCCCCTAGATTTCCACAACGAACGGTCCTGCGCAACTTGCAGCCAGCGATTTCCAGCGACCTTAATGAGGTCATCTGTCCATCTAGTGGGAGGCCGTCCAACACTGCGTCTTCCGGTTCGTGGTCGCCACTCGAGAACCTTTCTTCCCCATCGGTTGTCAGTTCTGCGAGCGATGTGGCCTGCCCATTGCCACCTCAGCTTGCTTACTCTTTGAGCTATGTCGGCCACTTTCGTTCTTTAGCGAATATCCTCATTACGGATTCTGTCGCGCAAAGAGACTCCGAGCATAGCCCTCTCCATAGCTCGCTGTGTGACTTTGAGCTTCGTTATGAGGCCCACAGTAAAAGACCACGTCTCAGTTCCATAAGACATCACTGGTTAAAGACTTTCGTCGCAATAGTTTTCATCAAATATGTGAAAATAAAAAAGGGGGTTTCGTTATATGTCAATATATCAAAAACTATTTGAAATAATTCCAATTTAAAGAATTGGCTTAGCATTTTCTCAAAAACTATCCAGATTTCATTCCAAATCGAATGACACCTCAATCTTTGATTATACACTTGTCTAGATAGACCGTTAGAGCGTAGCAACACCAAAAAATAAGCTCGATCTGTTCTGTCAGTTTAGTTGCGACACTGACGTTGTGCGGTAAACACGAGTTTTGTAACTCTTGAAAATGACGATTTGCGCTATAATAGTCTGTAAAAATTACAAAGGACGATTTAAAATAACTAAAAACGTTAGCTATCATCGGTAAGTAACAGTTTAAAACAATGTCATGAACACAAGTGCCTGTGTTTCAACACTTGTGTGCGTGACACGCACACAGTGGTTTGAAACCTGGCCTGTTGCTTTTGTCGCAATTACAGCGTAACGCTCCATCTAGACAAATATATAATCAAAGACCTCAATCATAATGTTAGGAAAATGCGAAAAAAATTGACCTAAAACCTAAAAAGCACTTTTTGACTGGACTATAACACCGGCTTGGACCCTGCCCCATTGCAGAGGGCGATCTAGGTTTTTGACCATTTAAAAATTTCGAAAAAGCTTAAAAATATAACTTAATTAAATGGAATAATGAAGATACTTAAAATGCTAATTTGCAATTTTTACAAGTGTAGTAAATACTCACCTCAGCTGATAAAATCATTTTGGTCGGTCGTTATCTGGTGAAAACGCCAATCTCCCTAAAAAATAATAAAACTGTTATTATGGCGCAATGATACCAAATTGGTGGGTTTCCTGCGTTTTCAAGGCGCAAATATTTAAATTTTAGGTCACGTGGAATTCTAAAACCCGTTACATTACAATCTAGCGACGTTAGATTACCTCTATAAACCAACCTAACCTACCGTGGTTTTATAATCTCACGCGTTGAGTTGTAATCTGACGGTATAGCAATTTGACGGTGATATATCGGTATACTCTTTTTTTATTAAAAAATAAAATATTATTTATTTATTATTATTTTCAATCCCAGTATTGGACAAAGGCATGCTTTGGCTATTGGACGCCAATCTTTATTGTAGGCGTTTAGTTCATATTTTCTAATATTCTTCGTGGAGAAATAATAATTATAAAAAATACCTACGTTGAAACAGTGTGTTTTTTTTAACTTTATGATTTTTGTAACTAGCCATATTAGTTTAATCGTATTTCGGTGACCATATCTGGATAAGACAATTTCTAATAATTACTCCTACATTTCCTCCGAAAAAAACAAAACCGACTGACTTCATTTAAAAGTAAATTCAGACAGATGACCAAATTTCATAAGAGGCTATTACTACGTCGCGTCGTCCAAATAAACGAAAGCAAATGTTTATTTGTCTTATTATTTCAAAACCGTAGCACCGGTTTCGATACAATTTATATTATGGGACCACCTCTGAACCATGATCTACCAAACCCAAAGAGAACTATCAAATCTATTCACAATTGGCGGAGCTATCGAATAACATAATATAAAAAAAAATATACCCGGATTGAGAACCTCCTAAATTTTTTAAGTCTATTAAAAATAGATGTCAACCAACAGCTTTAAAGACAGTTTTAAATATTAGTAATCGTCTAATTTATCACCTTAGGTCAATTACAAAAATATAATAACAACAATAATTCTTTAATAAATGATAATTTTGGATTATGCGGTAGATAATTTCGGCTTTACAGCTGTTATATTTATTTTTAAATCTCTCTTATGTTTGTGTCCCAAATGGCTAGAGTGATTTTAATGGGATTTTCTAAAACAGATTGTTGTTATAAATAGTAACTTGTGCTACTTTTATTTTAGATTTCATAGAGGTTGTAACCGGTAGGGAACACCACCCGTGGTTGTACAATAAGGTATTTTTTTACGTAGAGGAAATGCATTTACTTTCTGCTTACCAGTCGCGGATTAGTCCGCTTCTAGTATGTAATTATAGCATGTACCAAAAATATTACAGACCGACAGTTGAATAAAAAAAATTGAAGACTGAAGTTTGGCCTTTATGTTGATTGTAATAAAGGACAAACATCGATTCACTTTGAAAGTAATAATTCAAATTTTCCACTATTTGTAAAAACTACGTTATCAAGACTTCGAAAAGCTACATTTGTATTACATTTTTAAATTTTGTTAATATTAACAAAATACTAGTAGTTACTTAATATTTTTTTACGTAGACTTCAAAAAGGATGAGGTTGTCAGTGAATTCTAAAAAATTACGTACTTAGTACGTTACTGAATTTTTCAGACAGTGGATTTAATCTTTTTTTTCTGTTACTGAAATATCGACATTAAAAACCTTGTACTTCTAGGATACTAGATAGTTTTAAATTATTTTTTGGAAAAAAATAATTATTACCAATTTTTTTTTAATACGAGACAGAAGACGGCTTTGGTTTGCGTATAATACACCAATATCGATGGTTATCATTTTAACCCTGTATTTATACAAGCTTCTATTGAGAATCAATGATAAGGATATGATAAAGTTAGACTAATTTTGGCTAGTCACAATAGACTGGAGGATCGATGTAATTGAATCATGACATCACAGTTTTGTTAATCTTCATCGCTTTGTATTTATCAGCGATAGATGAATCGTCAACATAAATAAATGTGTATGTACTGGTGATTTAGAAATGACGATTTAAGTCTGAACGAGAAATCATTGATTCAACTGAGTTACAACTATATTAAACCAAAATTTAGCAGTTATTCTACCGCTTAGACGAAATAAAGGACCAAGAGTTTAATCATCTTATAAGTATTTATAGGTGACGAGCGCAATGCAGTGCAGAACAGTAATTTAGATTCTTCATATTCAAACAGCTGCGACGCTGCGAGGTAGGCATTGTGCTATAAATGACAGGCGTATTGTTTACCATTAGGTGCACGTCTTTCTCGTCTCATCACTAAAAATGCTTGTGTGTTAGAAACTAGTAATCGATTTTCTGGCCTCGAAAAAGGCTTCTGATCATGTTGATGATGATGTTTGTACAGGGTTGCCGGTAATCAGTCTGCATCCATTTAAAAGGATGTTCTGTATATTTAAACTAGCTTTTACCCGCGACTTCGTCCGCGCCACATATTTATTAAAGTAATTGAGGCAGTACCTACTCGTATGTCTACTACCATACAAATTCACGTTTCCTAATCAAAATCGGTCTAAGTCAAAGTTTTATATTTATTAATAAATGTACAATTTACACGACAAATTACAAAGAAACTGTGTTCTCAAAAAAATTAATCAAAAACAGACTTTAATTTAAAATCATATTGGGACGGTCCACCAAATTTTATTAGAGTCTATTAGTAGATATTAGTAGATATATCGACTGATTACATGAACGCAAATTTTAGTTTGTTGTTCATATTTCAAAAACCGCCGCACTGATTTCGATAAAATTTATATGACCACCTCTGAACTATAATCTACCAACCAAAAAATAACCATCTAAATTGATTCACAATTGAAATACAACTGGATTGATAACCTCCTCCTTTTTTTTGAAGTCGGTTAAAATAGCATACAAAGAAGAGTGCCAAGATCCTTCCATGCACACTTTTACTCCTCATTTCCACTCTTTTCAACTCTTTTCTGTGATGAAAAGTCGCCGTTGTCCTTTCCTAAGTCTAGGTAGTCTATCTGTGCACCAAATTGTAACAAACTCTTTAAGTAGCTTAGGCGTTAGACGGTAACGGACAGAGAGAGTTACTTTCATATATATAATTTCATATGAGAATTGAAAACAGGTGTTCCTGATCATTTTATAGGAGGCAGTTGTAAAGGTTACCGAAAAGTAATACGCTTACTCCTCCAAAAACTCATTTTACAGGTCTTAATTTGCCTTAATCGAGCGTCCATCATGCATAACATTTGATAATACACCATGGAAATCTCGTCGACTATCAAAATTCTGTCTGATAGTCTGATACGCCATTTAGTGGCTGCGCCCAACTTAAGTATTGAGGTTGTATAGTGCACTGTATTCTTCTTGTCAAGCCCTTTTATTTGATACCCATGTTGATGGGGTTCATAAAACCTAAGTTATCCGCCATTGTGTAGAGGCCGCCATCTTGGATTTTAATTTTATATAATACATTGCATTCTACTGGTTGAGCACTTTCATTTGATACCCATATTGATGGGATTGATAAAACCTACGTTATCCGCCATTGTGTAGCGGCCGCCATCTTGATTTCAATTTTTATAGTATATTGTATTATGCTTGTTGAGCCCTTTCATTTGATACCCATGTTGATGGGATTGATAAAACCTACGTTATCCGCCATTTTGTAGCGGCCGCCATCTTGGATTTCAATTTTTATAGTATATTGTATTTTGCTTGTTGAGCCCTTTCATTTGATACCCATATTGATGGGATTAATAAAACATAAATTATCCGCCATTTTGTAGCGGCAGCCATCTTGAATTTATAATGATAATGAATAAACATAATTGTATTGTCACCAAAATCCAAAGTGTATACAAAATTTCAGATTAATCGGTTGACAGGAAGAGGGTGAAATTTGAATTACTAAATTTGACCCAAGAATAAATAATCATAAATAATAAAAAAAGAAAACCCCAATTCCACCCCCTGTAGGTACAATTCGAAACTACAAAACTGCTAAAACATACATTTTATGGTTTCGTGTTAAATATCTAGACGTAAAGTTTCATAGTTCTTCAACAATGACAAAGTTTTCCATATAAACTTTCATCCCTTATTTTAACCCTTTCAACCCTTTTTTCGGAACAAAAAGTAGCCTATGTCCTTTCTCGGGATCTATTTTATCTATGTATCAAATTTCATCAAAATCTGTTGGTTGGTTTAGGCGGTAAAGACGGACAGACAGACAGACAGACAGACAGAGTTACTTTCGCATTTATAATATTAGTATGGATAAGCAATACTTGTTCTACAAGTTTTACTTAAAACTCAATATCTATCTCAATTTTTTTTTTAAATTTTATTTGTCGTCTAGCACTGTATAGCTCTATTTGCGTTGGAACTTCGTTTATAGAGCTTTAAAGAGCGCGCGCTCTTGTCACGAAGTGGTTGGTGTTTTTAGAACGGGTAAATACACTTGCTTTACTTTTGTATGGAAAAAAATACGGATTTTTACAAACTGTGGCAGAAAAGTATATTGAATCTACTTAACATGCTCTAAAAACGATGCGGACTGATTACCAATAACCCTGTATACTTATTCCTTGTTACTTCTATTACTCTTTCTAACGATCCGATCAATTTATATTTACAAGTAGTACCTAGATAAATCCATACTATCGAAAACTACTCGTACCTGCCAATTTGACCGGGGCCGACTTCAAATAGATGAGTGCGTAGAGCTTTTATTAATTAATTTTTCGCTTTTGAGTCCCAATTTATTTATAGTTTTGAAGTAGATATATTTTTTACCTATAAAAATAATTTATCGTGTTGAATGTATTAATAATTGTGTGTGTAGTAAATGTTTTCATATATAGAAATGTTTCTAGAAAGAAACATTTCTATATTTGAAAACATTCTTATGTACAGGATGGCCCATAAGTCCTTAGTAATGAAAAAAAATTAATTAAAATAAAACTAATTACACTATGAATAATATTTTTATTTGTAAATATAGCTAGAAAAACGGGAATTATTTTTTGTAAATAACGTCGTCCAAATGTAATCCGTTACAGTCACGGCACTCTTGCAAACGCCTTCTGAAATTGTCGATGACTGCGCGGCACGTCACTGCTGAAATGCTTGCCATTTCTCTGCGGATGTTTTCTTTTAGGTCATTAATTGACCGCGGGTTAGAGTCGTACACTTTAGCCTTAAGGTAGCCCCACAAAAAAAATCCATTAGTCAGATCCGGGCTACGTGGTGGCCAGGAAATGTCTCCTCCTGTAGAGATAACTTTGTTTGGAAAAACGATGTTGACGGATAACGGGAATAGCAGTATTGGAGGTGTGGATAAAACTCGAAGTTGCTCCATCCTGTTGGAACCATGTTCGGGCATTAAATCATAAGTAAATCTTTCTTCAAAATCCGTTGTAACGATGTCCTGATAGATACGTTTAATGCACTGGAACGCTTACGAGTTGACTGTGTAGAATTTTCACGAATAGATTGTGCCACTGTGTGTCGATGTTTTGTTCCGTACGTGATGTCCTTGGGCGACCCAACCGCGGTTTATCTAACGTCGAACCGGTTTCTCGAACTTAACTAACTTAATCGTTGGAGAGCTGGGGTGTCATCACCGGTTGATACTAATTAGTACGCTGTTTGTTATGTTGTAGACGAACTTACCCTGCCTAAATCCCTAATTTAAATGCAACCTCACATACAGATTTTACCACTTTGAAGAGACTTTCGCGCAAACTATTCAGTTTAGAAAAATGTTAGGAACTTCAATGCAATTTTGAACACCTTTCCATAGATACACGTATGGTTTTGTTAGAATTTTTATTTTTTTATTTCTTTTTCAAGTTTGTGACACCACCAAAATTTATTGTTTTTTCTTTTTTTATGAAAATGTTAATATTGTTCATAGAAATTTAGACACTCAACCAAATTTGATAAGAAGCTTTTAGGCAGTAAAATTACTCGTAAATTTAACTCTGCACCAAATTGCCGATTCGTATTTTGTATATAAGGTTTAGAATCATTTCCTGAGCATAAAATCATAAAATAATAACAAATCCAGGTGGAGCTTCAAGCGCCAGCTCGAAAAAACGTTTTTGGCCGATATTCTGAAAAAGTTATAAAGCCTTTTATTATTGATGAAAATAAAATTTCCCATCTTTTGTTGCCAGTAAACTTTTTTTTTTCGAACTTACCAATTACGATTTATTATGTCAAATTTGATGATAACAATGTAAAAATAATAAGATGTAAATTCTGTTCCCAGTAGCATAAACATGTGCCTTTTTACCGGAATGGAAGAAGGGTTATGTTTTTCGCGCGTATCTTTTATGTTTGTAAATCTTTTATTTCCACATATCTTCCAAACGGCTGGATGGATTGTGGTAACTAAAATATTCTAAGACTAGTCTGACTCGCCAAAGTGTATCAAAAGCCTTAGATAGTAGGTAATATTTTTTTACGTGTGGATTTTTTGTAGTCGGGGTTTTTGAATTAAAGTTATTCTATCATATTGCTCGTTGCTCGAATAAACAGCACCGTTCATCATCATGATTGAAGAGTTGAATGAAGAGTTTGGTCTCCACTTTTGTAATAAGAACAACTAAGCTGTGAAACGCATTGCCAGTGGGTTTTTGTCGAAGGTTCGAACCTTGGGGTTACGAGGTACACTGTGTTTGTTTCTATTAAGAAACGCGTTCCATCGTAGACCACATCATTTTTATCCACTATTGTCGGCATCATCGCAATCGTATCATTAAATGGGTTATAAATCGTAAAATCTAATCGGTTAGTTTTACAAAAAAGTTGACTAGCAACAAAACATGCAAAAATTTATTTTCTACAATTATTGTCAAAATATATAGTTTCCAAAATATCGGCTAAAACAGTTTTTTTCAATTGGTGTTTGAAGCTCTACCTGGATCTGTGAGCATTTTGTAATTTTATGCTCAGTAAGTGATCTTTCATAGAAAAAAAATGGATTTTGGAAAGTTGACCAAAAAACCTTCTACTTTTACTGGCCTTTCATTACGTTTCAGCACATTTTTTTTAATTTTTGACGAACTTATTAATTATTAGGAAACATTTTAAAAAGATGCATGAAATTGGAAAAGCCGTTCTTAACTTATAGTGTGACCAAAAAGAAAAGGTTGAGTTTTGTATATCTCCGAGTATAGAAATATTTCTAATAAATTTAATATTTCTTCGTTTATATATCCAACAATTCACAAAATTGTTATCACTAACTAGTATAAACAAATCTTGAACAAAAATGAGTTTAAATTACATAGTCCAATATTTTAATGTTATTTCTGCACTGTGGCACCGATTCCGCGGTTGGTGACGGTCGCGAGAACAACACAGCGTTAAATGCCTAATTTGACAGAACTACCTGGCCTTAATTCAAATTTTACTTTTCTAAGGACTTTTGGGCCAACCTGTATATATGTATTTTATAATTTATAACTAATCTAATTGTAATAATTGGAAATTAAATACCCCGTAATTAATGATGATACAGTTTTTAACTCCCGACCACAAAAAAGGGGTAGGTACAGAAAAAAGGGGTGTAATAAGTTTGACGTCGATGTCTGCCTGTGGCTTCGTAGAGCTCAAACGGATGAGTCGATTTCGATGCGGTTTTTTGTTTGAAAGTTAATATCCGTGGGGATATTCTTAGCTATGTTTGGTTAATATCAATTCAAGATGCCCGCCTCCACAAAATGGCGGACAAAATGTTTCTTTACAACCTACCTTAATATGGATATCAAATGAAAGGACTTCTTCAACTTCAACTTCTTTTATCTGTGGCTTCTGTATGCGGCTTGACCGCAACTTCGCCAATGTCTTCAGTGTTGTTGCTGGTACGATCTTTCAGGGTTTAATCGGTGAAGGCGCAGCGTTATGTAGACATGGGCCGTTGGTCGGTAGGCTTCTTGTAATTTTACTGATTGTTAGTCTAGATCTACTGGAAGGGACAAACACATGACGTCACAACATAGATATAAATGTATAAAGACAAATATATATATTTACATTCATAAGATATTTACAAGAATAATAGTATTATACATGTTCATAATTTGATGCTATTGATTTTAATAAACTTATTAAGTACATAAATAAAAGGGGAGTATACTAGGGGAAGTAGGTTGGAAAAGGAGGCGGGACGGGGAAGGTCATCTGGGATCAGGTCATATAAGGAACCACGATTTTTGGTGCACTCAAAGAAAATGTGGTCAGTTGTGCCATCAGCCAATCCGCACTCACAAAGGGAGTGGTCTTTAATTCTTATTTTAGCCAGGAACACTGGGGTACAAACAAAGCCCAACCTTAGGCGGCAGAGAACAGAAGTAACATGCTTGTCAACTTTTTTGAATTTGTAAAACCAGGGTCTAGGTGGAATGGAGGGTTGGATTTGCCCATAGAATTTGCCTTTTGTGGTTTTGGATTTCTGCCATTCCATATTCCAGGAATCAAGAAGTTGGGGATGACAGACAGACGAAAGGTCGTGGGCAAAGACATGGAAGTGGTCATTGTTACCATGGATTGTAGCTTGTTTGGCATGGAAATCCGCATTTTCATTACCAGGGATGCCTGCATGCCCCGGAACCCAAGCTAAAACTATCTGTAAACCAAGGTTATGGGATTTCAACAGTTCTTCCCTAATTTTAAGAATTACAGGAAATTTTGTTTTTATTTTGAATTGGTTGGCCAAAATAGCTTGCAAACAGCTTTTTGAGTCAGTTAGGATGATGGATTTAGGAATACAATGGGATGTCACATACTGTACGGCCTCAAGTATTGCTATTGCTTCTCCAGTGAAGACAGACGCCAATGGGGGACACTTATATCTTAATGCAATACTGTATCTTGGAATCCAAGCGGCTGCACCTACATCTCCATCTTTACTTAGCTTAGATGCATCAGTAAAAACGGGAGCCAGTCTTTCCAGTTGCTGTCAATCATATTGGAGAATGTCTTGCTGGGATCTATTGTGTTTTACTAATGCCCAAGTCCAGCAAAATAGATGGTTGATAAATAATGGCATGGTAGGAAGTTGAAAATAAGGGATTAACAGGGAAGGTCGCAGTAGGGAAGGGAGGAGAGAGTTTTGACGAAGCTACGAAGAATACATGGCAAATTAGATTGCATTCTTATATCAAGAGGGAAGTCAGTCTATGTAGTTCTTGGAGTTTTGGTAATAGGGGATGGTCTGAATTCTGAACGAGTTTACTATAGAACCTGTCGGCTAAAAATTGTCTTCGCAGGTGTAAAGGGGGATCGCCAGATTCTACTTGGATAGCATTAGTAGGTGAAGTTTTCATAGCCCCTAGGACAATGCGAAGACATTTAGCTTGTATTGATGTTAATTTATTCAGGACAGATTTATTACCAGGCTCCAGCAGGAATGCTCCATAGTCAAAGTGACTACGAATAATAGAGTTATATAATAGTTTTGAGAAAATGGATGGGAGCCCCACCATACATGAAAGAGAGCGCAGAATGTTAATATTTTTTTCACATTTGGATGCAACATAATCAGAATGGGGACACCCGTTAATTTGTTGTCTAATAATAAGCCTAAAATTTTACACATTGTTTTTGTGGGATAGGTTCATTGTTGCATTTTAGATTCAAATTGGGGATAGTTCTTTTGTTGGTGAAAACAATAGAATTACTTTTGGTAGGAGAAATAGACAACCCAATATCATTTAAATGGTCTTCTAGGTAAAGTAGGGCAGGGTTTAGAGCATTCTCAGCCTCCTCTATGGATTCTCCAGAGTAGTATAGTGCAATATCGTCAGCATATTGTAAGATGTTACAAAAGGGTTGACAGTCATCTCAAGGTCGGCTGTATACAGGCTATATAGAGGTGGACTTAGGACCGAACCTTGAGGGAGACCCTTCCAGATATTCCTAGACATAGGCATGCTGTTCTGGTTTTTAATTATGATAGTTCTTTCCATTAAGAAACAGCTAATGAAGCGTACCATCTTCTCCGAAATACTCAGCTGCAACAGCTTGTTTCTGAGTCTTGAAGTTGGACGTTATCGTAGGCAGATGCTATGTCTAGGAACACTGCTACTACATACTGTTTCTTTTTTTTTATTGCAATTCGGATATCGGTAGTTAGTATACTAAGACTGTCCATGGTGCTCATCCCTTTCCTAAAGCCAAATTGGGATTTTGGGAGTAGTCTATTGTTTTCTATGTACCATTCCAATCTATTTTGATAAGAATCTCTGTAATCTTAGCAGCTACACAGGAGAGGGCTATTGGGCGTCGGGAGTTGGGATCTGCGGGATTTTTACCTGGTTTAAGGATGGGAACAATAATTTGGGTTTTCCAAGAATCTGGTATACAGCCCTGGTCGAAAAATATATTCACCAAATTCAGGAAGTACCTTTTTGTAACCTCATTAGCTCTAGTAATGAAAGAGTAAGGAATACCGTCTACTCCAGGGGCAGAGTCGGTTAATCCATCAAGAGCTAAGTGCAGTTCTTCTAATGAAAAAGGTGAGTCAAAATGGGTAGAGTTATGGGACTGGGATGAGCAGGGATGGTGTGGATTCTGATGCACAAAAGGAGGAGCCAAGTTGTCAGCAAATGCCTCCATCCAAGAATCAGGGTCGTTGGTAGAGGGGTTGTTATCTCTATAAGAACCTCTGTACTTGCGAATTTGCTTCCACACAATGGTTGATGGAGTTGTTGGAGATAATCTTTCATGAAGTTTAACCAACCCAGTTTTTCTTATTTGCCAGAGTTTTCCTACATTTAGCGGCTGTTCTTTTGTAAATGAGAAAATTTTCAGTGGTCATGTGTCTATTGTAGTTTTTTTCTGAGCATTTGCGATCATGAACTGCCTTAGTGCATTCAGAATCCCACCAGGGAGGGGAGAGGAGATTGTTTCTGGGGTTCTTGAGAGGGATGGATTCATCTGCAGAGGATATAATGGCGTCTACGAGTTTTTGGTAGCAGACCATGGGATGTTCTTCTGTTGTATTAGGAAGAGCAGTCAGTTTATGATCCAGGTGTGAAGAATAAGAATGCCAGTTTGCTCCAGACAATCTATATTTTAGGAGTGGGGAAGGGAGGGGATGGGAAACCCTGAGACCTAGGCTAATTAATATAGGAAAATGATCGCTGCCTCTGGTGAGAGGGAGCACCTGCCAAGATAGGGAGGGAAGCAGACCAGGAGAACAGAGAGTTAGATCCACTGCTGATTTTGGATTTTGAGTCGGTAGAACTCTTCTAGTAGGAGTGCCGTCATTCCCTATGCACAAATTTACTTCATCCAGAGCTTCAAACACTAATCGGCCAAAAGAGTCGCTGTGATAGGAGCCCCAGGATGTGTGGTGGGCATTAAAGTCTCCCATAACTACAACTGGAGAAGGGACAGAGGATATGATCAGAAGGATATCAGATATGAGATGAGGAGAAGGATGAGGATGTATTGGGATATGAAGGATGAGTTAAATGCACGTACAGCGACAGCGTTTATTTCAGGACTGTGCGGGGAAGAGGAATTTGGTGGAATGTTTGGGATAGTTTAACAAACATTGCACAGCCAGTATTCCATCCTGGCGGTCGCTCCGAAGACAGGAGAATCCTGGAACTCGATATCGAGCTCCAGGGACAAACCATGTCTCGAGACGGCCACCAAGACAGGGCTGTATTTGTTGATGAGGTGGAGGAGTTCAGGAAGCTTCCGACGGAGGCTCCTGCTGTTCCACTGGATTATAGGGCATAGATCCATTGTGGGCTATTAAGGATGGGAGTTGGGAGATCATATGGGCTACGTTGGACGGTAGGGAATTGGGGTCTTGTGTAATCATATTTATGATGATAGTGAGAAGTTGCGTAAGGAGTTGATGAGAGTCTGGTGTTGGGTGTTGAGACTGGGATTGTGCTTGCTCTAGAGAATATCCATTAGGGATTGTGGAAGGTCCCTGGGCAATGATGTTCTGGTGGGCAATGCGGTCATAAGATTTTCAAGAGGAGCTTTTGGACGAGGGGTGTGGAAATAGTCTTCCTGTAGGATTGGGAGGATTGGGTTGAAGAGGATGGAAGAGGTTGTGAGGCATTGGAGGGTGGGAGTTGAAAGGTGTGAGTTTGGGCAACAGGAACGCTTCCAGCAACTTGCTAAACCTCCTAATTACTTTAGCTGTTTGACTGCAAGCTTCTTGGTATGAGATCCCATCTCTTGACATTTCATTTTATTGCTCGTTGTCTTTCCTGTTCTGGGCAGGTCCTACTTGTAGAAAGTGACGCTCAGAGCAATACAGGCATGTAGCCTCTGACTCTTGCACCACGCAATTGTCTCCACTATGAGGTTGTGTACAACGAAAGCACCGAGGTTGAGAGCGGCACTGGGTTTTAATGTGTCCAAATCTAAGGCAGTTGTTACATTGGATAGTAGGGTACTGGTATGCCTCTACGGTCAAAGATGAATAGAATGAAAATATCCTACTTGGAAGTTGTTGCGCCCTAAATGTTAGAACAACTGTCTGGGTAGGAACCCAATTTATGGTATTTTCAACTTTGTTTTCCGGTTTAACCTCCTTGCTTTCAGAACGTAACTGTTACCGGGGATTTGGATCGAATTCACAAAGTCCTCCATGGACCATTCTATAGGAACACCTAACTAATCCCATTCGGGTGACGTTATAGGTTGGGATATTTGCCTCATATTTACCTATTTTTAGGATAGGATTGATCAAAAAATTATTGGCGGCTGCAGCATTCAGGAATTGAATGGATATTTTATTCCTACCTACTTTCTTAACCCCATCTTGGCAGACATTGTCAATTTTGTTTGTATGTAGGAATTTACCAAACTTCATTGGTCTGATCACTGTACCTAAGGTTGGGTCAGGTTCTGTTCTTGAGACATGTACTATATACGGTCCAGCGTCAATGTTTTCGTACTGTTGAATCCCTATTACAGACATCGCAGGATGGACGTATATTTGTTGTATAGATGCGGATGGTGTCTCTAGGTTCACAACAGACTTCTTTCTAGGTGCGGATCGGTCTGGCTGAGATGTTAGGTGCCTCTTCAGAAGGTTTGGAGTCAACGAGATTTCGGTTTCCATTGTATTAGAGGGATCGGGAGGATCGGGGGGTTTTGGTGACGGGGAAACGTTTTCCATTGTCCCTGCCTTCGACTAGCTACTATAATATATATAACTTACCAATTAAAATCCAATAAGAAGTACACAAATACACAAATACAACAAAAAACAAACGAACACGTGTAGGGGTAATGGCCTCCACCGGGTTAGTCCATGAAAGGACTTGACTAGTAGAATATTATACACTATAAAAAAAAATATCCAACATGGCTGCCACCACCAAATAGCGAATTATATATTTTTTTTCTCTACTACCTCAATATGGGTATCAAACGAAAGGACTTGAATAGTAGAATACATTGCACTATGACAAATTTCAAACCCAAGATGGTCGCTTCCACAAAATGGCGAAACATTTCTTTTTTCACAACTCCCATAGTGGGTATCAAATAAAAGGACTTGACTAGTAGAATGTTGTACAGATAACAAATCCGAGGTTGTAGGGGGTTAATCAAAATTTTTAATTTTGTTCTTGTTAATAACGTGATAGCTTATACAAATTTCAGGGATTTTTAATTACATGCTTGTTGCACTAACCGTACTTTAGTTGATAACAATTATAAAATTTGTTATTTGGCTATGTTTATACCTAAGCGTGACAAACATGTATCCTTATGTTGTATCTATACAATTGAGGTCATAAATAACAAAAAACATCGAACATCACTTTCAAGTCCCCGGTTACAAAAAAAATGCCTCCAGGCCACGTGGTTCGACTGCGTAGTTCGATCAATCGGACCACGTGAACTTTTTTTTCCTCTTGGTTCGATCAATAGAACCATGTGTTTTTAAGACTCCAGTTAGTTCGATTTATCTATGTGGACTTTTTTCAATAGGTTCGGTTAATCGAACTTAGTCAACCCTTGTAAAATTGCTAAACTTAGATAAATACAACAACACAATAAGCATATTTTAATCTTCATTTAACCATGTTACATTTTTACTTTACTTCGTAACGTTTCCAAGGACATTATAGCTTTATATACAGTAACTAACTAACATTAATAAACTCTTTTTGTCCTAAAAATTAAACCGTCTTCAAAACCACAAATAGGCACATACTTAATCCCAAGTTTTCTTAGTCCGAGTTAATTGAGCCTGTGAGTGTACTTCGATGAATCGAACCAGATGAACTTGTCATAGTGGTTCGACAATGGAGTCGAACCACGAGGTCCCAAGAATTAGTAGTTCACGTGGTGCGATTCTAAAATCGAACCAACTGGAAAAAAAGTTCGCGTGGTCCGATTGATCGAACTACGCTGTCGAACCACGTGGCCTGGAGGAAAAAGAAGTACGGAACGTCTCAATTCTAAAAGTAGGTATTATAAACACAACAGTTTGCAAGAATGTTTGTTTGTTACTCTTTCACGAAAAAATAACTGAGGAGATTTGGTGTGAAGATAGATAATGATATTATCTCGGGAAAATAACGAGATCGGGAGCATCAGGGGCGAAACTGCGAGGCGTGAATAGTTTCTTTGATAGTTTTATATTTAATGCATAATTTTCAGGATTAAAATATACCTGTCAAAGATAGTTCTCAATTCCGTCAAAGGTGGCGCCGATGTTTCAATGTTAAAGTTCTCTAACAAAATGAAACATTGGCGCCACTTATATTACACATTGGGTACATCACAGAACATGATATCTGTTCTGTGAGGGACATATATATTTGCACCCTGAAAATGACTCACGTATGAAATTGAAACAACTCAATACGTAGGTATCATGGACAATTAAAAAAAATATTTGAACTAGTATACGCCCACAGTTTTATCGGTATAGAGTTTGGAAATACCTCTACAATACCTAATGCGAGTATAATTTATTTTTATCGAAAAAACAGAATCCGACTTCTTTTAAAATTAAATCCTACGTAGCGTCGGCGTCGTCCAGATAAATGAAATAAAAAAGGTATTTGTTGATATTTCAAAAACCACCGCACCGTTTTCAATAAAACCTAGAGATATGAAATCTCTAAACTATGATCTATCCAACAAAAAAAGAACCATAAAATATACTCGTATCTACAATTTGCGGAGCTATCGCAGTATATATTTTCTGATGAAAACTGATTTTTACTTATGTTATAGGCAATATCTTTAAAAATAAGACCCAAAAAATAAAAAAAACTCCCAAAAATAGAGTTTTAAAGCGTCTGTTAAGCAAAACGGCCGACGGAAAGTGTCTGGAAGTATTGGGGCCTTATTTTTAAAGATATTTCCTATAACATACGTGAATATCAGTTATTAGAAAATACGTGAAGTAAGTAATGTTTTTATGTACCTTCTGGACTCCATATCTCAAAATGGGCCGTCTACGCAAGTTAGCGGGTAAGCATGTGTTCTTAGTACGTACTAAGTCTACTCAATCGTCCACATGCCATTCATCAGAAAATACGTGACGTCTGGCGGCTCTGGGATCTTGGACATACATACAAAAAACATCCAATCGAATTGAGAATCTCCTCCTTTTTCATCTGTTAAAAATACGAAATTTGAAATTTCAGTCTGATTCGTTCTGTTTCTCAGACATGTTTGACAAACAAACTTGCGTGCCCCATGCGGCAAATTACGAGTAGGTAATACCTACTTACTCAGAGCCACGCGGTCATCGCAATCTCACGGCACACGGGGAAATTAGACACATTACGCTGACGACACCGACTATGCCATCGGTCGGTTCGTATTGCGAGCGTTGGCACCACCGCAGACCATCCGAGAGTACTATTTGCAGATGACCATCAGCACCAGCTATGCGGCCGTGGTGGCAGCTTAGAAAATAGCAAATTACGATATCGAATCGATTACTAGTGGAGCCCCAACCGGTAGTGATCAGCTCAACAGACGAAGTTGGACTTCTAGAATTAGGCTGATATTCCCAACTCCCCCCTATTTTCCTTCTAATCTAATTCAAACATACCTATTACAAAACAGAGAACCTTAATGCCAAATGTCACGGACCCCCGAGTCTGTATAAATAAAAAATATCCAAACTTTAACATGAATAACGTTATCAAGATAACATGCCTTGTTTTTTATGCTGATTTACGTGTTAGAGCAATATTTCAGTTTTTTTATGGTGTACAGTGACAAGACGAGTGGTACATGTACCTGATTGTAAGCAACATGCCATCCATTACAAAATTACTATACAGTGAAACGCAGCTATTGGAACATGAAGAGTCCAAATCATTACCCAGAACCGCATTGTGCTTGTCACCCGGAGGTATAAGGGGGTTTATCTCTTAGCCCAGTAATTTCTCTGGAAACATTGCCCTGCAAACCGAAACACAGTAATATTTGCACACTGCTGCTTGTCGGTAGAATAACTGGCAAAGGTGTGGTACTTCCCCAGGCGGACTCTGCAAAGAGCTCTACCACTATACGCTCTAATGAGGCCTAGTCTTTGGAGTTCTGATGAACAGTAAGAGTAATCTTTCACGTTCTAATGATGTTATCGCCTACTTTTGGACGTTCATAAGAATGTCAAGGAGTAGGCAATAACTCTAAGTGTTATAGAACAAAGTAAAACAAGCTACCTAAGTGTCTTTAGTAAAATTACTGCTAAGAATCATTTACTATGTCATCCTTCAAATAAAAAAAACATTTCAAATATCATTTGAATTAAAATTCAAAATAAGTCTTTCAAAAACATTTTGGAATTATTGTTCATACTAATTATTATTAATATTTCCTGATCGAAATTAATAACAATTATTATTGTCGACATTTAAAATGTAACGCGGAAGAGTAAGCAATTTTGGACGAGTAGTGAAATCAGCCCTTGGGGTTAGTTTGATAAGTCAGTTTATCATTAATCGGCTACCAAATTTACCTACTGATGATGACAATCATGTGACTGAATGTCATATCAAATATTTATCATTCATTACCTACGTTTGTTACTGTAATTGTTTGCGATGTGGTTCTACGTTGTTTGTTATTGTTGAGCATTGCGTAAGCTTTTCTATCGTAAGTAAGTCTAAATTGACTTTAGGATTTTTCCAAAGAGTTTGATGCGAAGGTGCGAAGATTAAAACTTCATTTTAATCCTGTTATCAAATTTTGGGTTATTTATTTACTAGCTGTGATAACATCCTCTAAATTTAACAGTTTGAAAAGTAGTAGTAGAATAAATTGAAAAAAAAAAACACAGAAATACTTAAATATATTTAGATGTTAACTAACATATATTTAATTTAAGTGAATTCCATTATTGTGTATTTTTTTATATTTTTTTTTAGAACGTCTGAACGTCTGATTTCAGAATCGCGAGGTGGGTTTGTATCCCACCTGCACATTTAAGTATGTTTTCACGTGGAGATGGACGAATTTGTGTCCACTGCCTTCAGTTAAAGACATTATCATCGTGAGGAAATTAGGGTGATCCAAGAACAAATCTGTCGAGAACATGTAGGTACGTACCTATCGTCTATCCGTACTTTTCGAGCAGGGTGTATTAATGGCTTGATTTTCTTCTTGTTAAAGAAGGTCCCGAGTTTCAGCAGTGGGAATAAAAAGTTGTCTGCTTACGCTATACTACTTGTAAATTTGTCATCAGATATTATTCATCAGAATCAGATATCGAAGAATAAATTTAGTAGAGGTAGAACTCTTTGCCGAGTCCACCTGGGGAAGTACCACACCATTTCCAGTTATTCTGCCGCAAAGCAGTAATGTGCAAACTTTACTGTGTTCAGGTTTGAAGGCTGATGTTTCCAGTGAAATTATAGGACATAGAGATAAAACATCTTACACCTCTGGGTGACGAGCGCAGTACAATGCGAGGTAATGATTTGGACCTTTCATATTCCAATAGCTGCATGCCACTGTGCTGTTATGGGCAAGCATGTTATTTACCATCACGCACATGTCCTACTCGTATCACCTAGAGTGGTGATACGAGTAGGTAACTATAAAAAAAATGTGTGCGCTTAAGATCGCACGGCAGAAGTGAGTGAAAACTAAAATAAGTAGTACTCAACTATTTAAAAACCACTAAATAATTTTAATAGTTTAAAATAAAAATCATTTAGAAATTGAAATTCAAATATCCCTAGTAAGCACAGCATCACGCGAATAACATGCGGCTAAATGACTAGTGTATTCATGGCCAAGAATATTTTTTTTTAAATACGCTGGTCGGAAATAGCGTTTGACTAGCAAAGTTTTTTGTATTGCTATTTATTTATTTTAAAGGATTTTTGACAATTTTTATAGGTTTACACTTGACCGCCATCTCGCCTGATGTTAAACGATGATGCGGTCTACGATGGAACATGTTTACCTGAAAGAAACCGATTCACTCTCGATTTAAAATATTATTATTTTGTTATATTTGAGTAGGTATTTCGCTAAAACTGTTTATAGTGAATGCGTAAGTGATGAAAATAGGTATCACTTTGTGTGTTTACGTAGTGCAAGTGCTGTGATAAAACAGTAATACGAGTATATTACAACAAAACATTTTTTGCAATGGATGTGAAATACAAATTTTGTTTTTCGTGAAAAGTTCAATTGATGTGGTAAGTACCTAGAAGTTAATGTCGCGATAAAAAGACACAAATGTAATAAACATAGGGTATATATTATCTTTCTCGCTCTGACGCACTTGTTCACTGTATTTTGGTTCTCGCTCTAGCATCTCGAGTTTACCCGAAAATCTCTTATCATACCCGAGCGTGGCTCTAGAATTAAATTCACAGCCCACGAAAAATCTGTCTTGAAATCTTGAAAATGGGCCAATTGAAGTTTTCACTTCAAAAAAATTGGTGGACATTGTTCAAAGGAAAACTTCCTGTAATTCTTAAATATTATAACACATAAACAAACAGATAACATAACCATCTACAAGTTCTGTTCCCCTTTCTCCGTAAGTACTGCTACGGAACAATAAATCAAATAATTTCAGATTCGGATCCGTAAATACCCTTCGGCGCGAGTCCTCTAAATTTTCCAATTTCAGTTCAATTTACAGGTAGGAGGCGTGACTAGATAAAATACTTTATTATTAGTCCATTGATAACAACAAAAGTAAATGTTGTGAGCAAAGAAAACATTTCACCACCAAAATTAAAATTGTGCAATCATAATCAACTTCACCACTAATTTCCTGAATTTATGTCAATTGGTGGTGAAATAACTTTACATTTATTGTGAAATAAGTTATGCGCTTGGTTGTACATTTATGGATTTTAGGAACTACCTATTACAGATATGTTCACTAAGCACCTACTTTCTTTGGTTCGATTCCTACCGAGGATAAATAATATCTGTTTGATTAATTTATATGTATAATCTGAAAGTACGTGAATCTATACTAATATTATAAAGCTAAATAAATAAAATAAATATTGGTGGACAATTCACACACAACACCATCTGACACCAAACTAAGCAAAGCTTGTAATATGGCGGCCACGTAGCTGATTATTACTTATTATATAGTTGTAAACACATACTTATTATACATAGAAACACCCAGAAACAGTACCAATATTTCAATTCAGTACACAAATATTTGGACTGGGTGGGAATCGAACCCACGACCTTCGGCTTCGCAGGCAGAGTTACTACCCGCTAAGCCACGAGGTCAGTCGAAGCTGAAGAGCTTGTTTGTTTGTTTGAACTAATGGTCCGAATTGAAAGATTATTTTGTTATTGGATAGTCCATTCATCGACGAAGGGTATTATAGGCTATATAACATTATGCTACTATCAATAAGAGCGGAGCATGAACGAAGAATGTAACAAAAACGGGAATAGTAGATTGTTAACCGAGGGTTGCCAGAATCAATTCCCGAGGTAGGTATTTAGACGCCCGAGCGCAGCGAGTGAGGAGGCTATATCCGAGTAGGAATTGATTCTTTTACCCGTGTTAGGTAAACACTTTACTTTTTATTTCGAATATGAGGAAATGATGTCTACATTTCAGAATCGCTTGAACTCATTTTTAATAGAGGCAAAACAATCTTTGGTGTAGGTACAGTATTTTTTAGTAATCTAACTGACGGACTAATTAGTTTTTTTTTTGGTCACCATGCATGCCTATTCACCATTTTGTGAAAGCGGCCATCTTGAATCCATATTAACCAATCATACCTACAAGAATAAAATTAAAAATTTTGATTAACCCCCGACTGCCTCGGATTTGTTATCTGTACAACATTTTACTAGTCAAGGCCTTTCATTTGATACCCATATTGAGGTAAGTTGTGAAGAAATATTTATCCGCCATTTTGTGGAGGCGGCCATCTTGAATCGATATTAATCAAACATAGCTAACACCCGCACGGATTTTAACCTTCAAATTAAAAGAACTAAATCGGCCCATCCGTTTGAGCTCTACGGTGCCACAGACAGACACACACACACAGACCCCCCTTATAATATATAACACCCCTTTTTTTGGTCGGGGGTTAAAAAACCACAAGTAAAGTGGCTTTCAATGGGAAAAAACCGCCCAAAATCCGTTCAACCGTTTCAGAGGTACGATGTGGCCATAAATACGGCGTATAGGCACCGGTGCAACTGAGGTGGGCCGCAATGTTGGGGGGGTGCGCGCATCGCGCCTGTGGGGTGGAGGGCGCGGCGGGACAGGATTGTCAGTATTACAATGCGCCGCTCTCCCTGCCTGCCACGGCTTCGACCGGGTCGCGACCGTTAGACGGCGAACGCAGTGGGGCTGCAGGAGAGGACTGTCATTAATGCGGCGGTTGGTCCCCGTGGTGGTCACGGCGTATCCTGAGTTCATGTGCGTCAGTGACGGAGTGGTACCCCATAGGAGGGCCTAGAGACGGACAAGCCGCGATTTTACGGAAAATAGCGAGAGCAGTCGCGTGTTCTCGCCGTCGACGGCAAAGATCGTCAACGAAACCTCATGGAGGTGGACATGGATATAGTGTGGAATCCGACATCCCACAGAAAAGGTTGCGGTTGCTACCGCAACTACACTAACACTGAACACTGAGTTTAATGCGATGTAAACTGGGATTCGGGAAAAAGTTTGAGGTCAACCTCGAGGTATTATCGCCTAACTAAAATGGTATTAGGTTTAATATTGCTCCTTTTTTGATTTGACGGCACTTTTCGGGATCTTCTACAAGATATTTTGCAATAATAGAAAAATAGGTAAATATACGAAAAAAATGAAAACCCATTTTTTTTAATTTTTCACTCTCAGTTGCTAAGCCCTGGACGAAATCGGTGCGGGATTCTAATTAATAAAAACACGTGCTTCCGAATTATTAAAGTCTTTCTGCATATACCAATATTACCGCGATAAAATTGGAGCCGTCTGTCTACAAAATCGAGTGCAAAACTTATTACCTCTTTTGCTAATGATAAGTGTTACTCGCATTTATTGCCTATCAAATAATGATAGTTTTAGTTGTACTTATCGGTAGGTGATTATTAGATACAAATTCATGATAGCATAATTAGCTTCTAACGTGCCTTATTAAATACCTACCTACTAATTAAGTAACCTAAAGGCAAAGTGCGAATATTATCGTTAACTTAGCATATACTCGTACGTCTCATTGTCAGGATGAGATTGCTCTCAGTAATTTATTGCAGTATTTCTGTCAGCTTGTATCATCTAGAAATGCGTCAGCATTTTCTAATGGCTATCATTTTTAGATGGCCATGATGATGACCACGCCCTCCGGTTTCACCCGCGTAATTTCCAAAGTGAGCTATCAAATTCTGAGTTATAAGTTTTCACTTCTATCGGCAGTTCCTATGACTGCCAATTTTTTTCTTGACCATACAGTGGTCTCCCCGTCCTCGATCGAGCACTACTCGAGCCTCTAGTGCGCTCTGGTGCGAGAGCTCCCACGGTGAGACCACCAACCACTCAATAAATACTCAATACTCAATCATTTTATTGCTAACATTATGGTACATTTGCTGGTCTGATTTAAACATACAGTATGAAATAGTTTTCCATAATGACCCTGATTGGGTGTGGCAATGTAATTAATGTCATGAGGAGCGGATCGACTTATTCGATATTTGATATCAGCAAGGTATTCTTCTTTTGTGTAGTAAGCATTTACAAGTACCTAGTTTATTTTTTAACGTTTTGATAAACTTTTCATCAGAATTAATTTCTTTTATTTTATAGGGCAATTTGTTATATATTTTAACTGACATTGAGTTTGGACCCGAGCTTTATTTTTTTTTATTTAAGCCTTAAACCTATACATTTTATTTCATATCTTATAAACTCATTTGTTAGATTTATCAGTACTTATCCTTATTAATAAGTTAGTTGCATTAGTTTCTTCTTTTTTGTATAGTTCCTTTTCGGGTGAAGGCCTCCTCCAACTCTTTCCACCTTTTCTTGTCTTTTGCAATTTCAAAACCTTTTCCCCGCTATTTCTTTGATAGGTATCGTTTTCTCATCTCATTTTTGGTCTTCCAACTTTTCTCTTCCCTTTGGGGCCTTTCCATTTTGTAGTTTCAATTGTCCATCTTCTGTCTGTATATCGGGCTAGGTGCCCTGCCCATCTCCATTTCTTCTCGAGAGCGTCCGTCAGCTTCGTTCTTTCTCTTATTTCTACATTTCTAACCTGTTGGATATTTCTTAGTTTTAAAATACTTCTTTCCATCGCATGTTGACATGAGTTTATTTTGTTTGCTATCCTCTTAGTAAATGACCATGTTTGGCATCCATATGTGAGACATAGTAGGGTGCAGGTGTCTAGCACTATTTTTTTTAGTTTAAGGCTGTAGTTTCTTTTTGTGACCAATATTTTTTCCATGCTATATTTGTTCTTCTATTTACTTCTTGCTCGTTGCTGTTTTTGTTGAATGATATTTGTTTGTCCAAGTAAATGTAGCTTTCTGCATAGTTAATCGTTTTCCCTTCGACTTCAATAGGTAAGTAATTGGATGACAGTAACACCAACTGTTTGTCATAATTTTAGTTTTTGTAGCATTCATCTGAAGTTCTACCTTTTCGCTTTCGTCATTTAGCGATTGTAGCATTCGTTTCATTTCTGCAGCTGTTTTGGCAAAGAGTGCAATATCATCTGCAAATCTTAAATGACTGAGGCGAGCGTTGTTTATCTTTACTCCTGTCCTTGACCAATTTAGTTTTCGGAAAATATTTTCTAAGACGGCAATAAACAGTTTTGTTGATAGAGGGTCGCCCTGCCTGACTCCTCTTTCTACTTTTATTACTTCTCCTGTGTTTTCGAGTCTGACTCTGCTTTCGCTGTTTGCATATATATTTTTTTATGATTCTTATGTAGTTTGACTCTATATTGATTTGCTCTCCAAATTGAATCGTGTGAAATACTATCGAAAGCTTTGCTGTAGTCTACAAATGCGATGTATAATGGTTGGTTGAATTCTTTATATTTTTCGATAATTTGCTCCATAGTATGTATATGATTAGTAGTTGAGAAGCCTGACCGGAAGCCTGCCTGTTCCGTCGGTTGGCTTTTGTCTATATAGGGCGATAATCTGCTTTGAAGTAATGATGTAAACAGTTTGTACATTGTCGACCCGAGCTATGCAATGTTAATTTTGAACACGGCAAATTTAGATTGTGTTTGTGGTTTGATCTAGTTGGGTAATTTCGTTTATCTATCAGTTTTGTGAAAAATTGCGGATTTCTACGTACAAATTTACAGTGTTCCAAGATGTACATGGAAACTACGGTCAACATTTTAAATTTCACAAAATATTGTTTATGGAACGGAGCTTTTATTTTTGTTTATATTTTTATATTAATGTTCGGGAGTTTTATGTTTGTCAGGATCCGGCTACATTTTTTCTGGATAAAGAAAAGATCACTAGCATTGACGTTTATGCCCCACAGGATTATTCCAAACTTGAGCCAGAAGAAAGCATAGGCGTAGTAAGCTGATAAAGCAGTACTTAAGTCAGTCGCCTCTCTTAATTCGGAACTAATTTTGGAACCAACCAGCAAGTGGTTGCCAGATGTCCCAACGACTGATCATCGTGATGGCAGGTTTTGGTCCCGCCGGCACTCCCTATATTCCTCTGTCAACCCGTCAATAACTTGATTAAGTTGCATCAAAATATCAGGGAGCCATTCCAACATATAGCCACGAAAAGTTATTTATGTATGTAAATTATTATTGCAGCAGTTGTCATGTGTTATCATATTTTATTAACTTATATCGATCGCACTTTGATAATCTACGTAGGTTTTAATCGATGAGGCCCGACGCACCGTCATGGGATATTTAAGGTCATTTAGGTTTTAGCTAGAAGCTAGAACCAACACTTAACCACAACAGATACATATTAGGCACCAACTGGTCTTGCTCATGACCACTGCATACCTACAATAGGACGGTACGATGGGGATAGGATCGAAGAAGATGGGACAAGCACGTTGTTCATATTTTGACACCATATCGTTGTATTAGACACGGATTCAGCAGTTAAATAATCCTATTTCCTACAAATACTCTCAACGCGAAAATTTGGTCCTATACGGATGGTTGAATGGATGTTTGAATAAAAAAAAATTTTGGGGTGGACTACCCCTAACATTTAGGAGGATGAAATTAAGGGGATGAGGGGCCGATTCTCATAGATACCGGATAAGCACAAAAAATTTCATCAAAATCGGTCAAGCCGTTTCGGAGGAGTATGGCAACGAAAACTGTGACACGAGAATTTTATATATTAGATGGGGCGAGCTATATAAGCGTTTGACGGTATGCAAGACACCTGCGCATAACAGCACAGCGCCACTCAGATATTTGAACATGAAGAGTTCAAACAACTGCGTAGCACTGCACTACGCTCGTCACCCAAACATATATGACACCTAAATTATCATTCTAACCTGTACCTTAAGTACAAAATTGCCCTTCAAAACAGACAGTAATGTTTCCACATCACTGCTTGGCGGTAGAATAATTTTGGAAAAGGTTTGGTACTTCCCCGAGCGGACTCTAAAGTTTCCTACCACAACAAAAGCGATCCTGCACGTTATTACGTACTGTATTAGTAAAGACGTGTATGTAAAAGAAAGGCTAAAAACAAAACATGCAAGCAATTCAAGCGCGTGTTGTTAATCCCGCGGTCATCTTTCTATGTTATTTTAAGTAGACTGAATTAGTATTCATAATCTTATTTGTGTGTGTTACGGGGATGTATATTACGTTTCCAAGAACATGTTATAGTAGAAATGCTGCAAAAAAATCAGTTAGTTACATTATTTCAAAATATTGTACATGTATTATTTCTTTTGTTTTCGAAACAAAAAAATACGTAGATATAGTGCTCAGAAGTTTCGAGTGACGTCACTTCATTGTACAATTTCTGCAATGACGTGAGGTCACAACCCCCACTCCGACAAATCTTTGTCGGTTTTTAATATAACAAAAAATACCTGTTCTATATTATTCCATAATCTCCTGATGAGCTAATTAGAATATTTTTGATTCAGCCATAATCCCAATTGTAATATATTTATTTTGTTAATAAAATGAAATGTTGCTGTCGATCGCAACGTTAATTTTAATTTACTCACATTGATGTGGAATTCCGCGACTGCAGCTCGAGATGTAAAATAAATTTTTGCCAGTGAACAGCGGGACAATCGAGTTTTGGTAAAGAGGTTTTTAGGATATCGACCTCTGTATTGAAACTCCCTAACCGAGTGAGGCACTCCTTTCAAGGGAACAAGTTTGCCGTATTTTGTACGCCATTTTACGAACATTTTCTGTTGTCAATGTAATTAGTAGATTACAATGACAGACAGAAAAACTACGCTTAACAGGTAGATTAGATGTTTTGAGGATGTCGATGGCTTGATAGTGAGATATACGTAGGTAATTGAGGATGTGTTTTTTGTTGTGTACCTAAGTGTTGCTTTACCTTGTGCGACCCGGCAGACGTATTGAATGATTGGAAACAAAATGTTGTGGATCAGGAGGATATGGCTGTACATAGCTGACAACAAATATGAGCAGTTATTTTTGAATTAGGTGTTTTATTATAGGCGGCTGCTTGCCTGGAAGAGATTGCAGCAAAAAGGCCGCCTCTTGTGGCGCTAGTTTATAAGTGTTTTACTGTAATATTCCATTTGTTTCTGTAAAGTCACAATAAAGAGTTTTCTAGCTAACAATCTTTATTTTTGTATGCCATCGGATTGATAGTAGGGTGAACTATAAAATTCGATTAATTACGACTAATAACTAGACAAGAGCGATTTTGTTATCTTGTCTTCTTACTAATATTATATTCGTAAGGGCGAAAATGTTGATGTTTGTTGCTCAGAACGGATCTGTCTGAAATTTGGATCATTGTGGCTTTAACAGTGTAAGAAAAAATTGCGAGGAAAGTGCAGTGCCTGGTTAATGATTTGTACTTTTTGTTGCAATAGCTGCACAGTATAAAGAAATACTACCGGTAGTTCATCGCCTTTGATCTTGGGAGAAACGTCGATAATGTCTAGACACGGGTAGATAATACCGAAAACTCACGAAATACTAACAATGTAATGTTGGTAATGGCGGGAGCGCGCTTCCCGCGTCTCACCCCGCACGCCCCGCACGATTGCCCCGTCTAGACGGCTGTGAGTGTGATAGCTGCGTGGTACTATGCTGTTATGGGCAGACATACAGACAATGCGAAAATTTTGATGTTTGTTGCTCAAATAAGTGAGTGGAAATGAACGAATGGAGTTGAAATCTGGAACACATCATAGTGTGGAATAGCAAATAGGCTACTTTATATCACGTAAAAATTAGGGGAACGGGAACTACGCGGGTAAAACCACAGGGATCTAGTAGTAGGTACACACATAACCTGTGCACTCAGAAATTCATATAGGCATAAAGGCGACTTTTTTATTTTTTGTAGATCTGGTAAGTAATAATTACTTATCACTTCTGGCAGATACGACTGACTTTTTATCCCACAGAGGTCTTCATATGTTTATTTGGTCACTCAGGTAACTCATCCGATGATAAGTGGATGATCAAAGAGGATACCTACATACTTTATCTAACTGGATGAAATACACGTTAAAAAAATGATGAGTTCTGAGCCTCCTTCCTCGTTTTGAATTCGGAGATTTTTGTAGATGAAATTTTCTGAAATAGTGTGTTTATATTTTGAGGATTTAAATATATCTATCGTATGGCGTGACATAGGTAGGTACATTCAGAAATATTAATGTTTTTTTGGATGGCCTGGTAGACTAGAACCAGAAGCCATTGGTACGTGGTACATAAGGACACAATTCTAAGATTCTTACCAATCGCTATAAATCCACGTTTATCGTAGTCACTGTAAAACTGTGGAACACCCTACCCAAGTTTGTTTTTCGCGATAGATACAACGGGCTTAAAAGCCACAAGATCAGAATATAAATTACAAAAGAAAACATGATATTATCTAAACATTTTAATTGGCGGTCTTATCGCTACCTGTTATTGAGACATCCAGATAGTATCATATCGGAAAACACAGTATATGGTGAAGTATTTCGCAGTGCGAATAATAAATATGGATTCAAAGTAACAACTAAAGCACATAATACTTGGTTGATATTAGAGCTAAAGTTAACTAAGATTTTATTTTCTAGACCTTTATTAGTCTATGGATAATCAAGCTGATTACACATAACAATGTGTTTGGTATGCAGTTTGTATTGAGGGACTCCTTACTGAGTCCACCTGGACGTACCTACTCGTATTATACCTTTGTCAGCTATTCTACCGCCAAACAGTAATGATGTCCTGTGTTAAGGGCAATGTTTTCAGAGAAATTACTGGACAAAAAGATAAATAAAATAATGAAATACTCGTTCATTTTTTACTGTAAGGAAATAAATGAAGTGTACCCTTCCATCTAGAGAAGACGGTCGGGCTCGATACACGGCCATGGGCGAACATGGTGGGCCTACCGCCTACCGACAAAATTCTCCTCTAGGTTCCACCTTTGACGCGGGACCGCTCTTTCATTTTGGTGGACGTTCCTAACACAACACTAACTAGTCCATTTATTATGAGAGCCAGATAGCTGATATAACACTTATATAATTGTAAATATATCTTATACATCTGGTTGACGAGCGTAGTGGAGTGCTAGACAGGGATATAACCTCTTCAAATAGCTGCGTGGCATTATGTTAATATGGACAAGCGTGTTGCAAATCGTCAGGCGCATGGCTAGCTCGTCCCGTCTCTCTAAATAAAAAGCTTTTATAATTTATTTTTAACTTAGCTTTTTATCTTAGAGACTTTGTAGCATGAGCTATTAAAAAACAATATATTTTTCTACATAGAACGGTGAAATCGGCCCTTATCCAGCTCCGTTATTTCCGTCGCATGTTAACACGGTTACATTTCAATACCTCACCTACACCAATATAATTATGAAAATGAACTCCCAAGATGCTCCAGCACCTCGTTATGATAATTTTACATGTTCCTACAAGACCCACGAATGGTATATTCATAAATTTACCCACTTACCTAAGAAAGGATATTCTAGGCAGAAGGGGGTTATTGTGACCACAGACAAAGAAAAAAACTCAATTATATATTTTGTTCTATTGTTGTAATTATTTTTAACCAACTTCAAAAAAGGAGGAGGTTCTCAATTCGGTTGTATGTTTTTTTGGATGTATGTTGTACGGTAGCTCCGCCAATGAGGCGTTTTCCAGAGGCAAATTGGCTTGTCAAAAGAATTCTAAAAATTACCAAAAGCGGCACCACTGTTGGTTTTTGTGTAATTTCTCTAACAAAATAAAACATGGGCGCCACCCATGGTGAAATTGGGAACTGTCTTTAACAGGTCTTTTTGCATCTGGAAAACGCCCCATTGTGAATTCGATTTGATGGTTATTTTTTGCTTGGTGTCGGAGGTAGGATGGATGGTTCAGAGGTAGGGAGTCTCATACAAATTTTATCAAATCGGTGTGGCGTTTTTTGAAATATGAACAAAACTCTAAAATTTACTTTTATTTACCTAGATGACTTAGTGATGGGTTCTTAGGAAATTCGGTCGAGTATCTATCTGAATTTAATTTTAAATTGATGTCACTTTTTGTTTTTTCGGAGAAAATAAATTATTCTCTCAAGAACTAAACAGAATACCAATACAGAATTATAACGATACAAATATTTTTCTCTGTAAACTTAAATCATTTTAAATTATCAAACTCACAGCTCAACTAGTTTCAATAAAATTAGCTAATATGGGCGGGCCAATTGAGACTGTAAAGGTTTAGCGAGAACAAAATTATCATCGATGAATTTTAAGATTTAAGCTGATATTTAATAAATCACTTCACCAAATCTTTTGTGAAATCTACTACAACGTCATTCAGATCCATCATATTTCAAAAACCTAACACCGATTTCGATCAAATTTATATGGGAGCATTCGGGAAGTATTATATATTATTTCCCTTTTCAAAAAAAAAATTACTAAAATTAGTTCGGGCGTTCATCAGAAATCAGGTAACATACCTACAAAAAAAAATAGAGTAGTTGAATTGATAACCTCCTCCTTTTAAAAAGTCGGTTAATAAAAGTAAAAGATTCGATGTTTGTAGCTCATTCACAGTATAGGTAGGTACGTATGGATCGAGGTCTAGTGCCCAAATAAATTGGTATTGGTCCTGATATTGCTATTTCTATTTTTTTGCTACAAACTGTAGAGGGAACAATAGCAAAGTTATAATCATTTAAACTAAGCGGTCAAAGTTGAAATGTGAATTGCGTAGCTCAGGTTGTTGACGTATCTCCCGACCAGCTTGAGCCCGACTGGAGTCCTGTTCAGTTCCACGATTAGTAGAATATATATAATAGTATCGTAGACACAACATAATTTATGGCGATTAGGTACTTTGGCAGATAGGTAGGTACTACCGGTTACTGAAGACCCGTAGGTAGGTACGTTGAACATCTTACTAATATTGTGAATAGGAAAGTTTGGACAATTTTATGTTTGTTTGTTAAAATTTCACTTTTAAAAACGGTATAGTCAGGAATAATAAATTCTACAAAGGCTTTTATCGCGGTTAATTTACGGGAACGGGAAATGCCTGGGTAAAACCGCGGGCGCTGCTAGTTAGTATATAGGTATGATATATCCTTACGTTACGTTGTCACGCTTAAACTACCGAACCGACTTAATTTGTAACAGATATACTCAAAATCCTGAGACACAAGCTATTCTTCAATGCGAAAAAAGTGTTTGAAGGGGATGAAATTTTGTAGGTATAGAAGTTTCGTCATTTCTGAATCTACAATACAATTTTTTTTTATCTCGTATAGGTCCGCGTTTGACCACCAACTCGCCTGATGGTAATAATAATACAAATTTATTTCTTTGTTAAGGGTTTATTGTTTACCAATAAAAATAAACTTAGAATCTTAAGTTTGTAAATAAAATACTCTTGAATCTTAGTTGGTGAAAATAAATAATTGTCATGAAATACAGGCATATAACTCGCGAGTTACACCGCGCTCACCGCTGGACGCAGTTGGTTATATCTTGAAATTTCACATGATTTCGCTTTGTCACCTACTTCATAACTCAACAGTCACTTATCAATCACTTTCGTTCAAGTGCGGTCGTGTATTACTCACGGACTAAGAACATAGTGATCATTTACTCTTTAAATGTACAATATCCTTCGTATTTGATGATAGGCTATAGCCGAAATTCGGTAGGTATAATCTATAAATATCTATGATAATCAGTAAGTTTGAGTTCAGATAGGCGCATTCATTTGAATACGGACTGTCAAATGGAAAACAGCAGAGCTGAAATTCGGTTGAAAAAATGTCTAATAGAGACATACAACTGCTGTATCCTCAATTTAAGCTAATCGATTTCGACGTCCCTCACTGGAGAAAATGTGAAAAAGTTGAAGAAGTTGTACTGGAAGATCGAAGTTTCAATGTAGCTGAGGTCACAGGGATCTCATATGGCAGCATTCAAAAATCCTTGTGAACGAATTGCATATGAGAAAGGTCTCCGCGGGTAAAATAAACGATAAGCAAACGAAGAAACTCGACATGTCAAGAGCATATCCCTTCCAGGCGACAAGGATAATTTTTATCAGTTTTGTGACCATGGACGAAACCTGGAGGATCCTGGTGATTTGGACGCCGAAGAAATTCACGTGTCTCTTCAGCAGGGAAGGTTATGGCGTCTGTTTTTGGGACGCTGAAGGAATAACTGTGGACACTGTATATGCATCGGCTATTAAGGTTGGCTGGAGTGCTGTTCCATCAAGACAAGAAGGCTGCACATTTCAGGAAGCGGGCTTTGAGCTGGTGTCCTATTCACCAGATCTAGCCCCAGTGACTTCTATCTCTTTCCACGACTAAAAGAAATTACGATGATTTACGTGATGGCCGCGGTTGAGGACTTTTGAGAGTTAAAGATTTTTTTTCTATTTTTATTTAGATAACTAGAAAAGAAATAAATTTAGTTTTTGATTTTATTCATTGTGTTTATTATTGATTATCATTACTTTTGGATCACCCCTCGTAATATTTCTCCGGTTTCAATGTCTCCAGAGAAATCACAGGGAATATAAAGATAAAGTTGAGTTGCTAGGTGGTATTTGCTTATCGTGTTACAACCACACTGTATTATTATCGTGTTGCTAACCAGAAGGCATATGTTCTTCATTTACTCTATCATTTTTTATATTATTTTTATAGATAACAGTTAGAAGATAGATAATCAACCTGTACAAAAGACGGACTTCCGGTATCTACTATAGACTACGTAGAGATTTGTATCTACTCTTTAATTTTTTAAACTAGAAATATCATCTTTAGAATACTTACCTCATGTAGGTATAAAAACTTAACTACACTGTTTTTATAAGAAAATATAAATTGTTAGATAATCCAAAGACACCTTGTCTTTTTGTCTCGGTTAATTTTAATTTGCTACGGTCACTGCTTCCTTCAATGTGGGATGCTATTCACTTAATTTATTTGATTGAATTCAATACAATAGTTAATCAAGAATTAACACAATTTAGAAACAAAAATGTATGATATTTTCACGTTGTACAACAAAACACATTTGGCTGAATTGATTATCTAAAAAGTCCGTTTTGGTCACTTTGTTTTCTTTCTACTATGTAAATTCACATAAACTTTTCATTATGCATACGCGGCAGACTCAGAACTCACGATTCACGTAATTGTTTAAAAATAACAAATTTTCAACTATTTAGGTAATTCATTTTTACAAGCCACAAACCTTCTGAAGAGGATAGTAACGACTAATTAAACACAAGAGGCGTAGTAGTGAATCTTTTATTATATCTTAAACTTACCTAATTGGCCAGGAAAATATTGATTAACAGGAAAAATATCAAACTTGACATTAATTATATTTTATAAAAATTAAAAAATAGCAAAATAAAACAGGGGAATAACGTTGGAAAATGGTTCAACATTTATTAGGTTTACTTTAAAACTAGACACTAGCTCGGAACCTCGCGTAAAATTTAGAAAATAACTTTTTTAAAGAAGTTTCCATCTTTTCGGATTACTCGTAGATATATCGTTTTTTGTAAATTCTGATTCCAATTTTATCGAACGTCCAAAGCCGATGCGCTCAGCTCATCCGACAGACAAAGCATCCGAACATCTAAACATCCTTTTTGAGCAAAATATTTCAGTGAGCTCTGAGAATATAATTTTAATTGTATGCGAAATCTGCTTAAAATAGGGTTATATTAATTAATTTTCAAATGTAGAGATATAAAATGTATTTGATATAACTAACTTCTCCACAAAACAGGAATTAATAGTATATTTTGTACGCCTTATATGATACATATCTCGTCAATGTCCGAAATAACACACATTTTGTTAAAATACATGAAACCAACACATTACTTACATATGTATTTTCACATTTAAAATCGTACGAGTATTTAAATTTTAAGGTCAGTTAAAAAAAATCATGTGGCTATAATGTCATTTTAAAAATATTTCTTTTATAGTATAAATGTATTTGTCCAACAAAAGCATCCTGACGCTGTAGATAATATAAATAATTAATAAACCTTTCGTTGCTAGGAATGTTTTCAATAAACTATGGGAGTTTATTGAACAATATTTTTCCATGAAATAAGGTAAGATCTGTATCCGTCATTTTTAATCTATTTTATCAGTCTCAGTTTAAATTGTTAGAAAAAAATATTTTAAGGATGTTGTTTCTAATGACGACAGATTCTTTCCAATCGGTTTAGTAGTTTTAGAACTTAATCAACGCAAACAAACGAAATCTTTCTCCTTTAAGTATAATTTGGTATAAATAGTGTAATAATAGGAGCTCGATATCTATGATCACAAAATATTGTGACTACCGGTGATATAAAAAAGGCAAACTAAAAAAATACATTTCCTGTTGTTTTTATTTAGTAAGGTTGGGGAAAATAAGAGGAGGCTAGCTTGTGCATAAGTTCTTTTCATCAGTGACCAACACGGCCCACTCCAGTAAGTTGTAAATCCGCATATGAGGATTCTCGTTTTTCACTGAAACAAACACATAATAAATAATAATAATTGTCGTGGCCTATTTTCCTTCAACATCATATTGTCATATTGCCATATAGGTACTAAGCAACCAGATTAAGATTAAGGTATTATCACAGTTGTAGTTTTTTCTTTAAATTGTGGTATTGCAAAACATAAATTAAAGGAACTGAATTTCCGTTTCTGAGTTTTTCGTACATTTTACATAATAAATACTTATCACAATGTTTAGGAACTATGTAGTGACATAGCGTGCTGGCCTCATTCTTGCTTTTGATGTTCTGATATTCATCCAAAAACGTAATATCTTAGCTGAACATCTCTCTGTTTGTTTATCCGTCTGACCTAACTACATAGGGTTGCCCCTAGTTTTGGGGTTCGTAGTAGGTTGATGATTGTTACGTTGTTAAGGCAAATTAACAAGTAGCCAAATAATGCAAAAGTACTAGAACGGAATTTTGTTTTTGGGATGAAAAACAGACTATGTCCAATTCTCGACTAAAATCTATCAAAGTGCCAAATTTCGGCCTGAACCGTTCATTTTTTCTAATATAATTCAGTAACTACCTTAACATTAATACTTTCACATGGATGACAGTGTAAAAATGAATGGCCTCTACAAAAGAATATTTAGCGACTTTGTCTTTTTGTTTACGGGAAAAGGTGCTGGCTATTATTAGTATTTTATTAGTATTTTAGAATTTTTGGATGGTAGTTTCGGTATTCATTGTAATATGATAATATATGAATAAAGGCATAATGATTTTACCATAATAATTTTAATAAGTTACCAAACATTACTGAGCGCGCGTCCATAAAAATAAAATTTGAAATGAAGTTGTAAAGTGTGCATGGCAGTATACACAATTTAAGAATTTCGAAATTAATGTAGGAAAAAAACTATCAATGGTGTTTGTAGAATCCCCGATGTAGGAGAAATGTATGCTGAAAATTGGAAAAAGTACGAGGAGTGTGTGGAAAAAGTGAGGTCCGCAATTTCACCGTATGAAAAGCGCACTGAGAACGTTGATTCATTTCAGTTATGTAATTTTGATGCGTCAGAGCCCTCAAATCTTCTGCCATAGATAAAACGGTTATATTCAACGTTATCCGTGAAGTGATAATGGAGAAAATTGTTCTTAAAAAAAATGGGTTTATAGTGTACCTTGTACTCTGACGTACTGTTTGGTTGGTAGATCCAAAGGTTTCCACTTAGGTCTGCCCATTTGAAAGTGTGCCGTTGACGCGATTCCTTTGTGATACTCCTAAAACAGAACATTTGAAACAAACCTTCAAACAAACTTAGAACCATCAATATAACTTCTGTAGGTACTAATTTACCTCCAGTTAAATATAAGGTTAGATTTGAGCTACAACCAATGACGTGTCTGTTTTAACCAGAAAGGGGCTTCCTGAAGGAACTTAAATTTAGTTTTGCCACGTTCCTTTTTTCGCTCATTCAGTATCTGCGTTTTACCTGGACACCACTGGCACCTACTCGTAATTCGTCAAAGGACCTTCGTACCCACTACTACCTGGTTTAAGAAACACCTCATACTATACCTTCCTGGCTTAGGTCGAAAATTGTGTAAATAATAATATATAATAAGCTATCACGGTTCTTTAAAACAGTAAGCATTATTGGTTACGGGATATTTAACGTGGTCATAAGGTAGAGCGAGTCCCTAATATTTTGATGCAGTTTCACGCATGTTCAAAGGCAAACAGTAAAACATCCACAAAACTACGTTAAATATCTCGTTACCCGTAATACATTTGTGGGCTAAGTCGGAAATAGAAACGCAATTGTCTTACAAAGTCTCCAAAATAGAAGTTAGTCGACCATACCTGATCCCAAATATTCTTTCGTATTATTTGAATTTCTTGTCGATCAGATCTAGGCGACTTTGGGTTGTAATCTGGAGGATGATAGAGCATGTCGTAGGGACAGAGAGGGCTCTCCTTCGGAACCCAGTTAGTATTAAAGTACGTCTGCTTAGAAGACGGGATTATCATAGAAGTTCTTTGACTGTCTGGTGGTGGGTTGTGTTTAGACATTTTAATATTCTCAGTTGCATTACATAAAATAAATGTGTAGTACTTTAAATTTTACCTAACCTACGCCAGATGGTTTGATACATGGATATTTAAAAATAATGACATGATTGCTGTCAGATAAAAAATGACGTTGATAAAGTGGTGATGCATTTGATATTTGATACTATTATATTACGTCACCTGTTCCTCACCTGTATGCTGCTTTGAATGAAAGTGTACATTTACCATGATTGCTGCAAATAAGATTTGTATTTAGTGTTCCAAGTGTGTGATAAGTGCGGAATAGTTATTTATTATACCAGAGTGCAATTCGGATGACGGAATATAGTTATTTATTGCATACCAGAGTGCAATTCGGATGACCAACGGTGAAAGAATGACTGAAATCGGTTCAAGAGAATATCGCTTTCAAACAAAAACCCTCTTCAGCTGCCTGCTACGCCACCTGTCGGATTCTAAATTTAGAATTAGCTAAGCATCTTCAACTTCAACTTTTCTTTTGATTCGGTGAGGATCAAAAGAACACAAGGTGAAAAATCTTTGCACTCGACTTGCAACACGAAACTTTTCATCCCACCTTTATGACTAATGATGAAATGACTCAATTTTGTTGGCGTCAAAAAAACTTCTTCGTGGGTAGAATCACTCGTTTATGTCTTTCACATGTTTCCGAGTTTCAAAAAAAAGGGGTGTTATAAGTTTGACGTTGTTGTCGTGGGTAGAATCACTCGTTTATGTCTTTCACATGTTTCCGAGTTTCCTGTTTTTAACTATAACAATATGACGTGAAAATATGGAGGGTGGAGGTACCTCTAGCGTCCATACTTGAAAAGAAAATGCGCACCAAGCAAATTAAAAAAAAAGTACACCAAGGAGATTGTACCTTGTAGGTACTCTGACGGTTGATCCACATAATATATTCATATATATGATCCACATTTATATTGATATATTCTTCCTTTACCTTTGCAACTGTCTTACTCACCTGACCATCGTCTTTGCTTAAGTGGTCCTCAGCTCCTCTCATGACACCAGTGACCTATAAAACGAACAAAGATGCCAAATTGCATACATATAGATTCATAAAAATTTCACAATTGAATACCTTCACGCCTGAAAAAATTGGTATTCAGACAACTGCGAAGGTTAATAAATTACGAAGGCAAGATTATGATCTCTAACGTACAGATATTACCAGCTGCGTCTTCCTTCAGCTGAAGGTCGCGCCTGGTCAATGAGAGGTTTTAAAAAAAAGATGGACTTGGTTTTTGTAGTGTTCGGTAAATAACGCCTTAAGGCAAGTGTGAAAGTCAAGTACATTTAGAATTAGAACGTGGTCGGCAAGTAGTCGATATTCCACCATAAAGTAATAATGAAGCATGTATAAAATTGTAAAATAGCATGTATCTGTATGCTTGTATATTAAATACATGGTAGTGTGTGTGTAATGTTTTAATATATTAATAAAGTAAGTTTTTTTTGCCATAATAAAAAAAATGCCAGTCATAGGAACTGCCCATAGAAGTGAAAACTTATAACTCAGAATTTCATAGCTTACTTTGGAAATTACGCGGGTGAAACCGGAGGGCGTGGCCCTGAGCATAGCCATGGTTCCGAGTTTACCTGAAGATTTCTTATCATTCTCGAACGTGACGCTACAATTCAATTCACAGCCCACGCAAAATCTGTCTGTCACGCGCCTAAAGAAGTTGTCACTTCAAAATATAATTTCACACATTTTTCCTTCTCTATATAAACTTCTAGATGTCTGCCCGGCTTCGCCCGTGGTACATTATATAGCACTCATCAAGATCCCGTGAAAGAATGACTGAAATCGGTTCATTGATTCCTGAGAATATCGCTTTCAAACAAAACACCTCTTCAGCTACCTGCTACGCCACCTGTCGGAAATTGGTCGTACCCGCTCAGATTTAGATTAGCAAAGGGAGGTGTTTAATCTGTGAGCAAAGGGGAGGTATGTAATCTATGGCAAAGGTTTATATTCAATGACGCAATCTTAGACACATGCTGTCATGTGTCATGTCAAAGCACGACACGTACGAAAACTCTCACAAAGGAATATTTTTTCCCGATTTTGTTACATTCTTGATTCATGCTCCGCTTCTATTAAGGGCGTGTGGGCCGTAATTTTGAATTTTTAAAACAACTTTAAGACCTTTAAAATAGAGTATTAAACTCTGAAAAAAATATATGTAATAGTTGAGGATCTAATCTAGTGCAATTCGCAGTCAGTAACACGATTTATTGAATTTTACTTGATAGAAAAAAATCCCAAAGTTACCCCTTTTCAAAAAGTTTTATCAAGTTTATGACTAAACTAATGAATTTTTTTTACTAAATTTTTGTACTCAAAGAAAGCCACTAAAAAGTTATAGGTGCATTCGCAGAGTTTGACTTGATAAAAAGTATCAGTTATTCACTATGTTTTAATATCTACCATATATGTATATAGCGCGCCGTTCGGCAGGCCTGATCAGTCGCGTTTCGGCGCTCACGGACGACGGGCCTGTGCTTGATTTTGCAATTTTGACAACCAATAAATTTTAAATATTACGATCATAGTGCCACAGTATAACAATATCAGTAGATATTACTAGTGAAGCACGCTATGATCTTGATTTTTGATACCGTTTTCATTGGAATTGCAAATAGACGCTGATACTAATTAGTACGCTGTTTACTTTATGTTGTAGACCAAAAGGGAAGTCTCAAAAAACTGACGTCAATAACACATCAGTAAAAAATTCAATGCGGATGCAATGGAAAATAGATAAGTATCGATAAAATATTCGTCCGTTAAATCAGAGGTCGGGATAAGGAAATAATGAGAAGGAGAAATCCTCATGTAAATCCTCTAATATAAATGCAAGTTAGGTATCATAAATGATAACTTGCATTTATATGCCATTTAGGTAAACTCTTTGGTAGTAAGGTACTTAGTACTTGGAAGAAAAGTCCTCACATACAGATTTTACCACTTTGGAAGAGACTTTCGCACAAACTATTCAGTTTAGAAAAAAAATGTTAGGAACTTCAATACAATTTTGAACACCTTTCTATAGATACACGTATGGTTTTGTTAGAATTTTTAATTTTTTTCCAAGTTTGTGACACCACCAAAATGTATTGTTTTTTCTTTTTTTTGAATGAAAATGTTAATATTGTTCATAGAAATTTAGACACTCGACCAAATTTTATAAGAAGCCTTTTAGGCAGTAAAATTACTCGTAGAATTTAACTCTGCACTAAATTTCCGATTCGTATTTTTTATACAAGGTTTAGAATCATTTCCTGAGCATAAAATCACAAAATAACAACAAATCCAGGTGGAGTTTCAAGCGCCAGCTCGAAAATACCTTTTTGGCTGATATTCTGAAAAAGTTATAAAGCCTATTATTATTGTAGAAAATAAAATTTCCCATCTTTTGTTTCCAGCAAACTTTTTTTTCGAACTTACCGATTACGATTTATTATGTCAAATTTGATGATAACAATGTAAAAATAATAAGATGTGAATTCTGTTCCCAGTAGCATAAACATGTCCCTTTTTTACCGGAATGGAAGAAGGGTTATGTTTTTCGCGCGTATCTTTTATGTTTGTAAATCTTTTATTTCCACATATCTTCCAAACGGCTGGATGGATTTTGGTAACTAAGATAAGTATTCTAAGACTAGTCTGACTCGCCAAAGTGTCCTTAGATAGTAGGTAATATTTTTTTACGTGTAGATTTTTTTGTAGTCGTTTTTAAATTAAAGTTATTCTATCATTTTGCTCGTTGCTCGAATAAACAGCACCGTTCATCATCATGATTGAAGAGTTCAACGAAGAGTTTGGTCTCCACTTTTGTAATAAGAACAACTAAGCTGTGAAACGCATTGACAGAGTGGGTTTTTGTCGAAGGTTCGAACCTTGGGGTTACGAGGTAGACTATTCTTGTTTCTATTAGAGAAACAAGTTCCATAGTAGACCACATCATTTACATCCACTATTATCGGCATCATCGCAATCGTATCATTAAATGGGTTATAAATCGTAAACGGTAAGTTTTATAAAAAAAAGTTTACTAGCAACAAAAGATGTAAAAATTTATTTTCTACAATTATTGTCAAAATATATAGTTTCCAAAATATCGGCTAAAACAGTTTTTTTCAATTGGCGTTTGAAGCTCTACCTGGATCTGTGAGCATTTTGTAATTTTAGGCTCAGTAAGTGATCTTTACCTCATAGAAAAAAAATGGATTAGGAATTTAGTGCAAAGTTGACCAAAAAACCTTCTATTTTTACTGGCCTTTCATTACGTTTCATCACATTTTTTTTTAATTTTTGAGAAGGTTGAGTTTTGTATATCTACGAGTATAGATAAATTTGATATAGATGAGTTTAAATTACATAGTCCAATATTTTAATGTTATTTCTGCACTGTGGCACCGATTCCGCGGACGGTGACGGTCGCGAGAACAAGATAGCGTTAAATGCCTAATTTGACAGAACTACCTGGCCTTAATAGTAGCGTTATGTTCTATAGCCTAAAGCCTTCCTCGATAAATGGACTACCTATCCAATAGAAAAATAATCTTTCAATTCGGACCAGTACTTCCCGAGATCCTAGCGTTCAAACAAACTCTTCAGCTATATAATATTAGTATAGATACGTGTGCAAAATTTTATTAATTTTCGTAAAACGGTGGTAAGTACCTACAAACAAAGTTTTCCTTAACATATTAAAATATTAGTAGATTTGCGGTCCGCCCCAGCTTCGCCCGTGGTACATAATATAGGTATAACTTACTCGTTATATAGCACTCAGGAATCATGTATCACGTAGATCTACATATCCATCGATGAAATTTTTGAAATCGGTCCAGTAGTTCACGAGATTAGCGCATGCATGAAAACCTCATCAGTTTTTAATAGTAGTACTTATATGAGCTTTTATTTCCTGAAACATTAAATATTATAATTTTTTAACCGACTTCCAAAAAAAGAGGAGGTTATCAATTCGACCCCTAGGTTTTTTTATGTATGTTACCTGATTTCTCGAGAACCCCTGCACCGATTTTAAAATTTCTTTTTGTGCTCGAATGGGTATGCTTTCCGAATGGTCCCATATAATTCTTATCGAAATCGGTCGGGTGTTTTTTGAAATATGAACCATAAACTAAAATTTGCGTACCATTTTCTGGATGGTGTAATTGTAGATTACTCAAAAGTTATAAAACTCGATCCTGTCAATACGTAATTGTGTAAAATGGATTAATAAAACTTGTTTTACACTAAAAAGGGTAAAATAAACTATTTTCGTATTAAAATTAAACCGACTTCAAAACCACAAATAGGCACTCAAAAGCGAAAAATAAAGTAAAATCATTATTATAACCGCTACTCACTCATCTATTTGAAGTCGGTGCCAGTCAGGTCAAAAAGTTAGTAGATTGATGCTAATTAGGCACATGGTAAGTAGGCACAGGTAAGTAGTGTCTATCCACTACCTGTTAGATTTGGTTTGCACTTACTTCAAATAGATGAGTGAGTAGCGCATATAATAATGATTTTAGTTTATTTTTCGCTTTTGAGTGCCTATTTGTGATTTTGAAGTCGGTTTAATTTTTGTACGAAAATAGTTTATTGATACTAATTGACGTGTATTTTTTAGGTTTAGGCCTATGCCCTGTATGTTTATGCCTATGTATTATTTAGTGTAGGTAAAACTCTTTGGGTATTAGAATGCAGGCCCGTGAACAAAATGTATGGGTCAAATGAACCAACAGGAAACCTATATAGGATAACAGAAGCGTATAAAGAAATAAGATTCAGCACTATACCGTCGCTTGTAAGCTGTCCAACTGAGTGCAATTGAAGAGGGGGGTGGTTCTAAACCTCGATCATTTCTCCTATTTAATAGATTAGAAGGGCTATTGAAATATTAAAAATTATAAGTTTTAAAATTATAATTATTAGTTTGTCGGAAAAATTAATTATTTTCCGACGATTTACAGAGTAAATTTGGTCATTTGATTATGTACGGCTTTGGTTCCATACAGTTTCAATACCACTTTTAATCCATTATTTCTCAATACCGTACAAAAATCATGCGACAGGAAGAAATGATCGAGGGTTGCAACCCCCCCTCTTCAACTGCACTCAGTTGGACAGCTTACAAGTGACGGCATAGTGCTGAATCTTATTACTTTATACCCTTCTGTCACCCTCCATAGGTCTTTTGGTGGTTCATTTGACCCATAAATTTTGTTCACGGGCCTGTAGTCTATATGTCTTCCCCTTTCTATTATTGTCGACTTGTCGACTAATTTTAATTCATTATTTTAGTCTGTGACTTTAGGGTTCAATTTGAAATTATTTTCATCATCATCATCAGCCTGTACTTGTCCACTGCTGGACATAGGCCTCTCCCAAGATACGCCACTCAGCCCGATCTTCGGTCTTCCGTCTCCAACCGCCTCCAGCTGCCTTTCGAATATCGTCACTCCATCTAGTCTCAGGGCGTCCTACACTACGTTTACCGATTTGCGGTCTCCACTCCAGAACTTGTTTACCCCAACGGTTATCAGGTCTGCGACAGATGTGTCCGTCCGGCCCACTGCCACAATAATTATTTATGATTATTAGTAATTTGTTTTGATACCTATCAATTCAGCGCATGACAGAAATATTACAAATTCATACCTGATATTCGAAAGAGTTATTATAAACTATAAACCACAGTTACCTACTTATTCTGTGTTATAAACAAAAAAAAAGGAAATGAATCGACACGGCCGAGCATAAAATAGCAATTATTGGGAAAGCTTTGCCATAACGTAACCGCAGGCGCGATACGACCTTTGAGGATTAGTTGGTCGGAGGGTGGTACATTATTAAATTTTGAAATGATACGATTCTTCTCCATAACTAACTAAATATTGACCGGAGACTAAAGGCTTAATTACACCACTCGTTATTCAGACAGTCTTAAGGCTTGTTCGCATTAGGCTAGTAATTTAGCCTAGTGGCAAGTAATTTAGCAACTAAACGTGTTTGAACAGTAAAAAATTTAGTCGAGTAGTTTAGCCACGGAGCTAACACAAAGAGGAGCTGCCCTAAGCAACTGTGCACTGTGATATTCAACTAGGTCCTGACGTCATCACGGTGGGCGGGGTCTAAGTTAGTATGCTATCAGCGTTCGTCAGGTGCATATGTGACGAGACTCGCATTTTAGGTCTGTTTTTTTGAGTTTTTAACAAGAAAAGAATGAAGTGTTGTGTTTTACTTTGTCAAAGTTACTCAGACAGACGTTCTGATAATATGGATGGCATCACATTTCATTTGTAAGTAATTTAAAAGTAATTAAATATAAAAGTTCTAGAACATTCTCAGCTTTCCGTGTTAAATTTCTACTACTTGACACTAGATGGCGACATTTTTGGGAAGAAAATACAAAAGTTTACGTATGATTTTGCAGTATTATATTGTAATAATAATACGTAAATACTAAAAAACTGTTATACACTTAGTCCTAAATACATTTTAGTAGCTAAAACAGTACTTTTACAGCTTTTATTATTATTTTATGAACGGGCTGCCATCTATCGTCATGTAGCATTAACTATTTAAACGTGAGAAATATCCAGGGCCGTACTTAGAATTAAATTATTTTACCAACTAATTTTATATGTTCCTTTCAGAACTAATAACTTTATAGAAGGCTTATAGCACGTTTTAGCGCTAAAATGCTGTTATAAATACCATTGTTCTTAAGACGTACTATAGCAAGACTTTAGACATGCTATAACTTTTTATGAATAAGACCGTTGGAGTTTGATAATAAATATATACATCTAGGTTTCTACGATATATTTATGATTATAGTGACGTAGACGAAGAAGCTTAATTTATCGTTAAAGGTTGCAATGTAAGTGCCTATACATTTGTTATCATGTTTAAATTATTTTCAAATTTTTAATTCATTTTATTTACAAGTAATAAAAGCATGTTTTTTAATATCTTAATTTTATTTATTTACCTATAATTTTTTTTTTGAAGATTAAAGTTCTTAGTACGTCCCTTCTCATTAAATCTTTTGACATCTAGTGTAAGGTAGCTGAACTATGTAGTAACATCAACATCAACCTAAGCTAGTAGTTTTGCTATTAGCCGATAGATGGAAAATTGAGAAGTGGGCGGAGCTTAACACGCCCTCAGTGCCCCCTCGTCCCGCAAACTATCACGCGTCGTTTCATATGGAAATTTAATTACCCCACCTCCTCTTTGTATTAAGGCTTGTTCGCATTAGGCTAGCAAATTATTAGTTTAGGAAGTGATTTAGTCGAGTCAATCCATTTTGTTCTATTTTCAACGGGCGAGTAGCACCCTCCACCAGGCGTTCGTTGGGAGCGGTGCGCTCATTGGCTCGCCGACTAAACAGGTTCGAACTTGTCGAATTAGTCTGGAGAGAAAAATAACTTCAAACAATTTTCCAAATACGAAATTGTCTGTGGAATGACTTATTTTATTGATCACACAAATTTCCTCATTCACCTCTTCTAAAATAGCCATTACGATTCGATAACATTAGCTTATTCATTCATTTATTTTATTGCGTTGTGGGATCTTCATGTTGCGAAACGCTACTCACTTGTGAACTGTACTAAAGCACGGTGCGAACGATTTTTGAATAGTAGCGAGTATTTTAGCTACTAAATTACTCTCTACTAGACTAATTTGCTAGCCTAATGCGAACAAGCTTTTAGTCTAAGTAGCGTGGTGTAATAAGCGTCAGACTGGTTAGACTCTGAATTCAGACAGCAAGATCGGGTTCGACGAGTCTTACACTCCGCGAGGTATAAGCTGAGCTTTGCATTAGTGTGAGTGATCACCAATCAGGCAGGAGCTTGAAATTTTGTCCGCGAGGTATAGGCTGAGCTTTGCATTAGTGTGAGTGATCACCAATCAGGCAGGAGCGCGGCGAGACAGAATGGCGCCGCGCCTAAGGCCGGTTGTCACACCTACACTATCCATGTACACTCACACAAAAGCAAAGCTCAGCTTATGCCTCGCGGAGTGTACTGGCTTACAGTCTGGAATTGACGTGACAAGTATCAAGTCTATCTCTTATCGTGGCTTACAGTCTGAATAACGAGTAGTATAATAAGAGAAAAACAGTAAGACCGAAAAATATATGACACTGAGACTGACATCTAGCCTTAAAATATCATTTCATTGGTTCGTGATTGGTTCATTGGTATTCGCGGTAATTTCTGTTTTTGTATATTGGCTATTCGGAGTTCAAATGCCATAATTTTAATATTGGTCTCGCTTTTACTTACATACTATAAAAACTGAAAAGAATAAAACAAGCACTTAGATTTCTGACGGTCTAGAATTCTATAATATGTTATTGAATTAATACTATGAGACGATCTTCTTAGCATTCCATGGATTCACCGTGCGGGTGCCGGGTCCATCGTGTGGCAGAGAGAGAAAACTCGAGTAGGTAGATCCCGAGACTTGTGACTCGGGCGTAGGGGCCCCTTTCTGACGTACATCAACACTCACCTTCACTACTCGTTTTTCTCTCCTTGCCCAGCCAAATCTGATATGAGCCTACTAGTGCAGCTTTAGATACTCGTTCTAGTATAGAACTTACTGCACTTCTAGATAAGCCAAGGTCTTTTAGCAGGTTATAGAGAGATTTTGCTGGTATACCTCTCGCTCCCACTTCTACAGCGTATAAACTAACTACATAGCCGTTTTTTGTTAATTCGTTTAGGAGGTCGTAATACTTATTTTGTTTCATCGCGTGGTCTTTAGGCATATTAGTTTCCCACGGTACGGTAAGTTCTACAAAGACTATGCGTTTCGTAGCTCTAGAAAAAAGGAAAATGTCCGGTCTGGATGACGAAACATCCACATCCTCTGGGATTTTGTAGTGCTTTTCATACGTGTCCATTAAAATAGTCCAATCAGGTGCTGTACCCAGGATTGAGTAAGGCTTGTTCCTGGAGTTTGAAGTTGAGCCTTCTTTTACAAAGTTAATTAAAAATATAAATATGCATATGTATATATATATTATAATTTTACAGAAAATCTAATTGTACAATGGATCCCGGCTGTTCAGTTGTTATGCTCCTTTACTAGAATATATTTTATTTTTTGCAATAGTATTCATTCATTAACATACTAGCTGTGCCCTACCACGCTTCGCTGTGGCACACTGTGATGCAAAAATTAGATAAAAACAATCCTTGATGCGGATTACATATCATTGTAAAATTTCAGCTCGATCCTCTCAGAACTTTTCAAGTTTTTGAAGCGTACACGAACCAACATAACATTTTTATATATAGAGATTACATAGAATTCTAGACCACCAGAAATCTAAGTGCTTGTTTTATTCTTTTCAGTTTTTATAGTATGTTAGTACGTAGTTTGGTTCACATTTTATGCAGTTGGGTTTTTGAGTTTTTAAATAACCTACATTTATTTTGTAAATTTGTTGAAGAGAAATTTCTTTTCGAGTTACCATACACAGATTTTTCCCGTAGACTGTAAGTGAAGCTGATCCGTTACGCTGTCAACTTAAGGCTCGATCGGGTGAACACATAACCGCCGAGTGTGCCTGAGCGAGATAGATACAGTCAGCTGCTCTACACTGCTGTGCTGTCACTCTTTTTACTATTTTCGTTTGTAAAAAATGTACCTACTATTATTGACATTAGTTACACTATTATTATAATAGGTGATATATATATATATAATATATACGAGTAATACAATACCTTGTACCCACCCGGTTAAGTACCTCAACCAAATACTTATGGGTAAATAAATAACTTATGGGTATCAAATGAAACTTGACTAGTAATAAAATACCTACTATGCACTACGACAAGCTAATCCAAGAAGGCCGCTACCACAAAATAGCGATATATATTTCTTTTTTTTACTACTCCCTCAATATAACTAGTAGGATGTTATACAGATTATAAATCTGAGGTAGTCGGGGGTAAATCAAATTTTTTAACTTTGTTCTTGTGAAGGCATGGACGTATAAAAAAGGCGGACTTAGACGGTTTTAGTCTGGCTAAAACAAAAACTGTATCCATTGAGTCGGCTACATAATATGCACGTGTACGCTGTCGCATACAGGCTGACACACACACATCAGTGGTCATTACATGTCAAACTTGTGTAGGTATATGTGTGCGTGTCAGCCTATCAGTGACAATCTGACAACGAGAAACTACGTCCGACTTTTTTTATACGTCCATGTGTGAAAGAAATCATTCAAGGATGACATAGGTAATAGATATTTATTGTACAAGAGTGCAAAGTTTCTTTATAACCGCGTGCTCAATTTCATTTGCAAATTTTTGAATCACGAGCGCAGCGCGTGATTCTGAATGAACAGAAAAGAGTGAAAAGAGAACAATCTTTGCACTCGAGTGCAACGCGTAACTTTTCATTAGAGATGAAACTGTTATCGGTAACTATCCGGTAACCGGCTTATTGGGCTGGTTTTCAATATACGGATACCGGATAGTAATTCAGTATGTGGCAGTATTCCGGATAACAAAATAAATAAAAAAATACTAGGTAAATCATACCACAATATACATGTATTATGGACACCGTTCATTTTTTATAATCACAGGTCAGAAATGTTTGTTTTAATTAATCACTAGAATTTGCCCACGACTCCGTTCGCGTATATTTCAAGTTTCAAATTTCAGTTGTTTCTTTCGTTTTTAAAGTTTTGTAAAGCCGCGTTACAAAGCTCACAAGTAAATTTACTCGATGTCTGATGTTTTAACAAACATACGTGAAAATCGCTGTAATCACTGTACTATAATTTTCACTGTACTGTACTATAATTATATAAGTATTTTTCTGTTTCCGCTGGCAGCCATTACGTCTAGTACCATATCAGGATCTGGCGCCAAAGCGGAATGAATAGACAATAGAGCGAGACCAGTAAGCCTCTCGCCCGCCATTCTATTCCTTAGGAAGGATTTTATTATCTTTAGGCATCATCAATGACCGCTCCACAGATGCCGGTGAAACCGGAAGGGTGGCCAGAATATGTATTAGCCTGTTAATGGTAGAAAAGAAAACTTTGTCACACGTGTCTAAAATTTCCATAATTTCGACTGGTTTCTTATCTGTTTTTCCACTTGGCACACCACATACTGTACTCTGCTTTTATTAGTGATTCTCCAACTCTTTCTTCCCAATAAATTTTCATATTTTCTAATTCACTTATTTTCCTCTCGTCCACATTTTTCGGAAGAATAATTTCTAAAGAAGAAAGCAGCTCTCTTTGATTCGCAAATCTATCATTCATGCCAGATATCAAATCGTTCAAGCACGGTATAAAAATAGTTCTTCTGAAGTATTCTTCAGCAATATCGCTGGGAGGGTTGCTTCGTGCAGTTTGGTGGGCAGTAACTCGAGGACGCTGAATTTCTATTTGCAAGACATCTTCCGCTATTTTGCAGCATGCGTTATATATTTCTGAGAATACCGGGTTAACATCGTCACGCATCTCTTTTAGTTTTCCGATAATGTCATCGGAAAATTTCATAGCAGAGGTCGTGTGTAGGGTATGTAGGGGATAAATCCCAACTATCCTCCCCTCTGTATACGTTTAAACGCTTTAACGCCTGGCTGTTTAAATCAATAAATTCTCAAATTGGCGATCGGTTTTTAGGGTTCCGTAGCCAAATGGCAAAATCCGGGACCCTTTTAGATTCGTCATGTCTGTCTGTATGTCTGTCCGTCCGTATGTCACAGCCACTTTTCTCCGAAACTATAAGAGTTATACTATTGAAACTTGGTAAGTAGGTAGATGTAATCTGAGAACTGCATTAAAATTTTGATACAAAAAATAGAAAAAAACTAAAATTTTAGGGGTGTCCCATACTTAGAACTAAACTCAATTTTTTTTTTGATCAAATGCATACGTACCCCACACGTATGTTAATGGATAGGTCGTCAGAAATGATATTGAGGTTACTAACTTTTTTTTCTATTGACTTTTGTTAAAACTCTGATTAAAGTAACAAGGAACTACAAGAACTTTTATATTATGTTACTTGCTGCTTGCTGCTACGGAAGCCTTCATGGGCGAGTCCGACTCGTACTTGACTACTTTTTTTGTAATGCCATTTTAACATGTCGAATAACGAAATGTGGACGATTGAGTAGAATTACTACATACTAAGGGCACATAAGGCTTTTTGAATCCTATAAAAACGCAAGTCATCGTTATAGGCAGTTCTCCTACCAAATAGACTGGAGTTCACTTCCATTTGTTGAATTTGATACAAATACAAATACAAAAATCTTTATTGCTGTTTGCAGGTAAGATAAGATGATACAAAACATTTAATTAATTGACCCATACAAACTGGCCTCTTCTTCTAGAGGCATGCAATATGTCTGGCAACGCAATTGATTGAGTTACAACCCCTATTGATAAAACTGTTCGTAACTTGGATATTATATTTGATCAGCATTTGTCATGGGGCCGACATATAGTGGAAACTAGACGCAGATTATTTGCATCTGATCTTCACGTAGATTTCGTAATTTTCTTCCAATTATTACTAAAATTGCGCTTGCACAATCTCTCTTGGTCCCTATTCTCGATTATGCTGATGTCTGCTACCTCGATCTCACCGAAGAGCAGCTATCTAAGCTTGAGCGCCTTCAAAACAACTGCATAAGATTCATATTTGGTTTGGGCAAGTATGATCATATTTCTAGCTACACATCCCGTGCTTTTTCTGACCAGCAAATGTCTTCCATGCAAAAAATTAACCTTTGAACAAGGAGTTAATGAAATAGAGGAATTCACGATTACTTTTCTTTATTTCACGTTTTTTTTATAGTATAGAGTGACAAGACGAACAGGACATGTGCCTGATGGTAAGCAACATGCCTACCCATAACAGTACAGTGGCACGCAGGTATTGGATCATTACCAAATTATTATTATGACCTAGCACCGCACTGCGCTCGTCACCCGGAGATATAGATAGATAGATAGATTAACTCTTTATTGCACTTAATAACAACAAAAATACATAAAAACTTAGACTAAAATTAAAGTAGCAATGGGCGACCTTATCGCTTAAAGCGATCTCTTCCAGGCAACCGTAAGATGGAAAAACAGATACGAAAACAGGAAGACGGGAAGTACATATAAAAAGTGGTGTAAATACCTGTATAATATTTCAAAATAACACTGCAATTACACGAATAATAATTTGATAAACCTACATAATAATAACTGTACATCCTAATACATAAATACGAAGTATAGTAATAAACTAATACATCAATTTAAAGTTTAAGAATGGATACACAGCGAAGAATAGTAACTTCAACTAGGGGACGACTGCGAAAAGTAAATTTGTTTTACATGGTCTTTAAAAACAGCAAGCGATGGAGCTTGCCTAGTAGGCACAGGCAAAGCATTCCATAGCTGAACAGCTTGAAAAGCAAACGACTTTCCGTAGAATTGACTGTGTGCAGAGGGTAATGGAAGCGACAAGTTATTTTTGGATCTGAGAGGCAGAGAGTGCGCGATGCTCCAAAAAGTGAACATGTCTTTCAAATAGCGCGGGTACGATTACAAACAAGAGACAAAATATGAGCATTCCGACGAAGGCGAATGGGAAGCCACTTGAGCTGCATACGAAACTGAGACACATGATCATATTTGCGCAATCCAAATATAAATCGTATACAATAATTTTGAAGGCGCTCAAGTTTATTTAGCTAGTCATTGAGATCCAGATAGGAGGCATCTGCATAGTCCAGAATGGGAATAAGAAGAGACTGTGCAAGCGCAATTTTGGTAGCAGTTGGTAAAAAATTACGGAGGCGTCTCAACGATCCGCCAGATGAAAACAGTTTACAACTAATTGATTTTAAGTGTGGCTACCAGCTCAATGTGCGATCGAAAATCACGCCAAGATTTTTGACAGTTTCACTGAACGGAATTACAATCCCATTGAATACAACTTGTGGGATAGGATATCAGGTGTTTTATCTCTTATGAAGGGCAATGTTTTATTTTAATCACACTATCTTTAATTCACATGTATTGAAAATCATTTCTTGCTTTTTAGTTGGACTTTCTATAAAAGCGTGAATTTTTAGATTTTTTTAACTATTGCTTATTTTCTACTTTTTAGTTAGGTTATCTTTACAAGGAATTTATTTGAACTCTCATTAATTTATATTTATTTGGTAGTAAGTTTAGTGGCAAAGATGGCACCTTTGTCACTAACGGCACTGATGGCACTGGACATCCTTAGGTCCCCGCTTAGGTCTGTGGTTCCGCCGCCTTTTTTCGACTGCAGAGGATAGGGAGAGCAACGCACCACAATACCGACAATCCTTAGCAGCCCCACCGCCAGTTGGACTGGACTGGCTATATCAGACGTGTATTTATTAATAAGACAGATAGGTATTTGAAATTTATGGAACTCAATAAAAATATAACTTAGAAAGAAATCTAAATATATTGTGGGAACACCTAACTTAAAAGACAAATATTGCATTTCTTTTTTCAATATTACATAATATTAAATAATCTGAACATGTTTCAGATTAGAATTGATATAATTTATACCGTTTCTAAGCTATTTTCCAAAGAGTTCACACATACTATATGTGTTTATTTTTGCTTTTTTCACATTGACGATTTAAGTTATCAAATCGATTACTTACGTGGTAACGAAACGTAATCACTGAAAGCATTTGTCAGTATGACATTAAAATGTAAACAAATAATTAATTTTGATGATCATGGTGAGAATGAATGGTTAATAAGACAAACTGTACAAAATATTGCATTGTCATCGGTCCTTGATAATTGTGCAAAGTTTCAAATCAATTCGTAGTTTAGAAAGGGGTGAAAATTACAATCAAAGATTCCGTTACGCCGATACATAGAAACATAGATACATACATACCAAGCTAATAAAAGCGTGTTAAAAATAGTCATAGTCATACGATGTCATAGTTAGATTCCAACTTCTTTGTAGTTAGGCAAGTTAAAGTTGTTTATGAGTTTAACCATTAGTTGCATTGTGCATCTCTGTGTGTGCGTGTGTTGTTGTAATTTAAAAGAAAAAAAAAAGTAAATTCAACCGAAAATTTTACCAAGAAAAAGTTAAGTACTTTAATTAATTTTTGTACTTTAAAACAATATTTCTTTTGTTTCTTATTTTACTACAACAATCTAGAACAGAATAAAGTGAAAGTAACTAATTCACTAGTAGCATCACGGTTTAACGATTATGTTATTTTCCGGGATATGAACTAGCCTCTGCCTGGTTTATTTTCGTTAAGTACTCAATCGTAGAATTACACCAAAAAAAAAACAATCCAAAAAATGTACTCAATTTTTTTATATAATTGTATAGGTATAAATAGAACCTTGGAAAACTAGCTATTAAAATGAGCGAATCAACCTATCAGCGATCACGAGCCGCGCTAGTGAAGGAAGCATCTTTTGATTTATACAGGATGCTGTCATGTTGCCGTCGTATTCTAAAGCTAAGAACTCATGGAGCGATATTCACCCGCAATTGCCGCGGTTGTGGAACTACGGTTATATTTTAAAACTCACGACACTGCTGATATTCGCGGTTTTGCTTTCAGAGTTGTGCATTCAATTTTTACAGATATAATTATCAGCATTTTACAGAAGCTACGAAGCTGTCTGTGAATTATTTAAACTACACAAACATCGCAAATTTGATTATAGGTACATACATTTTAGATGTCGGTTTGAAAGACTCAAGTATATAACAGATTTCAGACTTACATAGGTAAGCATACCTATGTTTGAAATAGAGTGGAAACATTTCTATATATTATCTTATTGATTGCCTTGTCGCTCAGGTGGAAATGAGTCTACTTTTACTTTTGCATCATCATGATCGACAGCCCACTAAATGTTCCCACGACTGGGACTCTGGCCTTCTCTCGAAAGGAGAGAGTTAAGGCCATAATTCACCACGCTGGCCCAGTGCGGGATGGATTACACATGACCTCGAAAGATTCTAGGTACATGTCGGTTTCTGTTGTTTTGTTCGGTTGCTTTTCTTTACCGTTTTAAGTTAGCGGCATTACGCACATGACTTTGAAAAGACAGTGGGGCGTGTAGGGTTTGAACCAGCGGTCTCCGGACCGGCAGGCGCCGTTCTCCCGACTAGACCAGCCGTAACTTACTTCATCATCATCATCATCAGCCGCAAGACGTCAACTGCTGAACATAGGCCTCCCCCCTAGATTTCCACAACGAACGGTCCTGCGCTACTTGCAACCAGCGGTTTCCAGCGACCTTTGTGAGGTCATCTGTCCATCTAGTGGGAGGCTGTCTATCACTGCGTCTTCCGGTTCGTGGTCGCCACTCGAGAACCTTTCTTCCTCATCGGTTGTCAGTTCTGCGAGCGATGTGGCCAGCCCATTGCCATTTCAGCTTGCTTACTCTTTGAGCTATGTCGGCCACTTTCGTTCTTTTGCGAATATCCTCATTACGGATTCTGTCGTGCAAAGAGACTCCGAGCATAGCTCTCTCCATAGCTCGCGGTGTGACATTGGAGCTTCGTTATGAGGCCCACAGTGAAGGACCACGTCTCAGTTCTATAAGACATCAGCACGCACTGGTAAAAGACTTTCGTCTTTAGGCATTGGGGTATTTTGGACTCAAAGATGTGCCGAAGTTTCCCGAACGCTGCCCATCCGAGTTGGATCCTTCGCTGGACCTCTTTGTCGATGTTGGATCGACATATGTTGGATAATTGGATCTTTTGACCCAGGTAGACGTATTCGTCAACAACTTAGAGTGTGGTATTCCCAACAATAACCGGTACAGGTGAGACATGAACATTTGAGATGACCCTCGTCTTGTCCATATTCATTCTCAAACCTACCTGTTGGGATACTCTACTGAGGTCCCTGAGCATAGCACCGAGGTCCTCCAGCGACTCCGCCACAATGACTATGTCGTCGGCAAACCGAAGGTGAGTGAAGCATTCGCCGTTGATATTGATGCCATATCCGTTCCAGTCCAGTAGCTTGAAAACATCTTCCAGCGCCAGTGAACAGTTTCGATCTCCCTGTCTCACGCCTTTCTGTAGCTGGATATGTTTTGTGCACTAGTCCTGTAATCGGACAGACATTGTGGCTTTGCTGTAAATACACTTCTACACTTCGATATAGCGATAGTCGATGCGGCATCGCTGGAGAGACTGAAGCACTGCCCAGGTCTCGATGGAATCGAAGGCTTTCTCATTGTCCACATACGCTATACATAGTGGCCGATTATACTCCTCGGTTTTCTGTATAATCTGCCGAAGCGCACGGATGTGGTCTATGGTACTATAGCCTTTTCGGAAACCGGCTTGTTTGGGTGGCTGGAAGTCGTCAAACCTGCGTGCGAGACGATTCGTGATTACCCTCGAAAACAACTTATAAACGTGGCTCAGAAGTGAGATGGGTCTGTAGTTCTTCAACAAGGTGTTGTCACCTTTTTGAAGAACAGCACCACTACACTTTTGCTCCACGCTTCTGACGTATTACCGTTAAGTATGACGGATGACGGAGTCGAACAGCTTCTGGAGGACTTTAAGTACCGGTTTTCCACCCGCTCTCAGAAGCTCAGTCGTAATTCTGTCGTCGCCAGGTGCCTTGTTGTTTTTTAACCCCCGACCAAAAAAAGGGGTGTTAGTTATAAGTTTGACGTCGATGTCTGTCTGTCTGTCTGTCTGTGTGTGTGTGTCTGTCTGTGGCACCGTAGAGCTCAAACTGATGGGCCGATTTCGATGCGTTTTTTTTGAAAGTTAATATCCTTACGGATGTTCTTAGCTATGTTTAATTAATATAGATTCAAGATGGCCGCCGCCACAAAATGGCGGACAAAATATTTCTTCACAACCTACCTCAATATGGGTATTAAATGAAAGGGCATGACTAGTAAAATACTATACACTATAAAAAAATCTAATCCAAGATGGCCGCCACCACAAAATGGCGAATTATATTATTTTTTTCACTACTACCTCAATATGGGTATCAAACGAAAGGGCTTGACTAGTAGAATACATTGCACTATGACAAATTTCAAATCCAAGATGGCCGCTTCCACAAAATGGCGAAATACATTTCTTTTTTCACAACTCCCTTAATATGGGTATCAAATGAAAGGGCTTGACTAGTAGATTGTTGTACGGATAACAAATCTGAGGTAGTCGGGGGTTAGTCAAAATTTTTAATTTTGTTCTTCTAAGTTGTTTGAGGGCCATCCTAATCTCATACAGGCTGACTTCCGGGATATCTTCGGTAAAGTGTCGGGTCAGCTTGGCTCTGGGGTCTTTTGCCATGCTAACGACAGGTTGTGCTTGCGTAGAGGTGTATAACCAGAGCCGGATTTAGGGGAGGGCAAACGGGGCATATGCCCCGGGGCCTCCACAAACGAGGGGCTTCCACAATAGAGACTTAACATGGGTGTGTATTTCAACGTACGAAGTTAAAGACAAGATTATTACCCCCTTCCCCGGGGCCTCCACACCTCTAAATCCGGTCCTGTGTATAACTGTTCATAGAACCTCTCAATCTCCTCCAAAATCTCGGGCTTCGACGAGGCGATGTTACCACTATCGGTCTTCAGTTTGGTCAGCTGACTTTGCCCAAGAGACAGATTTCTTGCGAACACTTTCGAGCCTTTGTTCTGCTTGATCGCCTCTTCAATACTCGAAGTATTGAAACAGCGTATGTCGCGTCGCACACAAGTAGAGATCTGTCTATTGAGCCGTCTGTATACCGTCATGTCAGCCGAAGACTGTAACTGCATATCTCATTATGAGTTGGATCGGAGAGCTTTTGAGTTCTATTTTGGCGTCGGCTCTTATTGAACTTTCTGCCAACAGCATGAACAGTTTCCACTAGCCTGTCGTTTATTTGGTCCGCCGTTACGCACTCATCTAAGGATTCGAAGCGATTTTGAAGTTCGAGTTGAAAGTTATCGGGATCTTCGATCTGAGCATAATTTGGTCGGAGCGTGGACTTCATTAGACGTTATCTTTCGAGCTTAATGTTTAGATTCAGCGTGCCTCTTACAATACGGTGATCGTTTCCTACTTACTTACAAGTTGGGGTATAAGGGGGAAGCGCTTAACATCTAGCTTCCCCAAATGTCAACCTCTCCTGCGCGTGGTACACCCTGCTGCCAACTAACGAGGCTCTGACGACCGAACCAATGGCGGTATATCCATTTTAAAGGCAGTCCTAAATGGACCAGGCCGATGACGGGCAGCGGCGTCATCGGTGCAAAGGACTGGCTCCGCGGTCACCAACCCGCCTGCCAAGCGTGGTGACTATGGCAAACACCCCCCCCTATGAAAAACACAACCAGAAAACGGCCCCTAGTCCCCGGCGGCTCCGTTATTCCAGGCGCTGGTGGCAGCCTTGGTTCCGGCGGAGCATGGGGTGCGAAGAATCCCCGGCAGACGCCCCGCCACCAAACCCAACGACTCGACCTGGCACGTATAACGCACGGACGCTGAGGGCTGACGAAAAGATTGTGGAGCTAGCAGAAGAAGTGGACAAGTTGCGATGGGATATCATAGGGTTATCCGAAGTCCGTAGACAGGGCGAGGACAGGATAACCCTCAAATCCGGCAACTTGTTCTACTACCGGGAGGGAGATCAACAATCCCAAGGGGGTGTCGGGTTTATCGTCCGCAAGTCTCTCGTCAACAACGTGAAAATGACCGAGAGTGTGTTGAACAGGGTTCTATACCTTTTACTTAAAATTAGCGACCGGTATTCATTGAAGGTCATACAAGTATACGCACCGACCTCGACAAATCCCGACGAAGAGGTTGAGGCCATGTGTGAGGACATCTCCAAAGCCATACATGTCTCGCCAACACATTTCACAGTTGTGATGGAAGACTTCAACGCGAAACTGGGCAAACGTAGCGGTGATGAGTTGAGAGTGGGGAATTTCGGATATGGGCAGCGGAACCCAAGAGGGCAACGTCTAGCGGATTTCTTGGAAAGGGAGAGCCTCTTTATGATGAACTCCTTTTTCAAGAAACAGCCACAAAGAAAGTGGACCTGGATTAGCCCAGACGATTCCACAAAAAAATGAGACGAAATCGACTTCATTATGACGACGAAACGGCAAATATTCAGCGATGTCGCTGTGATCAGCAGAGTTAAGACCGGTTTACTTGGTAACTTACTTACGTACTTATTTTTGCATACTGCATGCATACTGATGTTAATTTTGTCTAGATGTTGTTATAAATCATAACATATTTATAACTAAGTAAGTATTGTTTGAGTTATTTGTTTTCTATAATAGCTACTGACAAGTTTTATTTGGTAGCTCCAAACTAAGCAAACTTGATAACAAAATGATAATATTATGTGGAAAATGTTTTTATATATTTTCAATATTTGGATAAATTTTTGTAATAATTACTCTACACAAAAAAAATAGTTTGAATTTGTTTGTGATATTATATTACCTTAAATTGCGAAAGAAAATCATGTAATAATTATATTGGACTTGACTCTTCTAGCTAATAGTTCGAATAAGCTATAGCTATGTCTATGTTTCTATGTTTATACCTACAAATAATTTTGTTTCATTTTATATATCTCCTTTTTGATATAACTATTTTCAGCTGTATATCTTAGTATAGATTTAATTACATAACATTATGTAATTATCATAGTTATATTACATAACGACTTTTAAATAACATCCTGTATGATGATCATGACTCAATGACAACTTGCATGTATGTGATAACAACTATTCAAGGCTTTATATATATGTTAACGATAACCATTATATCAAGTCACATAGTATTCGAGAGGCTTGAGGACAACCCACAAACAATCATGTATACAATATTTAGTATATTAATTTTGGTTGTTTTAAACGGCAACGAAGCTGCGAGAATTCTAGCAGTATTCCCAATTCCGTCTATCAGTCATCAAGTGGTGTTCCGTCCCTTGACTCAAGAGCTAGCAAAAAGGGGGCACGAAGTCGTGGTCATCACGACGGATCCAGCATTCCCAAGAGGAAAAACTCCTGAAAATCTCACGGAAATAGATGTTCACGATATTTCGTACAGGATGTGGCGAGAACAAGTATTATCCAGTGCGACCACTACGGGGAAGAGTGGTGACTTAATCACACAAATGGAAATCATGTTGCCATTAAATTCCAAAATTTTCGAGATACAGATGCGAACAGACGAAGTGCAGCAACTAATCAATAACAGAACAAATAATTTTGACCTTATCATGGTAGAAGCTTGTGTGAGACCATCAGTCTCCATATCCCACCTGTTCAAAGTTCCAGTGATATTAGTAAGCTCTTTTCTTGGAGTGTTCAGAAACTATGACGTCATAGGAGCTCCTACGCGACCACCACTTCATTATCCGACAGTTTTGAGACAAAAAATTTATAATTTGTCGCTTTGGGACAAAATGGTTGAACTCTATCATCACTATTTGTTTGAAAATTTAATTTCATCTGTTGAAGTTACTGACAACGAATTAATCAAGAGGCTTTTTGGCCCTGATACTCCGACAGTATCGGAGCTGGAGAATAACGTTCAGCTGATGCTGCTTAATTCTCATCCTATTTGGGATTTAAATCGCCCCGTGCCTCCGAGTGTCGTGTATATGGGAGGCGTGCATCAGAAACCTTCTAAGGAACTTCCCAAGGTAAGTGGCCTTTGACAGGAAAAAACACATTTTTTTTATGTAATTTAATGTAGAGTCGATACGATTGCGCTGCAATCACATAAAATAGCTATATCCAAAATCACACCAAACCAGAACAAACGATATTTCCCATCGGTAATCTGTTATCAATATAGTAAAATTCGTTAGTCAACACTAAATCTGTCAATATTTATGTTATTTTATAGCAGCTGATTTTATACCATACCTTTAATAAATATTTTACTATAAATTACACATACATAAACTTAGTTTAAGAGACCGGAACCTCTGAGATTCATGCCATTGCTACGTACGTTGATTGGCAATCAAGAAACCAGAATTTCGATCAGGAATTGCAACGGTTATATTATTCTCTGAAAATAAATGGAAGAGATCGACTTATTTTGTTTCCTGATCTAGAATTAAATTTCTATTTCTTAATTAAAATTAGTAAAGATCTATTTTCTGTCACCAAGCCGAGTTACGCCGAGTTACGATCGACGCAACATTTTTTGATGAGGTCATGTATTTATCACATTTTATTTGGCTGTGGTAGAAAATTTAGGTCACAGATTTTTATTTCAAATGTAACAGTTTGTCACTGCTGCTTTTTTTAAGCGTAGTATTTAGTGTCGACTCTCTTCCTACAAAAGAAGACCCCGAGTCTTAGTAGTAGTAGGAATCTCACTTTATTCTGAATCAACTTCAACTTCCAATTGGTCATTTTAACTTTAAAAAAAATCGCTAAAATGTAAATTAATTGGTAAATATGTGTATACTGTGCAAATTAATCAAGAAATAAAAAAAAAAGTAATAAAAATATTGAATCCTAATTTTTAAACACATTTTATAATGAACAAAACTTACAAATCAGTTGTAACTTCCTTTCTACTTTTTAATAGAACGTGTCTACGATTCAGTCTTTATGTAATAGAAAAGCAAGTTATTATAATAACTATACAGGATTATACAAAAATGGTTCAAATAAATAATCTAAGGAGGATGCGAGTGACACTAAAGAAAAAAATCCGACTGTAGAAATGTCTACTTACTAGTAGACCGTCCAGATCTTAATCTAGGAAAAACGTAATTTCGAATTAAACTCGCAACTTTTTTACTCCGGTTCTACTTCATTTCATCCGATCGAACATTGTTTGGCGTTTTTTAAGCCTAATCTAATTAAAGTAGGCTTAGAACATTTTGACGGACGAAACGACGGATCGAAATAGAACCCGAGTAGGAAAGGCGCGAGTTTATTTCGAAATTACATTTTTCTTAGAGTCGGAGAGTAGACGTCCTGCAGCATTAGTACGTTTATCAAATATGGCCTTACTCTATCTACCTTTATTTATAATTCTATTTTCGATATTTAACATCTTTAGCTGCCAATAACTTGGCTAGATTTACTAAAAAAACTGTATAACACCTCGTGGGGGAGTATTTTGATGTATAAACAATGACGTAAATTGTGAACACACTCGTAAAATAAAACTATACAGCCTTCGAAGAGATGCGTCCAAGTACCTATCAAGCGACAACCGCAGTTGTTTAAGTCACATAGTGCTGTGAAGTGGCTGATCTATACTTCTATACTAATATTATAAAGAGGAAAGATTTGTTTGTTTGTTTATTTGTAATGAATAGGCTCCGAAACTACTGGACCGATTTCAAAAATTCTTTCACCTTTGGAAAGCTACATTATCCCCAAGTAACATAGGCTATATTATATTTAAAAAAAAATAGGAATCCTTACTAAAACTCCAATAATGTAACATAAGGTGTAAAAAAAAGACCTGAAAAATTCCTTACGTCGCGTGCGCTGCGAAAACTATTGATGATAGAACAAAATCATTTACTACGACTTTGCAGAACTCATCATTATCTACAAAAAGTGTCGCGAGTCAATGTAATAAAATAAAGTGCCGCGCGGCTCACTCGCGCGATCGGCTCCTACGCAGCGGTCGTGTGCGTGATCGTATGATTTAGCTTGAAAAATTTTTGAATTCGCTTTAAATTCGTTTCGTAGGTAAGTAAGTATATGATAATAAATATTATATTTTAATGTAACTTTTCAAACTGCTTATAGTAGTATTTTATGGGTATTCATTCCTGTTCAAAATTTAAGCAAAAATTTAGTAAAAGGTAGTTTTCTACGGCCATATTTTTAATTTTCTTTCAATAAGTACCTACTACTTACCTGATAATAAATATTATATTTTAATTATTCAAACAGCTTAGTACTTCATATAGTTCAATAAGCAAAATTTAGTAAAATCCTGTTTAATTATTTATTTCCTTCTATTTTCATTTTATAATGCCAAAAAGATCAAGATATCAACTTTCTAAACATAGTTCCCAGGCGAGGGCAGTAAAAATACGGCGTAATGAGGAATCTTCATCAGAAACTGAAAATCGCCTTGCAAGTCGGAGAGAATACGCGTCGCAATCGCGTGCTAGAGAGTCAAGTATCGAGCGTTCGCAGCGGCTTGCTGAACAAAATTTTATCACTGGCCCAGCAGCTGGTCAACTAGCTCATATACCGAGGATACCGATGATTCCAACTGATCTGCCAATCCCTTTTAAACGACTTCAGTTTCCGGTGAAATCATCTTTCGCGTTAACTATTAACAAGTCCCAAAGATCGACCTACGAAAAGAATGTTTCACTCATGGCCAACTGTAAATCTCCTGAAAATCTATTTATTTTGCTGCCACAAAATAAAACTACTTCAAATATCGTTTACAGGGAAGCTCTGACTCACTAAAACTAATGGTTTTTTTTAAATAAATTATATTATATGTATAAAATTTTAAAATAAAAATACAAAAACATTAATAAAAAAAATCATAAAAAAAAATCAAACTCCCTTTATAATTTTACTTTTTTTTAAACCCGATACAAAAAAAGGGTGTGTGTGTGTGTATGTACCCGTGCGAAGCCGGGGCGGGCCGCTAGTATTTTATATAAAAGATCAATACATAATTTACAATAATTTAATTTATATACATATTTAATAAAGGATATTAGCGGGCACATTGTGATATAAGCATCATGGTAAATATATATATTGTTGTGGTAGGATTCTTGGCATAGTCCGCCTGGGGAAGTACCACACCTTTGCTAGTTATTCTACCGCCAAGCAGGAATGTGCAAAGAGTACTGTGTTCCGGTTTAAAGGACAATGTTTCCAGAGAAATTACAGGGCTTAGAGATACAACATCTTAGATCTTCCAATAGCTACGTGTCAATGTGCTGTTATGTAGCAGGCATGTTGCTATATTATTAGAGAAGAGTCTCGTTGCTCATTATTAAATATATAAATATATTGACCTGAATCGTGGCTTAGTGGGCAGTAACTCTGCCTGCGAAGCCGAGTGTCGTGGGTGCGATTCCCACCCAGTGCAAATATTTGTGTGATGAATTCAAATATTTACACTGTGTCTGGGTGTTTCTATGTATAATAAGTATGTATTTAAAATTATATAAGTATTATATCAACTATGTGGCCGCCATATTACAAGCTCTGCTTAGTTTGGGGTCAGATGGTCTTGTGTGTGAATTGTCCACCAGTATTTATTTATTTATGTATATATTTTGTATACATATTAGGTATTTTTGATGATGAGGCATATTTTCTGAATCACAAACGTATTTAAAAAAATTGCATATAATTTCTAAATGTACTAACTCGGCAGCCATATCTCGTAATATTAGGCTATAAGGGATATCCATGTCACGACGACCCGACCTTTTTTTGAGTTTATCAAGATAAACTCAAAAACGGCACAAACAGATGTTGATAAAAAAAAATTTGTAATAATAAATAAAAAGCGTTTATTTATTATGCAGATAAAAAAATATATTTTTGTAAATTCTATTTTTTTTTTTTTTTTAATACTTAGCATTAATTTTGTAAGCAACGAGTTATAATTGTAGTTTTATAATTCTGCTACAGAACAGAGCTCGGCTGTTTATGTAGAGAACATGAGAATGATTTCTACGCAAATTATATTTTAGTATCAAATAACACACAAAAATACTTTAAAAAAAATGGAACTGTGCTTTAAAATGGATAGACACAAATAATGAAATACATAGTTTATTTATTAGTTTATTATGTCATATACTCAATAATAGATGTATAAATTCGGCTGCCCCAATTTAAAACAGTGGATGAAACAAAATATAATGAATACCACTGAGTAGTCCCCTCATTATATTTAAAATAATAACCTGTGCCCATAATATTTACTATTTTCTAAGGTTGTATAAGTTCATTTTATAATTATTTTATGACTGCGGAAAAGGTATATTCAGTTTTTTTATTATGGTTTTACTTTTTATTCTTGTTTTTTTTACCTATTACATGATATGATACCTATCAATTAGATCTAGGTATAGGCAACTATTTTCTGATTTGTGGTATAGGTATCAGAAATGAAGTTTATACTTATTAATATTTCATTCTGCTACTTGTTAAACTATTTGAAATCAATGGTAACCTTTAATTATTTCTGAATTTTAGTTGTATTTGCATATGGTTTTTTAACCCGCATTAGACAAATAGGTAAATGGCGGTTGAGCGACCGCTTGGCAAAGAACTCCAGCAATGAGTTTAATTATTTTTTTCAAATTAAAATTTTAAAAGCGTAGGTTTGTAATTTAAACTTGTTGTTTTTATTTAACACATTTTTTTCGTTTCAGGATCTAAAATCATACTTAGATTCTTCAAAGCACGGTGTCATTTACATCAGCTTCGGTACGAACGTTGATCCAGCGAGCTTGCCTCCAGAAAGGATCCAGATGTTGATCCAAGTTTTCTCGAAGCTTCCTTACGATGTACTGTGGAAGTGGAACCAAGACGAGCTTCCTGGCAAGTCGAAGAATATTCGGATATCTAAGTGGCTGCCACAGTCGGATTTACTCAGTGAGTATACTTTATTAAAATTCAAAACATAAACCCGAGCTAGCCATACTAGGTCGGCTAGCTTCCTGTTTCCTGTAAATAGACACTAGTAGCGCTTTTACCCGCATAGTTCACATACCAGTTATCTTTTGCCACACAATAAAAAAACCTGATCCTTCAGACGTTGCAACACACATTTATTTACATTTATAGACATTTATGATATTAGTAGGTTAGTAATAGGATTATTAACAGCAATTTTTAATGTTATCACTTCTTTAGCCACTTTAGGGAACATGATGACTAAATTGTTACATTGCGCGCACACACCGTCACGAAAAACCGACACCCTCAAGTTAGGTAGTCAACACTTACTAAAACAATACTTTATGCGTTGAAGATATTATAGCTCTATATTTTGCGTGCGTAAATAAGTATACACACTTTTTATTGAGAAAGAAACAGTAAGCCCTTTCATTTCATTACGTACCTATTGTCAAAATTGTTAACGCATCTGTTTTGTTCCACTAAATACTTTATTAACAGTACCACCATGGACATTAGACATACTACGCATCTCATTATATAGTGATAGCAATCCTTCCAGGCCTTCGGCCAAGTCACTCAACATTAACTATAATAATAAAGAAATCGCAGTAAGGAACCTTAGACTTGGCACGGTTTTGTCTAGATTTCATTACTTTTTAGAGATAAATATACAGCTCCATCGAGACTTGGCTAGTTTTTTATAGAATGTTTTTGGTGGGATTAACTTAACACAAGCTGTCTCATAGAAACTAAAAGTATAAAGAAGTAAATTTGGTATCTATAGAACATACCACCAAATTGTTATGAAACTAGTTTGGTGTAAATATGTCTGGTTTGTTTGTCTGGCGTTGTAATATCTAATCAGTTGATAAGTAAAATCTCAGAATACGTAATACATGCGCGCTTCACTAAGTCCGGGTAAGATAGATATGTAGATAGATAGACCGACTTTTGCATGCACAGGTATAGTGATAGATGATTTGCAGATTTTAGAAACATGAAACTGGTTACAACTAGCTGGTATGCGCAAATCATAGTATAAGTGGCTTGTAGTTCTGTTGTACGCAACAGATGTTTCATAATTGTACGTTCCATTAGCTAAATTAACAGCTTTGTGATAAGATGTTGTGTATGTTTTTTTTGTGTATTTATATATCTGCACAGCCAGTCTTTTTTAAAGACAACATGTTTTTTTTCATTGCGAATGGAGGAAAACTTAAGTATTTCTAACCTTATATAAGTATACCTACTTATACATACATAATTAAAAAGCTCCCTGGCCCAGAGTCTTCATCAACGCCGTATTTCGGGTTCGGGTTTAAGACAATTTATTTCTCATAATAAAAAATACATTTTCACTTGCATGAGAAATAGCTATTTAAAAAAAAGTATAATATTTTATTTTACATCGTACGTGCAAATTCTGTCTACTACAAAATCAGAGGGTAGTTAGAAATAAGTAATTGTATGTCGAAGTCGCTGCGGGCGCCGATCGCCGGCCGCCGGCGGAACAAAAGACTCGGAGCAGGTAAAATAACCACGGATAAATGTGCATCTGGAAGCGGCTCAGCGACTTTCACGTAATATAAACGAGTAACGTTTTTGAAGTATTACTTAATTATTATTAAAAAAAAATTCAGTAGCATAGTTATTACTTTTCCATAAAAAAAAATATTTATATGCGTACGCAATATGTTACTTATCATATACGTATTTAATAAAAGTGTATAAAATATGTTTTTTTTTAATGATTCTCTGAATGTGTTTTAAGATAAGTACCTACTACAGGGACGTTATTGTACAAACATTTAGATATAAACAACATTTTGAAATGCGTTTGCACAAATATGCATACACCTCAGACTGATTTATTTATAGTTGGTAATAGGTATATTGAGTTTGGGGTACAAAAAAATGAGGATAGATTTTATCATTTAGTTAAATTATTATTTATGATACATATCGCTTAAATTCAGTTTTTTTTCAATTGTTTAACATTTTTTTTTTTTAAATGTTGTAATGTTGTTTAATGTTTAAATGTTGTTGTATTTCAATCTTTTATGGTCATCTGGAAGTTGTAGTCTCTGATGACAGATGACATTCGATGAAGCGGTCGACGCTCGCAATACAAGACGACAAATCGCATCATACTCGATATCGTCGATCGTCGGTGTAATATATAAAGGTCCCATGTGGGGCCCATTATGCCGAGACAAAACCAAGACTGCGTGCGGGGCTCTCTCGTCGGTACTTACCTACTGGGTTGTGGGGCGGAGAACGACCAAATTCCACTCTCATAAAAGGACGGGTTCTACGAGACAAGCACCACCGGCCCTTCTACCTCCTAATTCAATCGGTTATGGGTTTGCTATTGTTGTCTTATCTTAGTTAGGAGGGTGTGTACACAAGGGTACTCGTAGCTTTGAATCGAAGCGACGGTGCATGGCATGAAACAGGGTTTTAGTGGGTAGGCCACCATTGCAAAAGATCCACATATCCACTATGTTTCCTGCGAGGCCCGTGGAAATCATAAAGAATTTGCCTTTAGAAAGAAAAGGTTAGATTAGGAGTTTTACACGCACAGGTATAGTGTACAGATCACTAATATGGATAGTGACAGATGACTTGCAAATTTTAGGACCATCAAACTGGTTCCAGCTAGTATGTGTAGACTATTATATGAGTGGCTGGTAGTTGTACCGAACAGACGATTAATTATACGTTTCATTAGCTCAAATAAACAACGACCTCTGTAATAAGATGCTTGGCATGTTTTCTCGAGTCATGGTCAGATTAGGAGGAACAGTTGAAGGCAATGTTGTTACCGATAAAGTATTTATTTTAATATCATGCACTGACATAGTGATAAATGACAACCAAATTAACAAAATAACAACAAAAATAAATGACAGACATAATAACAGCCAATAAGTAGCTGGTTTATTTAGATATGTGGACAAAAGTAAACAAATAATATCTACGTTTCAGTATATAGTTTACAACTAAGACATTTGCGTGTTATAGTCTTATTGAACTCCAAACTCCAATATTGTTGACCATAGCTCACACAACACTAAGGGTCAGTTCACACCGAGACGCGACGCGGCGCGACGCTGCGCGCACATTTTTCATAGAGCGACTCAGAATATACTTTATTCACTACACGAAAAGATACACATTACATTGTGAGAATTCAGATTACGTTGCACCACGCAGCACTGCGCCTCGAGATGCCTCGCGGCGTAGCGCGACGTATCGTGACGCATCGGTGCATCGCCGGTACGCGCGGCGTGCAAGAACGGTGCTGCGTCTCACGGTGCCGCGCGACGCCGCGAGGCGCAGCCTGAGGCCGCTGTGGCGACTTCTCTACTATTTCCGTTCAGACTTCGTTTAGAATTGATGCAGTTCGGTCGAGTGCTCGATTGAAAATATAATGAGACTGGGATTTTGTTATAATCGGACTTCTTGCAGAAGAGGAAGAGGCAGAAGTTTACAAAAATAAAATTAAAAAGAAGACATCACACAGGCGCGGGCGGGGCCGCGCGGCGCCCGCGGCTAGTAGATACGTTCCGCTGCGCCTCGCAGCATCTCGCTGCGCAGCGAGGCGTCGTCCTGCTACGATTTTAAGATGCGCCTCGCGACGTTGCGATGCGTCTCGCGACGACGCGCGGCGTAGCGCGAAATCATTGGCCTCTCTGAGTATCGTCGCGTCGCGTCGCGTTTCGGTGTGAATTGACCCTAACTAGTCTCAAACTAAGCAAAGCTTGTATTATGGGAGTCAAATAACTGATATATACCTAAATAGGAATTACATATTTATGATGCATTTTTATGCATAAATCGCCCAGACACAAAACAAACTTTTGTTTTCATCAAACAAATATTGGTCCAGGAAATTGAATCCTCCGAATCTGCGTATAGATTTAGTACCAACTAAGCCACTAGAGCCTAGACCAGAGTATAACTCTTTGCTATATCCTATCTCCCACCTACATTCTAATATAATATTAAAGCTCCTTAAAATTGGCTTCACCTGGATTTCAGAAAAGATAATTCAAACATCTGCTAACATGTAGGTATTTTCCATCCTATGGTTGCCTGGAAGAGATCGCTTTTAGTGATAAGGTCACCAATTCCAACTTTATTTTGTTTTGTTATAAATAACTTTTGTTTGTTTTTTAAATTAAGTATAATAAGGAGTTAATCTATCTATCTATCCACTCTCACAACCACACGCTCATCTCTCACGCTTCAGAATATTTGACTTTGTTTCAGTAGTTTTACATTAAATTTATGTATGTATTTGCAGAGCATCCAAAGATCAAACTCTTCATCACACAAGGAGGTCTTCAATCTACAGACGAGGCTATCACCGCCGGCGTGCCGCTCATAGGTATACCCATGCTCGGAGACCAGTGGTACAACGTGGAACAGTACATCTACCACAAGATTGGCATCAGGCTGGACCTGGAAACTCTGACGGCAGATGCTTTCGTTAACGGCATAAACACAATCATCAAAGACGATAGGTCAGTGTACGATAAGTATATAGGTCAATTACGTAGTAACAATTTTAAATTGAGATAATGAGGTTAATGCATCGTTGAGTCTGAATACCCAAAAAAAAATACTTAGATTAAGTAATCTTTACTTTGTCTGGGTCTTCATGTGTTAACTTGATTTTATTTGCCAGTTTTTTGCATAGTGAGCAATTATTTGTATTCCATAGGCTTAACGTAAACAGTCCCTATAGGTAGTTACAATTTTTGTGTCTTCAAATCGAGAGTGAATCGGTTTCTTCTAGGTAAACACGCACCATCGTAGACCGCATCATCGTTTAACATCAGGCGAGATGGCGGTCAAGTATAAACCGTAAATTAAAAGTTAAAAAACAAACAGTCCCTTAATGTTTACAATTTTGAGGCTCAAAGACATTTTTCAAGAAATAGTCAAGGCTTTTTCGTTTTGTTTTTCATCCCTGTTAAAGCCAGACACAATGAAAAAAACTGTACAGCTGAACTTGGAAAACACTGAGAGACTCGAACCTAAAACCGCTCCTGCGACATTTGCATTTACAGGACATTACTTTTTTGCTTGTAATAAAGGCAGTGAAACGAATCATTTTTACGATATTTATATTTATATACATACTTAAAATAAGTATAGAAACTACAATACTACTACACAACTAGAAACTAGAACTAGAAACACAAATACTAATATTCATCACACAAATATTGTTCCTGTGTCGTAATGGAACCCACAATGACACCTTTAGTTGGTAGGCACGAGGCCAGTTTAAATTTACATAAAATGATGTTCTTCTTTCAGCTACCGCAAAAACATAGCGAGGCTTCGCAGCATAATGCATGACCAACCGCAACAACCTCTGGACCGGGCTATATGGTGGACGGAACACGTCCTCAGGCATGGTGGAGCATCACACCTTCGCGCTAAAGTTGCGAACATGTCATGGACCGAATACTTAGATGTAGAGCTCTTTATAGTTTTAGCTCTAATTACCATTACCGCCTTAGTAGTATTAAGTATAGCTATTTATTTCATTTTAGGTGTAGTTAAACAGTATGTAACAGTGGGTACTAAATTAAAAAGAAGTTAAATTGTATTATTTGTTTTATTTGTAGTAGATAAATGAATATAGTATAGAGTGAGGAGACGAGCAGGACAAGTGCCCGATAGTAACCAATATGCTTGCTCACAAGACCACTGCTATTGGAGCATGAATAGTCCAAATCATTACCTAGTACTGCTCTGCGATTGTCCCCCAGAGATATTAGATGTTTTTCTTCTATGCCTTGTAATTTCACACGAAATATTGGCCTTCAAACCGGAACACAGTGATGTGAACAAAAGCTTCGTTTTCAATCTAAATATTACATAAGCAGCCAATCAATCTTCCCATAGCTGGGACTCGGATTCTGGCACAGAAAGTGAAAGCTTACTGAGCACACTAACACCGCACTGGCTAAGGGCGTGTTAGCGGATGCCACATATGTTCAAAAGTTTATCATAAAACACGCCGGTTTACTCATTATCCTTTCCTTCACCATTAAACCAATGTTTTATGGCAAACCCGTGTATTTGTACTTGTAAAATATTTAGATGTGCAGTTAGGATTTAAACCTACGACTTTAAAGTTGCCAAATGGGACATTCTAGCTTCTAGCCACAACGTTGTTAATCTGTTTTTCCTCAATTCCTTTCCTAAAGTCTATGAGTGCTAATAGGTACGTTATTTTTGTTCTAATATGAAGTTATACATATGAAAGTAACTCTCTCTGTCCGTTACCGCCTAACGCCTTAAGGAGTTAACGCCACTTAAAGAGTTTGTTACAATTTGGTGCACAGATAGACTAGACTTAGGAAAGGACAACGGCGACTTTTTATCACAGAAAAAGAGTTGAAAAGAGTGGAAATGAGGAGTAAAAGTGTGCATGGAAGGATCTTTGCACTCTTGGTATGCTATTTTTAACCGACTTCAAAAAAGGAGGAGGTTATCAATCCAGTTGTATATCCAATTGTGAATCCAATTTACATGGTTATTTTTTTTTGGTTGGTAGATTATAGTTCAGAGGTGGTCATATAAATTTTATCGAAATCAGTGTGGCGGTTTTTGAAATATGAACAAAAAACTAAAATTTGCGTTCATGTAATCAGACGATATATCTACTAATATCTACTAATAGACTCTAATAAAATTTGGTGGACCGTCCCAATATGATTTTAAATTAAAGTCTGTTTTTGATTAATTTTTTGAGAACATAGTTATTTTTTTAATTTGTCGTGTAAATTGTACATTTATTAATAAACATAAAACTGTGACTTAGACCGATTTTGATTAGGAAACGTGAATTTGTATGTAGTAGAAATACGAGTAGGTACTGTCTTAATTACTTTAATAAATATGTGGCGCGGACGAAGTCGCGGGTAAAAGCTAGTCTTTTAAATATAACTGTAATGGACAAACACAAACATGACATCACAAAATAGACATAAAAAGATATTTACTCGTATTGTTTCTTATAAAATAGTTAAAACACATTATACATACATAATTTAAACAGAATATGTCATAGTTTAATCTTGTTTTTATGAATATCAGGATTAGGAGGGCTAGTAGAGCTTGGTAAGGCTCTTAGCAGAGTTCGCCTGGGGAAGTACCACACCTTTGCCAGTTATTCTACCGCCAAGCATTGTGCAAACATTACTGTGTTCCGGTTTGAAGGGCCATTTTTCCAGAGAAATTACATTGAGTTATAAAATCTTAGATCTCTGGGTGACGAGCGCCGTGCAGTGCTAGGTAATGATTTTGATTTGGACTGTTCATGTTCCAATAGCTGCGTGTCACTGTGCTGTTATGTGGCAGGCATGTTGCTTACCATCAGGTACATGTCTTGCACGTCTCGTCACAGTTTATTTAAAGAAAAAAAAAATTTAAGGGAGGACTGAGATCTACCACACTCAAAGAAAATATGATCGGTAGTGCCGTCTGCTAAGCCACATTTACAAAGAGAGCTGTCTAGTTTCGAGAGGAACTCCGGCGTGCAAGCAAAACCCAATCGCAGGCGACAAATTGTGGACGTAGTCTGTTTGGGGATGTTCTTAAATTTAAATAAGGCCTGGGTCTTAGGAGGAATAGAGGGTATTGTATTTGGCTATAAAATTTGCCTGTTATTGTCTTTGTTCTAATCCAAACAGAGTTCTAGCTTTCAAGCACCTGATGTTGGTATGCTGTGGATATATCGTGGGAGCAAACATGGTAGTGATCCTTATTACCAGAGATAGTAGCCTGTTTGGCGTGGAAATCAGCAGACTCATTACCTGATATGCCTACATGCTACTTTCCATTGAAGCGACTTGAAATTTACATTGGCCACAATTTTGTTACCTATAATTACAATTTAAAATATACGTACCTACTTTACATTGGCATGGCTTTACTTTAGATTTTAACATCTTATTTAAAAAGTATTTTTTTAAACGGTTTTATTTAGCTCACCCCGTTTGTTTTATTTATTATTTATTCTTGGATCAAATTTAGTAATTCAAATTTCACCCGATTTCTGTCAACCGATTAATCTGAAATTTTGTATACACTTTGGATTTTGGTGACAATACAATTATGTTTATTCGTTATCATTATACATTCAAGATGGCCGCCGCTACAAAATGGCGGATAATTTATGTTTTATTAATCCCATCAATATGGGTATCAAATGAAAGGGCTGAACAAGCAGAATACAATATACTATAAAAAAATTGAAATCCAAGATGGCGGCCGCTACAAAATGGCGGATGACGTAAGTTTTATCAATCCCATCAACATGGGTATCAAATGAAAGGGTTCAACAAGCAGAATACAATATACTATAAAAAATTTAAATCCAAGAGGGCGGCCGCTACAAAATGGCGGATAACGTAAGTTTTATCAATCCCATCAATATGGGTCTCAAATGAAAGTGCTCAACCAGTAGAATAGGTACAATGTACTATATAAAATTAAAATCCAAGATGACGGCCTCTACAAAATGGCGGATAACTTAGGTTTTATCAATCTCATCAACATGGGTATCAAATAAAAGGGCTTGACAAGAAGAATACAGTGCACTATACAACCTCAATATTTAAGATGGGCGCAGCTACTAAATTATTTTTTGGTTTTTAGTACATTTTTGTACTAAAAACAAAAAAATGACATCGTTTCATGGTTGATGTTCCAAAGACACGAACGAAGAGATTTGACTCTACTTTTGTGATAAGAACGTCTAGGCTGTGGAATACGTTGCCTGATAGGGTTTTTCCCGATAGTTACAATCTTTGTGTCTTCAAATCGAGAGTGAATCGGTTTCTTCTAGGTAAACACGCTTCATCGTTGACCGCATCATCGTTTAACATCAGGCGAGATGGCGGTCAAGTGTAAACCAATAAAAGTTAAAAATAAAAAAAAAAACATTTATCTCAAACATTGCAATGTATGTTTAACATAAAACCGTTTAACTTAAAAAGTTTTTTTATACATTTTTATCTTAAAATAAAGTGATGTCATGTAGATGTATAAGGTGGTTTATCTCTTTGCTCTATAAATTATATTTATAATTTATAACACAAATGATTGAACAGACAAAGCTGTAGTAAGTATTTACCTACGCGGACTCTGCAAAGAGATTGAAAAGTGAGACTCGTGCCGATTGTAGATATTAACTTTTCTATGTTTTTTTCCAGCTATCGCAAAAATATAGTGCGACTTCGAGCTATAATGAGTGACCAACCGCAGCAACCCTTAGACCACAGAGTACTTTGTTATATACGGAAATAGAGGTCAAGCTCAAGCCCCGAAACAGGCAACACGTGCAAGCGCCACCTGTATTAGTGCTTTGGACTTACTATATACCTACCTATAACTATAATAATGATACAAATAGCTACATATATAGTTATATAACGGCTGCCTATAATACCTAGCTATTTCTATTTACTATCCTATATCTTAGGTAGGTACAAAAATGATAAACAATTATGTACATTTAACTCTTTATTTAATATAGGCAAGGTAGCCACAGCTAAGTACATAAAAATATAGAACTTAAATAAGACTTCTAGACTCTATACACCCAGGAACACAACACTTTTTTCTAGATAACGACATAGTAATTGGTAAGAGTCCTATCACCAAACTTCGAGTCTTTTATCTCACCACACAGAATGAATGAATTATAATCACCACACTACTCGGAGGAGAACCTCAACTCACTTCTCGGAGGATACACTCTACTCAACGAACTAGTATGATAAATTAAATATTGCAAATACTGCACAAACAACTGAATTTACAGAAAATTTGAACCAGTAAGATTTTGAAATTTTTGAATTTTGACGTCATACGTCATAAATATCAATCAACAATTTTAAGGAGGCCACCACCACATTGGTGTTATATGGACATGAAGGACCTACCAAATTTAGCATAATATTCCCTCAAGTAGCGACCATCTTTACGCGCGATATAGAAATACTATATTACCATGCTTCCAAATCAAATATACGTATATTTGTGTGTTGGTTCAACAGAGTTGCCACTGTGCTGTTATGTGTCAGGCATGTTGCTTACCATCAGGCACATGTCCTGATCGTCTCGTCACTCTTTATTAAAAAAAAAAAAAAAAAGTTTCTGTTCAACCAAAATTAGTAGAGTAAAAGTCACGTGGTTATGTCGAATTACCAAAACATTTGTATGAAGATTGCAGAGTCTTGCCTTAGACCGAGCTATATGGTGGTTGGAGCACGTTATTCGACACGGCGGAGCCACGTACCTCAGAACCAAAGTCGCCAACATGTCCTGGACTGAGTATTTAGACGTAGAGCTAATGGCAGTTTTGTTTTTGTTGCTTATTACCGTTGTTATAGCTTTAAGCGTAGTTCTGTTTATTGCTTTCTGGTTAATTAGGAAATATGTTTTTCAGAAAGTGCTCTCTTTTAAGACTAAATTGAAAAGTAGCTAATTTGAACAGATGAAATGTTCTAAATGTAGCACTGTATTTCATGCCGTCTGCGTTAATATAGTGGACCTGCGCAATCTCTCCGAAGAAACTAAATCTATCTGGCTTTTCCCAGTTTGTGCAAGTAAGCTACCAAAATCCGACAGCACGCCAATCCGTTCGACTGCTGCAGCGTCCACCGAGCTGCGTGTCCCAATACGGAGTGCGACCACAAGCGCTTGTAGTAGCAAAGTAAACACGCCTGTTCGCCCGCCTTGACCCCCGAACCGGATCACTTAGAGACGTTGGTCGTGGAGATGAGACTTTTGCGTAATGAAATAAGAGATTTAAAAAAACAATTTTTGTTTCTCTCCCAACACGTTACCGCTAGATTAGACGAATATTCCACCAAATGCAAGCGCCTTGAGGAACGCGATAGCCAGCGTGAACTCGAAGTGGTTTCACTGAGAGCAACCGTCTCAGATCTCCAAAGTCGCTTGGACTTTAAGGCGCAGCTGGATTTATTAAATGAAGTTAAAATATCGGGAGTCCCGGAAGCTAAGGGTGAAAACCCTATTCACGTGGCTCAACTGACAGCGAGGAAAATTGGGGTCAACATTGACGACACCAACCTGGTTTTTGCAATGCGTGCGGGGCCTCGTCATTCAAAAAACAGCAAAAACGCGACGCCTGGACTACCACGGCCTTTAGTGAGAATAGATCCATTTTTAATCCAGCAGTATTTATAGCCATTTTCGCTTGCCTTCTTCTTGACAGCTCGAAATAAATGTCGGTTTTCCTCGGTCTCTTGTCGGTGAGGCGTTCGTTGAAGTAAATTTTAGTACTAGCCCGACATCGTCGCTCGTCAAATTTCGTCGACTTTCACCAGCCTTCAAAAATTCATCCCTTATTTGCCGTCTAACGAATAGCTCCTATATTTTTTTCGATTTTTACAAATGTTTTCCTTAAAAGTTAATATTTACGGTCTTAAAACCGAACATATTTCATATATTATTTTTATGCCATATATTACGAATATTATCGCTTACATTTACCGGATTTACCATTTCACACAGCTGGATTTTTCAACATACTTTTGTGAACACATTGTTTCGAGCGCACATGTCTCGTGATTTTTTGCCAAGAGTCTCTGTACACAAGACTGAAAGGATTACAATATTGAACAAAATAATAACCCAATTTATTAACGTTAGAGATGGGTTTATTTAATAATATAGATGACGTAATCTCTATTGCATGTCATACACACGAATCGATAGAATCTTGTAAATCATTTTTGGCTCAGGCCCCAAGTTACAATTTTAAGATTATTGCATTGAATATTAGGAGTCATAACTGTAATTTTGATGACTTTGCCGTATCTCTATGCCGTTTTAATACTGATTTTGATATACTTGTTCTATTCGAGTGTTGGCTCACAGAAGGTATCATTATTCAACCTTTACCAGGCTACAATCATTACCGAACTGAAAGGCAACTCAATAAAAACGGTGGAATAGTTATATACGCAAAGTCTAAGTATCGGATAACATCATTTGAACCTAACATTGTAGACGCGGATTCCCTCGTGATTCAAGTCGACGAACAGGCTGCAATACTGGGTGTCTACCGCTCCCCATCTATTAACAACATCAGTCCTTTCCTAGACTCCCTGAATTTAGCGTTAGATAATCTACAAAGTTTTCCTGTACCTTACCGCGGGTGACTTCAATATAAATATTTGCGACCGCGCAGACAAACAGGTCTCCTCGTATCTGTGTCTGATGGCATTGCAGGGGCTACTCCCAGCAATAACATGTCCCACACGAATTCGATCCTGCTTGGACCACATTTTTATCAAAACTCACTATAAGGCTTTTGGTACAATTTGTGTGTCTTCAGTCACGGATCACTCGATTACAGTAGCTGGTATAACTAGACGCGCACAGAAACATAGTGTCTATCTCAACACCAAACAAAACTTAATCTGGATGACGCAGTTGTGGAACTAAGAGATACGGATTCATTTATTCATTTAAGGTCCTATGTCCCCTAGCTGGGGCAGAGGGCGTCCACAGTGAGTTTCCATCCCGTTCGGTCTAGAGCTTCGCGTTTGACTTCGCTCCAGGTTTTTCCAATGGCTTTCGCCTCGCCAATGATAGTCCGCCGCCAGGTATGTTTTGGACGACCACGTTTGCGCTTTCCTTGGGGTTCCAGTCTAGGGCTTGCCTCGGTATGTGGTTTGGATCCTTCGGAGAGTGTGACCTATCCAGCTCCATTTACGGCGTTTGATCTGCTGGTCGATCCGGACTTCATCGCAGCGTTCCCAAAGCTGTTCGTTGGAAATTTTTCTGGCCAGTAAATACCCAGGATTCTGCGAAGACATCGGTTGACAAAGACCTGGAGCTTGTGCGAGATGTCCTTGGTGACCTTCCACGTCTCACACCCGTACAGCAATACAGATTTTACGTTCGACCGGAATATTTTGAGTTTAACTCTCCGGGTCAGTTTCCGCGACTGCCATACGGGTCTAAGTTGCGCGAAAGTTGCTCTTGCCTTGGCTATCCTAGAAGTGATGTCCTCTTCAGTTCCACCAGTCTCCGACACGCAACTTCCGAGGTAGGTGAATTTGTGGACCCGTTCCACTCCTCTGTGCCGATAACCAACGGAATGAACTCGTTGCCCCGCACCTCATTTCCTTGGTCTTCCCGGTGTTGATTTTAAGCCCTGTCTTTTCGGCTTCTCTCCGGAGGTCGTCCAGTTTGGCCTGCATGTCTGCGCGAGTGTGGCTTAAGAGGCATATGTCGTCTGCATAATCCAAGTCTTCGAGGACGTTGGTTAAACCCCACTCTATGCCGCGACGCTTGTTTTCTGTTGTCTTATGCAGAACACCATCCAAGACGACAAGAAAGAGGAGTGGCGATAGAAGACAGCCCTGACGAACACCTGCATGAACTTTTATGTCCTCTGATAAGAGCCCTTTGTGTGTCACTTGGCATGAATAGTTCCTGTACATGGCTTTCACCATGCTTATCATCTTATCGGGAACTCCAATTTTGCGCAGACGGGACCAGATAGCGTTCCATCTCAGCGTATCAAAAGCTTTTTCGAAGTCCACAAAGGTAAGGTAGATCTCTTTTGCCATTCTGATGCTTGCTCCAGTATGATACGTAGAGTGTTGATCTGGTCTGTACACGACCTATTGGGGCGAAATCCTGCTTGCTCACTGCGAATAAGAGGGTCGACGGCCTTCGAAAGCCTGTCCAAAATGATTTTGCAAAGCACCTTGAAGGGATCGAAAGCAAAGTAATGCCTCTCCAGTTACTGCATTGACTGGGATCTCCTTTTTTTGGCACTGAGATAAGAAGGCCTTTATTCCAATCGTCTGGTAGCTGTTCCTCGTTCCAGATGCGTTGTAACAGTGGTGTTAAGGCGGTTGCAGCTGTTGCCACATCCGCCTTCAGCATTTCTGCAGCTATGAGGTCAACACCTGGGGCTCTGCCATTTTTGAGCGAGCGAATGGCATGGATTACTTCATCTGCAGTCGGTGGGGAGCAGTCTATGTCAAGATTTTGCAGCGGCAAGCATTCCTCCGATGAGGAGTCAGGAAGGTCGCCAGGGACCAGGAAGATTTCCTGGAAGTGTTCCTGCCAGCGCCGTAGTTGGCCCTCTGATGTCACAATAAGTTGGCCCTCCTTGTTTCTCAGTGGCCTATTCTTCGCACTTCGTTTACCTGATAGTAAGTTGGTCGCCTTGTACATCTCCTTCAGATTACCGGTGTCCGCTGCTTTTTGAGCTCCATCAGCAATACCGTTTGCCCAGACTCTTTTATCCCGACGAGTACTGCGATAGATAGCCTTTCGGATTTGCCGGTATTGTCGTTTGAGATCTTCCTGTACATGCTCGACGTTCCGCGCTACAATTCTGAGGTGAAGTTCTCGCCTTTGGCCGATGAGATCCCAAGTTTCTTGTGACATCCATTCTTCTCGTGTGTGTGTTTTGTCCGAGAACGACGGAGCTGGTTTCTTTGTAGACCATTTTATGCGATTCCACTCCGCGTCGACAGTTGCAGCGTTCGGAGTGTTCCGATCAAGGGCGGAAAAACGGTTTCGGAGTTCTATTTTAAAATTTCTAGTGCCTTGGTTTTCAGCTTGCTGACATCGAAACGTGGGCTGATTTTGGGTCCTTCGGTCGAGCGAGACGTCGATACTTTTAACCGCACTTCTGCAACTACAAGGTGGTGATCGCTATCGATATCGGCGCCTCGACGATTACGCACATCCAGCAGCGATGTTCGCCAAGTTGAGCTGATAGCCAGGTGGTCGATCTGGTTCTTGGTTACACCATCGGGTGAGTTCCAGGTGTATTTATGGTGATCACCGTGTATGAATAGTGTCCCTCCGATGGTTAGATCATTTGTCTGGCAAAACTCTAAAAAGAGCTCTCCGTTCGCGTTGCGTGTACCCAGTCCGTTTTTGCCCATGTGTCTCTCGCAGCCAGCATTGTCCGTACCCACTTTCGCGTTGAGGTCACCCATGACGATAACAATGTCCTGCTTACGGATGTTTTTGAGTGTGGCGGTTAGTGAGCTGTAAAAATCGTCTTTGATCTCCTCGCTGGCTTCGTTAGTGGGTGCATAGCATTGGACAATGCTGATTTTTCTGACTTTGGTGTGGAAACGGGCCGTAATAATTCGGTCAGAGATCGGTTTCCAGTCTAAAAGTCCCTTTTTTGCTACGTCCGTGAGCAAAAATCCCACGCCATGCTCCAGGGAGTCGTCCTCGTTCTCCTTGCCGGAATATAGCAGGGTGAGTCCCTTAGATGTTCTCAGTTCTCCAAATCCGTTTCTGCGAACTTCACTGAGGCCCAATATTTGCAGTCTGTATCTGAGCATCTCTGCTTCTGCTTGGACAAGTCGACTGTCGTCACTCAGCGTTCGCACGTAGAGAATAGAAGAGATACGGATTGGTCATCTGTTATTTCCAGTCAAGATGTTGACTCTGCAGTCGAAGCTTTTAACCATATTATAGAAAAAAATTATAACTAAATACACACAAAATAAGAAACTGGGTAGGCATGTTACACCTCTGAAGCCGTGGGTAACACCGGGTCTAATAAAGTGCATGTGTTAGAATCTGTTAGGATTCTGTGCTGTTATGACCCAATTTATGTCAGGATAGCCTTAATTCTGTGAGCTTAGATGTGTATGTGCTGTTATTTACTTACTTAAAAGTAGTAGGATGAATAGAAAGAACCAATTGATGATATTTGAATGTTGTTTATTCTTAGTTCATCGTTATATTACTGATAAACCCCAAGAGGGTATTCTCATCATATTAAAAGACTCTAATGCCACTTTCGCAAATCCCCTAGACGACAGAGAAAGAATGTGGCCAAGAAAACTCTGCGCCATGACATACATAATCTGTACACAAATAAACCTTAGATAATAGTTATAATACTTATCTTTACAATGTGTCAACCGTTGGAGAACCAGAACAGCAAGAGAGAACAATACTTAAGAGCCAGAGTAATAGCAAGCCGAGAGAATAATATACAAGAAGGCCCGAACAGAACGACGTTCGCTTTTATACTAGTCGTGATCAACCCCACTCGCCAAAGTCATAGCGCCGCCCCTCCAACTACACAATAACAAGTAATGGCGGAATAGGCGGTGGATTTGACCACGTTGAATTACTTACTCGTTATTAATATACGTTATACAATATTATTTATTACTTATATTTAACCTTATTATTTATAACAATATTATACTTATTATATGATTCCGGAAATACATCAATTCCTTTCTTTTTACATAACAATATCATATAATTCTCGATTTGATCGATAATAAACACACATTTATTCACTTTTAACGTTAGGTTAGGGGTTCCTTGGAACCCCTAATCTAACACGGCCAGACTGACTGTGCTGCGTCCCGAAGCACGTGAATGCTCAATAGTTTACTATGTAGTTATACTAGCTTAGGTGTTAAATTTAACTAATGTATTTTTTATACAAAAAAAAGTTGTTAATATGGATATATTACTTATAGTACATATACATAAGGTTTTATACTTTTTCTTTCTTTCATTTCATTTCATTTCATGTCATTTCATTTAATTTCATTTTATTTTATTTCAGTTTAGTGGCATTTCTCTTCCTGTAGATTGCTAATCAAGCCGGAGCAGTTTTCGTATATAGTATATTCGCATAATTCTCCGTAGATGGCTTTGACAGCAATACCAGATGAGAACGCCGTGCCTCGTGTTTTTAGTGGCTGTACCCCATCCACAGAGTACTGTTCAAACTAAACCAAGGTTTTATATTTTAATAATTAACGAGGCCTTACACATCCTGGCCAATTTGAACAACGACTGTAGAGTGAGAACACCGTGATGCCCCGTTTGTTTTTAGTGGCAGAACCCCATCCATACAATACTATTCAAACTGGTCCAGTTTTGTTTTTTGTACAGGGGGGACTTACACGCCCGGCCAATTTGAAAAGCGACTACGGAGTGAGAACCCCGTGATGCCCCGTTTGTTTTTAGTGGCAGAACCCCATCCATAGAATACTATTCAAACTGGTCCAGTTTTGTTTTTTGTACAGGGGGGACTTACACGCCCGGCCAATTTGAAAAGCGACTACGGAGTGAGTACCCCTACCGATCGTTAAATTCAATAGTCGAGATCAGCAGTATTCTGTCAAGTAGGTCACAAGTCCTTTTTTTTTTTATAGTCGGCAGGTACAGGTAACCTGTTTCAACACCAGTAGCATCTACTCGCTGGCAATAGCATTACCTGTCCTGCCAATCGATCGGCCCTTCAGCGATCTCAGGGTTAGTAATATAATCACTTTACATGGCCTCTACACAAAACAGAATTCTGTGTCAAAAACATGGAAAGCTTTTGATTTACAATATTCTTAACCTAATAATGATACCTAACACAAAAAAAGAGCAATCACAATTATCGACTGTTGCTACTCAAAATCATTAAAAACTCTAGCAATATACATAAATATTAAATTTATTATATATTACCGGAACCTAGAAGATTTCTCGGCGAACAAAAGCAGACAACCGCAACAACTTCTCCCCCGTGCTAAATACCATTATAAATATAAATTATTATTTATTTTCATTATATTTCCATTTATATTTCTTTTTCAATATTTTTAATACGATTCATGTTTATATTTTTTAAACTTAATCGATAAAGGTACTCAACTTATCACGGCCACAAAATTTCTTACTAAACAATTATACTGAAGTACTTTATATTCCGTTTGACCATCCTGACTTATAGGTATAGTTTGGTACCTGATTTTAGATGTGTGACATTCAGTAAATTCGTAGATCGCTGTACAATTGTTGTTGGACGCTCGATGTCATCGTATCGGCGCTTAATTTCTTCATATCTCCCGAGTTCTTGGAACATGGGGCAGGTTGTGGAAGCAGCCAGAGTCTGAAAAACACAGTGTTTGTAGTTTCGTTTCCACAACAATTGACGTTTCATATCTCCATTTCTTTTTTGAGGGGGAACATGTTTACTAAAATTGTTATGGGCACTAGTAGAAATTGGCAAAAGAAAAAAAAATGTAAGGGCTTAAATTTGATATTTGACAATTTCAATTGCTACAATTTATTTATTGATGGTAACATTCTACATCGTAATTCGACATTGTAGACATAAACAGAGTATTAAAATCACAAAATAAGTCGATAAGAGTTATGTTTGGGCTTCGTAAACGTTCGTCTGCGAAATTACACTTCAAAGAAAAATATAATAATGACGGTCATATCGCTATACATTTACAGTTCTTTGCTTGAAATGTACGATGAAATAGGAAAACAGCTTGTCACAAAAAAGAGCATTATAAGTTAAAAAATGAAACTGAGAAACGGAGATGACTGGTACATGCCTAACGTGCGATTAACCAAAGTAAGAAAACAGGGAATCTTTAATAAGATATTAATGTTTGACAAGCTTCCTCGCAGCTTAACTAAACTGCATCAAAATGATTTCAAGCGAAAACTTAGATACTTTTTTGAATACAATCCATTTTATTCGATAAATGAATTTATGGAAATGCCTTTGACAGAATTTTCATTCTTGCTTGAACCCAATGGTACAGGGTAGGAATGCAAATATACATTTATATAAATTACATCAATTTTATAATTATTTTAAATTTTTGTTTCGCATGAAAATGACATTTATGTAAATTTGACATATTTTGCTTACGCAAAAAAAAATCTCAAATTTTTGACCTCATGAATATATTATAATTGTGAAAATGTATCTGATTTATATATTTGTCTCCTAAATTTATTTTATTCACGTGACATTCTATATCTCTTAATGAAATACTCAGTTTTATTTTATTTTTATATTTAAATTCAGTTTTTTTTTTTTTTGTAATTGTAATAGCTTGCTTTTTAGATTGATTTGTTTTCTTATAAACTTGTATGATTGACGTGATCAGTGTAACATAAGTGGTTCTAAGGTGAATAAATATATTCTATTCTATTCCATTCATTGCTTTTATTATTAACTTTTTTTTTATACCTAATATGTGAATACTTACTGAAAAAAAATCATGTATAATAAAATTTAGGCCGAAATAGGCAAGAACATGTGATACAAAACTCGAATTACATCTGTATACTGCAGTAAATGTATGTGCTACGACCATGTTTCTAACAAATAAACGATTCGATTTGATTTGAATACCTACTTAATAAAAATAAAGAGAAAAAAAAATGAGGGTAGGTACGAAAAATATTTTAAAATTTATGAGTATATGATGTTTTGTTATTTTATATGTTACTTGTCAACTATGTTTGTGGTGTCAATAAATTGTATTGAGATAGTTATTCCAAAAACTTTTTTGAAAATTGTAAATCGTTTTTTTTTTTAATTCAAATTCCTATTGGTTCTATCATATCAATGGCCAAACCTACATCAGGGTGGGCGTGTTTTAACAAAATACCTAGGATGGGTGGGCTATATCGGGTTGTGATAGTAAAAAGTAAACACAAAGAAACCCAATACAAAAGGTGTAAGAAAAAAAATTGGCTATTCTTAAAATATTAGTCTGAAATACTTACTGAAATGATAATATAACAAGAAAAACTACACGTGAAAGGACTTAAATATCTACTTAGTAAAACTAATGAAAAAAAAGGAGGGTTGGAGCGTAATATGTCAATGCGATATTAAAACACGCTATATTTTTCTATTCTAAAAGTGGTAAATCTAAGTTTTTCCATTCAAACTGCTATTGTTTGCATAATATAAATTGTCGAACCGAGACACATCAGGGTGGGCGGGTTATAACGAGCTATGAAAATAAAAATAATAAAAAAATGAAAAGTCTAAAAAATGTGAAAGAAAAAAAAATCTGGGTATTTGTAAAACATTTTTCATTCAGATTTTATCTGTATCCACATAATATTCTATATTGCTATGCCGAGTCATAATAACGTTATGTAAGCCATCTGGCTAGAAACTTCAGCTGTAGATTGAAATGTACTGCCCTTGTGATAACGAGCCATAAGAGACGAGACGATCTTCTTAGCATTCCATGGATTCACCGTGCGGGTGCCGGGTCCATCGTGTGGCAGAGAGAAAAACTCGAGTAGTTCCCGAGACTTGTGACTCGGGCGTAGGTTTAAGGGCCCTTTCTGACGTACATCAACACTCACCTTCACCACTCGTTTTTCTCCCTGCCCAGCCAAATCTGATATGAGCCTACTAGTGCAGCTTTAGATACACGTTCTAGTATAGAACTTACAGCACTTCTGGATAAGCCAAGGTCTTTCAGTAGGTTATAGAGAGATTTTGCTGGTATACCTCTCGCTCCCACTTCTACAGCGTATAAACTAAAAAAAAAAAAAAAGTACGTAATAAGTAGCAAACGTAAAAGAAATGAAAATGTGGGAAATTGTAAAATTATTAATTGATTCCGATTATTTGTAGGTATCCATAAAATATATATAATTTTTGTTTTTACTAGTGTATTGAGTCATGATATTACATTATGTAAGCCAATCGGCTAGAAATTTTATACAGTTGTAGATTGAAATGTACTCCCCTTGTTTTACTCCGGGTGTTGGATGTCGTGGAAGATTCCACGACGATGTTCCAGCAGGCAGTGACATGGTGGCTGGCCAGGTGCAGCGAGTCTGATTCACCGGAAATCTTTTGTCGTCATTTCATCGGTAAACTCGTTGTCGGCAATTCATCGCGGAAATTGCTGGATCTGAAACATTACAAGGCATAGAGCTTCCGTTCTATCCCACTTCTGATGTTAGAATCTGTTAGGATTCTGTGCTGTTATGACCCAATTTATGTCAGGATAGCCTTAATTCTGTGAGCTTAGATGTGTATGTGCTGTTATTTACTTACTTAAAAGTAGTAGGATGAATAGAAAGAACCAATTGATGATATTTGAATGTTGTTTATTCTTAGTTCATCGTTATATTACTGATAAACCCCAAGAGGGTATTCTCATCATATTAAAAGACTCTAATGCCACTTTCGCAAATCCCTAGACGACAGAGAAAGAATGTGGCCAAGAAAACTCTGCGCCATGACATACATAATCTGTACACAAATAAACTTTAGATAATAGTTATAATACTTATCTTTACAATGTGTCAACCGTTGGAGAACCAGAACCACAGAACATATTACTCACGGAGAAGAATGCCAACTCCATACTTCATGAAAAACTAGCGCCATCTATCGGTTGCCCCCTTAAAACTTTTTCCAGGCTCAAGGCGGGAAATTTTAAAATCAAAAATTTGCGTAGGCGGGAAATTTCGAAATGTATTGTTTGCGTAGGCGGAAAAATTTCAAATTTCGTTGGAATATAATAGGTAGTTTACGTACCACAAGGAACTACAGCCCAAATATAAACGAAACTTGTCTGGTTTATATATATGGCCCGTAGCTCCATGTGGACCTGAACAAAAGCATGTGTTAAGTTTTAGTAAATTTATTTCAATCCATTTATTTTTACAATTTATAAAGGTATTTGGACAATATGGCCATTAGCAAAATAAATTTTTTTTTAAAAAGTTCCCTCAAAGAATCTAGTTTTTAAGTATGTAAACGGCATGACTTTCTTATATAAAATAAAAATCTTTTGTATCACATTCATTAACAACAAAAAAAATGATATAATAATGTAAAGCACAATCAAAAATGTTCCATGAGCCCATAAAATAGTTGCACATCTTACTGGGCAAAAAAGAGCAAAAAAAAATTGAATTCTGACATTAAAATGTGATGTTTACACCTTAATGAGACTTATCAGCCTGAGTCGCAGTCGCTTATATATTATTTTCTTCAAACTCTGCCTTCTTCGATGGTCCTCTTTCTTGTTTGAAAAGGCTCAGCATCTGAAAGTTAATTAACATCAGCATTATAGATTTCATCATCACTTAGTTGCAAGTAATACATTTAATTGTTGTCATTGCAATGCAAGGCTTTAAGGGTCAATGTATTCAGATAAATATTACATGGCAGAGATAATATAGACAAGCATATTGCTCACTATATCACTATCAGGCACAAGCCCCGCTCATCCCACCACTCTAAACTATTATAAATAAAAAGCCATGGATAGCATGTAATGAGATAATTATAGTGTTATTGAATAAGCACAATAGTTAAATGTTGAGATAATGAAACCTACACTAAATTCTAACACAATTACATTGTTATTTTTCCTGATTAGTGTTTTATTTTTAAATTGCTTCAGTATACCAACCTCATATTTTTTTGATGCATTCTAGTAGTAAAATGCTTTATGTCAGCGGTCGCATTGTCATTTGTTTTGCGGATGGACCTGCATCATTTTCAGTTCTAGTAACCACTGCCAGTATTCAAAATGATGCGTTTTCTACTAGCAGCGGCTGTCTGCTTTGTAGATGGCCTTGCTTCAGGTTCAGCGCTGTTTAGCATCTAAAATGAAACAGATTATAAACTATTTTACCAAGCATAATAAGGACTATATACATATATTATATCATGTTATCCTTTGAATATGATTAATATATTTATTTTATCTTATGATTCACATATTTACCTTATCACAGTTTTCATCTGGTACAGCAGATCTTATGAGTTGTTTTCTATCATAAACAACATCAAGATGCTTTTTGTACAGCTGTTCTTGAAATGGTTTTGAAAACCATTCTTCTTAAGATAGCAATACATTGCCCCTCAACTCGCAACTGAAAACATAATTAAAATGAACCCATATGTTTTAGTTTACACCAGGCGCTCTTACAATGTGATTATGAAAAAATCGCAATTTGGCACTACGTAGAACTTTTATTAACTAGGTACTTAGGTACCACATGCTTACCGTAGAGAATTCCTATTTCCAAGTCTAGGAGGCGATCTGCCACATTTTCTTTTCTCTTTCATAATGAAAAACATCAGGAATACTTCGTTTAGAACAAAAACAAAGAAAGATGCAAACTTTTACAACACAAAACCAAGAAGCCATTTTTGTTTTTGTGACGATTTTAGAGATGAGTATTTAAGTAATGATAAAATAATCGATAGTTCTGTTTATTGTTATTCTACTAATCGATTTATCTTGAGATTTATACACGTGATAATAATTAATAATGTAATTGTTAATACACATTTTTTCAGTTGGACCCAAATGATCTAATAATTAGGAACGGACAAAGTAATAAGTTGTAGATCAGCCAGAAACTAACTGTGTAGCAAACTGTTATTAAAAATACACCTACGTGTTCAAACAGGATACAGGTTGCTACTTTACCGAATCTGATTTAAAAGTTTAGTTTAAATTCAGGACCGAGATTCACAACGCAATCTGATTGATTTCGACACGGAATCAAACCTCTCTGTCTTTGGCTTATCCGTTTGGAATCACAGAGACAAGGATTGTCATCCCGTGCCCGAATCGTTTGGGTTGCGTTGCGAATACACCACCCAGGGCATAAAAAGACAGAAACTAAATTAATAAAATGTTTTACTCAACATCATCGTACTTCACATCCTATTGGGACCCATTACGAAAATCTATATGATAAATAAACTGATATGTTTTAGATATTCATATTTTAATTTATTAAATCGGAACATGTACATAGTTGATTTTAACTTCAATCTGCGTAGCATATGACCCTGTTAGGGCGTAGCAATACATTATTTATGTGGACTATTACAAGTTTAGTAAGAGACTTAGACATCATTCACATGTTTTGGTGCGGTTATGTTATCAGATGTGTTTGTAAAAACATGTGTTCAGAAAACCGTAGGTATTATGTGAAACAAATACTTATAAGCCGATGTTCTGTATAAATGTAGTGAAAATGTTGCCTACTTACTCGATTTTTCGTATCATATCGCTTTAATGATTTCAATGTCTAGTTTTTTACAAACCAAAACTAATTTAATACAATTGTATTAAATTAGTTTTGGTTTGTTAATGTAACATGGTACTAAGATGAAAATGAATCATTGCCTCAAAATCGATGCTATTAGTTACTAAAAATCGTATATCGTAATAAATAAAATCTTTATTTTCACAGGTTACTTATCTCTAAAATGAAACGTTAGAAAGAGACGCAAATATATGTTGCCACTCTTCGTTTGGGACCCCCACGTGTATGTACTTTTATCCCACCTGGCCCTAGAAGAGTCGACCACCCTTGACCAGAACAGCAAGAGAGAACAATACTTAAGAGCCAGAGTAATAGCAAGCCGAGAGAATAATATACAAGAAGGCCCGAACAGAACGACGTTCGCTTTTATACTAGTCGTGATCAACCCCACTCGCCAAAGTCATAGCGCCGCCCCTCCAACTACACAATAACAAGTAATGGCGGAATAGGCGGTGGATTTGACCACGTTGAATTACTTACTCGTTATTAATATACGTTATACAATATTATTTATTACTTATATTTAACCTTATTATTTATAACAATATTATACTTATTATATGATTCCGGAAATACATCAATTCCTTTTGTATCGTACATATTGAAATTCGTATTTGCCGCCTATGCGTTTGTCTTCGAAATCTGCCATTCACAAGCGCCGTTAAGAACGACGTCAGCAGGCTTCAAACATTCATTCAACGTTCTTGCTTCGATAAAACCTAACGGGTCGATATAAAAATTGTTAATTCATCATCGTGTGAAATACATATATTGTGTTAGAAAACCATCAAAAGGGACCATCAGAGGAGGCTGCGCAGCCACGAGCACACAGAAGAAGCTAAAGGTAAGCCTGTTGTGTATTGTGATACTTAATTCGAACAAACGTATTGGGGTCATTTTCGAATTTCAACCACCGTATAAATTTTCGTATCCCAATTTCTCCCCAATGGGGCGATAACGCTCCATTTTTATGGTGCCGAAACCCGGGAATTGAAAAACAAAATTCAATTCAAAATCGTATTCTTCATCTGAGCTGCGTACCTATAATCTGAATTCGATATCGTAAAATTTCTTTCTCGTTCAGAATTGTTGTTTTGTCCGTTTTAGTATTTGTAAATTACCGTTTTTATTATTCAGTACATCTCATAAAACGTGTCATTATCATGACAACAATTATCAGGCTAAATATTCTTATGTTATTTACCTAAAAGTCGAAATCGTAGAAATTTTCCATTCCAAAGTCATATCGCAATAATTCGTAGTAAGTAGGTAGATTAAGGTAACTTCTCGTCTTTTACTCAATCGTAACCGTAACCGACCTACCAACCTACCATCATTTTAGAAAATTCGTTCTTTTCTATACAAACTTCACACGAAACACGTAAACGTTCATTCCCATTGTTCCATTATCAGTTTAGTGATGTTCATCGGTTCAAATTAATTTTGTCGATAAAATTTATCGATATTTTTTTATTCGAATAAAAGTTTATTAATATCATTTAGTATTTTCGTTCTGTATCACTTGCTTCATTAAGATGGCTTTGTCTAGATCTTTATCTAAAGAAAATACTAGTCTTACGTCAACGGATTTGCCTGTTTTACGTCGTAAGCGTACTGTTGCCTTTAACCGACTGCGAAAGGTGTTGGGAGATTGCAGTGTCTGCTCAAAAGGATGCTTCTCGCTTAGGAGAATTTCTTGTTTATCATTCAGCTCTGAAAAGACATGTCGATTTTTTTGAGCAATCGCATTTTGACATATTAAGTATAGTAAGTGAGACCGATGCTGAGAAGGAAGATATTATTAGGTCAGACTTTGACAAAATTTATTATCAAGTGCTTACTATATATCAAATGTTAGTAGATACGCCTACAGCAGGTCCTTCATCAAGGCATTCCAATCTAGGGGTTAAACTACCGAAATTAGATCTTCCGAAATTCTCAGGCAACATAAAGGAGTGGTCGATGTTTTACGACGCGTTCAACTCGCTCATTCATTTGAATGAATCTCTATCGGACTCGGACCGGATGCAGTACCTCCGGGCGAGTTTATTCGGGGACGCGTTGGGACTTATTCGCACTTTTCCGATTCAAGGCGCTTACTATCAAGAAGCTTATCAAACGTTGATAAATCGTTATCGTGACAAACGCGAGCTAGCGTTCACATGTTGGCGTGAAATGCTCAACATCTCACTGAAAATGAATTCACCAACCGAATTCAGACGCGTACTCGACCTGTTTAATGAAAACCTACTTATTCTAAAGAGTCTTAAGTTACCGACCGACAAATGGGATTTGATTCTATGTTACCATTTGTTGTCTAAGTTGGACTCTAAAACTAGGTGTGCTTTTGAGAATGCTCATTCGTCTTCGGAACTACCTAATTATTCTGTTCTTAAACAGTTTCTCGAGTCGCAATGTGAGGCGCTCGTACGTGATACTCATTTTTCAAGTAACCGTGAACTTCAACCATCTGCTAGTAGTAGTAATAAAAATGTTTACAAGTCAACATTTAGTAGTAACAATAAGAAGGTTGCCTCTTCGTTGCTAACGAACGCTGAGAAAACTACTGTTCAACCTGAACAAACAAAATCGACTCCAACCGCACGTCAGGTAAATCCAGCTACTGCGCCGGCAATTACTTCGAGTAAGTGTTCTTTCTGTTCTGACTCTCACTCTATAGCCCATTGTAAAGTATTTGCTGCAAAACCGGTTCAAGAACGACACGCCATCGCTAAACAAAACCGCTGGTGTTTCAACTGCCTGAGAGCATCGCACGTTCTTCGAGATTGCCGTTCGGTTTTCAGCTGTTCTAAATGTGGTCAGAAACATCACACTTTGCTCCATCAAGATAACATTAACTCATCCGAAAAACATGATGAAGCTGGTTCATCAGTACGCGCTTTAACAAACACAGGTGAAAACTCAGTAGTTCTTCTATCAACTGCAGTTATACAAATTCGTGATTCGACGGGTAACTACCAGTCTCTCCGTGCCATCATCGATACTGGTAGTCAGGCTCATTTCATTTCAGAACGTGCAGTTACTCAACTTGGACTCAAAAGAAAGGTGTCTCCACGCCATATTCGTGGTGTGGGACAATCGTCAGCTTCCATTTCAGGGGCTGTTCAGATCCAGATAGGTATTAACGGTCAAGTGGCATTTAATTTAGATGCATTGACTATACCTAACATTTGCGGTAATATGCCGAGTATACCACTCAACAAATCCTCTTGGCTTCATATTCAAGGTCTCAATTTCGCTGATCCAGATTGGGACACACCGGCTCCGATCGATGTTCTCTTAGGTGCAGAGATCTTCTCTCATTAATTCTACCCGGAAGTGTGAATGGAGGACCAAAGCAACCATCTGCGTTGAATTCTGTGTTCGGCTGGCTTCTTATCGGAAGTGTAGGCGATAACCAAGCAGATATCAACATTAATTCGTTTTTCGTATCGGATGACCAACTTTTCAGGAAGTTAAGAAGTTCTGGGAATTAGATTCTCTTCCCAGTGTTACAAGGTTGACAGGCGCTGAACAACAATGTGAAAAAATATATCGTGATACTACCACTCGGGACCAATCTGGAAGGTATTATGTTGCCTTGCCGTTTAAAGACGAGGTTTTACCATTATTTCCAAGTTCTAGAGAGGCAGCTCTTCGTCGCTTTCATTCTTTAGAGCGGAAACTTACTTCGAACTCTGGCCTATACGAACAATATTCCGATTTTATGGCAGAGTACCTTGAGTTAGGCCATATGAAACCCGTGCCCGCCAATGAAGTAGGCTTAGGAAGTATTATATTCCACACCATTGTGTTCTTCGTCCTGACAGTGCTAGTACAAAACTGCGTGTCGTCTTCGACGCATCGAATCGTGACGTCATTACTGGCGTATCGTTAAACGAAACTTTACTAATCGGACCAAAGTTACAATCTAACATTTTGGAACTTCTTCTGAGGTTTCGTACTCATTCTGTAGTGTTCTCCGCTGATGTGTGCAAAATGTATCGGCAAATTCTCATCAATGAAGAACATCGCGATTATCAAAGAATCTTCTGGAGATTCCATCCATCCCAACCCATTATGGAATATAAATTGAATACTGTTACGTATGGTGTTTCGTCGGCTCCATTCTTGGCTTGTCGTACCATAATTCAACTCGCTGATGATGAAGGTGATAATTTACCTCTCGGCAAAGCTATCCTGGAGCGCGATGTGTTCGTTGACGATGTGGTTACTGGTAGTTCAGATCTCGAGCAGGCGATGCGTATAAAAGCCGAGCTTATTGAGCTTCTAAAGCGTGGTGGCATGGAGCTGCGTAAATGGGCAACCAATGTTCCTTCTCTCCTTGCAGATCTGCCTCCAGAAAGTTGTCTTAGCGAAAATGTCTCGATGGATGTTGAGAAATCAGATGTTTTGAAGGTTTTAGGGCTGAAGTGGGATCCTCATACCGACCACTTCTTATTCGAAGTCACACCTCTCGATCGTGTTTGTACGAAACGTAATATTCTAAGTGAGCTTGCGAGAGTATACGACCCGATCGGATTTCTCTCACCTCTGACGGTTTATGCAAAATATTTAGTACAACGTTTATGGGTTTTGGGTATAGCATGGGATGAAGAACCTCCAGAAGACATCAAGGAGCAGTGGAAACGCTATGTATTAGAGCTCCGCTTATCAAAATATAAAAATTCCTAGACATCTAGCTCCACCTCAAATCAAATCGTGAACTCCACGGATTTGCTGATAGCAGCATGCGTGATTCGGAGCTGTGGTGTATATTCGTATTCGTGACCTGCAGGATAATGTCAAGGTCTTCTTCGTTATGTCAAAAGCAAGAGTAGCCCCTATCAAGGTGGTATCTCTACCAAGGCTTGAGCTTTGCGCTGCCGTCTTAACGGCAGAAGTGCTTAAATTCGTGATTGAAACTTATAAATTTCTTAATGTTTCTGAGGTGTATGCGTGGTCGGATTCAACAGTTACACTTGCATGGATCCGATCACCACCGTCTCGATGGAAAACGTTCGTGGCAAATCGAGTTAGTCATATTCAAGATGCGATTCCAGGTGCACGTTGGTTGAAAGTTCCACGATGGATAATCCGGCAGATATTCCTTCGAGAGGTCAAACACCAGCCGAGCTTGTCAACAATTCGTTATGGTGGGCGGGGCCAAATTGGCTCTCTGAAGATCAACAGTGCTGGCCTTGTTCAATTCCAGATCCTTCAGAGGAAGAACTTCGTGCTGAAGAAAAGGTGCAAGTGCTTTTACAAATGAAGAAACACCTCATCCGATTGATGACTTACTCACTCGATTTTCGTCAATTCGTAAGGTTCAACGTATTGTTGCTTTATGTCTTCGTTTCAGACATAATAATCGTTTCAAATTCTGCCAAGATTCTGATCATAATCTAACTCGAGCAGAACTTCATCATGCTTTGTTAGTTATCGTAAACGTACTCAATTTCTTCATTTCCAGGATGATATCCAGCGTGTTAGGGATGGCAAAGTTCTTTCAAAACCGATGCGAAAACTCAATCCGTTCATTGATAATACAGGAGTTTTTCGAGTAGGTGGTAGATTGTCCAGATCGGGCTTAGAGTATACTCAAAGACATCCGGCTCTGCTCCTAGACAGGCTTCGTTGACCTACAAAATCATTGACGCTATCCATCGTGAAAATTGTCATCCTGAATCAATACTACTCATTATTTGGTTGCCCAACAATTTTGGATTTTGTCAGCTAAACGTGCCATTCGACACCAAGTGTCAAACTGTGTTAAGTGTTTTAAGACGAAACCCACTTCTCTCGAACCATTCATGAGTGATTTACCGGCTGTTCGTGTCAATCAAGCTAAACCGTTTAGTGTTGTTGGTGTAGATTATGCAGGACCGTTTCGCGTGAAATCAGGCAAACACCGTGGTGCTAAGATAACTAAGGCATATCTTGTTCTGTTTATTTGTCTGACTACCAAATGTGTACATCTTGACGTTGCATCAGACATGACAAGTGAAGCATTTATTGCAGCACTGCGCCGCTTTGTTGCTCGTCGTGGTCGCGTTAACCTAATCTACTCTGATCGTGGAACAAACTTTGTAGGTGCAGAACGAGAATTGGCCGTTTATATGCAAAATGCGGCTCGTAATGAGCAAATCGAGTTCAAAAGGAACCCACCCGCTAGCGCACACTGGGGCGGGTATGGGAAGTTCAAGTCAAAGCAGTAAAATCACTTCTTTATCGTGTTATTGGCAGCCAATCGTTAACGTTCGAAGAACTCTTCACGTTATTCGTACAGATCGAATCTGTGTTAAATTCAAGACCACTTTACGCATTGAGTTCAGATCCAAATGACTTTACAGTGCTAACTCCTGGTCATTTCTTAACGTTAGAACCTCTAACGGCTGTACCTGACCAAGATCTAACACCAATTAACATAACGCGTCTTAAAAGATGGCAACTTATCCAACGCTTTCAGCAAGATTTTTGGAAACGATGGAAAACGAATATCTTCAATCGCTTACTCAACGTGCTAAATGGACAAAACATTCGAAACCTTTAGATATCGGGTCCGTTGTCATAATCAAATCTGAAACTGCTCCGTTGCATTGGCCCTTAGCTCGCGTAGAAAACCACACGCAAGCCCAGATGGAGTTATACGTGTCGCTACTCTGCGACTTCCCAACGGGTCTTTCCTTACGCGACCCTTGGTAAAGATTTGTCCTTTACCATCTCAAACCGACTAAATCGTAAAATTTATTTCTTATTTCATTTTAGCATTAAGTTATTATTCGCATAAAGTAATTATTCGTAATATTGTTCGATAACCTTTTCCCATCACTAGCTTCAATAAAAGTTAGGTTCATTCGCGTATCCATATTGTTCATTCTTTATGGCTTCATCGATCATTCTTGAACCCAATTGAACTGTATTCCCTTTCAATGTGGGTATTTCGAAAATGTTTTTTATTTTATCCGAAAATACGCCTTTCGTGTATTTTGGTGGGCGGTAATGTATCGTACATATTGAAATTCGTATTTGCCGCCTATGCGTTTGTCTTCGAAATCTGCCATTCACAAGCGCCGTTAAGAACGACGTCAGCAGGCTTCAAACATTCATTCAACGTTCTTGCTTCGATAAAAACCTAACGGGTCGATATAAAATTGTTAATTCATCATCGTGTGAAATACATATATTGTGTTAGAAAACCATCAAAAGGGACCATCAGAGGAGGCTGCGCAGCCACGAGCACACAGAAGAAGCTAAAGGTAAGCCTGTTGTGTATTGTGATACTTAATTCGAACAAACGTATTGGGGTCATTTTCGAATTTCAACCACCGTATAAATTTTCGTATCCCAATTTCTCCCCAATGGGGCGATAACGCTCCACCTTTCTTTTTACATAACAATATCATATAATTCTCGATTTGATCGATAATAAACACACATTTATTCACTTTTAACGTTAGGTTAGGGGTTCCTTGGAATTCATCCCTATCTATCCCTAATCTAACAGATGCGTCATATAGACAAGCTCCGTAGTGAATCCAAAAATCACCCGAATGACGCACTTCGCAAAAACATTTATGTCAGGTATAGGAACTTTTGTAGTAAGCTCCACAGACTAAGTAGGTAAGCTCCTCCGTGACGTCAAAGCTCGACACAACAGCTCGCTTCTAGAACAAAATAAAGGAGATCCTAAACGCCTCTGGAAGACTATTAAGTACATTTGCTATATATCCAAACATAATAAAATCTCGACTGACTTACTTAAATCTGACTCAACTGATAACCCCCTTAATCACTGTAATCAATATTTTGTCTCCGTTGGCCGGAATCTTGCTAATGACATCCTTAGTAAGATCAACGAATCAGAGGAATCACTGATTAAGTCTCATAAACTCAGTTCTTTAAGCCCGCACTCGTTGTTTTTTATTCCAACCGACCCCCAGGAAATTGCTAAAGCAGTTGCTAGCCTAAAAAACGACAGCGCACCAGGTCCCGACGCAATACCATGTCAACTTATTAAAAAATCCCTCGACTCTCTTATTATTCCTTTTACTTTTATTTTCAACATGAGTTTAGAGACTGGTACTTTCCCGAACTGCTGGAAAGTGGCAGCCGTGTCTCCCATTCATAAAAGTGGTTCAAAAAGTGTTCCTGATAACTACAGGCCGATCGCGCTTCTCAGTATAGTCTCTAAGATACTAGAGAAACTGGTGAACTCTAGACTAATTAGTTATTTAGAAAAACACAAACTTCTGTCCGACAGGCAGTTTGGTTTTCGACGTGGCAAATCAACATCAGACGCCGTCTCTCTTTTTTCTAATCTAGTGTCCTCCTATGTTGACAACGGCAAAAGATGTCTCTCTGTATTCTTCGAAATGGCAAAGGCTTTCGACTCACTTTCAGTTGGCTTGCTACTGAAAAAGCTTAGCGCTATTGGTGTCAGAGGTGTAGCTCTCAATTGGTTTGAGAGTTATCTGTCAAATCGCAAACAATATGTAAAATCTAATATCTCTAACGTACCGAGCGATATCTTACACATCGAGTATGGCGCCCCACAAAGTAGTATTTTGGCTCCAACTCTATTTATTTTGTATATTAATGATATCCTTAACATTAAACTAGAGAATGCTGATATCATAGCGTATGCAGACGATACAGCTATCATATTTAACGGAAAAACTTGGAAACAAGTATATCACTCTGCCAGAGACGGATTATCGATCGTTGCGAAAAGTCTAGACAGAAACCTTCTCACATTAAACACAAAGAAAACTAATTTTATTACATTTTCAAAAACCTGTGTGTCTCTTCCTCCTACTAGTTTAGACCTAAAAATCCACTATTGCAGCTCTGTTTTCACATCCCCGCGTATCTCTTGCTCGTGTACCTAAGTCTATTGGTCGTGTTGATCACACAAAGTATCTGGGGGTAATTGTTGACGAAAACCTATCATATAAACAACATGTACTACACGTAGCAGGACGGACGCGGAAACTTATACATGTTATGAAAAATCTCCAAGATTGTGCCTCAGTACACTCCGCGAGGTATAAGCTGAGCTTTGCATTAGTGTGCATTATTTTTTTTGCATAATAAACGTTCATAGGTATTTGAATGAAAGGTGTCATAACATCTCATATTATTAACATTAATGTTATTATTATATAAATATATATACCTATGTTATATTATTATAAATGTTATAGATAAATGTTAAGTCACTCCAATAATTACTTGTATTTCATTAGTCATAGTGTTTTAATGTACAAAGCTCTCTTGTAGTTACCATTAACAAACTTACTGTATGCTGTTGTAACATTTGCAATGCTCCGTAAAGGGCGACTAAGTTGTAAGATACCGATTGTTATTGTAAGACCATAATGTACACTTAGTGGCAAATAAAGTTTTGAATTTGAATTTGAATTTGAATCACCAATCAAGCAGGAGCTTGAAATTTTGTCCGCGAGGTATAGGCTGAGCTTTGCATTAGTGTGAGTGATCACTAATCAGGCTGGAGCGCGGCGAGACAGAATGGGGCCGCGCCTAAGGCCGGTTGTCACACCTACACTATCCATGTACACTCACACAAATGCAAAGCTCAGCTTATGCCTCGCGGAGTGTACCACTCTGCGCTATGTCAATCAATTATACAGTAGGTACTGTATTGTTGTTTGGGGCAGCGCCGGGCAGACCATATTTATGACGGTAGAGAGCACAGAGAGCTCTTATTAAAGTCACACTCCGTAAACCCTTCCGATTTTCAACGGACTTACTTTATAAAGAGTTTAAAGTGCTCCGTGTTCGACAACTCTTTCTGTATTATGCTGCCTTGAATACTCACAGAAGTTTGAGATCTCGTCCGGACTACAGCGTAATAAAGGACAAGCGTGCTCTCTCTTGTAGGATCCCAGTGCCTCGGGTTGGCTCTCTTATCGCAAAACGTTGCCCACTGTACTCTTTCCCATGTGTTTACAGTAGTATCTGTAGAAAACTATAGCAAGATCAAGACGACCTTCCTCCGTATTCATTTAAAACTAACGTCAGGGACTTGCTCCTAAAATTGTCTTACCATGAAACTGAAAATTTGTTCCACGGTATTTACAGCGACAAGTGGATACGGTACTGAGTGAAGCGGTAATAACTTTTTTTACGTTTTGGTCCTTCACACAAAAACGATAATGTCTTAGCTTTTTTATTAGATTTTTAAATTATTTTATTACAAGTACCTACCTAATTTAATTTAAATTTAAATTTTAACTATTTATGTTAGTGTTACGGTTTTATATGTTGTATGTAATAAGTTAATAGAATTTAATAACGTTTTCAATGGTACACAGAAAAATATCTGTTTTTATGCACTCGGGTCTCAAGATACAAGCTATGTGCTTAGTTTGCGGCCCACTGATCATACCTGACTGATCATACCTACATACACTGATCATACCCACACATACGGACCGTACAAGCATTGTAATGTTGGACTTGAAAAACTACTTATGTATGTGTTTTGTTAGTCTGTGTGTTAATAAAAAAAAAATCATTTTCATTTTTTTTCTATCACATTTATTTAATTTTAATCTTCCAGCAAATTGATATGATTTATTATCAAACATATTTCAATTAGTACTCAGTATTATAGGCATCTAAGCGATTTATACCCAATAAGTGTCCTCGGACGATGACGGTGTTAAAATTTATTGCCATTCTTTAATCCTTAGTTTATTGTGAGCGATTCAAGCGAATAAAATTCGTGTTAAATATGTACCTATATTGTTTTTAAGCTTTCGCGATTTGAACACATAATGTTTATAATGTACAAGACTTCATCACGATTGAATTCATTGTTTAACAAAGTAATGGTAGATTTTGATAATCGTTTTTAAATTTGTTGAAGAGAAATTTCTTTTCGAGTTACCATACACAGATTTTTTCCGTAGACTAAGTGAAGCTGATCCGTTACGCTGTCATAAGAGCCCTCTCACGTCGTCGCACGAAATTCAAAAAGTTTGTGTTCCGAATTTTCCATCTTTAGTATTATCTAGAAAAAGATAATTACGTTCAAAAAATAGGCCGATCTTTCTTGTTGACGTTTCCTTGTTTCAATTTTCCTAATAATAATTCCTTTGGTCGTAGGGAACGATCTCCCATGACCATTTCGCCAAAAAGTCGCCGCCGTGTCAGTTTCAGACTTTGAAATCTACAAGTGATATTCAAAATTTATACTTAAAAAAATATGGGGAACATCATACACATATATTATTAATTCAGACATGTTACATATATCTGAATTTTGGTCCCATTTAAAAAAAAAACAAAATCATGAGCCAATTTTAAGTTTTGTATTGCAGTTTTAGCGTTGTCTCTGTGTAAAATACACAATAATTCCAAAATATAAATTAGACACGATAATACTTTGTTCTTTGTAGAAACCAATTCTATAGTTACTTTTCAAATTATAATTGTCAATTTTTCAAAAAATATAAATTACCAGCAGTCTAAATTACAATAAATTACGCTGCGCAATTTAGTATGCCGCGAGCGGCCGTCGGGGGGAGGACCTGCGTCAGTTAGCGTGGGAGTCGGTTACGTAATATTTCGCGCGTTTATGACATAAACTAGAATAATTATAGTGCGACCACAAAATTTTAAGTCGTTTGGCGTTTTATAACGTTTCATTCTGATTTTTCAGATCGGACCATCACATTTGATCTTGTTTACTTCTTGAAGAAGCAGAATCTGTCAATTTTTTTTTGACGTGACAACGTCTAATAAGTCGATGAACGCTGGCCGCATGCACGAAAATGGGATGACTCATTGTCTCGTTAAGCCCATTGTCTCGTTACGCTCGTTACGGTAAATTATTCTTGCATTTCCAAACTCTGATAACTAGTATAATTTCAAGAATTTATACTTTTAACTGAAGGTTAATTTTCATGCGGTGGATCTTAGCTTTGTTGGGATAATATTGATTACAGATGGCCGCCTCTACAAAATGGTGGAATAAATATTTCTTCATTTTCATTCATCTACCTCAATATGGGTATCAAATGAAAGGGCATGACTAGTAGAATACTGTGCACTATGATACATTTCAAATCCAAGATGGCCGCCACCATAAAATGGCGAATGACATTACCAATTTTTTCACTACTACCTCAACATGGGTATCAAATGGAAGGCCTTCCCTAGTAGAATACTACGCGCTATGACAAATTTCAAATCCAAAATGGCCGCCACCAAAAAATGGCGAATGTCATTATTTTTTACTACTACTTCAATATGGGTAACAAATGAAAGGACTTGACTAATAAAATACTATGCACTATGACAAATTTCAAATCCAAGATGGCCGCCACTACAAAATGGCGAATGTCATTATTTTTTACTACTACCTCAATATGGGTAACAAATGATAGGACTTGAATAGTAGAATACTATACACTGTCTTACCTTTACCGAAGATATCCCAGAAGTCAGCCTGTATGAGATTAGGATGGCCCTCAAACAACTTAAAAACAACAAAGCACCTGGCGACGACGGAATTTACGACTGAGCTTCTGAGGCGGGTGGAAAACCGGTACCAAAGTCCCAGAAGCTGTTCGATTCCGTCATACTTGACGGTAGTACGCCAGAAGCGTGGAGCAGAAGTGTGGTGGTGCTCTTCTTCAAAAAAGGTGACAACACCTTGTTGAAGAACTACAGACCCATCTCACTTCTGAGCCACGTTTATAAGTTGTTTTCGAGGGTAATCACGAATCGTCTCGCACGCAGGTTTGACGACTTCCAGCCACCCGAACAAGCCGGTTTCCGAAAAGGCTATAGTACCATAGACCACATCCATGCGCTTCGGCAGATTATACAGAAAACCGAGGAGTATAATCGGCCACTATGTATAGCGTATGTGGACTATGAGAAAGCCTTCGATTCCATCTAGACCTGTTCAGTGCTTCAGTCTCTCCAGCGATGCCGCATTGACTATCGCTATATCGAAGTGTTGAAGTGTATTTACAGCAAAGCCACAATGTCTGTCCGATTACAGGACCAGTGCACAAAACATATCCAGCTACAGAAAGGCGTGAGACAGGGAGATGTTATATCTCCGAAACTGTTCACTGCCGCGCTGGAAGATGTTTTCAAGCTACTGGACTGGAACGGATATGGCATCAATATCAACGGCGAATGCATCACTCACCTTCGGTTTGCCGACGACATAGTCATTGTGGCGGAGTCGATGGAGGACCTCGGTGCTATGCTCAGGGACCTCAGTAGAGTATCCCAACAGGTAGGTTTGAGGATGAATATGGACAAGACGAAGGTCATGTCAAATGTTCATGTCTCACCTGTACCGGTTATTGTTGGGAATACCACACTCGAAGTTGTTGACGAATACGTCTACCTGGGTCAAAAGATCCAATTAGGTAGATCCAACTTCGACAAAGAGGTCCAGCGAAGGATCCAACTCGGATGGGCAGCGTTCGGGAAACTTCGGCACATCTTTGAGTCCAAAATACCCCAATGCCTAAAGACGAAAGTCTTTAACCAGTGCGTGTTGCCAGTGATGACTTATGGAACTGAGACGTGGTCCTTCACTGTTGGTCTCATAACGAAGCTCAAAGTCACACAGCGAGCTATGAAGAGAGCTATGCTCGGAGTCTCTTTGCGCGACAGAATCCGTAATGAGGATATTCGCAAAATAACGAAAGTGGCCGACATAGCTCAAAGAGTAAGTAAGCTGAAGTGGCAATGGGCAGGCCACATCGCTTGCAGAACTGACAATCGATGGGGAAGAAAGGTTCTCGAGTGGCGACCACGAACTGGGAGACGCAGTGTTGGACGGCCTCCCACTAGATGGACAGATGACCTCACAAAGGTCGCTGGAAACCGCTGGTTGCAGGTTGCGCAGGACCGTTCGTTGTGGAAATCTAGGGGGGAGGCCTATGTTCAGCAGTGGACGTCTTGTGGCTGATGATGATGATGATGATACACTGTCACAAATTTTAAATCCAAGATGGCCGCCACCACAAAATGGCGACTGACATTATTTTTTACTACCACCTCAATATGGGTAACAAATGAAAGGGCTTGACTAATAGAATACTATGCACTGTCACAAATTTCAAATCCATGATGGCCGCCACCACAAAATTGCGAATGTCATTATTTTTCACTACTACCTCTATACCATGACCAATGACCATGACCATGACCAATTACAATGACCATGAGGAACGGATATGACCAATGACTACGACCCATGACCATGAGCAATGGCCATGACCAATGACTGTTCCGACGTGTTTGAGCAACGAACTTCCAATATTAATTAATCATCATTAATTTTTACTACTACCTCAATATAGGTATCAATTTAAAGGACTTGACTATGCACTATGACAAATTTCAAATCCAAGATGGCCGCCACCACAAAATGGCGACTGTCATTATTTTTTTCTACCACCTCAATATGGGTAACAAATGAAAGGGCTTGACTAGTAGAATACTATGCACTGTCACAAATTTCAAATCCATGATGGCCGCCACCACAAAATTGCGAATGTCATTATTTTTCACTACTACCTCTATACCATGACCAATGACCATGACCATGACCAATTACAATGACCATGAGGAACGGATATGACCAATGACTACGACCAATGACCATGAGCAATGGCCATGTCTAATGACTGTTCCGACATGTTTGAGCAACGAACTTCCAATATTAATTAATCATCATTAATTTTTACTACTACCTCAATATAGGTATCAATTTAAAGGGCTTGACTATGCACTATGACAAATTTCAAATCCAAGATGGCCGCCACCACAAAATGGCGACTGTCATTATTTTCTACTACCACCTCAATATGGGTAACAAATGAAAGGGCTTGACTAGTAGAATACTATGCACTGTCACAAATTTCAAATCCAAGATGGCCGCCACCACAAAATTGCGAATGTCATTATTTTCACTACTACCTCTATACCATGACCAATGACCATGACCAATTACAATGACCATGAGGAACGGATATGACCAATGACTACGACCAATGACCATGAGCAATGGCCATGACCAATGACTGTTCCGGCGTGTTTGAGCAACGAACTTCCAATATTAATTAATCATCATTAATGTTTACTACTACCTAAATAAAGGTATCAATTTAAAGGGCTTGACCATGCACTATGACAAATTTCAAATCCAAGATGGCCGCCACCACAAAATGGCGACTGTCATTATTTTTTACTTACTACCACCTCAATATGGGTAACAAATGAAAGGGCTTGACTAGTAGAATACTATGCACTGTCACAAATATCAAATCCAAGATGGCCGCCACCACAAAATGGCGAATGTCATTATTTTTTACTACTACTCCAATATGGGTAACAAATGAAAGGACTTATCTAGTAGAATACTATGCGCTGTCACAAATTTCAAATCCAAGATGGCCGCTACCACAAAATTGTGAATGTCATTATTTTTCACTACTTCACAATATAGGTATCAAATGCAAGGGCTTGACTAGTAAAATACTACGCACTATGACAAATTTCAAATCCAAGATGGCCGCTACCACAAAATGGCTACTGACATTATTTTTTACTACCAACTCAATATGGGTAACAAATGAAAGGGCTTGACTAGTAAAATACTATGCACTGCCACAAATTTCAAATCCAAGATGGCCGCCACCACAAAATTGCGAATGTCATTATATTTTACTACTACCTCAGTATGGGTAACAAATGAAAGGGCTTGACTAGTAGAATACTATGCACTATGACTAATTTCATATCCAACTGGAAGGGTTTGACTCATCGAGTAACGCGATCTTCCGCGCAAGCACGGAAGGGAGCTGTCTTAGCTAAAAATCATAGATGACAAATAACTAAAGTATAGAGTGCTAACACCACACTAGACGCCCAGTGCGCTTCGTAGGCAGATGATATGTACGTTGAGTATTACTAGGGATGGGCACGCGGGCAACGCAAAATCATTTTGTTAGCGATTGATGCAGGCTCAGTACAAACATCTGTAAATATAATTATTTCGTGCGATAACATCTAAAACATAAGTACGTTTTACGTAGTAATTTAGTTTTATAGAGTTTGTGCCCGTGCAGGTTTAAGTTTTTTTTTTGTGGTGGCGGCCATCTTGGATTTGAAATTTGTCATAGTGCGTAGTATTTTACTAGTCAAGCCCTTGCATTTGATACCTATGTTGAGAAGTACCTAGTGAAAAATAAAAAAATAATGACATTCGTCATTTTGTGGTGGCGGCCATCTTGGATTTGAAATTTGTCATAGTGCATAGTATGCTACTAGTCAAGTCCTTTCATTTGTTATCCATATTGCGGTCGTAGTAAAAAATGATGACATTCGCCATTTTGTGGTGGCGGCCATCTTGGATTTGAAATTTGTCATTGTGCATAGTATTTTACTCGTCAAGTCTTTTTATTTGATACCCATATTGAGGAAGTAGGGGAAAAAGAAATGTATTTCGCCATTTTGTGGTGGCGGCCATCTTGGATTTGAAATTTGTCATTGTGCATAGTATTTTACTCGTCAAGTCAATATGGGTTTCATTTGATACTCATATTGAGGGAGTAGTGAAAAATTAAATGTATTTCGCCATTTTATGGTGGCAAATTTCAAATCCAAGATGGCCTTGGATTTGAAATTTGTCATAGTGCATAGTATTCTACTGGTCAAGCTTTTTCATTAAATTTGATACCCATATTGAGGTAGATTATGAAGCAATATTTAGTCCACCATTTTGTGGAGGCGGCCATCTTGAATCGATATTAACCAAACATAGCTAAGAACCAATGCACCAAAATTACCCTTAAAATAAAAAAGAAATTTTACTAGTTATCAGATTTTTGAAATGCAAGAATAATTTATCGTAACGTAACGGGACAACGAACGTAACGGGACAATAAGTCATCAATTTTCGTGCACGCAGCCAGCGTTCATCGATTTAGTAGACGTTGTTACGTCAGAAAATCTCATCAAAATTTTAGTACACTGCCGTTACGGCTCAAGATCGTTCTGTCCGCCTAAACGCTCGAGCTGAATCGAATCGAACGGACGCACGCTGACAATGTTGCATGATTTTACCTAAAGTTGAGTTCTGTCGTTTTGTGAGAGGGCTCTTAAGTACGAGTAGCCGCGCGCGCGTCTACTAATTCGCGTGGTCGCCTCGCTACGTAGGTACTGGACGCAAATGATATTAAATAAACATTTTTTCGTAACACTTTTTTATGTTCCTATCAAAATGTTCTTATCAGAACTACTTTTGTATAAGTTTATTCTACCTTTACTGTTATTGTTCAAGTGTTCTCGCACTTTCTACACAGTATTACATTAAATTTATTCCATTTATGTTGTTCCTCACGATGTTTTCTTTCACCGTTTTAAATTGGAGGCATTACGGACATGACTTCGAAAAAACAGTGATGCGCGTGTAATTTGAGCTTGGGGATAGGATACGATATAGGTCATCCCCAAAGGTCCCCTTTATCCTACCTACTAAAGTAGAATAAAACGGAGCATTAAGGACTACGATGATGAGACGATCAGAAATCTAGCTGTGTCAATAAATTCAATAAGCAGCCCACTAAATATTCCTACTACTGGGACTCGGGGCCCTCTCTCGCAAGGAGAGAGTCAAGTCCACAATCCACCACGCTGGCCCAGTGCGGGTTGGTGGATGACACATGACCTCAAAAGATTCTAATAAACTACGTCGTAGGTGGCATTAGCAGATTTTTAACACTAAATTACAACCATTAAATATTTACTGATTTAATTTTTGATTTGATGCGTAAAAGTAAAAGGGGAATAACAACGACGCCAGACACGCCTAAAGTTTTTAGGACTAATGATAATATACCATAACAACTAACACATAACAGTTTTCGCATAATTTTTGCTACCGTATATAGCATAAACATAACTTAGCATAATGTTTAAAAGCACATATTGAGAGAAGCATAATAATACCTAAACATAACAATTGGTCCTATTATGGCCTATCACTGAGGTTCGACTCCGGGTGAGCTCCCGGAGCCAGAAGCTCTATGTCCTTGAGTGTAACCTCTCGCTACGGCGGCGACCTCACTTGGCCTCGCTTGGCTCGCTCCTCTCAGGACCTCCCTTGAGCTTCATCTGGCTTCCGCATTTTTTTTTATAAAGTAAAATAGGCAAAGAAACATGCGTTTTAAATGATAAACAGATGATTGGGATTGTTTGTTTTGTCTTGGTCGTATGTACTAAGCATGGCAATTCAGCCAAGAGTGTGTTAAAATTTGTAAGTCTAATAATTTTGTTTACAATGACATATAAAGGTACTCTTTGCGAGGTGATGGGATGAATATAATCTGAAGATTTCCAAAAGCCGAATTAACAAAATCTCATCGATAATAGTTATTTGTTATACAAGAGTACAAAGTTGATTTTTAACCGCGTGCTCAATTTTGATGACCGAGCAAGCGAAGTATTCTAAAATTTAATCACGAGCGCGTGATTCAAAATTAGAATCCTGAGCGTAGCAAGGGAATCAAAAGAGCACAAGGTGAAAAATCTTTGCACTCGAGTGCAACACGTAACTTTTCATTCCACCTCAGCGGGTCAGCGGTGAAATTACTAAATGCAAATTTTTAAATGTTTTCGCGCTAAGCAAATTAAAAAAAAGTAAGTACACCAAGGAGGTTCCGAGTCTGAGTTTTTAACATATTAAAAAATAAATTATGATGCTTTCGGCACCAAGGAGGTAGAAATAAATAGGTTGAATTATGTTTTGAATTCAAAACCTCAGTACACACGATGTTCTAAATTCAAATTTACTTTAACCTCTAGAGGGTAAAAACGACATTTGCGCCCTGATATCGAGGAGCAAAAGTACTATTTCCGAGCTGGTGGGATGAAAAGTTTATTTTACAGCTTGTAAGAAAAAAACAATTATGGATTTTTTCTTCTTATCACCTAAGCTTTTCAACCAAATATGTATCTGTGACGCTAGAGTAAATACTCATATAGCACCGTGGTCTCCTTACCATCACGGTCACGTTCCCTGAACTTCCCCAAACATTTCAAGATAAAATTTAGCCGAAATCGGTCCAGCTATTCTCGAGTTTAAGTCAAACAAAGAATATTTTTACGTATAGATTTGAACGAAAAAAATACGTGGCACGCACATCACCGGGGTTATCACATTGACTACTTTTTGTCCTATTAAAAACGTCGTTTTAACAACCACTTAGCATTTTATTTTTTTGTTGTTTAAAATACTGTCAAGTGTAACAAAATAGATGCCTGGAAATAAGCAATGCCGGTTTAGCACTACCAGCGCCCTGGGCGACATTTTAGTCTTTTTGGACTATTTACCGACTAGACACAAAGGGGCGCCTGAGCTTGCGGCGCAGCGGCGCCCCTTTAGATCCGGCGCCCTGGGCGGTCGCCCTACCGCGCCCTACCAAAACACCGGTACTGGAAATAAGGATACAGATAAACTTCGTATAGGCAGATACGAGTAGGTACAGATACGTAGTACTACTGCATAAAGAGGCTATATCAAAATATTTCAGTAATATACTATCGGCCGATTTTAAAACGGTCGTATTACTGCACATAAAGAAAATGGCGCTTTCATAATTAACCTTGAACTAGTAAATCAGAACTTCAGTTCTTTTAGAAGTCAATATACTATCGTTCGCCGATTTTAAAACGGTCGTATTCAGGAACAGAAAATGTCACATTCTGGAGCCAACCCAGCAAAAATGAATAAAAAGCATGTCTTTCATGCAAAAGTTAACCTTTGAACGAGGACGAAATTAATGGAATAGAGGAATACATAATTCGATTACTTTTTTGTTTTTTTATAGTGCTTTATTTTACTTGTCAAGCCCTTTCATTTGATACCCATATTGTTTTATAGTATCGAGAGACGTGACAAGACGAACATGGCGTTAAAAAATAGTCATAGTCATACGATGTCATAGTTATGATATCATTCATCATTCAAGTTGTTTATGATTTTAACCATTACTTACATTATGTATCTCTTTGTGTGCGTCTAATACGCCATGGTCGATAATTTTTAAAATCAAAAAAAATAATAGTAGAATGAAACCCATTAGAAAAGGAGGAGAATATGATAAAAATGAAAGGAAAAATAATTTACGGGTGATCTGAGGTCGGGAAGAGGTTGGGGGTGAGTTTTTAAGGGTAAAAAACGGGTTTTCTCGATTTCCGGCAAAACTAAAAGTCCTATGGAAAAAATCAAATGGCAAAGTTGTAGGTAATAAAAAGATCTAAAACTTTTGCATTGACATTTTTTTCATATAACCTCAAAATTTATGTGAAATATTCAAAAAACTATGTTTTAGGTTTTTTATTTTTATCTTTTTCAAATAAGTTTTTTTTTTTCACGAAATTTGGTGAAAACTTTCCTTTTTGTGTCCCAAACACGTTGTAATTTAATTGATTAGAAATATTTATTTCTGCACCTTATTTTGAATTAATATCGAAAAAGCACCCTAATTTTCAATCAAAAATTCACCCGTCAAAATATCAGCTTTTTTCAAAAAGTCGGTATGTATTCTGTTCGTTGAAATCTCTACTTTCCGATGGTGAAAAATATATATATATGTTACTGTAGTAAATCTTCTCAGAAAATGCAAAAATCGAAAATAAAACTCGAATTAGATTTTTTTATTATATTGTATATAAAATTTTGAGCTATTTATTAAAATTTACACTTTAATTACTCGAAAAACGTAAGATTATATGTTACACTGATAAACAAATATTGTAAATCAAAATATAAGTACTACCATGATCAACAAACAAATAAGTTAATAAAATTAATATTTAATAAGACATCTACAATATTTTGAGAAAGTTCTTTAAATTATATGCGTAGATGCCTATTTATAACTATTTTTAAATAACTTATATACCTGAGTGACCTACGAAAAATTTTAGACCATCAAAAGGTGTTTCATAGAGAAGTGGGGAAGAGGCTAGGCGGGTCTGGGTCTTACTACATACATACCTACTATTTCGTAGCACCTGTAACAACCGTTAGCCTAGCCTAGTTAGGGCTAAAATTAAAAAAAAAAACAATCCAAAAAATGTACTTAAAATGTTGTATAAATAGAACCTTGGAAAACTAGCTATTAAAATGAGCGAATCAACCTATCAGCGATCACGAGCCGCGCTAGTGAAGGAAGCATCTTTTGATTTCTTATACAGAATGATGTCATGTTGCCGTCGTATTCTAAGGCTAAGAACTCATGGAGTGATATTCACCCGCAATTGCCGCGATTGTGGTACTACGGTTATATTTTAAAACTCACGATACTGCTGATATTCGCGGTTTTGCTTTCAGAGTTGTGCATTCAAATTTTACAGATATAATTATCTGCATTTTACAGAAGCTACGAAGCTGTCTGTGAATTATTTAAACTACACAAACATCGCAAATTTGATTATACATACATTTTAGATGTCGATTTGAAAGACTCAAGTATTTAACAGATTTCAGACTTACATAGGTAAGCATGCATACCTATGTTTGAAATAGAGTGGAAACATTTCTATATACCTACCTTATTGATTGCCTTGTCGCTCAGGTGGAAATGAGTCTATTTTTACTTTTGCATCATCATGATCGACAGCCCACTAAATGTTACCACGACTGGGACTCTGGCCTTCTCTCGGAAGGAGAGAGTTAAGGCCATAATTCACCACGCTGGCCCAGTGCGGGTTGATGGATTACACAACATGACCTCGAAAGATTCTAGGTACATGTCGGTTTCCTCACGTTGTTTTTCTTCACCGTTTTAAGTTAGCGGCATTACGCACATGACTTCGAAAAGACAGGGGTGCGTGTGGGGTTTGAACCAGGGGTCTCCGGATCGGCAGGCGCCGTTCTTCCGACTAGACCAGCCGTAACTTACTTACGTACTTATTTTTGCATACTGCATGCATACTGATATTAATTTTGTCTAGATGTTGTTATAAACCATAACATATTTATTTCTAAGTAAGTATAGTTTGAGTTATTTGTTTTCTATAATACCTACTGGCAAGTTTTATTTGGTAACTTGGTAATTTGGTAGCAAACATGATAACAAAATGATAATATTATGTGGGAAATGTTTTTATATATTTTCAATATTTGGATTTATTTTTGTAATAATTACTCTACATAATAAAATAGTTTGAATTTGTTTGTGATTATATTATCTTAAATTGCGAAAGAAAATCATGTAATAATTATATTGGACTTGACTCTTCTAGCTAATAGTTCGATTAAGCTATAGTCTCACACGTCTATGTTTCTATGTTTATACCTACAAATAATTTTGTTTCATTTTATATGTCTCCCTCTTTTTGATATAACTATTTTCAGCTTAATATCTAGTATAGATGTAATTACATAACATTATGTAATTATCATAGTAGTAAAATCAAGCCAAACCAGTTGTAGTAAAATCGAAAATTGATTGTGGTTGGATCTATAGATGGAAAATTACGTATCGATTGAAATATTGTTTGTTTTGTTATTACTTTTAAATCTAATATATAAAATTCTCGTGTCACAGTTTTCGTTGCCATACTCCTCCGAAACGGCTTGACCGATTTTAATGAAATTTTTTGTGCTTATCCGGTATCTATGAGAATCGGCCAACATCTATTTTTCTTCCCCCTAAATGTTAGGGGTAGTCCACCCCTAAATTATATTTTTTATTTTTTGGACAAAAATTTTAATTTATATTTTTTTATGATACAACATACAAAAATACATACAATCCTCAATTTTCACTCTTCTACGATCAACCCTTATTTTTTAATAGCCATTTTAGTAATTTAATCATTTTTCATCCCCGGTCGATAACTTATCAATCGTCATTTAATTAGTTATCCCCGCCAGTTGTCTACAGGTGTCACTTCTGACCCAGTAACCAGCACGATAATTTGGGGATCAAAAGTAGCCTATAGCATATATATAGTTTGAACACTAATCTCGGGAACTACTGAACCGATTAAAAAATTCACCGTTCTTTCATATGTACGTAATCCTTGAATGCTGTAGGTTATATAAGTACCACGGGCGAAGCCGGGGCGGGCCGCTAGTGTTCTATAAAATTGTTCTAACAGCACTGCATTATATTCGTGTGTATTAGGAGCTGCGTAAACGAAATAGTAAACCGATGAAGGGTGCCCAAAATACAGGCTTTGCCTAGTTTGGGGCCCGCTGTACTTCAAATTATCAGTGTAACTTAATATTGTTATGTGATGCAATTTGTCAATGTAACTGAGCTATTTTTGGGAACAATAGATATATTATTATTATTATAGTTATATTACATAACGACTTTTAAATAACACCCTGTATGATAATCATGACTCAATGACAACTTGCATGTGATAACAACTATTCAAGGCTTTATATATATTTTAACGAGGACCATTATAACAAGTCACATAGTATTCGAGAGGCTTGAGGACAACACACAAACAATCATGTATACAATATTTAGTATTTTAATTTTGGTTGTTTTAAACGGCAATGAAGCTGCGAGAATTCTAGCAGTATTCCCAACTCCGTCTATCAGTCATCAAGTGGTGTTCCGTCCCTTGACTCAAGAGCTAGCAAAAAGGGGGCACGAAGTCGTGGTCATCACGACGGATCCAGCATTCCCAAGAGGAAAAACTCCTGAAAATCTCACGGAAATAGATGTTCACGATATATCGTACAGGATGTGGCGAGAACAAGTATTATCCAGTGCGACCACTTCGGGGAAAAGTGATGACTTAATCACACAAATGGAAACGATATTGCCATTATTGTCCAAAATTTTCGAGATACAGATACGAACAGACGAAGTGCAGCAAATAATCAATAACAGAACAAATAATTTTGATCTTATCATGGTAGAAGCTTGTGTGAGACCATCAGTCTCCATATCCCACCTGTTCAAAGTTCCAGTGATATTAGTAAGCTCTTTTCTTGGAGTTTTCAGAAACTATGACGTCATGGGAGCTCCTACGCGACCACCACTTCATTATCCGACCGTTTTGAGACAAAAAATTTATAATTTGTCGCTTTGGGACAAAATGGTTGAACTCTATCATCACTATTTGTTTGAAAATTTATTATCAACTGTTGAAGTTACTGACAACGAATTAATCAAGAGGCTTTTTGGCCCTGATACTCCGACAGTATCGGAGCTGGAGAATAACGTTCAGCTGATGCTGCTAAATTCTCATCCTATTTGGGATTCAAATCGCCCCGTGCCTCCGAGTGTCGTGTATATGGGAGGCATGCATCAGAAACCTTCTAAGGAACTTCCCAAGGTAAGTGGCATTTGACAGGAAAAAACATTTTTTTTATGTAATTTAATGTAGAGTCGATACGATTGCGCTGCAATCACATAAAATAGCTATCTCCAAAATCACACCAAGCCAGAACAAAACGATATTTCCCATCGGTAATCTGTTGTCAATATAGTAAAATTCGTTAGTCAACACTAAATCTGTCAATATTTATGTTATTTTATAGCAGATGATTTTATACCTTTAGTAAATATTTTAAAATGTTTAAGTACTATAAATTACATATACATAAACTTAGTTTAATAGACCGGAACCTCTGAGAATCATGCTATTGATACGTACGTTGATTGGCAAGCCGAGTCAGAGAAATTACAGGGCTTAGAGATATAAGATCTTAGATCTCTGGGTGACGAGCGCAGTGTAGTGCTAGGTAATGATTTGGACTCTTCATGTTCCAATAGCTGCGTGTCACTGTGCTGTTATGTGTCAGGCATGTTGCTTACCATCAGGCACATGTCCTGATCGTCTCGTCACTCTTTATTTAAAAAAAAAAAAAAAAATAGTAGTAGTAGGAATCTCACTTTATATTTGTGTGTTCTGAATCAACTTCAACTTCCAATTGGTCATTTTAACTTCTAGAAAAAAAATCGCTAAAATGTAAATTAATTGGTAAATATGTGTATACTGTGCAAATTAATCAATAAATAAAAAATAAAAATAAATATGTACATAATAAAAATATTTAATCCTATTTTTTATACACATTTTATAATGAACAAAACTTACAAATCAGTTGTAACTTCCTTTCTACTTTTTAATAGAACGTGTCTACGATTCAGTCTTTATGTTATAGAAAAGCAAGTTATTAAATTGGGGCCAATTTAAAACAGTGGATGAAACAAAATATAATGATTACCACTGAGCAATCCCCTCATTATATTTAAAATAATAACCTGTGCCCATAATATTTACTATTTTCTAAGGTTGTATAAGTTCATTTTATAATTATTTTATGACTGCGGAAAAGGTATATTCAGTTTTTTTATTATGGTTTTACTTTTTATTCTTGTTTTTTTTACCTATTACATGATATGATACCTATCAATCAGATCTAGGTATAGGTATCAGAAATGAAGTTTAAACTTATTAATATTTCATTCTGCTACTTGTTAAATTATTTGAAATCAATGGTAACCTTTAAGACGATAAGATCCTAAAGATGGCCAAGACTATCGAAGGGAACGGAAACGTCAAAGCAGGTTGGGAAAATTGGGAGTTACCGAGAATACAGTGGGTCAACGGAGTTCCAGGATGTGGGAAAACAACATGGGTGATTAGACACTTCGACGTGGACAAGGACGCCATCATCACTACAACAACTGAGGCAGCAAAAGATCTAAGAGAAAAGCTATCGCACCGAATCGGAAACTTGGTCAAAACCAGAGTGCGAACTATGGCTTCTGCTCTGGTAAATGGTTTCGGTAGAGAAAGTTTCAGTCGCCTCATGGTGGACGAAGCTCTCATGAACCATTTTGGAGCCATTATGATGGCTTCAAGGCTGTCTGGTGTTGGTGAAATTGTCCTCATTGGAGACGTCAATCAGTTGCCTTATATCGACAGGGAAAATCTCTTCGAAATGAGGTATCATCGCCCGAACCTGGTAACAAAGATCAGCCAGGAGTTGCTCTGCACACATCGAAACCCAATGGACGTCGCATATGCGCTGAGGGAAATATACTCCGGTATGTACTCCTCAACGCCCCGTATAAAGTCCCTAGAGCAGAAAAGATATAAGGGAGCACAAATACCCAACAACCTACCAAACACCCTCTTTTTAGTTCACACTCAAGAGGAGAAGGAGACCCTGACAAACCAGGGTTATGGGTCAGGCACCGGGTCACGCATCCTTACCATCCATGAAGCTCAGGGACTAACATACGAGTCGGTAATCGCAATTAAAACCAAGGCAAACATGAAGCTGCACGAGAGCGTACCCCATGCGGTTGTTGCAATTTCACGGCACACGGGGACCTTCACATACTACGCTGACGACACCGACGACGCCATCGGTCGGTTCGTGCGGCGAGCGTGTGCTGCATCACCGAAGACCATCCGAGATTTCAACCTACAGATGGCCATCAGGGACAGAAATGCGGCCGTTGTGGAGGCTCTGGGCCGGGCGGAGGCAGCTTAGGCAAATGGCAAAATGCAATTAGGCAAACACTCAATGTCGAGTCGATTACTAGCGGAATCCCAACCGGTAGTGATCGGCTCTACAGACGAGCACTAGAATTAGATTTTAAATGTACCCAACTCCCTCCTATTTTCCTCTTCTTCTCCTTATCCAAAATATGTGTAAAAATAATAATAATATATATTTGTAATGACAAAGATCACGGACCCCGGAGTCTGTGGAGTGGCTATTTAAAAAAAAAATGGTAACCTTTAATTATTTCTGAATTTTAGTTGTATTTGCATATGGTTTTTTAACCCGCATTAGACAAATAGGTAAATGGCGGTTGAGGGTCCTCAAAGAACTCCAGCAATTATTTTAATTAAAATTTTGAAAACGTAGTTTTCTAATTTAAACTTGTTGTTTTTATTTTACACAATTTTTTCGTTTCAGGATCTAAAATCATACTTAGATTCTTCAAAGCACGGTGTCATTTACATCAGCTTCGGTACGAACGTTGATCCAGCGAGCTTGCCTCCAGAAAGGATCCAGATGTTGATCCAAGTTTTCTCGAAGCTTCCTTACGATGTACTGTGGAAGTGGAACCAAGACGAGCTTCCTGGCAAGTCGAAGAATATTCGGATATCTAAGTGGCTGCCACAGTCGGATTTACTCAGTGAGTATACTTTATTAAAATTCAAAACATAAACCCGAGCTAGCCATACTACGTCGGCTAGCTTCCTGTTTCCTGTAAATAGACACTAGTAGCGCTTTTACCCGCATAGTTCACATACCAGTTATCTTTTGCCACACAATTAAAAAAAACCTGATCCTTCAGACGCTGCAACACACATTTATTTACATTTATAGACATTTATGATATTAGTATGTTAATAATAGGATTATTAACAGCAATTTTTAATGTTAACACTTCTTTAGCCACTTTAGGGAAAATGGACTAAATTGTTACATTGCGCGCACACACCGTCACGAAAAACCGACACCCTCAAGTTAGGTAGTCAACACTTACTAAAATAATACTTTATGCGTTGAAGATATTCATTCATAATTTAAGAGCGACGCTCTTGTCGGTGGAGTACTTTCCATGTACTTCTACACTCCGCCTTCTCCTTGACTTCCTGATACGACACTACATTTATCTTCTCCTTCACTTGGTACATGTAACTTGGTCTACCTCTCTTCCTCCTCCCTTCTAATTTACCTTCTTTGAAGATATTATAGCTCTATATTTTGCGTGCGTAAATAAGTATTAAGTATACACATTTTTTTTTTTGAGAAAGAAACAGTAAGCCCTTTCATTTCATTACGTACCTATTGTCAAAATTGTTAACGCATCTGTTTTGTTCCACTAAATACTTTATTACCAGTACCACCATGGACATTAGACACACTATGCATATATTATATAGTGATAGCAATCCTTCCAGAGTCCATCAGGGGCAGTAACACAACTTTACCAGTTATTCTACCATCAAGCAGTCATGTGCTAATGAGTACTTTATTCAGTTGGAGTCAATCTTTCCTGAGATATTACAGGCTTAGATATATATCTTCTTATATCTCTGTGTGACGAGCACAGTGCAGTGCTAGGTAGTGATTTGGTATCTTCAAATAGCTGCGTGGTACTGTGCTGTTATAACCAGGCTTCCAGGCTTATTTAAGGCCATAAGGCGCATGTCATGAAGATCTGTTTAAAAAAAAATACTGTACTTGCTCAGATATCTAATTGTTATTATATCATCATCGAGTTTCATCATTCAAGTACTTCAAATTATAAGTAGGTAGGTAGGTACTAGTAAGTATAAACTACAATAAAGAGGAGGCATAGGTACATACTCGTATAGTTACTATATGTGTTCAGTTGTACTACCAACGCTATTATAGGCTCTCTAGTACTACTGGCAGTACTAGAGGTACAAAGGTGTATCATTTGTACAACTAGTTGTACTAGTCAGTAGTACAATTGATACAGAGCGATATTTGCTTGTCTCAGACATCGCACTGTCTGTAAAATTCGCATAAAACAACGAGTATGTAGAAGAACTCTTTAGTAGAGCTTTGGAACGAATTAACTTAACACAAGCTGTCTCATAGAAACTAAAAGTATAAAGAAGTAGGTAAATTTGATATCTATAGAACAAACCACCAAATTGTTATGAAACTAGTTTGGTGTATATATGTCTGGTTTGTCTGTTGTCTGTCTGGCGCTGTAATATCTAATCAGTTGATAAGTTAAATCTCAGAATACGTAATACATGCGCGCTTCACTAAGTCCGGGTAAGATAGATATGTAGATAGACCGACTTTTGCATGCACAAGTATAGTGACAGATGATTTGCAGATTTTAGAAACATGAAACTGGTTACAACTAGTATTCGCAAATCATAGTATAAGTGGCTTGTAGTTCTGTTGTACGCAACAGACGTTCCATTAGCTCAAAAAAACAGCTTTGTGATAAGATGTTGTGTATGTTTTTTTTTTGTGTATTTATATATCTGCACAGCCTGCCTTTTTTAAAGACAATATGTTTTTTTTCTTTGCGAATGATGGAAAACTTAATTATTATCTGTTCTTGAAAACTAAGTATTTCTAACCTTATATATACCTACTTATACATACATAATTAAAAAGCTCCCTGGCCCAGAGTCTTCATCAACGCCGTATTTCAATCTTTTATGGCCATCTGGAAGTTGTAGTCTCTTATGACAGATGACATTCGATGACGCGGTCGACGCTCGCAATACAAGACGAGAAATCGCATCATACTCGATATCGTCGATCGTCGGTGTAATATAAGAAAGAAAAGTTTAGATTAGGAGTTTTACTACACGCACAGGTATAGTGTACAGATCACTAATATGGATAGTGACAGATGACTTGCAAATTTTTAGGACCATCAAACTGGTTCCAGCTAGTATGTGTAGACTATTGTATAAGAGGCTGGTAGTTGTACCGAACAGACGATTAATTATACGTTCCATTAGCTCAAATAAACAACGACCTCTGTAATAAGATGCTTGGCATGTTTTCTCGAGTCATGGTCAGATTAGGAGGAACAGTTGAAGGCAATGTTGTTACCGATAAAGTATTTATTTTAATATCATGCACTGACATAGTGATAAATGACAAACAAATTTGACAGACATAATAACAGCCAATAAGTAGCTGGTTTATTTAGATATGTGGACAAAAGTAAACAAGTAATATCTACGTTTCGGTATATAGTTTACAACTAAGACATTTGCGTTTTATAGTCTTACTAGATGCCCGCCCCGGCGTCGCCCGTGGTACATTATATAGCACTCATTAGGACCCCGTACATATACAACGGTGAAAGAATGACTGAAATCGGTTCAGTCATTCCTGAGAATATCGCTTTCAAACAAAACACCTCTTCAGCTACCTGCTACGCCACCTGTCGGAAATTGGTCGTACCAACAAATTTGATTAGCAAAGGTTTATATTCAAGAGGTATGTTATCTTGATTCATGCTCTGCTTCTATTAATAGTAGCGTTATGTTCTATATAGCCTTCCTCGATAAATGGACTATCCAATAGACAAATAATCTTTCAATTCGGACCAGTAAGTACTTCCCGAGATCCTAGCGTTCAAACAAACAACTCTTCAGCTTTATAATATTAGTATAGAGTATAGATTGAACTCCAAACTCCAATATTGTTGAACATAGCTCACACAACTCTAACTAGTCTCAAACTAAGCAAAGCTTGTATTATGGGAGTCAAATAACTGATATATACCTAAAATAGGAATTACATATTTATGATGCATATTTATGCATAAATCGCCCAGACACAAAACAAACTTTTGTTTTCATCAAACAAATATTGGTCCAGGAAATTGAATCCTCCGAATCCGCGTATAGATTTAGTACCAACTAAGCCACTAGAGCCTAGACCAGAGTAGAACTCTTTGCTGAGTTCGCCTGACAGACCCATTTATTACTTACTAGCTTTTACCCGCGACTTCGTCCGCGCCACATATTTATTAAACTAATTGAGGCAGTACCTACTCGTATGTCTACTACCATACAAATTCACGTTTCCTAATCAAAATCGGTCTAAGTCAAAGTTTTATATTCATTAATAAATGTACAATTTACACGACAAATTACAAAAAAAACTATGGTCTCAAAAAATTAATCAAAAACAGACTTTAATTTAAAATCATACTGGGACGGTCCACCAAATTTTATTAGAGTCTATTAGTAGATATTAGTAGATATATCGTCTGATTACATGAACGCAAATTTTAGTTTGTTGTTCATATTTCAAAAACCGCCCCACTGATTTCGATAAAATTTATATGACCACCTCTGAACTATAATCTACCAACCAAAAAATAACCATCTAAATTGATTCACAATTGGAAATACAACTGGATTGATAACCTCCTCCTTTTGAAGTCTGTTAAAATAGCATACAAAGAGTGCAAAGATCCTTCCATGCACACTTTTACTCCTCATTTCCACTCTTTTCAACTCTTTTTCTGTGATAAAAAGTCGCCGTTGTCCTTTTCTAAGTCTAGTCTATCTGTGCACCAAATTGTAACAAACTCTTTAAGTGGCTTAGGCGTTAGACGGCAACGGACAGAGAGAGCTACTTTCATATATATAATTTCGTATTAGAATTGAAAACAGGTGTTCCTGATCATTTTATAGGAGGCAGTGGTAAAAGATTACCGAAAAGTAATACGTTTACTCCTCCAAAAAACTCATTTTCGCAGTTCTTAATTTGCCTTAATCGAGCGTCCATCATGCATAACATTTGATAAGACACCATGGAAATCTCGTCGACTATCAAAAATTCTGTCTGATACGCCATTTAGTGGCTGCGCCCATCTTAAATATTGAGGTTGTATAGTGCACTGTATTCTTCTTGTCAAGCCCTTTTATTTGATACCCATGTTGATGGGATTGATAAAACCTAAGTTATCCGCCATTGTGTAGAAGCCGCCATCTTGGATTTTAATTTTATATAGTACGTTGTATTCTACTGGTTTAGCACTTTCATTTGATACCCATATTGATGATGGGATTGATAAAACCTACGTTATCCGCCATTTTGTAGCGGCCGCCATCTTGGATTTCAATTTTTTATAGTATATTGTATTCCGCTTGTTGAGCCCTTTCATTTCATACCCATATTGATGGGATTAATAAAACATAAATTATCCGCCATTTTGTAGCGGCGGCCATCTTGAATTTATTTAAGTACATTAATTATAAATAAATGATACCGCTAGAAGCGTCTTATATAGAAGTAAATGGCTCAAACGGGTAAAAGTAAGGTGGCACTTCATATGCCGAAACATAAACACCGCACTTATGTAACCTGACACCCGTTTTCCCGCCAAATTTGTAAAACGCGAAAAGCGGCCAGTGTATCAAGCGGTTATATAAGTATCCCCGTATAGTTAGAAATTATAAAATTGCTGGAACAAACGTTTACCGACTCCATTTCAAGTGTCTAGATACAAAGTTTCATGGTTTTATCTTCAATAATATTGAACTTCCAGACTTTCACCCCCAATTCCACCCCCGTAGGTACAGTTCGAAACTACAAAACTGCTAAAACATACATTTTATGGTTTCGTGGTAAATATCTAGACGTAAAGTTTCATAGTTCTTCAACAATGACGAAGTTTTCCATATAAACTTTCATCCCTTATTTTAACCTTTTTAACCCTTTTTTCGGAACAAAAAGTAGCCTGTGTCCTTTCTCGGGATCTATTCTATCTATGTATCAAATTTCATCAAAATCTGTTGGTTGGTTTAGGCGGTAAAGACGGACGGACAGACAGACAGACAGACAGACAGACAGAGTTACTTTCGCATTTATAATATTAGTATGGATTGGAGCTGTTTGAAAAGATTCCTGTTTCCAGCATAGATAAATTCAACGGTCGAATGCTTAGAGATAATACTCGTAGTTACAACTTCAGAGTAAAAAATATTTGATATATTCAACTATCGATTAATTTATTTAATATAATTATCGATCAGTTAGATTATTCCGAAAAGTTGGTAACAAAATGGATTATACTCGTATATCGTAGGATTATAATACCTATGTTTTGTGTATGTCACCGTGAAATTGAAACGGTCAGTTCACAATGTAACGCGTAAGATTACAAACCCACGTCTAAGTTATGTTAATTAATAATTTAACGTCATACGATTTTATCTACCGGTTTTTACAATGTCTCGGTGACATAGATATATATATATAGTATGACCGTATATATATATATAATACTTTGAATTATCGAGTAGTGTCAGTAGTTCGGTTGCGCGTTATCACCGAACTAATTATTTATAATAGTAGTATTATTATAGATTTAAACAGTCATTCTTAAATTAGTAGCACTAGCTTAGTGAGTGATAGATATCATTCATAATGATAATGAAATATTTAGTAGTGATGACATGCACAAATACCACCACCTATTGAAAATTTGCCAGTCATCTATCATCGACTTGCCTCGTGGCTTAGTTTGTGGTTAGGGTCAGCCTTGAAGCCGCAGAACGAGTACCTATTCAATGTTCAATTATGATCTATTTAAATATTTTCCCTTAAATGTTCAGTGGATACAGCTCCATCTGGATTTTTGTATGCATCATGAGTATGTATATAGGTACCTACTCACAATCATTGGAATGTTGTACCATCTATCCCGGCCGCAATCACTATTATACAAACTTCGGTGGAGTTAAGTTAGAATATGTTGTATGTTGTAATATCTTACTTAATAATATCATAAATGCAAAAGTTTGTATGCATGTACTTTAGTGAGGTAGTACCTACCACACAGCTATGCCAGTATTTTTACCGCCAACCAGTAACGTACAAGTATTACTGTGTTGCTGTTCAAAGGGCGATGTTTCCGGAAAAATTACAGGCTAACGAGATAATTCATTTTATATCTCCGAGAGATGAGCGCAGCGATGCAAGACTATTAATTTATCGTGTAGGTAAATTAAATTGCCGTACTACGCTGTTATGAACCAGCCCGTTGCATATCATTACACTAACTCCTTGCTCGTCCGGTCATTTTGTACAATGTACATGGTACCTACCTACTTAGTTCCATGTTTGGCCACTTAATCGCCTGATGGTAACCGATGGTATATGCGCATTGCGCAGGTAATGCAGGCTGACCTAGAAGAAACCAATTCACTTTGACTCTTAAATAATTCCAGGCTTCCACATTTAGTGGTACTTACTCGTAAAGGTGAAGTCAAATGTCAAAGTCGGTTTTTTTGTACAAAAACGTAGATCCATGTTCAAATATGTAGCTCTTCGTTTTTGTTAGTTACTAAGTTGCTAAGTAATTTAGATATTATCGTAAAATCGTTCCGCCTTTTTTACCCTTGAAGTTAAAATTATTTTTTCCCATCTTTTTTGATTATTTATAATAAGCTAAAAATATAGGTTTTATGATTTGAAAATTGAGAATAACAGTACCTAGATTATGGTACTAGTGTGTAATGTTGATGATTCCCGCTGAGGCGCTATTGAGACCCGGGGGTCTACCGCCTAACTCTAAAGCAGACGGAAAGCATGAGCTGTCTTCATAACATTTGTCCTGTCATGCTTTCATTTCAGAGCGATCGCCTAACTATATCTTCTTCCAAAAATTGCTCGTGCGTTGACAGATTAAAAATAAGTGAAGAAATGCGTTCACCTAATTACGTTTCAACACCACGTAATCGGTTTCGTGAAACTAGTCAATGCGAAAATATTTTATAAGTTTCATCAACAGTTAAAACGTCAAAAAAATATTTAAATTACCTAAATTGCTATAACTCTGTTTTATTTACATTTATTATTCATTTATTTAGGTAATTATCAGAAGAGAATTATCAGCTTTACGATTAACCGAAGATAGGAAAAAACAAAAAACGGAACGCGATATTTGACAAATAATCCAAGTGTTCCCACCTTATATTTAAATTTCTGCATAGGTTACATTGTAATACTTTATGTAAACCTCAAATATCCGTAATTGACAGGAAATCATCGTTATTTCTCAAATTTAATGAAACATTTTGTTTTAAATGAAGTTTTCTACACAAGAAAGTGTTACAAGTTACCTATTAAGTAAATTGAAAAGTTAATTGTAACATTAAAAATATCCACGCAACCCTAGCATTTTTTCGATGTATTGGCTGGCAGCATTGATAATTGATATTGTTTACATTTTAAATAACCTATATCTGAGGTAAACATTTACAATTTAATTTATGTAAAACAATGAAAACATATGTTTTCAGTTCGATCACTAGTGATTCCCTACAAAAGGACTTCGACGATGACAATAAAAAGTATTTGAATACTCTATTTTATGATGTATGTAATGATAATAGGCAAATTTGAATAGTGTCTATCGTTGCTAATAATTATAAGCTTGTTTTCACATTTCGTGAGGTTGTGGATTCGAATCCCTTCCACCACTTTAGAGTATTTTCTAAGAGCTGATGTAAAGTCTGTCATGTCATGTGAATGCGCAGAGTCCCTGCAGTAGACGCGCATAAATTGGGCTGCCCATGTTTTATAATTTTAGTATAGATATAATGTTTATCGAGACGGCGGCTCAGGCGGACTGGTGTGTTTTATAGAAGTGGTGGGAAGAGCAGCAGGACATGTACCACTTGGTAAGCAACACACATGCCTATAACAGCACAGTGTCACAAACCTATTGGAAACCTATAGAGTCCCATTAGAGTCGAAATCATTAGCTACACTGCGCACATAGAGAAATTAAATGTTGGTGGACATTTCACATACAACACCATCTGACCCCAAACTAAGCAAAGCTTGTACTATGGAAGCCAGATAGCTGATATAATACTTATATATTTTTAAATACATAGGTACTTATTAGACATAGAAAACACCCATGATCAGTACAAATATTTTTATTCATCACACAAACATTTACACTGGGTGGGGATCAAACCCACGACCCACAGCTTATGATTAGATGATTATCTCTAGGCCCTGTGATTTCTACGGACACTTTATCTTTCAAAGTGATACACAGTGAACTTATAAGTAATAAAGGATTCTGATTCTGTTTGCTGCATGGCTGTAGAAAAACAGGCAAAGGTGTTGATTTCCTCAGGGAGACTTAGCGAAGTCCTACCAATATATATATACAAATATAATAAATGGCATCAATAAGTTACATGTTAAAATAAAAGTGCTTTGTTTCAGATATATCTATTGTTATGCATCATGGTTGCAGTGGCTGATATATCAAGCTTCTCTGAGACCATTTCAACTTACAAAACACCTTCCTGAAGTGATGTCGCTGATTGATTAAAACGAAGCTTGAAGAGTGATTGTCGAAGAACCTAGTTATTTACAAGAGTGTGATCTAAAAGTATTGAAAATTAAATGTATCTGTTGCATCAACAATAATAATAATAAATATTGTGTTTTAATTAATTTTTTGGATCCTAAATGAGAATTTTAGTGTAGCACACCAATGTAATGATTTATTAATGATCCATGAATCTACACATATTGATTTTTATGTGTAGATTCATGCAGCAGATGATTGAGATGAGATAATGCATGATGGTAGCAACCATACAACTATTGAACAGGAAGAGTAAATAAATCACTGCCTAGTACTGTACTTCACTCAAAAGTGGTGTGCCCCAGGTGTCTCCACAGAGTCCTAATAATACATAACTGACTACACCTTGAGATGTAACAATAACAAGGTTTTCTAAAGTCAAAGTACTTTATGTCCTTACAATACATAAGTGTCCAATTTATACATCAATCTATTATTGGTGGTGGTGGACATTTCACACACAACACCTTCTAGCCCCAAACTAAGCAAAGCCTGTACTGTGGCAGCCAGATAGCTGATATAATAATACATACTTATTTTCTCACATAGAAAACACCCAGCCATAGTGCAAACATTTGTATTCGTCACACAAATATTTGCACTGGGTGGGATCGAACCCACAACCCATGGGTTCGCTTGATCTCCAGCAGTGGCTTGGCACACTTACTATCAGTTAGGCCAGCCAGACTAGCTATTCAAACTGAAGATCATGTGTGCTCTTTGGTCGTAGGATAACTTAAGCAAAGGTTTTCTATTTCCCCATCCAGATTAAGAAATAAGGAATCATAACACAAAAGAAATGTGCGTGTATTTATTCTCAATAATTTTTTAACAGTTCTATGGGGTTGTTGACTTGGCGTTGGGTACTCTTCTGAGACAACTTATGGTTTTCTTGTAAGCTATGGGAGCAGCCAGCAGTCAATATTTCTTGTAACTCCTAAAACAAAAACAAAGTTTAATTATATTGATATGAAATATAACATTTCATTACATGACTAGCAGCATGTACCTAGATTTCTATATTTACATATGATCTGTTCAGACACCCCAAAGAGATTAAAGCAACAAACACAAAACAATCTTTCACATTTATGATATTAGGAAGAGGTAATAATAGGTGGCTGGTTCATAAATTACTTATGTAGATTTAAAATATGGAATCTAATACTTGCTAATTATTATTTTGAAGCACATTCTGCATGTTTAATTTTGTATAAGTACATGTATTTTATAATTGGAGTTTTATATTCAATACCTACCATCAAAATATGATTAATGTACTGTACTGAGACTGATAACAAGTCTCACAATAATATTGATCTCAAGCAGTTCAGAAGGTTTAAAATAATAACTTATAGTAGTAACTTAGCCAGTTTCTGAGACAATTTGTGAACGTAAGTACCTATTAAATCGCAAATGATAATAATAAAGCTAGGTATTATTATCAAAACAAAAAAGGTATCATTATAAGTTCCTGCTTACCTTTATCTCAAGTTTAATGTCCCGTTTTTCGGCAAGAGGGAATTATGCCCTCCCAAAGTGTAAAATTCTGTGATTTAGGTACTTATTTTTAGTAAAATCACCGTTTCTATGACGAATCTTGGGAAGTTATCAGTGTTCCCGCAATTGTATATATTCACCACACAATTATTTATCTTGACAAGCCAGTTTAATTACGAAAATACTAGAAAATTACACTACAGCAATCGCAAAGCAGCATCTAATTTGGCCATGTCTTCATGACATTACTTGAAAGCAGAAAATGCTTTGCTTGAAAGCAGATAAAAATTAGGCGGTCGCTATTTCAGTGCAAATGTATGAGTTTCGTTCATTCATCTGCTTTCGGCTTTACGGAAAGCAGATGTTGTTTTCGGCTTTCATCGGCGGTACCAAATTGGCAGATGACGTCACAAATCAAAGCATAGCCGAAAGCAGTAGCGTTAGGCGGTAGACCCCCCGAGCCTTGGCGAAGTTCTTAGACCTTAGCCGAGGATGGTAATCATCAATACACACGTGTATCATACGAGGTTTTTCAACACACTTGTGAATATAATTGAAATAAAAATCGTTTCAACACCGAAAAACAACGACCATCATCATGAAAAATTTTTCGTTATGGCGGGAAAAATTAATCAGTTGTCAAAAATGCGCGCACAACTAACAATGTTACAACGACGATAAGCAACAGACTAAACAAAATTACATTTCTTTTTTTTTTAGAAAATAAAAGTTAAATTTGAGTGAAAGTTTTATTTTTACACGCACACGTTGAATTTATTATCGATATAAACCACTAGATGTGCCCCGAGCACCTTGAAATTGGTAATAATCTGGGTCTCTGTGTGTAGTGTCAGTGGTTTACACATCAGCAATCTACTTGACCCTTAAAATCGCTGGCGGCGAGGTATGCTGTGATTCTACTTATTTTGGTTGTTCACAATAAATAGTGGCAGGTGAAAAAACGTCCGGCGTTCAGCGCTAGACTAGAACGGAATGAGTGAGTTCACTCTTCCCAACGATGACATAATTCCGTGCGCCTGAAGCTTGGGAGGGCACATCTGTGGTTTATATCGATGGAATTTATGTATTTAAATACGAAATAACATGAAATGAACAAGCAATAGCTACATTAATATTTTTTTTCTATTGAACACAATCTTTTTTGTATCGAAACTTTTTTAAGAACAAATCAACTCAACCAATACAATAAACTATATAACTCAGTTGTGAGCAATAGTAATGAAAAAGTCACTGTTTGATTATAGGTGTCATTAGATGCCTGATCGCGGTGAAATAAGAGCCACTTTATGAGCAAGTGTGGTGGAAAATATATTTGTTACTGCAAAAAATAATCTGGATACGTACAAAGATAGAAGAACGCTTTTCACAAAGTTTTAGCATCGATTTTTTCCGTTGGTTCACACGGGGCATGCCTATACGGAGGAAAACGGTCTCCAAAGGTTTTAAATTTATTACCCATGCCACTTCTTTAACAAGAAAGTATTATTGATTTGATCAGCGGTGCATTCAAATATAAAAAATATTAATAAATACAATTGAAAAAAAACAGGACCTGGCTGAAATGTATACCCATATGGCATAAGCAGCCCACTAATGTTTCCACAGCCTCGGAGACTTCTCTTGCATGAGAGTCAAGGCCATAATTCACCGAGCTGGCTAAATGCGGGTTGGTGAATGTGATATTAAAAAAAAATTTTTTAACATTTACATATATATTTTAGCGCGGTAGTGATCTCGACTACGTGTTTGTTTTATAGGGTGACTTTTTTTTAATGTACCTATAAACTTATATATAAAAATAAAAGTCTTGTACCTACATAAATAACTACACTGTTGAATCAAAGAATTTTATATTTTTATGGTACGATACAATAGTTTATTTTGATTTCTAAATAACTATTTGTAAATAGGTACTGTACCTACACACTTATCCAAATAAAATAACTCATACACATGTAATTTTACTGTATATATTTTACCTTGTTTCCAATCAATAAATATATACACATAAAAACTATGTCATATTACAAATATAGGTACATAAACTTAATAAATACTAACATTTAAACTAAAACTAAAGTAACTAAACAAAACTACTATCTATGAGAATACATGACACTAGTCTTAACAAATTGCAATTAAGATGGTAGAAATAACTTACGCTAAATCCGTATTATATGTCGCTAATGGTTATTTACTTACTGAAAACCAGAACCATGTGTCATGTGTGAACCGGTTCTTTACAAATTCCAGTCTTCAATTAAAACTAAGGATACGTCATAAAAATTACAATTTCCTCACATTATTATTTGGGGTTTATCTCGCCAGAGTCTTTGATATTAATTCTTAACTACACTACATGCCCAAATAACTACTTAGGTACATACGCTAAGCAAATTCGAATTATTTTCCTTAGACCGAAGAAAGTATAAATACATATCTATCTATAAATACTCAAGATAATCAATCCCATCACCAGTGAATGACAATGCCTGGGATCAAATGAAGGCCAGCATTTTGGTCACGACATTTCATATTGACATAATATTGTATTCATTTATCACTGTAGTGGACATTCTCACCATTTTGCTATATCCTATCTCCCACCTACATTCTAATATAATATTAAAGCTCCTTAAAATTGGCTTCACCTGGATTTCAGAAAAGATAATTCAAACATCTGCTAACATGTAGATATTTTCCATCCTATGGTTGCCTGGAAGAGATCGCTTTTAGTGATAAGGTCACCAATTCCAACTTTATTTTGTTTTGTTATAAATAACTTTTGTTTGTTTTTTAAATTAAGTATAATAAAGAGTTAATCTATCTATCTATCCACTCTCACAACCACACGCTCATCTCTCACGCTTCAGAATATTTGACTTTGTTTCAGTAGTTTTACATTAAATTTATGTATGTATTTGCAGAGCATCCAAAGATCAAACTCTTCATCACACAAGGAGGTCTCCAGTCCACCGACGAGGCCATCACCGCCGGCGTGCCGCTCATAGGCATGCCCATGCTCGGAGACCAGTGGTACAACGTGGAACAGTACGTCTACCACAACATTGGGATCAGGCTGGACCTGGAAACTCTGACGGCAGATGCTTTCGCTAACGGCATAAACACAATCATCAAAGACGATAGGTCAGTATATAAGATAAGTTTATAGGTCAATTACGTAGTAACAATTTTAAATTGAGATAATGAGGTTAATGCATCGTTGAAGTCTGAATAACCAAAAAAAATATACTCAGATTAAGTAATCTTTACTTTGTCTGGGTCTTCATGTGTTAACTTGATTTTATTTGCCAGTTTTTTGCATAGTGAGCAATTATTTGCATTCATCATAGGCTTAACGTAAACAGTCCCTATAGGTAGTTACAATTTTTGTGTCTTCAAATCGAGAGTGAATCGGTTTCTTCTAGGTAAACACGCACCATCGTAGACCGCATCATCGTTTAACATCAGGCGAGATGGCGGTCAAGTATAAACCGTAAATTAAAAGTTAAAAAACAAACAGTGCCTTAATGTTTACAATTTTGAGGCTCAAAGACATTTTTCAAGAAATAGTCAAGGCTTTTTCGTTTTGTTTTTCATCCCTGGTAAAGCCAGACACAATGAAACAGAACCTGTACAGCTGATCTTGGAAAACACTGAGAGGCTCGAACCTAAAACCGCTCCTGCGACATTTGCATTTACAGGACATTACTTTTTTGCTTGTAATAAAGGCAGTGAAACGAATCATTTTTTACGATATTTATATTTATATACATACTTAAAATAAGTATAGAAACACCTAGACACAGCACAAATACTAATATTCATCACACAAATATTGTTCCTGTGTCGTAATGGAACCCACAATCAAACCTTTAGTTGGTAGGCACGAGGCCAGTTTAAATTTACATAAAATGATGTTCTTCTTTCAGCTACCGCAAAAACATAGCGAGGCTTCGCAGCATAATGCATGACCAACCGCAACAACCTCTGGACCGGGCTATATGGTGGACGGAACACGTCCTCAGGCATGGTGGAGCATCACACCTTCGCGCTAAAGTTGCGAACATGTCATGGACCGAATACTTAGATGTAGAGCTCTTTATAGTTTTAGCTCTAATTACCATTACCGCCTTAGTAGTATTAAGTATAGCTATTTATTTCATTTTAGGTGTAGTTAAACAGTATGTAACAGTGGGTACTAAATTAAAAAGAAGTTAAATTGTATTATTTGTTTTATTTGTAGTAGATAAATGAATATAGTATAGAGTGAGGAGACGAGCAGGACAAGTGCCCGATGGTAACCAATATGCTTGCTCACAAGACCACTGCTATTGGAGCATGAATAATCCAAATTGTAGTGGTAGGACTCTTGGCAGAGTCCGCCTGGGGAAGTACCACACCTTTGCCAGTTATTCTACCGACAAGTAGTAATGTGCAAACATTACTGTGTTCCGGTTTGAAGGGCAATGTTTCCAGAGAAATTACAGGGCTTAGAGATATAAGATCATCTAAGAAGATCTTAGATCTCCGGGTGACGAGCGCAGTGCAGTGCTAGGTAATGATCTGGACTCTTCATGTTCTAATAGCTGCGTGTCACTGTGCTGTTATGTGTCAGGCATGTTACTTACCATCAGGCACATGTCCTGATCGTCTCGTCACTCTTTATTTAAGAAAAAACATTACCTAACACTGCTCTGCGATTGTCCCCCAGAGATATTAGATGTTTTACTTCTATGCCTTGTAATTTCACACGAAATATTGGCCTTCGAACCGGAACACAGTGATGTGAATAAAAGCTTCGTTTTCAAACTAAACATTACATAAGTCAATCAATTCTCCCATAGCTGGGACTCGGATTCCGGCACAGAAGGTGAAAGCTTAAGGTAGCGGTTCGCTCGGAGACCGCGACACGAGACCGCGACGCGAGACCGCGACCGGAGACCGCGACAGGCACTTGAGACTATTGAATTGTATGGGCGCCAGTTCGCGCCGAGACCGCGACAGGAGACCGAGACACGTGTCGCGAGACATGTGTCGCGGTCTCGGCACGAACTGGTGCCCTGGTGCCCATGCAATTCTATAGTGTCAAGTGCCTGTCGGCTCTCCGGTCGCGGTCTCCTATCGCGGTCTCGTGTCGCGGTCTCAGCGCGAACTTGTACCTTTACTGAGCACACTAACACCGCACTGGCTAAGGGCGTTTTAGCGGATGCCACATATGTTCAAAAGTTTATCTTAAAACACGCCGGTTTACTCATTATCCTTTCCTTTACCATTAAACCAATGTTTTATGGCAAACCCGTGTATTTGTACTTGTAAAATATTTAGATGTGCAGTTAGGATTTAAACTTACGACTTTAAAGTTGCCAAATGGGACATTCTAGCTTCTAGCCACAACGTTGTTAATCTGTTTTTCCTCAATTCCTTTCCTAAGGTCCACTTTATTACCCCATTGACCCGTGTCTATCTTCTTCCATTTAAATTTTGTGTGTTGAATTACCACCAATGGTATGGTGCTACCATGCCACATTACCATAGATAGATTTTAAAATATAGACATCAAAGTACTTTGAGACGATGTAGTTATTACGTCAAGGGTCCTAATTAGTTTTATGACCATTATCATTAAAGTTGACTTCACCAACAGGTTTTGAATATTTAAGCAGCAACATGTTTGTGGTTAAAATAATTTAGTTAGTTAATGCAGGTCGACTGAACTAAGAGACGCGTTTTAATCAACATTAAGGAAAAATATACAATTATACAAAATAGATAACATAAGTAAAATAATATGAGAACTACATTACTAGAGTAGTAGGGGTGGTGCAGGGGCTAATTCAGTTGAAAGCGCAAAAATTCAATCATCGGAAGTGGTTAGGTACATATTTGAGCTTTTTGAGGTTGAGACTTCGTTGAGACATCAGGCCCATGGGGGCCCGGTCTCAATGAGCACACGAGCTCATCTCAATGTCAAAAGCCTTTTCGAGCGCTTGGTCTATGCGACGCACGACCAAAATCCTGTCGTTTATTTGGCCCGACGCTTGTAGAATTGCCATTCAGCGTAATTCCGCCAGCATACAGAGTTTATAAACACTCAACATATTGCTCTTATTTTCGTAAGTATTTTTGACTGACACTGTACACTGACTTGAGTCCCGAAGGGTCAACGGTCACCAGGTCGGTCCAGAACGAGGTCGAAAGATGAGTTTGAAGTCCACAAGGATTAGCACACAATAGCTATAGGCGCGAAGAAAAGCTTTTGCTCAACTTTGGGACCTGTCTGAGAGCCTATCTAATGCTAATATAATAAACGAATGTTAGTAAATCCCTTTTTCCAACCGGACTGCTAGAATCGATTTCTACTCTTCTTCAGGTTAGTCGCGCGTGTGAAGTCATGACACGATATGAAATGTCGTTTCGAGGTAGGTTGTTCGAACGCGCTATTTGTATATAGAGTTTTTTGTTTGCCGAAGTGTGCTACGGAGTCAATCCTGAAATTGCGAATAAATATCTTTTAGAAATTGTTCCATACAAACATGCTCCATATAAATAAAAAAATGTATAATGATGAAGAGGCCTAGAAGAATTATTTCTTAGTTATAAGGTTTGCGACTTTGTTTCGTTTAGAATTAGGTAGTATCTATATTTCATGTGTTTTTAAAATTAAGTATAATTAATCTATCTATCTATCAATACAACCTCTATATAGACTAAGTAGAGAGATACACTCACCTCTAGCGAGAATTATGATGTGAATTGACCCAGATTATTTGATGACGACTTAGATTTTGAAACAAATGAATTATAAAACCATTTAAAAACATCTGAACCATTAACAATGAGGTGCATTAAAATAGTTAAGAAACACCTATAATGTCTTAATGATTTATCACATTAGACAGTGAAATGCAGCAAATGCATTCCATTTACCATTTATTTTGAAGGCATGTGCAGGTGACTGGCCACCTGTGAGCACGACAATGTATTTTATTTCTAACGTTTTTATTTTAATTATGCTAAGTAGTGCTTGTCAACCAGCAAGAATTTTAGCTGTATTCCCAACTCCATCTATAAGTCATCAAGTGGTGTTTCGTCCCCTGACACAGGAGCTGGCGAAGAGAGGTCACGAAGTTGTGGTCATCACTGCAGATCCAGCGTACCCCAAAGGCAAAGCTCCAGAAAACCTGGTTGAAATAGACGTTCACAATGTGTCGTATAACATGTGGAGGGAAGAAATACTTTCCAGTGCCACCACATCAGGGAAAAGCAGTGATATAAAGCTACAAATGACGGTATTGAGGCGTTTACTCTCCAGATCCTTCGAGGCAGAGATGCTCACAGAAGAAGTGCAACAAGTAATCAACAACCGGACGAACCATTACGACCTAATAATGGTAGAGGCTTGTATAAGACCTGCTGTATCCTTATCTTATCTGTTTAAAGTTCCGTTGGTTCAAGTGAGCTCTCTCATTGGAGTTATGAAAAACTATGATGTGTTAGGGGCTCCTATGCGCCCTTTGCTACATTATCCGGATATACAGAGGCAAAAAATTTACAATATGTCTCTTTGGGACAAGGTGGTAGAGCTATATAATCACTACTTACTTGATTTGTACTGTTGGTATGCTGAAGATGAAGATAACGAAATGATTAGGAGGTTGTTCGGTCCTGAGATACCAAGCGTATCAGAGCTGGAAAATAATGTGCAATTGGTGCTACTAAATGCTCACCCGATATGGGATTCGAACCGGCCAGTGCCTCCGAATATAATCTATATGGGAGGATTACACCAAAAACCTTCTAAAGAACTCTCAGAGGTAAGAATAAAGTCAAGTCAATCAACCTAAAGTATTACATCCAAAGTTTTGACACATCTATATACCTACCTTTTGTGTATGTCTCTAAATATCTATATTCATTTTCTATGGAATGTAAAATTTAGAACGAGTTTATTTTAACATGTCCATTAATAATATAAACTATTTTCGTACAAAAAATTAAACCGACTTCAAAACCACAAATAGGCACTGAAAAGCGAAAAATAAACTAAAATCATTATTATAAACGCTACTCAGTCATCTATTTGAAGTCGGTGCCAGTAATATATTTAGTTTGTTTTACCCTTTTTAGTGTAAAACAAGTTTTTATTAATCCATTTACACAATTTCGTATGACAGGATCGAGTTTCATAACATTTGTGAAATCTACAACTACGTCATCCAGAAAATTGTATGCAAATTTTAGTTTATGGTTCATATTTCAAAAACCTCAAAAACAAGCTCAAAGTCACACAGTGAGCTATGGAGAGGGCTATGCTCGGAGTCTCTTTGCTAGACAGAATCCGTAATGAGGATATTCGCAAAAGAACGAAAGTGGCCGACATAGCTCAAAGAGTAAGCAAGCTGAAGTGGCAATGGGTAGGCCACATCGCTCGCAGAACTGACAACCGATGGAGAAGAAAGGTTCTCGAGTGGCGACCACGAACCGGAAGACGCAGTGTTGGACGGCCTCCCACTAGATGGACAGATGACCTCATAAAGGTCGCTAGAAACCGCTGGTTGCAGGTTGCGCAGGACCGTTCGTTGTGGAAATCTCGGGGGGAGGCCTATGTTTTCGACCATTCGGAAAGCATAGGTCCGAACACAATTTCGCCGTAGGTGGTGCCACTGTTTTATTTTGTTAGAGAAATTTCACGAAAACCAACAGTGGTGCCACACTTGGCTATATTTAGAACTATCTTTGACAAGTTTTTTTTCGTCTGAAAAACGCCTCATTGTAATAAAGAAGGTACTTACGTAATCCAACATAAGAGGTTCACGTGACGATAAAGAAATACCAAATTTAATTACAGGAATTAAAAACATATCTGGATTCTTCAAAGCACGGCGTCATTTACATCAGCTTCGGAACAAATGTCGACCCTGCATATTTACCTCCAGAAAGGATACAACTATTGATCCGAGTCTTGGCCAAGCTTCCTTACGACGTGCTATGGAAATGGAACCAAGACGATATACCTAACCGGCCGAACAATATTCAGATATCTAAATGGTTCCCACAGTCGGATTTACTTAGTAAGTTACAAATACTCGTAATATTCGTATTTTGAACCAGCAGAGCCCTGCGGTTTACCCGCGAATATTTAATTGTTGTCGTTATATTCTTGGAATAAAAAGTAGTCTATGTGCTATATCAGGCTATAATCTATGTTTCAAATTTCAACTCGATCAATTAAATCATCTTCATCATCTTTTCGATGTGATTCAGCAACAAACATCCAAATATCCAAACTTTGACACTTCTACTATTATTAAAAATTCGAAATTTTAGATGTTTATTGGTCAGAACGTCAAAACGGATCCAATTGAAATTTGGAATACTGTCTCTGTAGATTATAATCTGGAATAACACTATTTTTGTCACAGGAAAATTACGGGAATGGGAACTACGAGGGTTTTTACCGCACGCGCGGATAGTTTTTATAATTAGTAGGATACTTACGTGCGCAAGAAAAACAATGTGTGCATGTGGTGTCAGTGTGTGTGTGCGTGAAAATTACAAAAGATGGAGTCAAATTATAAAACTTCCATAATGCCCGAGCGACACCAGGCTAGTTTTTCAAGCTAGGATGGCAAGTTAGTATTAGCAAGCTAGCAACCTATCTTGCTAGCTTACTAACACTAGCTTGAAAAATTAGCCTCGTGTAGCTCGAACAATAGTCTTGAGAAAATCCCACAAAATATATATGTATTTTCCCCACAGAACATCCCAACGTGAAGCTCTTCATCACACAAGGCGGTCTCCAGTCCACCGACGAGGCCATCACCGCCGGCGTGCCGCTCATAGGCATGCCCATGCTCGGAGACCAGTGGTTTAACGTGGAACAGTACGTCTACCACAAGATTGGCATCAGGCTGGACCTGGAAACTCTGACAGAAAATGATTTCCTTGATGGAATCAACACGGTCATCAACGATATCAGGTCAGTTTGTTGAAAAAAATATAGTAGCACCCCGCGGTTTTACCCGAGTAGTTTCCGTGCTCGGTATTTTACCGCGATAAGAAGGAACCAATATGTTATTCCACACTATAATTTAAGTACGTATATTCCAAATGTCACCCCAATCCATTTTGATGTAATTGAGCAACAAACATACAATCTTTCGCATTCGTAATATTAGTAGGATAGTATCTAACTGTTCCCCGTGGATGCCTATTTTTTTGCATGGACAAACAAACAAACATGACATCACAAAATAGACATAAAAGATATTTACTCGTATTGTTTCTTATAAAATAGTTAAAACACATATTATACATACATAATTTAAAATTTGTCATAATATGTCATAGTTTAATCTTGTTTTTATGAATGTCAGGATTAGGAGGGTTAGTAGTGGTAGGGCTCTTGAGCAGAGTTCGCCTGGGACAGTACCACACCTTTAACACCCCTTTTTTGGTCAGTTATTCTACTGCTAAGCAGTAATGTGCAAACATTACTGTGTTCCGATTTGAAGGGCAATGTTTCCAGAGAAATTACAGGGCTTAGAGTTATAACATCTTAGATCTCTGGGTGACGAGCGCAGTGCAGTGCTAGGTAATGATTTGGACGGTTCATGTTCCAATAGCTGCGTGTCACTGTGCTGTTATGTGGCAGGCATGTTGCTTACCATCAGGTACATGTCTTGCACGTCTCGTCACAGTTTATTTAAAGAAAAAATAATGTTAAGGGAGGACTGAGATCTACCACACTCAAAGAAAATATGATCCGTAGTGCCGTCTGCTAAGCCACATTTACAAAGAGAACTGTCTAGTTTCGAGAGGAACTCCGGCGTGCAAGCACAACCCAATCGCAGGCGACAAATTGTGGACGTAGTCTGTTTGGGGATGCTCTTAAATTTAAATAAGGCCTGGGGCTTAGGAGGAATAGAGGTTGTATTTGGCTATAAAATTTGCCTGTTATTGTTTTTGTCCTAGTCCAAACAGAGTTCTAGCTTTCAAGCACCTGAGGTTGGTATGCTGTGGATATATCGGGAGCAACATGGTAGTGATCCTTATTACCAGAGATAGTAGCCTGTTTGGCGTGGAAATCAGCAGACTCATTACCTGATATGCCTACATGCTACTTTCCATTGGAGCGACTTGAAATTTACATTGGCTACAATTTCACTACCTACAATTTAAAATATACGTACCTATTTTACATTCGCGTGACTTTACTTTAGATTTTAACATCTTATTTAAAAAGTATAAGGTATAAGGTGGTTATCTCTTGTAGATGTATAAGGTGGTTTATCTCTTTGCTCTATAATTTCTCTGGAAATATTACCCTTGGAACCGGAACACATAAATTATTGAACAGACAAAGCTGTAGTAAGTACTTACCTACATTCCTCAGCGGACTCCGCAAAGAGATTGAAAAGTGAGACTCGTGTCGATTGTAGATATTAACTTTTCTATGTTTTTTTCCAGCTATCGCAAAAATATAGTGCGACTTCGCACTATAATGAGTGACCAACCGCAGCAACCCTTAGACCGAGCTATATGGTGGTTGGAGCACGTTATTCGACACGGCGGAGCCACGCACCTCCGAGCCAAAGTCGCCAACATGTCCTGGACTGAGTATTTAGACGTAGAGCTAATGGCAGTTTTGTTTTTGTTGCTTATTACCGTTGTTATAGCTTTAAACGTAGTTCTGTTTATTGCTTTCTGGTTAATCAGGAAATATGTTTTGCAGAAAGTGCTCTCTTTTAAGACTAAATTGAAAAGTAGCTAAACAATTTTTTTTTCTATCACATTTATTTAATTTTAATCTTCCAGCTAATTGATATGATTTATTATCAAACATATTTCAATTACTCAGTATTATAGGCATCTAAGCTATTTATGCCCAATCAGTGTCATCGGACGATGACGGTGTTAAAATTTATTGCTATTCTTTAATCCTTAGTTTATTGTGATCATTTCAAGTGAATAAAATTCGTGTTAAACGTTTTAATCATCATCATTCGCCTACCCTTATCCCACTTTAGGTGGGGTCGGTACAACATGTACGTTTCCTCTATTCATCTCTGACATTGGTCATATCTAAGCTCACTCCTTTCCTACTCGTTTCGTCTTTTACGCAATCCTACCTACCTACTTATTAATGTTTTCAATAAAAATGATGAAAATATTTGACCATTATTTACGAAGAAACGTGCCCCACTCGCTAAAAGGGGTTCCTTTTAGCCCGTGGAAGAGCTTATAGTGCTTGGTCTTTAAAGTTATTTTACCTTTCAAGAAGCGAATGCCCGCCATCGACTGACAATTTTATTGCTGTTGTGCCTCAACTAATACAATTTTGTAAATATAAGCAGCCCACTAAATGTTGCCACAGCTGAAACTCCTCTCACAGGAAGATAATTCAGGCCAAAATCAAGCACGCTGGCTCAGTGATGATTGGCCGATTACGAATAATCTAGGAACATGCCGGTTTCCTCACGATGTTATCCTTCGCTGTTAAAGCCAGTGGTGATGACAACCTTTTACATCTGCACTTGGAAGTATATGCAAAGGTTAAGAGGGGATTCGAAACTACGACCTCAAGATTATGAATTAGGTACGCGTTCTAGCCACTAGGTCACAATGGCTTCTCTTAACTGTTATAAATCAAACAATACCTAATCTTTATAAATATAGGTAATTCTTCTGTACGTGTGTTGACAGATAACTCCTCCGAAACGGATGGACCGATTGGAATGTATTTTTTTGTATGCGTTTGAGCCCTAGATGGCTTAGATTCACAAACCAGCCCGTCAGATGGTGCTGCAGTCGGTATCTAGGTTATTGTCCGAGCGAAGTCGGAATAGGCCGCTGGTAACTTTATAATATACTTTATCAGTGAACTAATAACATCGCTTATATGACTCACAAAGTCTGTGAATTTTTTTTCCATTATCCTAACATCGTAGATGTGAAACACTGCCACTAGTAGCAGTTAGTTCGTACTCCTACAATCTGAAACCTTCGTACAATTAGGAGATTGGGACACCTTAGATCTTATACAGGTGCCTATACCTATCTCTTGTATGTAGTTGTAGTGGTAGGAGGTAGGACTCTTAAGCAGAAGTCCGCCTGGGAAGTACCACACCTTTGCTAGTTATTCTCCAGCCAAGCAGTAACTACAGTACATTACTGTGTTCCGTTTTGATTTTTTTTAACTTTTATGTTTACACTTGACCGCCATCTCGCCTGATGTTAAGCGACGATGCGGTCTACGATGGAGCGTGTTTACCTAGAAGAAACCGATTCACTCTCGATTGAAGGGCAATGTTTCCAGATAAATTACAGGGCTTAGAGATATAATATCTTAGATAACTGGGTGACGAGCGCAGTGATTATGTGGACTCATGTTCCAATAGCTGCGTGTCACTGCGCTGTTATGTGGCAGGCATGTTGTTTACCATCAAGCACACGTCCTGCTCGTTTCGTCACTTTATATTATAACATAAAAAAATGTCGTATGATGTTTTGATAAACTTTTTATTTGAAAAAAAAAATCTAGGAATTTCGCAAAAACACGGATAATATTTATAATTAGATATTCGCAAATGCAAAAATCCCAGTGTTTTCAGTAGGTACAGTGTACAGTCAATACCTAATTGTCCGTGTTTTCGCGAAATCTCTAAGGGTGTTGCAGAAACGCGGTTTTTCAAATCTTATGACTAATAGGTAAATACCTACACTACTGTTTCCTTTGGAAGACAAGATCGACCTTAAGCGATATAAAATAAAAGTGGTATAGTGCAAGTCGCACTCGCCCATGAAGACTTCCGTAGCAGCAAGTAACATAGCCTAATATAAAAAAACTTGTAGTTCGTTGTTACTTTAATCAGTGTATTAACAATAAATAAAATAATAAATAAATATTGGTGGACAATTCACACACAACACCATCTGGACCCAAACTAAGCAAAGTTTGTAAGATGGCAGCCAGATAGCTGATATAATGCTTATGTATTATAGTTCTAAATACATACTTATTATATACAATAGTTAATTTATGACGTATTTAAATACAACTACTTACTAGATCATATTCAAACCAATTTTCGTTGAAAGTTTACATGGTAATTAATGTACATCATACATTTTTTTAGTTTGTCATTCTCTTATTTTAGAAGTTGGAGGAGACACACATTTTACCAATTTGGAAGAGTCTCTCGCGCAAACTATTCAGTTTAGAAAAATATATGTTAGAAACCTCAATATCATTTTGAATACCTATCCATAGATAACACACACGTATGCTATGGATGGAAAAAATGAGTTTCAGTTCTAAGTATGGGACACCCCTAAAATTTATTGTTTTTCTATTTTTGTATCAAAATCTTAATGCGGTTCACAGAATACGTCTAGGTACTTACCAAGTTTCAATAGTTTTAATTCTTATAGTTTCGGAGAAAAGTGGCTGTGATATACGGACGGACAGACAGACAGACATGACGAATATATACGGGTCCCGTATTTTCCATTTGGCTACGGAAACCTAAAAAGAAAAAATCGACTTAAAGCGTCTACACACGAGTCCTAAAATCAGAGGAAATGACGTAAAAGTAGTGAGGTGGAGCCTATATCGCAACATAAATCATCAATCATATGGTGCGATGTAGGATATGATTAGTGATTTATGGTTCGATGTAGGCTCTGCCGCCCCACTACTTTACGTCATTTACTCTGATTTTAGGACTCGTGTGTGGACGCTTTTAGGTACATACTAGCTTATGAATGTGTTTAATATTGTATTGTCTATTTGTGTCACATTAAAAGCTTAATAGTCTCAATTTGTCTCAAGGATATTCTAATTCACGTTCATGCGAACGTCGCGAACGTTTATTGAATGTTAAATGTCTCGCCTGCTTAGGATACATGATTTCCGCTTAGTAAAAAAAAAATGTATTCAGACAGAAAAACTTTAACCTTTTTTAATCGTTATTAAATGACTCCCACATCCTTCAGTGCGCAAGGTTATCTCGACGACATGATAAAATGCTTAATAACGATTAAAAAGGTTAAAGTTTTTCTGTCTGAATACATTTTTTTTTTTACTAAGCGGAAATCATGTATCCTAAGCAGGCGAGACATTTAACATTCAATAAACGTTCGCGACGTTCGCATGAACGTGAATTAAATATCCTTGAGACAAATTGAGACTATTAAGCTTTTAATGTGACACAAATAGACAATACAATATTAAACACATTCATAAGCTAGTATGTACCTAAAAGCGTCCACACACGAGTCCTAAAATCAGAGTAAATGACGTAAAAGTAGTGGGGCGGCAGAGCCCATCGAACCATAAATCACTAATCATATCCACATCGCACCATATGATTGATGATTTATGTTGCGATATAGGCTCCACCTCACTACTTTTACGTCATTTCTCTGATTTTAGGACTCGTGTGACGCTTTAAGTCGATTTTTTCTTTTTAGGTTTCCGTAGCCAAATGGAAAAATACGGGACCCGTATATATTCGTCATGTCTGTCTGTCTGTCCGTCCGTATATCACAGCCACTTTTCTCCGAAACTATAAGAATTAAAACTATTGAAACTTGGTAAGTACCTAGACGTATTCTGTGAACCGCATTAAGATTTTGATACAAAAATAGAAAAACAATAAATTTTAGGGGTGTCCCATACTTAGAACTGAAACTCATTTTTTCCATCCATAGCATACGTGTGTTTATCTATGGATAGGTATTCAAAATGATATTGAGGTTTCTAACATATATTTTTCTAAACTGAATAGTTTGCGCGAGAGACTCTTCCAAATTGGTAAAATGTGTGTCTCCCTCCAACTTCTAAAATAAGAGAATGACAAAACTAAAAAAAATGTATGATGTACATTAATTACCATGTAAACTTTCAACGAAAATTGGTTTGAATATGATCTAGTAAGTAGTTGTATTTAAATACGTCATAAATTAACTATTGTATATAATAAGTATGTATTTAGAACTATAATACATAAGCATTATATCAGCTATCTGGCTGCCATCTTACAAACTTTGCTTAGTTTGGGTCCAGATGGTGTTGTGTGTGAATTGTCCACCAATATTTATTTATTATTTTATTTATTGTTAATACACTGATTAAAGTAACAACGAACTACAAGTTTTTTTATATTAGGCTATGTTACTTGCTGCTACGGAAGTCTTCATGGGCGAGTGCGACTTGCACTATACCACTTTTTATTTTATATCGCTTAAGGTCGATCTTGTCTTCCAAAGGAAACAGTAGTGTAGGTATTTACCTATTAGTCATAAGATTTGAAAACCGCGTTTCTGCAACACCCTTAGAGATTTCGCGAAAACACGGACAATTAGGTATTGACTGTACACTGTACCTACTGAAAACACTGGGATTTTGCATTTGCGAATATCTAATTATAAATATTATCCGTGTTTTGCGAAATTCCTAGGATTTTTTTCAAATAAAAGTTTATCAAAACATCATACGACATTTTTTATGTTATAATATAAAGTGACGAAACGAGCAGGACGTGTGCTTGATGGTAAACAACATGCCTGCCACATAACAGCGCAGTGACACGCAGCTATTGGAACATGAGTCCACATAATCACTGCGCTCGTCACCCAGTTATCTAAGATATTATATCTCTAAGCCCTGTAATTTATCTGGAAACATTGCCCTTCAATCGAGAGTGAATCGGTTTCTTCTAGGTAAACACGCTCCATCGTAGACCGCATCGTCGCTTAACATCAGGCGAGATGGCGGTCAAGTGTAAACATATAAAAGTTAAAAAAAAATCAAAACGGAACACAGTAATGTACTGTAGTTACTGCTTGGCTGGAGAATAACTAGCAAAGGTGGGTATTTCCCAGGCGGACTCTGCCAAGAGTCCTACCTCCTACCACTACAACTACATACAAGAGATAGGTATAGGCACCTGTATAAGATCTAAGGTGTCCCAATCTCCTAATTGTACGAAGGTTTCCAGATTGTAGAGTACGAACTAACTGCTACTAGTGGCAGTGTTTCACATCTACGATGTTAGGATAATGGAAAATAATGGAAAATTCACAGACTTTGTGAGTCATATAAGCGATGTTATTAGTTCACTGATAAAGTATATTATAAAGTTACCAGCGGCCTATTCCGACTTCGCTCGGACAATAACCTAGATACCGACTGCAGCACCATCTGACGGGCTGGTTTGTGAATCTAAGCCATCTAGGGCTCAAACGCATACAAAAAAAAATACATTCCAATCGGTCCATCCGTTTCGGAGGAGTTATCTGTCAACACACGTACAGAAGAATTACCTATATTTATAAAGATTAGGTATTGTTTGATTTATAACAGTTAAGAGAAGCCATTGTGACCTAGTGGCTAGAACGCGTACCTAATTCATAATCTTGAGGTCGTAGTTTCGAATCCCTCTTAACCTTTGCATATACTTCCAAGTGCAGATGTAAAGGTTGTCATCACCACTGGCTTTAACAGCGAAGGATAACATCGTGAGGAAACCGGCATGTTCCTAGATTATTCGTAATCGGCCAATCATCACTGAGCCAGCGTGCTTGATTTTGGCCTGAATTATCTTCCTGTGAGAGGAGTTTCAGCTGTGGCAACATTTAGTGGGCTGCTTATATTTACAAAATTGTATTAGTTGAGGCACAACAGCAATAAAATTGTCAGTCGATGGCGGGCATTCGCTTCTTGAAAGGTAAAATAACTTTAAAGACCAAGCACTATAAGCTCTTCCACGGGCTAAAGGAACCCCTTTAGCGAGTGGGGCACGTTCTTCGTAAATAATGGTCAAATATTTTCATCATTTTATTGAAAACATTAATAAGTAGGTAGGTAGGATTGCGTAAAGACGAAACGAGTAGGAAAGGAGTGAGCTTAGATATGACCAATGTCAGAGATGAATAGAGGAAACGTACATGTTGTACCGACCCCACCTAAAGTGGGATAAGGGTAGGCGAATGATGATGATTAAAACGTTTAACACGAATTTTATTCACTTGAAATGATCACAATAAACTAAGGATTAAAGAATAGCAATAATTTTAACACCGTCATCGTCCGATGACACTGATTGGGCATAAATAGCTTAGATGCCTATAATACTGAGTAATTGAAATATGTTTGATAATAAATCATATCAATTAGCTGGAAGATTAAAATTAAATAAATGTGATAGAAAAAAAAATTGTTTAGCTACTTTTCAATTTAGTCTTAAAAGAGAGCACTTTCTGCAAAACATATTTCCTGATTAACCAGAAAGCAATAAACAGAACTACGTTTAAAGCTATAACAACGGTAATAAGCAACAAAAAACAAAACTGCCATTAGCTCTACGTCTAAATACTCAGTCCAGGACATGTTGGCGACTTTGGCTCGGAGGTGCGTGGCTCCGCCGTGTCGAATAACGTGCTCCAACCACCATATAGCTCGGTCTAAGGGTTGCTGCGGTTGGTCACTCATTATAGTGCGAAGTCGCACTATATTTTGCGATAGCTGGAAAAAACATAGAAAAGTTAATATCTACAATCGACACGAGTCTCACTTTTCAATCTCTTTGCAGAGTCCGCTGAGGAATGTAGGTAAGTACTTACTACAGCTTTGTCTGTTCAATAATTTATGTGTTCCGGTTCCAAGGGTAATATTTCCAGAGAAATTATAGAGCAAAGAGATAAACCACCTTATACATCTACAAGAGATAACCACCTTATACCTTATACTTTTTAAATAAGATGTTAAAATCTAAAGTAAAGTCACGCCAATGTAAAATAGGTACGTATATTTTAAATTGTAGGTAGTGAAATTGTAGCCAATGTAAATTTCAAGTCGCTCCAATGGAAAGTAGCATGTAGGCATATCAGGTAATGAGTCTGCTGATTTCCACGCCAAACAGGCTACTATCTCTGGTAATAAGGATCACTACCATGTTTGCTCCCGATATATCCACAGCATACCAACCTCAGGTGCTTGAAAGCTAGAACTCTGTTTGGACTAGGACAAAAACAATAACAGGCAAATTTTATAGCCAAATACAACCCTCTATTCCTCCTAAGCCCCAGGCCTTATTTAAATTTAAGAGCATCCCCAAACAGACTACGTCCACAATTTGTCGCCTGCGATTGGGTTGTGCTTGCACGCCGGAGTTCCTCTCGAAACTAGACAGTTCTCTTTGTAAATGTGGCTTACAGACGGCACTACGGATCATATTTTCTTTGAGTGTGGTAGATCTCAGTCCTCCCTTAACATTATTTTTTCTTTAAATAAACTGTGACGAGACGTGCAAGACATGTACCTGATGGTAAGCAACATGCCTGCTACATAACAGCACAGTGACACGCAGCTATTGGAACATGAACCGTCCAAATCATTACCTAGCACTGCACTGCGCTCGTCACCCAGAGATCTAAGATGTTATAACTCTAAGCCCTGTAATTTCTCTGGAAACATTGCCCTTCAAATCGGAACACAGTAATGTTTGCACATTACTGCTTAGCAGTAGAATAACTGGCAAAGGTGTGGTACTTCCCCAGGCGAACTCTGCTAAGAGCCCTACCACTACTAACCCTCCTAATCCTGACATTCATAAAAACAAGATTAAACTATGACATATTATGTTTAAATTATGTATGTATAATATGTGTTTTAACTATTTTATAAGAAACAATACGAGTAAATATCTTTTTATGTCTATTTTGTGATGTCATGTTTGTGTTTGTCCATGCAAAATAGGCATCCACGGGGAACAGTTAGATACTATCCTACTAATATTACGAATGCGAAAGATTGTATGTTTGTTGCTCAATTACATCAAAATGGATTGGGGTGACATTTGGAATATACGTACTTAAATTATAGTGTGGAATAACATATTGGTTCCTTCTTATCGCGGTAAAATACCGAGCACGGAAACTACTCGGGTAAAACCGCGGGGTGCTACTATATTTTTTTCAACAAACTGACCTGATATCGTTGATGACCGTGTTGATTCCATCAAGGAAATCATTTTCTGTCAGAGTTTCCAGGTCCAGCCTGATGCCAATCTTGTGGTAGACGTACTGTTCCACGTTAAACCACTGGTCTCCGAGCATGGGCATGCCTATGAGCGGCACGCCGGCGGTGATGGCCTCGTCGGTGGACTGGAGACCTCCTTGTGTGATGAAGAGCTTCACGTTGGGATGTTCTGTGGGGAAAATACATATATATTTTGTGGGATTTTCTCAAGACTATTGTTCGAGCTACACGAGGCTAATTTTCAAGCTAGTGTTAGTAAGCTAGCAAGATAGGTTGCTAGCTTGCTAATACTAACTTGCCATCTAACGAAAAACTAGCCTGGTGTCGCTCGGGCATTATGGAAGTTTTTGTAATTTGACTCCATCTTTTTGTAATTTACTCACGCACGCACACACACTGACACTCACATGCACACATTGTTTTTCTTGCGCACGTAAGTATCCTACTAATTATAAAAACTATCCGCGCGTGCGGTAAAAACCCTCGTAGTTCCCATTCCCGTAATTTTCCTGTGACAAAAATAGTGTTATTCCAGATTATAATCTACAGAGACAGTATTCCAAATTTCAATTGGATCCGTTTTGACGTTCTGACCAATAAACATCTAAAATTTCGAATTTTTAATAATAGTAGAAGTGTCAAAGTTTGGATATTTGGATGTTTGTTGCTGAATCACATCGAAAAGATGATGAAGATGATTTAATTGATCGAGTTGAAATTTGAAACATAGATTATAGTCTGATATAGCACATAGACTACTTTTTATTCCAAGAATATAACGACAACAATTAAATATTCGCGGGTAAACCGCAGGGCTCTGCTGGTTCAAAATACGAGTATTACGAGTATTTGTAACTTACTAAGTAAATCCGACTGTGGGAACCATTTAGATATCCGAATATTATTCGGCCGGTTAGGTAGATCGTCTTGGTTCCATTTCCATAGCACGTCGTAAGGAAGCTTGGCTAAGACTCGGATCAATAGTTGTATCCTTTCTGGAGGTAAATATGCAGGGTCGACATTGGTGCCGAAGCTGATGTAAATGACGCCGTGCTTTGAAGAATCCAGATATGTTTTTAATTCCTGTAATTAAATTTGGTATTTCTTTATCGTCACGTGAACCTCTTATGTTGGATTACGTAAGTACCTTCTTTATTACAATGATGCGTTTTCCAGACGAAAAAATACTTGTCAAAGATAGTTCTAAATATAGCCAAGTGTGGCACCACTGTTGGTTTTTGTGAAATTTCTCTAACAAAATAAAACAGTGGCGCCACCTACGGAAAAATTGTGTTCGGACCTATGCTTTCCGAATGCTCCCATATAATTCTTATCGGTCGGGTGGTTTTTGAAATAATCATCATCATCATCATCATCATATTCAGCCGCAAGACATCCACTGCTGAACATAGGCCTCCCCCCTAGATTTCCACAACGAACGGTCCTGCGCAACCTGCAACCAGCGGTTTCTAGCGACCTTTATGAGGTCATCTGTCCATCTAGTGGGAGGCCGTCCAACACTGCGTCTTCCGGTTCGTGGTCGCCACTCGAGAACCTTTCTTCCCCATCGGTTGTCAGTTCTGCGAGCGATGTGGCCTACCCATTGCCACTTCAGCTTGCTTACTCTTTGAGCTATGTCGGCCACTTTCGTTCTTTTGCGAATATCCGGATCATTACGGATTCTGTCTAGCAAAGAGACTCCGAGCATAGCCCTCTCCATAGCTCGCTGTGTGACTTTGAGCTTTTTTTTGAGGTTTTTGAAATATGAACCATAAACTAAAATTTGCATACAATTTTCTGGATGACGTAGTTGTAGATTTCACAAATGTTATGAAACTCGATCCTGTCATACGAAATTGTGTAGGTAAATGGATTAATAAAAACTTGTTTTACACTAAAAAGGGTAATACAAACTAAATTACTGGCACCGACTTCAAATAGATGACTGAGTAGCGTTTATAATAATGATTTTAGTTTATTTTTCGCTTTTCTCGCTTTTCGGGCCTGATGTCTCAACAAAGTCTCAACCTCAAAAGGCTCAAATGTGTACCTAACCACTTCCGATGATTGCATTTTTGCGCTTTCTACTGAATTAGCCCCTGCACCGCCCCTACTACTCTAGTAATGTAGTTCTCATATTATTTTACTTATGTTATCTATTTTATATAATTGTATTTTTTCCTTAATGTTGATTAAAACGCGTCTCTTCAAGCTTAGTTCAGTCGACCTGCATAACCGTAACTAAATTATTTTAACCACAAACATGTTGCTGCTTAAGTATTAAAAACCTGTTGGTGAAGTCAACTTTATTGAAAATGGTCATAAAACTAATTAGGGCCCTTGACGTAATAACTACATCGTCTCAAAGTACTTTGATGTCTATATTTTAAAATCTATCTATGGTAATGTGGTATGGTAGCACCATACCATTGGTGGTAATTCAACACAAAATTTAAATGGAAGAAGATAGACACGGGTCAATGGGGTAATAAAGTGGACCTTAGGGAAGGAATTGAGGAAAAACAGATTAACAACGTTGTGGCTAGAAGCTGGAATGTCCCATTTGGCAACTTTAAAGTCGTAAGTTTAAATCCTAACTGCACATCTAAATATTTTACAAGTACAAATACACGGGTTTGCCATAAAACATTGGTTTAATGGTGAAGGAAAGGATAATGAGTAAACCGGCGTGTTTTAAGATAAACTTTTGAACATATGTGGCATCCGCTAAAACGCCCTTAGCCAGTGCGGTGTTAGTGTGCTCAGTAAAGGTACAAGTTCGCGCTGAGACCGCGACACGAGACCGCGATAGGAGACCGCGACCGGAGACCGCGACAGGCACTTGACACTATAGAATTGTATGGGCACCAGGGCACCAGTTCGTGCCGAGACCGCGACACATGTCTCGCGACACGTGTCTCGGTCTCCTGTCGCGGTCACGGCGCGAACTGGCGCCCATACAATTCCATAGTGTCAAGTGCCTGTCGCGGTCTCCGGTCGCGGTCTCGCGTCGCGGTCTCGTGTCGCGGTCTCCGAGCGAACCGCTACCTTAAGCTTTCACCTTCTGTGCCGGAATCCGAGTCCCAGCTATGGGAGAATTGATTGACTTATGTAATGTTTAGTTTGAAAACGAAGCTTTTATTCACATCACTGTGTTCCGGTTCGAAGGCCAATATTTCGTGTGAAATTACAAGGCATAGAAGTAAAACATCTAATATCTCTGGGGGACAATCGCAGAGCAGTGCTAGGTAATGTTTTTTTTTAAATAAAGAGTGACGAGACGATCAGGACATGTGCCTGATGGTAAGTAACATGTCTGACACATAACAGGTTCCCACAGTCGGATTTACTTAGTAAGTTACAAATACTCGTAATACTCGTATTTTGAACCAGCAGAGCCCTGCGGTTTACCCGCGAATATTTAATTGTTGTCGTTATATTCTTGGAATAAAAAGTAGTCTATGTGCTATATCAGACTATAATCTATGTTTCAAATTTCAACTCGATCAATTAAATCATCTTCATCATCTTTTCGATGTGATTCAGCAACAAACATCCAAATATCCAAACTTTGACACTTCTACTATTATTAAAAATTCGAAATTTTAGATGTTTATTGGTCAGAACGTCAAAACGGATCCAATTGAAATTTGGAATACTGTCTCTGTAGATTATAATCTGGAATAACACTATTTTGTCACAGGAAAATTACGGAATGGGAACTACGAGGGTTTTACCGCACGCGCGGATAGTTTTATAATTAGTAGGATACTTACGTGCGCAAGAAAACAATGTGTGCATGTGAGTGTCAGTGTGTGTGCGTGCGTGAGTAAATTACAAAAAGATGGAGTCAAATTACAAAAACTTCCATAATGCCCGAGCGACACCAGGCTAGTTTTTCAAGCTAGGATGGCAAGTTAGTATTAGCAAGCTAGCAACCTATCTTGCTAGCTTACTAACACTAGCTTGAAAAATTAGCCTCGTGTAGCTCGAACAATAGTCTTGAGAAAATCCCACAAAATATATATGTATTTTCCCCACAGAACATCCCAACGTGAAGCTCTTCATCACACAAGGAGGTCTCCAGTCCACCGACGAGGCCATCACCGCCGGCGTGCCGCTCATAGGCATGCCCATGCTCGGAGACCAGTGGTTTAACGTGGAACAGTACGTCTACCACAAGATTGGCATCAGGCTGGACCTGGAAACTCTGACAGAAAATGATTTCCTTGATGGAATCAACACGGTCATCAACGATATCAGGTCAGTTTGTTGAAAAAAATATAGTAGCACCCCGCGGTTTTACCCGAGTAGTTTCCGTGCTCGGTATTTTACCGCGATAAGAAGGAACCAATATGTTATTCCACACTATAATTTAAGTACGTATATTCCAAATGTCACCCCAATCCATTTTTACGTAATTGAGCAACAAACATACAATCTTTCGCATTCGTAATATTAGTAGGATAGTATCTAACTGTTCCCCGTGGATGCCTATTTTGCATGGACAAACACAAACATGACATCACAAAATAGACATAAAAAGATATTTACTCGTATTGTTGTTTCTTCTTATAAAATAGTTAAAACACATATTATACATACATAATTTAAACATAATATGTCATAGTTTAATCTTGTTTTTATGAATGTCAGGATTAGGAGGGTTAGTAGTGGTAGGGCTCTTAGCAGAGTTCGCCTGGGGAAGTACCACACCTTTGCCAGTTATTCTACTGCTAAGCAGTAATGTGCAAACATTACTGTGTTCCGATTTGAAGGGCAATGTTTCCAGAGAAATTACAGGGCTTAGAGTTATAACATCTTAGATCTCTGGGTGACGAGCGCAGTGCAGTGCTAGGTAATGATTTGGACGGTTCATGTTCCAATAGCTGCGTGTCACTGTGCTGTTATGTAGCAGGCATGTTGCTTACCATCAGGTACATGTCTTGCACGTCTCGTCACAGTTTATTTAAAGAAAAAATAATGTTAAGGGAGGACTGAGATCTACCACACTCAAAGAAAATATGATCCGTAGTGCCGTCTGCTAAGCCACATTTACAAAGAGAACTGTCTAGTTTCGAGAGGAACTCCGGCGTGCAAGCACAACCCAATCGCAGGCGACAAATTGTGGACGTAGTCTGTTTGGGGATGCTCTTAAATTTAAATAAGGCCTGGGGCTTAGGAGGAATAGAGGGTTGTATTTGGCTATAAAATTTGCCTGTTATTGTTTTTGTCCTAGTCCAAACAGAGTTCTAGCTTTCAAGCACCTGAGGTTGGTATGCTGTGGATATATCGTGGGAGCAAACATGGTAGTGATCCTTATTACCAGAGATAGTAGCCTGTTTGGCGTGGAAATCAGCAGACTCATTACCTGATATGCCTACATGCTACTTTCCATTGGAGCGACTTGAAATTTACATTGGCTACAATTTCACTACCTACAATTTAAAATATACGTACCTATTTTACATTCGCGTGACTTTACTTTAGATTTTAACATCTTATTTAAAAAGTATAAGGTATAAGGTGGTTATCTCTTGTAGATGTATAAGGTGGTTTATCTCTTTGCTCTATAATTTCTCTGGAAATATTACCCTTGGAACCGGAACACATAAATTATTGAACAGACAAAGCTGTAGTAAGTACTTACCTACATTCCTCAGCGGACTCCGCAAAGAGATTGAAAAGTGAGACTCGTGTCGATTGTAGATATTAACTTTTCTATGTTTTTTTCCAGCTATCGCAAAAATATAGTGCGACTTCGCACTATAATGAGTGACCAACCGCAGCAACCCTTAGACCGAGCTATATGGTGGTTGGAGCACGTTATTCGACACGGCGGAGCCACGCACCTCCGAGCCAAAGTCGCCAACATGTCCTGGACTGAGTATTTAGACGTAGAGCTAATGGCAGTTTTGTTTTGTTGCTTATTACCGTTGTTATAGCTTTAAACGTAGTTCTGTTTATTGCTTTCTGGTTAATCAGGAAATATGTTTTGCAGAAAGTGCTCTCTTTTAAGACTAAATTGAAAAGTAGCTAAACAATTTTTTTTTCTATCACATTTATTTAATTTTAATCTTCCAGCTAATTGATATGATTTATTATCAAACATATTTCAATTACTCAGTATTATAGGCATCTAAGCTATTTATGCCCAATCAGTGTCATCGGACGATGACGGTGTTAAAATTTATTGCTATTCTTTAATCCTTAGTTTATTGTGATCATTTCAAGTGAATAAAATTCGTGTTAAACGTTTTAATCATCATCATTCGCCTACCCTTATCCCACTTTAGGTGGGGTCGGTACAACATGTACGTTTCCTCTATTCATCTCTGACATTGGTCATATCTAAGCTCACTCCTTTCCTACTCGTTTCGTCTTTTACGCAATCCTACCTACCTACTTATTAATGTTTTCAATAAAATGATGAAAATATTTGACCATTATTTACGAAGAAACGTGCCCCACTCGCTAAAAGGGGTTCCTTTTAGCCCGTGGAAGAGCTTATAGTGCTTGGTCTTTAAAGTTATTTTACCTTTCAAGAAGCGAATGCCCGCCATCGACTGACAATTTTATTGCTGTTGTGCCTCAACTAATACAATTTTGTAAATATAAGCAGCCCACTAAATGTTGCCACAGCTGAAACTCCTCTCACAGGAAGATAATTCAGGCCAAAATCAAGCACGCTGGCTCAGTGATGATTGGCCGATTACGAATAATCTAGGAACATGCCGGTTTCCTCACGATGTTATCCTTCGCTGTTAAAGCCAGTGGTGATGACAACCTTTTACATCTGCACTTGGAAGTATATGCAAAGGTTAAGAGGGGATTCGAAACTACGACCTCAAGATTATGAATTAGGTACGCGTTCTAGCCACTAGGTCACAATGGCTTCTCTTAACTGTTATAAATCAAACAATACCTAATCTTTATAAATATAGGTAATTCTTCTGTACGTGTGTTGACAGATAACTCCTCCGAAACGGATGGACCGATTGGAATGTATTTTTTTGTATGCGTTTGAGCCCTAGATGGCTTAGATTCACAAACCAGCCCGTCAGATGGTGCTGCAGTCGGTATCTAGGTTATTGTCCGAGCGAAGTCGGAATAGGCCGCTGGTAACTTTATAATATACTTTATCAGTGAACTAATAACATCGCTTATATGACTCACAAAGTCTGTGAATTTTTTTCCATTATCCTAACATCGTAGATGTGAAACACTGCCACTAGTAGCAGTTAGTTCGTACTCCTACAATCTGGAAACCTTCGTACAATTAGGAGATTGGGACACCTTAGATCTTATACAGGTGCCTATACCTATCTCTTGTATGTAGTTGTAGTGGTAGGAGGTAGGACTCTTGGCAGAGTCCGCCTGGGGAAGTACCACACCTTTGCTAGTTATTCTCCAGCCAAGCAGTAACTACAGTACATTACTGTGTTCCGTTTTGATTTTTTTTTAACTTTTATATGTTTACACTTGACCGCCATCTCGCCTGATGTTAAGCGACGATGCGGTCTACGATGGAGCGTGTTTACCTAGAAGAAACCGATTCACTCTCGATTGAAGGGCAATGTTTCCAGATAAATTACAGGGCTTAGAGATATAATATCTTAGATAACTGGGTGACGAGCGCAGTGATTATGTGGACTCATGTTCCAATAGCTGCGTGTCACTGCGCTGTTATGTGGCAGGCATGTTGTTTACCATCAAGCACACGTCCTGCTCGTTTCGTCACTTTATATTATAACATAAAAAAATGTCGTATGATGTTTTGATAAACTTTTTATTTGAAAAAAAATCCTAGGAATTTCGCAAAAAACACGGATAATATTTATAATTAGATATTCGCAAATGCAAAAATCCCAGTGTTTTCAGTAGGTACAGTGTACAGTCAATACCTAATTGTCCGTGTTTTCGCGAAATCTCTAAGGGTGTTGCAGAAACGCGGTTTTTCAAATCTTATGACTAATAGGTAAATACCTACACTACTGTTTCCTTTGGAAGACAAGATCGACCTTAAGCGATATAAAATAAAAGTGGTATAGTGCAAGTCGCACTCGCCCATGAAGACTTCCGTAGCAGCAAGTAACATAGCCTAATATAAAAAAACTTGTAGTTCGTTGTTACTTTAATCAGTGTATTAACAATAAATAAAATAATAAATAAATATTGGTGGACAATTCACACACAACACCATCTGGACCCAAACTAAGCAAAGTTTGTAAGATGGCAGCCAGATAGCTGATATAATGCTTATGTATTATAGTTCTAAATACATACTTATTATATACAATAGTTAATTTATGACGTATTTAAATACAACTACTTACTAGATCATATTCAAACCAATTTTCGTTGAAAGTTTACATGGTAATTAATGTACATCATACATTTTTTTTAGTTTTGTCATTCTCTTATTTTAGAAGTTGGAGGGAGACACACATTTTACCAATTTGGAAGAGTCTCTCGCGCAAACTATTCAGTTTAGAAAAAATATATGTTAGAAACCTCAATATCATTTTTGAATACCTATCCATAGATAACACACACGTATGCTATGGATGGAAAAAAATGAGTTTCAGTTCTAAGTATGGGACACCCCTAAAATTTATTGTTTTTTCTATTTTTTTGTATCAAAATCTTAATGCGGTTCACAGAATACGTCTAGGTACTTACCAAGTTTCAATAGTTTTAATTCTTATAGTTTCGGAGAAAAGTGGCTGTGATATACGGACGGACAGACAGACAGACATGACGAATATATACGGGTCCCGTATTTTTCCATTTGGCTACGGAAACCTAAAAAAGAAAAAATCGACTTAAAGCGTCTACACACGAGTCCTAAAATCAGAGGAAATGACGTAAAAGTAGTGAGGTGGAGCCTATATCGCAACATAAATCATCAATCATATGGTGCGATGTAGGATATGATTAGTGATTTATGGTTCGATGTAGGCTCTGCCGCCCCACTACTTTTACGTCATTTACTCTGATTTTAGGACTCGTGTGTGGACGCTTTTAGGTACATACTAGCTTATGAATGTGTTTAATATTGTATTGTCTATTTGTGTCACATTAAAAGCTTAATAGTCTCAATTTGTCTCAAGGATATTCTAATTCACGTTCATGCGAACGTCGCGAACGTTTATTGAATGTTAAATGTCTCGCCTGCTTAGGATACATGATTTCCGCTTAGTAAAAAAAAAATGTATTCAGACAGAAAAACTTTAACCTTTTTTAATCGTTATTAAGCATTTTATCATGTCGTCGAGATAACCTTGCGCACTGAAGGATGTGGGAGTCATTTAATAGACCCCTGCGCAATTTAGTGCCCTAAAAAATGATTGAAGAACCTTCGGTTTGGCCTGATGAATTAATAAATGTGGTCAAGTGCGAGTCGGACTCGCCCATGAAGGCTTTCGTAGTAGCAAGTAACATAATATAAAAGTTATTGTAGTTCGTTGTTACTTTAATCAGTGTTTTAACAATAGTGAATTTATGACGTGTTACATTTATTTAAATAAATCTACTTACTAGATCTCATTCAAACCGATTTTCGTTGAAACTTTACTTGGTACCTAATGTAAATCATGCATTTTTTTAGTTTTGTCGTTCTTTTATTCTAGAAGTTACAAGGGGGCGAGGGCACACATTTTACCACTTTGGAAGAGACTCTCGCTCAAACTATTCAGTTTAGAAAAAATAATGTTAGAAACCTTAACATCATTTTTAAAGGTCTATCCATATATAACCCGTATGGTTTTATTGGAAAAAATCTGAGTTTCAGTTTAAGTATGGGACACCACCAAAATGTATTGTTTTTTTTTTATCAAAATCTAAATGCGGTTCACAGAATACATCTACTTACCAAGTTTCAATAGTATAGCTCTTATAGTTTCGGCTGTGACATACGGAGTGAGACAGACAGACATGACGAATCTATAAGGGTCCCGTATTTTGCCATTTGACTACGGAACCCTCTAAAAAGGTTGACCAATCTTACAAACTGCACTTTGACCGGGCTGACGTCAATATTTAGTGTTTGCGACATTATCCTGCTATTATTATAAATCCTAAAGTTTCGATGTTTGTTAGTACGTCGGAACTGCTGAACGGATAGAGTTAAAATTTAGAACACAGATAGCTTATCTGCTTTTCGTCGCGGGAAAATAACGGGAAACTATGAGCGTAAAACGCAGGGCTAGTTGTAACAATCTATAGATATCGCATGTACCTACACAAAGATATTTGCGTAGCGAAAAAAACTCTATGACTAATACTATAAAGCTGAAGACGTTTTTTGTTTGAACACGCAAACCTCAGGAACTACTACATCCATTTCAAAAATTATTTCACCGTTTCAATGTTCGTGATTTCTGAGTGCTGTAGATATATTGTATTATGAACCTATCACGGGCAAAGCCGGGGCGGGCCGCTAGTAAGGAAATAAATAAAGTACACTCCGCGAGGTATAAGCTGAGCTTTGCATTAGTGTGAGTGATCACCAATCAGGCAGGAGCTTGAAATTTTGTCCGCGAGGTATAGGCTGAGCTTTGCATTAGTGTGAGTGATCACCAATCAGGCAGGAGCGCGGCGAGACAGAATGGCGCCGCGCCTAAGGCCGGTTGTCACACCTACACTATCCATGTACACTCACACAAATGCAAAGCTCAGCTTATGCCTCGCGAAGTGTACCTAGGTGCACATAGCAACGTCACGTGCTAATTAATGTCTAAACGTGTTCACGAAATGCAAATAATTTACTTACCATGATAAAAGTGATCTATTTTGTCGCGACTCGCGACAATGTAAATCTATTTCTGCTATGAACTTCCGCAAAATCGTTCAGTATTTCTAGCATCTTTATTTAGTAGGTATTTGGGTTGTCGGTATGCTTACAATGAGTTACATTTTACAATCAAACGTTGTAATGACACATTAAAATTTAGATACCTATTTTGATACAACGATTAGAATAAAACCAAATTTAGCAGTAAACGCTGTAATAAATGTAAATTCATTATAAAAGTAAGTAAATACAAAACTACAAAGAAGGAAATAAAAAAATAAAACAAATTGCCTCAACGAACCCTATGGCGTTTATCCAAATTGCATAATAGTAGCATATAAAAAAGAAAGAAACAAACAGACAACATATTACTAGAGATAGAGAGATTACGACGAGAGATACATATTAGTATATCAGACACCGTTTTGGTGATTAATTTGTTTGTAACAGTTCTATCACATTTAGGTACATCTGCCTCAAGTTGTACACCATTCAAGAAATAATCCTAAATAGATAATGGGATTTCCGTGTAGTCTTAACGGCTCATTCGCATAATATCAGATTCTCGAAATAGCAGATTCTCAAAACAATCGAAATCGGTATTCAACGTGAAAAATGTATTTGGCGACTCCAAGCATATTATGTTTTCTATGATTTACACCCAACAGTCACGATTTTCTATGAATTACACAGCTAAATCAGGTTTCAAGCAAGTCAAACAGAAGTGATTCAGTTTCTCGTGCTCACAACCAAATCACTTTTATACCATTTAGATCATACATCTCTTTTTTCCCTGTCTGAGGCGATCCTCAGTTTTACTGCATTGTTCTTCAATTCTTCCTTACAGAGAGGAGCTCTCGAACTGAGTTAAAAAAACCTCTCTTAATTTTGTTATTGATGACTCCAATGCCGTGGTCACTATAAAAGGATGCTGACGTGTCGTAAATCGATGAACTCATATCCATTCCCTGAAAAAAAGATAAGATTTTCGTTGTATTTATCTCAAGAAGTTTTCACTCCAAAATGTAAAAATACCTTATAATAAACTAGATATACATTTATTACACAACTATGTCAACCGTTGGTACGAGATTTGTAAAATACGATTCATAAATGACGATTTGGTCAAAAATGAGACACGCAGACTTGTAAATTATCTAAACATTTATTTATTTATTATCATTTATTTATACTTATACACATTTATTTATTATCATTTGACGTGTAAATTCTACATTGATGAATAAAGATTAAATAACTTTGACTTAAAATTAAACTCACCCCTAAAGACGTATCGATATTATACGAATCAACAGAACTGTCCAGCATCTGTGTCCGCTTTTTCATTACAGGAGAAAAATCAGTGGTCTCCGTTCTGACCACCAGACATGACATCAGCCGCCTAAGAAACGGCTTGCGGGGTTTCGTGTCAGGTGGTAGAGACCCTGCTGTTGACTTTATTTGTTCAGAAGCGAGAGACAGGGATGACGTTCCTAGATTTGGAGTGAAGGATTTTTTATGACCTGAAACCGTTATCAACTTAATTACACAAAGACCTGAAGGGTAAAACGATATTTCGAAGAATGTTTATAGCGACAACATAAATCAGAATAGTCACACACTAGTAGGTTGTGTGTACAAAAGCATGAGGTAACTGGGTACTGACATAATATATCTACTGATATAGTAGGGATATGTTGGAATAAAATGTATAATGTGTTCAAATTGGAAATTTCTGTATGTTCAAACAGAGATTGTTTTCACAAGCGGAATATACCTTTAAAAATAGTTTCGATAGAATCACGTCTAACGCGTAATTGATTAGTTTTATAATCAAAACTATAGGGAATGCACTCTTTGGAATAATCTCCTACATTGCTGTACGCAATACTCGTGTATTTCATCTCAATAGATGACACCTTTCGTCGCGGTTCATTTATTTTATCGTCATGTCTTTCGTTACTCTTGTCTGTTTCTTCTTTGAAAAACAGCACAACAGTGGGTTTGTTACTTTTTTGGGCCATACTTTTCGATTTTACGCTCACGATATCGTTAATATCAGCTTGAACAATTTTACTAGACTCCACCGTATAGGGATTCTTGCGTTTTGTTTTTACGCTCCCTATAGACATAAGACTTGTGTGATAAATATGTCTGCTTTTTTTCCAGTCGTCATTGACTTTACGCAATAATTTCTTTACTTTTATGTATTGTTTATCAGTAAGTAGAATAACATTTTGTTTTTCCAGTCGTTTTCGATTTTGTCTTTCACTGTGAGCTTGTAAATTTACTTTTGGAGCATCATACTGAGTAGATTGTTGTTTCGTGACAGCTGCTACTCTTACTCGATTTTTTAAATTCTCGCATCGTTTCCTGTACTTTTCGCATGAGTTTAGTTTCTCGAGATCACGCTTCTCATCATCTGTTATACTTCGATCCTCATCTTTCTTAGGTAAGAAAATGTGGTTTTGTTTTTCTTCAAGGCAAGCAGAATGCTCGTATGAGCGGTGGTGTGCCAGCTTTTTTGGTAAAGGGTTACTGTGATAAAATTGATAATATTAAAATGAATATCAAGAAAAAAAGTTTTAAAAGTTATAAATATATTAAAATACGAATACATATTACTTAAATTGAATTAGACTCATTTTTCTGACTTACATAACTAGAAATTGTAAAAAAATAAATAAAATAAAATAAGGTACCAGTAATCGTTATAGTAAAGGCAACTTCGAGAGATGGTATTGTTCCTGTACATTTGATGCTACAAATTGAAAAAAATGGAATTAGTAAAAAACTAATATATTAAAAGTATAAACAAATTAATGAATTGCCATCGCAAAAAAACACTATTTCATAAGCATACATTACCTACATATACTGTAAGATATCTTCCTATGATAAATGTACCTACTTACCACCAAACTGCCAGCAGTATGATGTTTGCTTCTTGCTTTATTGTCGATACCGAGAAGCTTTCTTATTTCTTTGTCTCTCTCGATAGGATTAATGTCGCAATCATCGCCAAGATAATGCTTTGTTGGAGCTAAAGGAAATCTCAATTTTAGTATAAAAACAAACGTGGTTGTTAAACATATAATAAATTCACGGGAAACTGTGATATGGTCGCTCTAATCCGACTTAAGTTTCAGCCGCGTCCGGCGGCCATCACGCGCGTGATGGCTGCCCGTTTGGCACTGGTGCGGTTGGACTGGATCGACCATATCACAAGTGAGTTTGAGTTTTGTTTTGAGTTCACCCGTGAAATTTGAAAAAATCTTATACATAAAAATGGATCTTCGGAATGTATATACGCTCATATTTTTTAAATTACTGAACCAAATTGGACAATTCTATGTTTTATGTATTTGTTATTATTGGGACAAGGTTTGTATAGCAGAAACTTTAGAAAATGTTGACAAAAAAAAAGTAGGGCGGTATTAAGTTAGCCGGATCAGCTAGTAGCTAGTAGTTTATATTATCAGATTAAATATTATGAATCTACTTAAAAAGGTCAATGTGGTTTATAATATTTCGCTGACCATACAGTGTAAGAATGCTACAATTCTGATGGAGACTTTCGAACGGCACTTTGTTGATCGCGGAGCCTAATTTAATGATTTTAAATTTGTGTTTGTCTATACACTGACTATTTGACTATTTCAAGATATTAATATAAGGCAAAGCTTTTTTAGGCGTACGCGGAGGAAACGCAGTGTCCCCAAAGACGCATCGGTGGCACACTGGAGTTCTGCAATAAATTATCGAATTCCAACTTTTAGAATTCAATAAAGGCTTGTTGTAGAATGTTTGACAGGTATATAAATTAATCAAAAATCTATTACAAACAATAATAATGAAGAGTGACACATTTTTTTTGGTAAATAAACAAATCAGAACATTAATTCATCATCAACAGCCCAATAAATGTTCCCACTGCTGGGGCTCGGGCCTTCTCTCGCAAGGAGAGAGTTAAGGCCATAATCCACCACGCTGGCTCAATGCGGGTTGGTTTAGAACATTAATTGATTAACACATATTAATTGATTTATGTAATTAAGTATTTAGTAAAAAAAATGTTCCTTGCCCTTCCTGTGAAAGGCTAGTTTATAATATTTTTGGTTCTGCCACGATCAACATTTGGCTTTACGATACTACTCTAATAATCTAATAAATAAGAGCGTGGGCTGTATAGTTTTAAAATTACCTACGCAGCTTCCAATGAGTACCTAGTTATGAACATTTACTACGTACTTAAAAATTAAAGGCTTACCGAAAAAAATGTTTTCGTCAGTATCGTTATAAACGTTAAGCTTACTTGTGTGATCTCGTCTGAAATATAGAAAAAACTATAAGTAACTTCTAGATAATTAACAAATTGTCGAGTCTGACTATTATCAAAATGACAAAACAAAATAAAAATTAATTAAGAGAGAAAATGTGTCGGCCCATTTTTTTTTAACACCAAAATAAACAAAAAAGTCTACCTGTGACCAATTTCTAAGCTATCTCGTACATTTAATCTTGACGTACTTGACAAAGGGAAGGCATCATTGTTTTCATTCTGTAAATTAAGTACAGACCAGACTTACTACCTTGAATATATAAATCTTATTAGCTTTTAGATACGAGTCTCAGAAATAGCTCAGAACTCACGTTAAAATCTTGTGAAGCAGATCGTCGGTGTTCATTTACTCCTGGTATAGGGAAAAAATTCTCCAGCGAGTCAGACATTCGCTCCTGATGTTTTTCAAAATGGCTTTCAAATTTTTCTCCAAAATATTTTTGTGAAGAACCATCTTTTGCAGTCCTTTTGACGATTAAATCTGTAGTAGTGATTCCATTCTCAAACACAACGTCGTAGAATTCTCTATCGCTGTCTATGTTTATGGAGACTTTGGAAATTTCATTTTTAGGCAGGTTATTTCTAAGCATAGCCTCATGGCGAGTAGTATTATTATCGTTCTTGATCACTATTCGCTGTGTTCCACTCTTATTGGGGTCGGTTGTCTTCTTCACCTTTTTAACTGGTTGTTCTTTCAAAAACTGGATGCTTTTATCAGGTGATTTTGATTTAGACCTGGGAGTTTCATTTCGTTGTTTTTTTGGTTTCTGTTTTTTTCGTGTTTAGAGAACTAACTTTTTTATTTTGCCGTGATGCATTTAAATTGCTGCGATTGTTTTTTTCATTAGTGTTAGACCTTTTAGGGCTAGGACTTCGTGACTGAGCTCTGGTGGGGTTCACAGTATTAACCATGGCATCTTTTTTACGTTCTTGTGTTTTCTTTTTGTTTGATTTCTTTGCCGGAGAAGGTGACCGGCTTGCTCTAGTAGTTTTAGCTGTTTTCGCATTGGTAGATTTAGTAGCATCCATTGTTTCCGTAGTGGCATTCTTTGTTGCCGTTTCGCATGGACAACATCGTGGCACATTCACTCGATTTGGGGAGAAATCTCTTACGTTGTAAAGCTCTGAATTTAAAGCGTAATTATTAACTCTACCAGTTTCTGTTTTAAGCGGATATTGATAAGTTTGTGCATCGAATCTAGTCATCGATTTAGCCTCCACAGTTTTTATTGCATACAAATCTGGTTTTTTGATATACTGAAATGATGACTAAAGGACTTGTGGATCTATTTATGTTAGTTGGCTTGGATTCTTGGTCGAAATTATTGTTTTCTGCGTTATTACATAGCTCGCAAAGGTTACATTGAGTATTTTTATCGATCGTTGAGAAAAATTTTGTTAATTGCATACTCGCATCAGCTTGCCTTGAAGCACAGGAAGTTGTAGATTTACTCCTACGAAATTAAAATGATAATTTATTTTGCTATATTTCGGAATTATGTACTTGAACTTAACTACAGGATAGAATTAAAATAACGTGGTTGTTACGCATAATTATTTAGTAAATAATTTAGGTGCCGGATGGGCAGCAATCACGAAACGCAGCTGAAACTTATGACGGACTGGACTGATCTACATGCGCGGTCCGAGGGGGGGTCACTGGGGACATGACCCCCCCCCCAAAATCGTATACGTCGAACAAAAAATCTAAGAAAATTAAAAATATCTAATAGTACATAGACTATTTTTTAACGCGAGAAAACAACTAGAACGGGAACTACGAGGGTAAAACCTTGGGGGACTACTAGTAAAGTATTTTTTGCTCGATTTATTGTATGTCTACCTGTGACCCCCCAAAACCTGAGGCTGCGTACTGGTGACCCCCCCAAAATTCGAGGCTGGGACCGCGCCTGCTGATCTATAAAATATTCATAATTTGATAAGCTTAGAAAATATACCTGACGTAAATACGTATCGCTATTTATCTTGCTCAAATTAAAATGCTTAAATATCAATCACACTACGGTTGTCAGTTTTACGATTCCAACTGCTCCAGTTGTATCTAATTTAATCAATCGTTATTGTGTTGATAACGATTGCTTAAATGACGTACTGAACATTTTTTTTCTTTAGATTCTTATTTAATTCTGTTCTTTGAAATACCACATTTAGCACTTACCCTGCCTCATTATGATTGTCATTGCGTAAACTAATATGGATAGTTTTTTTCTCACTTGTCGTGTCTAGTTTTGTTTCGTGAACGCTCTCAGTCGTCACTGGAACCGTCTGAGCCGGTACGTAATTCGTATAGACTGTAAAGAAGTGAAAAGATATCAATGCCAAAAAAATTGTCTAAATTTAAAAATTCCATTTAAAACAAACATATTATTGTTAATATTTGAATTTTATATCAAAACCTTATAAAATACGACATAGGAACAACCTGAAACATTAACAGGAGGTAATATTCTTCTCAGATCAAGATTTTATACATACTTGGTTGACCATTAATGGTAGCTGCGCATTTCATCACATATTTGTCCTCTTTATCACGTCCTATATGACCAACGATCCTAACTCTACTTGTTCCAGAGGGATACTCATCTTCCAAACTAAGTTCACCTTTCGGACATCTACAGAAGCAGTCCGGATCTGAACATTTATATCCAAATGGATGCCCTTCGACAGACTTATTTCTATTTTTTTCCATTTTCGAAAGAAAACTTTTGCTGGCGATTCTTACATTTTTGGATTTCTCTCTTAGCTTTTTATCACCAGTTGCCTGAATTTCATATATTTTATCTCTCGTTTTTCCTGATATTACCAAGTATACGTTCTTAGTTGCAATAGAGTTATCGTTATTATAAGGTGTGTCTACTTTGTTTCCGATAGTCTGATTTTTACCATCTATATATTCTAAAACACAATTAGGATCTGTTTTTGGTATAACTGTAACTTTGATAGTTGGCTTGTGTCTCTTTGATTCATTTGGTCTCAATTTAGGTTTCGAATTTTCGGCATAAAATGGGTTGCGTTTCAAGATCTGAAGAAAATCAAATTGTGCTTATCATATATTGTATATTCAGCAAGTTGGTAAGGTTAGATCTTATAAAATGCAATTGAAAGAGCTTTACCTGCTTCTTACAAGTTTTCTGTAAGACCAATGAAAGTGAAGATCTCACTGTTTTTTGTAAAAAGTGATTATTAGCAGATTTATCTTTTCATTATTATTTCTTTCGTCTGAGTCACCGACGACGTATCCAATACATTCTCGGTAATCTTGGTATGAATTCAATCGGTTTCTTTTTGCTGGTGGTCTCAGAATATCAAGGATTTCTATAAAAATAAAGACAAAAAAAACAGTAAAGAAATAAATACCAAATAGTTAGAAAAATAAAATAAATTCAATGTGACCTTTTATTTTGGAGTCCTTAACGTAGTAATCAAGATCCATAATTATGTAAATATTAGAAAATATTAAAATAACACAATTTGTTGCATTTTGTCATTTTCTCGATGATCCTACAAAAGTCGTTATCATTGACATTTATTTGAGACTTGATTGGCATTTGAGTATGGAAGTTATCTGTACGTAACTTCCGTAATCAAACTTTAATGGTTTGACGGCCTATCATTTAACGTGTCTTTGGCGGAATTGTGAGGCTAATCCACAAAGAGCCATTCATAAAAAAAAAAATGTGTGCGTGTACTAGTGTACACACGTAAGAAGTGAAACAAAAGTAAGTAATTATATCTCTTTTTCTAATACTTGGGTGGGATTGTGGTATTTATTTTTTTAAATTTAAGATATTTAAGGTTAACCTCAGTTTCTGATTGTAACTATCGGTCAATGTATATGATTTCATTAAAATGGTATTTATTAATTAATACGACTGCTAATTTAATGAACATCAATTAATTGGCATAAAGTATAAATTCTGAAATATGTTATAAATTTTTGTAAATCAATTAACTAATTTTTGTAGATTCAATGATGGAAGAATCCACAAATCCACTGGAATTAGAATTAAAATAAAGCCTTTGATTTTGTTGATCACTTTAGTATTGATATATTATTTATCACGTCGCTATTGTGTTTCAGAAATAAAAAAGATGGCGCGTAACGGATAAATGTGACGCGTAACCGAAAAATGTGACGGTAAATTTTTTTCCAACGACGATAAAGAAGTTTCACTTCAAAAAAAAAAAAAACTTTAATGGTTTATTTCAAAAGAAAACGATTTTAATAAAATGTTTGAGTAACTCGAGTAACTGAACCGACAAAACCAAAACAGATAAACTGACGGAGAGTGTGCATCTAATCTGTATGATCTAAAAACACGTTGTTTTTCTTCCGTAGTTTTCTTTCTCGTAGTTCGAAAAAGTGACATCGTTTCATGGGTGACGGTCTAAAGACTCGAACGAAGAGGACGAGTGTCTCTACTTTTTTGATGAGAACGTCTAGGCTGTGGGATACCTTGCCTGAGTGGTGAATATATTTCTTCTGTGTACCACACCTTTGCCAGTTATTCTACCGCCAAACAGTAATGTACAAACATTACTGTGTTCCGGTTTGAAGGGCAATGTTTCCAGAGAAATTACAGGGCTTAGAGATATGAGATCTTAGATCTCTGGGTGACGAGCGCAGTGCAGTGCTAGGTAATGATTCGGACTCTTCATGTTCCAATAGCTGCGTGTCACTGTGCTGTTATGTGTCAGGTATGTTGCTTACCATCAGGCACATGTCCTGATCGTCTAATCACTCTTTATTTAAAAAAAAAAACGTGTACGCACGCTCGATCGTCGACCGCATCGTTGGCGGTCAAATACAAACCTATAATAGTTTAAAAACATTTGACATAGCTAATAACTAAACATTATGAGTATTTCTACTAATATCTAGTTGCATTATCTATTTGAAGTCACACTAACACCAACTTAAACATAGGTAAATAATTACGCAATTTTGTTTGCGAAGTTTTTTCTGACCATCGTTTTACAGTGGACCACAAAAAAACCCAATTATTTTCGTTCGATATTGGTTAAACACATTTAATCTGAATTTGATGACATTATAATGAACCGTAGGCACGCATAGTTCCCAAACTATAATTGTAATCTTTACACCTTTTTACTTTATAGACATGGCTATCAGAGACGCGATTTATTTGAAATACTTCTATTTAAAATGCAAATACGAAATACCTATTTTGTATTTTGCATTAAAATACCTTTTAGGAAAAAGCATTTTGTATTTTATTTGAAATACCTTTTGAGACGTATTTTGCATTTTAATATTCATTTCAAAATACAAAATACTTTTGTCATTAAGTTTAGCTAAAAAAATATGAAACGGATAACGATAACGGATATCACCAAATTTGTCCGCTAGAGACGCCTGCTAGCTATGCGCGCCCTTTTTGAACCCCCGACTAGAAATAGGGATGTTATAAGTTTGACGTCGATGTCTGTCTGTGGCACCGTAGAGCTCAAACGGATGGACCGATTTCGATGCGGTTTTTTTATTCGAAGGTTAATTTTTGTGCGGTGATTTTTAGCTATGCTTGATTGATATCGATTCAAGATGGCCGCCTCCACAAAATAGCGGACAAAATATTTCTTCACAACCTTCCTCAATATGGTTGCCAAATGCAAGGGCTTGACTAGTAGAATACTATGCACTATGACGAATTTCAAATCCAAGATGGCCGCCACCACAAAATGGCGAAACACATTTATTTTTTCACTACTTCCTCAATATGGGTAGCCAATGAAAGGGCTTCACTAGTAGACTGTTGGACTGTAAAATTAATAAAAAATTTAATTTTGTTCATTTTTAGGATTCCGTAGCCAAATGGCTAATATATACTCTTAACTCTTATAGATTCGTCATGTCTGTCTGTCCGTATGTCACAGCTACTTTTCTCTGAAACTATAAGAGCCTATACTATTGAAACTAGGTAAGTAAGTAGATGTATTCTGTGAACCGCATTAAGATTTTAATACAAAAAATAGAAAAAAAACAATAAATTTCGGGGTATGGATAGGTCTTCAAAATGATGTTGAGGTTTATCACAATTATTTTTCTTAACAGTTTATTTTGCGCGAGAGACTCTTCCAAAGTGGTAAAATGTGCCACCCCCCTGTAACTTCTAAAATAAGATAATGACAAAAATAAAAAAGATAAAAAAGGGGCATAATGTCTAAACTATCAAGGAAAATTGGTTTGAATGAGATCTAGTAAGTAGTTTTATTTTAATACGTCATAAATTTAATATTGTTAAAACACTGATTAAAGTAACAACAAACAACAAGAACTTTTATATTATGAATAGAATAGAATTATTTATTGATAGGTACGTCAAATACAACAACTTATTATGTTTACATAGTAAGGGCGCCTTTGTCATATCTCGTCAATGTCCGAAAATAACACACATTTTGTAAAAACACATGAAACCATAACTTATTATTACATTTTAAATAGTATAACTTAAAGAATAAATGCTGTAAAGGTAAATTATGTTACTTGCTGCTACAGAAACCTTCATGGGCAAATCCGACTCGCACTTGACCACTTTTATTCTTCTTTGGTCAGAATGAACGCCTTATGTCTGACTAGTATCAGACAATGTCAATGTAGACAGGCCAGGGTCCAGTTGTTATGAAGAAAAGTGTAATAAAAATAAAATTAGTTACACAACCAACCGAAATAAATGGCAACACAATTCACAAAATGGAGACATAGCTCTCTTTTCGTTAGTCTAGTTTAGAGGTTCCCAAACTTTTTTTCTCGTGGACCACTTTCAAAATTTTACTATATTCGGTGGACCCCCTGCTGCTACATTTCTACTGTATTCACAAAACTTCAAAAATATCACAGTAATACATTTTCTTGTGTCCTATTTTTTTAAATAATACTTGTGGTTAGTTGAGGTTAAACAGAACTATAAACATTTATTATTACAATCAAATTAACTCTGAAGTGTAAATAAATCATACCTAGTATAGTCATACTTTTAGTGAGATGGATGTACTTGATGAATTTTCTTCCACTGACAGATTTTTTTTGTGTACCCTCACTTTACAATTTGTGAACCCCTGTTTTCTTTACAAGTCAACGTGGACCCCTATGTGGTCTCCTATGGACCACTGGGGGTCCACCTGAACCACTTTGGGAACCTATGGTCTAGTTTTTCTGGACTCGGTATGTCGAAAGACTCGGAGACAAACTATGTAGAAAAATTTTATCTCATTCTCACTACTTTTTGATCCCTCCATGACCAAAATGTCATGCATAAGATGCCATGTTATTAGTTTTTGTTCGGTTCGGCATTGTGTCTCTATTTCTCATGATAAATACCTAAAATAAAAATAAATATCTGAGATTTGGTCAAAAGGTATTTTATTTTGAAAAGGTATTTTGAAAATACCTATTTCGCATTTAGCATTTGAAATACAAAACTCAAAACTATTTTGTATTTTGCATTTGAAATAGTAAATCTGAAAAGTATTTTGCATGTTGTATTTAAATGCTTTTTTAAAACCATTTTGTACATCTCTGATGGCTTTCACAGCTTGCCGAAATTTGGGCTAGCGTTGAAATACTCGTAATAAGGCTTACCAACCTAAACTCGCTACAGATTGACTACAGACACAGGCGCAGTCTGAAGGGGGTTACAGGACATGACCAAAATCGTAATAGGTAGGTACATAAAAAAAAAATCTAAATATCCAATACGTAGTGTCTTGTAGTGGTAGGATAATAATATAAAGATAACTTCCCGCTTGAGCTATTTATTATACAGATGCGCAACGGGACGACATTTACCTTCGCAGTCCTTTGAGGATTGGTCTTAGTCGCAGTCTTTTCATCTTCTAAAAAATGCGCATAAAACAACGTTTTATACAGGTATGAAACCTAGCTAGATCGATTTATCGCCCCCGCCCGCATACTAAGTTTCGTGAAAATCGTTCAAGCCGGTTACGGGATTCAGATTCTATATAACAAGAATTGCACGTTTAAAGGTAATATTTATCGTCCCCGAAAGCCCCTGTATATATAATTTCATGAAAATCGTTCGAGCCGTTTCCGAGATTCAGATTCTATATATATATATAGGTACATATGTGTGTGTTTGGTGTTTCTATGTATAATAAGTATGTATTTAAAACTATATAAGTATTATATCAGCTATCTGGCTGCCATAACACAAGCTTTGCTTAGTTTGGGGTCAGATGGTGTTGTGTGTGAATTGTCCACCAATATTTATATTTATTTTATATACAAGAATTGCTCGTTTAAAGGTATAAGAGTACCTGGTTGACCGAGCTTTGCTCGGTTTTTTTAAATGATATTTAGGCAGGTACGAATTACGTAGTGATGACTTACTTAAACCTACATAGATACGAATTAAATGCTCTAAGTATAAGATATTTATAAAAGGCTCTAACTATAAGATTTTCTCAGAAAAAAAAAGAACAAGAACAAAAGAAAAGCCTCGAGTCCGGATACGAACTGGGGCCTGTTGACTCCGAGGGCGAGCATATTCCGTCTGAGCCATTTAGACTTACAGAACAGTGGCGAAATAAGTTATCGTATTCTAAAGTTTTTCATTGTCTAAAAACGCGCATAAAACGATGTTTTTAAAAATAAAACCTAGCTATTTAAAGGTAATATAAGATAAAAACATGATGTAAAACAACTAACGAGAGACTATAGACTAGGTACCTACACTAGACAGATACACTGTAATGAATACTCAGACCATGGACGTATTTAAAAACGCATACGTCCATGACTCAGACTGAAAATTTAGAATACCTAATCAATTCCTATACCTAATAATAATACCTAATAAGAACGCACGATCTCGGTTTCACTCGAATCCGAGATTCTTTAATTATCTTGGCTCTTATTTTACTATATTCCGTAGATTTCGGTGTATTATATATACCCTTTTTTAAAACAAGCGAAACTTCTTGAGATATTTGAAATAGAAAACTTATTGCGCGCTAAATTAAACGGAACCAGGAATGCCATTCCAAATCTCGTTCAATGTCCACAGGTTAAAAAATCTGTATACGGAACCAAAGACAAGAACATTTCTTGTATAATATAGTCTCGTTACAATCTTTTTTGAATCTGGCAATAAAGGAGCAATCTGTAAATAAATAAAAAACAAATATTCCCATAGACAACAAAAAAATAGCATAACCTAAAAATAATAAAAATATCATATTGGAAAAATACTGAAATGTTTTGATTATAGTTAGTCATTTAGACTTAGGACATTTAACACAAATATGTCTTTAATTCATCGTTGCGCACCTCTTTTCACAAGGACTTTAAAAGCAGTCTCAAGAACGACACAAAGTAAGTGGAAATAGTCGCAAGTTTCACAAAAATTTTATTTACTCTTATTTGTTTAATATTTTCGTAAATTCAGACCAGAAAATTCATCGATGGGTGGCTCCAACGTTAATGGAATTCAAGCGTCGAGAAAATAAACTAGGAGGAAAGAAAATAAATCCCAGAAATACCTACTTGGAATGGAACTTAGAAGCTGAATTATATGCGTTTGGGAAGCGTCTAAACGAAGATTTCGATACGGATTTGTTGCTACAAGCATTCACAGATAGATCCTATGTAATAAAAGAAGAAATGAAACAGAAAGAAATGGAATTTGAGGTCAAAATGAAGGATAATAGAGAATTAGCTGAGGAAGGTATGCTTACTACTTGTCTAGCGATTTAAGTTCAACTGACTTGTTATTGCATGAGAATAGAGAAGTTAATTTTTTATCCATATTGTGTTTTCAGGAGAAAAATTCATAAATGCATACATACAAGTATACTTGGAGAATGTATTGCCAAAGTTCCCCGTTGAAGGAGTGAAGAGAATAAGAGAACATTTAACAAGCACAGCTGTATTAGCCAATATTTCTAAACATCTGGGTACTAAGGATATAATACTTGCAGCAGTAAGTTTATAAAGTTGTTACACTTCACATCTTAGTGAAGAATACAAAAAACTTGTACCCAACTAAATAAAGGTCATATGATATTTATTCTTTAGAATTAACTTTATTTTTTGGGGTCATCCTATCAATCAATAAAATAGGTCAATCCTGAACTTTCAAAAATTATCTAAAAAATACAACTTTTATTTGGTAAGATCCCATATGTAAGCATTTTATCCCAGTAAAGAAAGTAAATACAGTGTAAACTCTTTGTAACAAATGTGTAACAGTGTAACTCTTTCTTTCAATGGACTGAGAATTAGTGTTCCTTATAAAGAGTTTTCATTATAGAGAAACAAGAATGGATAAACTAAATTTCATTATTATAATTTCCAATTTGGGATGGTGCAACTGAGTCCAAAATTTACTACAAACCAACAAAACTGAACAACTTTTTATGCTATAGAATAGATAGTTTTCACAACACTTAAGTTTTTACGTATCACTTCCATATCTTCTACGGATTTAGTCTCAGATTTTTTCAGTTCGGGCGTGCAGCAAAATCCCTATGCCATAAGGAACCTCATACCAAAAACAAGGCAATTAAGTATCCTATGAGGTTTTGTTATATCAAACAACGTTATAAAGAGTTCACATTGTATCATAATAAACATCAGACAAGATAGAGCTTCAGTTTAAATAAAATAAAAACTGGTAAAAAAAACATTTTCTTTGCAGGAGTATCCTGTTGATGAGCACATCTTAGCCACTGCGTTCAAAGCAATTGTGGCTGCATTACTGGAGTCCTGTGAACCAGAGCGTGCCGCACACTTTGTGCGTGATTTTGTCATCACACAACTACAAGGTGTGTTCTAAATTCTCCATTCAAGATTGCGATTCAATTAAGCACATTTATTGCACACATTACAGCCATTACAGTAACTACATTTCTATAAAATCTATACTTCAAAAAAATTTAAGGCACAACCATTGATAAAAAAAGTCATTAATGTTTTTATTTGTTTAACATCTAAATGTAAAGTAGCTATTTTAATTTAAAAACACATTAAATTGGACTACCCACTAATATTTACAGCCTAATACACTTTTAATATTAATTTTGGTTAATATTATCTTTCTATACATTGATTTTGTAATTTCTAATAACATTGATATTATCATCCTCAGCTCTCCTCAATAGCTCTTCCTCAATCCACACTAGACTAGTGTGGATTGAGGAAGAGCTTAATTTTCTCAAGAGAATCCAGAATCCTTGCTATGAGTATTTAAACTTACAACTTTTAAAGTGGAATGTTTAAACTACATATATTTATAATCTAAAAAAAAATGTCTCATGAAAGAAAACATAACAATTAAAAAAAAAAACTAAAAAAGTCATTGAATCACTCAAATTACCAAGTGATATATTTTCTTTAGCTTACACTAAACTATACCACCATCTTACCTGATGTTAAGTGACAATGTGGTCTATGGTGGAGTGTGATTAGCTAGAAGAAACCAATTTTTTTCATTATTATTCTTTCATACTAATTGATTACTATTTGCAGGGGTTAAATTATCTGTCACTGTTTAACGTATAAATCTGTAAACATTTCAGGACAAGATGTCAATGAATATTGGAAAATAGAAGATCCATGGACAACACTATCAAGTATTCTGAAGGATGGTGCAACAATTGAACCCAGGCTGATTGGTGAAACTGGGAAAAACACTCTACTTGCTTGTTACAGAGTTGGTCTATATATCGACAAGCAGATGCTCTCCTCTGGTAAAAATATAGAATTATAGTATTTGATTATAAACTCACCATCGTAATCAGTATTAATCAACGCATTCAAGCTTGTAATCAACATTCAAAGTGCCTTGACCCTATCTGATGACTTTTGGTAGCAACCAACAAATCACTGAGACACAGATATGTATTATGACTTCTTCTTCTTGTTGTATCAGCAATTCAATTGTGGGCTGGCTACATCTAAAACTTTTTTTAATGATTTTATTCAATTTTGCTTTTAAGTTTTTTTTTTTTTGACTGCTATTGTGAAATCAATAACATTTTTAGTCTACCCGTCAGCCTGCAACAAGTCCACGTCTGCTGAGGCTGTTTCTTGATGTACATATTTATCAGAAACAGCCTTTTCTTCTGAATCAGCATTTATTTTTGTCTCCTGTAATTTCTTTGTCCTAAACCATGTGGGATTCACTGCAAACTTTGAAATTTAAATCACCTTTAACTACATGATTTTTGGGCTTTGGAGGTATGATGTAATAATGCCTGTGATGTATCCTTATGCAAAGCCTATACTTTTTAGAATCTGGATATACCTCCCAGCATGCAAACTTTGCTATAAACTTATCAGCAGGGTTAGATATTGTTTGTAAGAAATTCCTATTAATTTTTTATTTTAATATGTTAATAAATTATTATTTTTCAGGTTTTGGAGAATCAGTAGCAGTCGCAAAAGAGATGGCAGCACGAGAAGCTCTCAAAAAGCTATTCGGGACAGAAGATAACATGAAGCCTATTAACTTCAAGCTAGAAGGCATCCCTAAATCAAATTCCGAAGCTCGGTTCCAAATTAATGCTAGTTGAATTACATACTTTATTGTAGTATAGTCTAAGGTATTAAATTGTATGATAACATTATTTTTGTATTTCTGCTTTAGACTGATAGTAGGCGCAGTACGACCCTATTCTCTACGTTGCATAAACGCTAGTCATTTAAAAAAATTAAATTTCAGTAGCTAGAGCCCAAAAGGGATTGACGACAAACAAAAGACAAATTAACTTTGTAAAAGAAGGCTCAACTTTAAACTCCAGGAACAAGCCTTACTCAATCCTGGGTACAGCACCTGATTGGACTATTTTAATGGACACGGTATGAAAAGCACTACAAAATCCCAGAGGATGTGGGTGTTTCGTCATCCAGACCGGACATTTTCCTTTTTTCTAGAGCTACGAAACGCATAGTCCTTGTAGAACTTACCGTACCGTGGGAAACTAATATACCTAAAGACCACGCGATGAAACAAAATAAGTATTACGGCCTCCTAAACGAATTAAAAAAAAACGGCTATGTAGTTAGTTTATACGCTGTAGAAGTGGGAACGAGAGGTAAACCAGCACAATCTCTATAACCTGCTGAAAGACCTTGGCTTATCCAGAAGTGCAGTAAGTTCTATACTAGAACGAGTACCTATCTAAAGCTGCACTAGTAGGCAGTAGGCTCATATCAGATTTGACTGGGCAGGGAGAGAAAAACGAGTAGTGAAGGTGAGTGTTGATGTACGTCAGAAAGGGGCCCCTTAAACCTACGCCCGAGTCACAAGTCTCGGGATCTACTCGAGTTTTCTCTCTCTGCCATACGATGGACCCAGCACCCGCACGGTGAATCCATGGAATGCTAAGAGGATCGTCTCATACATTGACAACAACAGACTATTTCAGATTAGCATAACTCACACAACTCACAGGGCATAACTATTCTACAAAATAATTCAGTAACATTAAATCATACGCGCGAGTGGTTAAACGAAATCTTGTTTTGTAAGTAGCAGCTAAAGTCTACGCCACCTATTGAAAATTGGTCATACCAACTCTGATTTATAACAAATTTGATTAGCAAACGTTTATTATATCTACATTCTTTTCCAACTTCTTTGTATCTACGCATGTATATTAATGACGCAATCTTAAAATATAGACACATGCTGTCACGGACTTTAGCGCACGTCAAGCGTCAAGGCACGCAACGGAAGCTCTCAAAAAGGAATATTTTGCTCGTTTTTGTTACATTCTTCATACATACTCCGTTTCTGGTACTTTCCCAGACGGACTCTGCAAGAGTCCATATTTACATTCTCTTTGCAAGAGTCCTACCAGTAGGTATACAAAAATTATGTTCCCACTCGTTTTTTTTACAAGGAGTGAGTCAAGGCTAGCCCACCAAGTTGGCCAAATGCAGATTGGTGAATGACACATTCACGAAATATGCTTTTCTTCGCTGTTAAAGATACTGGGTGATGACAAAATTGCAGTTTTGCACTTGGGAAAACAGTCGGAAGTGTGCAGGCATAATAGGCATGGTGACTAAAAAAAGTAATTCAGTTAGATTATAAAAAATATTGTACAATTACATTTTTCATTTGTATCACAAAGTAAAAATGTAAGTTAATTAGTGCTTAGAAGTTTCGAGTGACGTCACGTCTATATACGACGTTAATGTAGACGTGACATCACAACTCCCCGCTCTGGAAGTTTGATCGATTTGTTGATTTATAAATATATATATATATATATATTTTTTTTTAACTTTCATAGGTTTACACTTGACCGCCATCTCGCCTGATGTTAAACGACAATGCGGTCTACGATGGAGCGTGTTTACCTAGAAAAAACCGATTCACTCTCGATTTGAAGACACAAAGATTGTAATCATCGGGGAAAACCCACTCAGGCAACGTATTCCACAGCCTAGACGTTCTTATCACAAAATTAGAGTCAAATCTCTTCGTTCGTGTCTTTGGAACATCAACCATGAAACGATGTCGCTTTTTCGAGCTACGAGCATTCCGATAAAAAGGGCAAGGTGGTATCAAATCATGCAAACCAGTGGCACACTCTCCGAAGTGTATCCGATAAAAACCGATAGGCTAGCAATTTTTCGGCGATGTTCAAGACTTTGAAGTCTTTTTCGCACAAGAGTATATCATTGCCTATGAGCCTTTTGGCACGTCTCTCGATCGATTCCAGTGCCTCCAGCTGATACTTAGCTGATCCATCCCAAAGGTGCGAACAGTACTCCATACAGGAGCGAATCTGTGCTTGATATAAAGTGAGCAACTGTTCAGAGTTGAAATACCTTCGCACCTTTGAGAGGACACCCAGCTTTTTGGCAGCTAATTTGGCCTTGGACTCGATATATGAGCCAAAGTTGAGCGTAGATGTTAAAGTAACGCCCAAAAGCTCAAGGCGGTCAGAAACTGGCACGGACACACCTCGAAAAGTAGGAGTCAGTTGGAATGGACTCCTTTTTGCGGAAAACAGACACGCCTGCGTCTTACCCTCATTGAACTTGACCAGATTGGCATTGCCCCATTCAGACACCGCCTCAAGGGTCAAATTCAAACGCTCAATCAAACTCTCTCTCAGTACCTGGGTTTGCTGCCCACTGGCTCATATAAATGTCAATGTTTAGATGTTTGTTGCTCAATCACGTCATAAAGTATGAACAGATCGGGTTGAAATTTGGAATACAGGTAGATTATGGCCTGGAAAACACTTAATCTTCTTATCCTGGGAAAATAACGTGAACGGGAACTACGCGGTTAAAACCGCGGCGCGCTGCTAATAAGTAATTTGATAAAACGAGAAATACATGTCCCACAATTTTCCATAATCTACCTGATGGACTCAACATTTAAACAATCGTCAATGGATGGACTAAACAGAATGGTATGTTTTGACCCAGTCATTCCCATTCGAACCTATCACCGCACGGTTGTGGAACCGGACATTCTTAACTCTAGGCCACCACGGTGTTTATTATCTTAGTAAGTTATCCAGAGCCTGATTAACCCTAAGGCTAATTAGGTTGCAGCCTAGGGCGCAAAGATCAGGTGGCGCTGAAATAGTGTCTTCGTATGCACTATCATTGCATCTACCCCATTATTTCAACTAGACCGAGACATACATTTTTTTTTTAATAAGAAGTGACGAGACGAGCAGGACATGTGCCTGATGGTAAGCAACATGCCTGCCACATAACAGCACAGTGACACGCAGCTATTGGAACTTGAAGAATCCAAATCATTACCTAGCACTGCACTGTGCTCGTCACCCAGAGATCTAAGATGTTATATCTCTAAGCCCTGTAGTTTCTCTGGATACATTGCCCTTCAAACCGGAACACAGTAATGTTTGCACATTACTGCTTGGCGGTAGAATAACTGGCAAAGGTGTGGTACTTCCCCAGGCGGACTCTGCTAGGAGTCCCACCACTACATCCTGGACTCCTAAACCGCTTGATCCTAATTTGAACATATCTGGCGCAGGCGCGTCCTTACAATTAGCCTAGGACGGTCCAGAACTCTTGATCAGTCTCTGAAGTTATCAAATTAATGTTATTGGTTAGTTAGCACGCTCCATCTTAGACTGCATCGTCGCCGAGATAGCGGTCAAGTGTAAACTTTTAAAAGCAAAAAAAAAGTTAGCAGATTTTTCGTGGGCTGTGAATTGAATTCTAGAGTCACGCTCGGGAATGATAAGAAATCTTCGGGGTAAACTCGGGACCATGGCCATCTAGAAATGCGTCAACATTCATAGACGCCCATGCTCATGGCCACATCCTCCGGTTTCACCTGCGAAGGTTTCAAAGTAAGCTATCAAATTCTGAGTTTTCACCTCTATCGGCAGGTCCTATGACTGCTAATTATTTTGACGTGACAACGTCTTATAAATTGGTTTGCCGGGTGACACTTCAAGAAACTGCGTTACGCTCCGCTCACGTTATGCGCTCACAACGAGAGCGAGTGAGAGGCACGCGTCCCTTCCACTCGGGCATGGTTAGCCCGCCTAAGAGCGAGAGAGACAGACATAAAAAGTGAAAGTAGCGTCCCTTCCGTAAAATTATTTTACCACTCAAAGTCGTTGTCACGTAAAACTTTCGCCCGTATACCGACTTTACAGGCAACCAATTTTTTTTTATCTAGAGTTGATTTCTATTGCCTATCAAAATGGGGTAGCGCAAAAGTAGCAGCACCTCACATTTGTTGACAAATAAAATAAATAGTTTTCAAAGTATAAAGTATCTTTATTTACAAAATTTAAACACTATTTATAAAATATTTAATTGCAACCTACATAAAATTCTTTATAAATAACATTGGCGCAAGTCTTTTATACCTAACTGATTGCTTTGCACGTAATTGTTTAATTTAAGGAGATTTCTCAATTTGATTGAACATTCAAATATTTATACCAGTGTTGGCTGTGAACAAATCTATTAAGAACAAATATACAAAATAACAAATACAAATATCAGATTGTTTTTATAAGCTAATTTTATTTAGTATATCACACTCATATAAGGTGCAAGATTGTGTAAATCAAACTATTTTATCTTAATATTTATGAAATTCGGTTCGGGTATTTACAAAACTATCTAATACCAAGTATACTGATTTATGTTTTAACTCTTTAACATTTGAAATAGATTTACAATTTCTTTTATACATTTAACATCAAAGTATATAAAAATATCAGTGGTTTAGGTCATCAGACTCACAATATATATCAATTTCTCTCTTTTGATTTGATTCTATCATTGATCATTGCGAGCTTCAGTTTTATAGCCATTAAATCAATCAAAGTTAAAATTCTTTGTAGAAAAAGTCTGTGCTTTTTTTTAACAAGACAGTAATATATCTGTTTGCTCTAGAATGGAATTAAATTTGCATTTTACTCTACAAATCTCGTTATGAATTTTAAAAAAAGTAGGCAAACAAGCAAAAGCTCAATTGATGGTAAGTGGTCACCACCACGTAAGGAAACCTGCAAGACTAAAACGTTTTTCGTATATTGCCTATATTTGAGAACTTCTATAATAAAAATCTCTAAATATCTTACATAATAAATTATGGCGGGACAATCTTAATAGACATCTAAAATGCTGGCAGACTACTAGCACAAAATAGAAGACATTGAAGGCAGTGTGCCTTTCCCTGTGCATTTGCCCAATATTGGGATCACACTGTCTCCAAATAATAATGTCTTCCATAAATCAATCAATAATCAAAACCCTAACAAGAGAGAATGAAGTGGTCACCTAGCAGTTGAGTCCATGATCAGGTTGCCATGTTTATCTTTGATCCTAACTCTACCTGATGCGTACCGAGTCTCGGACGTCCCATCAGTGTAAACCAGTTTTACAGTGCCATCGGGGAACTCGCGACGCTGAAAAAAGAATTTTTAACTTTAAAAAAATGTAGCAAATATTTGCAACATTTTTTTATTCGCTACATTTCATTAACATTATTATGTTAATGTCTTGAATGTGTGACCTTTTTTTTTTTAGTAAATAGTGACGAGACTTGTGCCTGATGGTAAGCAACTTGTCTGCCACATAACAGCACAGCAACACGCAGCTATTGGAACATGAAGGGTCCAAATCATTACCTAGCACTGCACTGCGTTCGTCATCCAGAGATCTAAGATGTTATATCTCTAAGCCCAATAATTTCTCTGGAAACATTGCCCTTCAAACCAGAACACAGTAATGTTTGCACATTAGGGTCAGTTCACACCGAGACGCGACGCGGCGCGACGCTGCGCGCACATTTTTCATAGAGCGACTCAGAATATACTTTATTCACTACACGAAAAGATACACATTACATTGTGAGAATTCAGATTACGTTGCACCACGCAGCACTGCGCCTCGAGGTGCCTCGCGGCGTAGCGCGACGTATCGTGACGCAGCGGTGCATCGCCGGTACGCGCGGCGTGCAAGAGCGGTGCTGCGTCTCACGGTGCCGCGCGACGCCTCGAGGCGCAGCCTGAGGCCGCTGTGGCGACTTCTCTACTATTTCCGTTCAGACTTCGTTTAGAATTGATGCAGTTCGGTCGAGTGCTCGATTGAAAATATAATGAGACTGGGATCTTGTTATAATCGGACTTCTTGCAGAAGAGGAAGAGGAAGAAGTTTACAAAAATAAAATTAAAAAGAAGACATCACACAGGCGTGGGCGGGCCGCGCGCGCCTGCGCGCTAGTAGATACGTTCCGCTGCGCCTCGCAGCATCTCGCTGCGCAGCGAGGCGTCGTCCTGCTACGATTTTAAGATGCGCCTCGCGACGTTGCGATGCGTCTCGCGACGACGCGCGGCGTAGCGCGAAATCATTGGCCTCTTTGAGTATCGTCGCGTCGCGTCGCGTCTCGGTGTGAATTGACCCTTACTGCTTGGCGGTAGAATAACTGGTAAAGGTGTGGTACTTCCCCAGGCGGACTCTGCTAGGAGTCCTACCACTACAATACAATATTAATCAACCACACTAATATTAGTGTGGTTAGCCATTGTTGTGCTGTTATGTGGCTGGCATGTTGCTTACCATCAGGCACATGTGTTGCTCGTCTCTTTACTTTTTATTTTTAAAAAATTATAAAGTTTGTGGGTTTTGCAAGCGTGTAATTGTGTATGTTCAACCCATACATCTGTAAAGGCTATGAATGGAAAAGTATTTGAATGAAATTAAATACAGAGAATAAAAAAAACTTAGGGAAAGATGCAAAAGTATCTGTTCTCTGCAATAAAAACAAAATTTTAAAATAAATTTACCTCTAACCATATACCTAGAATTTGGAGTATTCTACTAGTCAAGCCCAAATTTAACATCCACATTGTGGTGTTGAAAAAAAAATATGGTTGACCATTTTGTGGTGGCGGCCATCTTGGATTTAAAATTTATTATAGCATATAGTATTCTACCAGTCAAACCATTCAGAGGTTGTGAAAAATATTTTATCCGCCATTTTGTGCAGGCGGCCATCTTGAATCGATATTAAACAAACATAGCTAAGAACTAGCGTAAGGAAACTGGCTTTCAAATGAAAAAAACTGCATCAAAATTGGTCCATCCGCTCTTTGGTTGAGGATTAAAAAAGAGTCAACTTCAAATGACACTCAAACAGCACATTCCACAGCCTAGACATACTTATCACAAATATAGAGCAAGCTTAGTTCGAGTCTTTATAACGTCAACCATGAAACAATGTCTGTTTTTCGAGCTACGAGCATAGGTTAAATAAGTGGTAGGTACCTTATGATCACCAGCATGAACTTCAATCTGTCCACTGGGGAACACAATCCTCTTTTCACCATTAGCTGCCACTGTGAGCGCCGAGCCATCAGGATAACGCCACTCTTCTCTCACATGCTCATTCTTTGGGTCATGGTAGCGGACACAACCATTTGGTAGACGGACTTCAGATGAACCATCTTTGTAGCGCTTTTCTACTTGGCCACTGGAAATGGTAAATAATTTTGATGAATTTTGAGGGTATTTTATCAGATAATAAAATTAATAGGTTATGCATGAAGTCATACATTATTTGTATAAAAAGCTAAGACAGTAAAAATATCAAAACTAAATAGTGGGGCTGTACTGCATGAAATAATAAATAATTAGTTAATAATAAAGAATAATTTGTTTATTTATTTATTGAATAATAGGCGAGCAGCTCTTGCTGATATGCCTATATCTCAGTGTTGAAATAACAAATTATAGGTAATTGTCTGTTAAAATGATTTTGTCTTTTACTATCCATCTGTCAAGTTTGTTCTTAAAAGAGTTTAACGACTAATAAAATAAATAATGGTGGATATTTCGGACACAAACCTATCTGACCCAAACTAAGCAAATCTTGTAACTATAGGAGCCAGATAACTGATAGTAATACATGTATAGTTTTAAATACCTAAATACATAGAAACACCCAGACACAACAAATTTTTGCACTGAGTGGTAATCAAATTACTTATGGTTATTATTTATTTGAAGTGAACCTACATAACTAGTTAAAAGGATTTTTATGAGCAGATTGGATGTTCAGATATTAATAACATACCACACTAAGTGGGATGAGGGTGATTTAGTAACTATGCACTCTGACAAGTACAACTTACTCAGGAAATTCCAACACTTCAAGCCCATCAGGATAAGTGGTATGATAAGTTTTGTTCTCAGCATAATAATATTTGATTCTACCCTCATTGTAGAAATTCTCTTTGATATCTCCATTATAGTATAGGAATTTACAGTATTTCCCATCAGCTGAGATATACTTCATATTGCCATTAGGGAATCTCAGTTCTCTAGCACCATCAGGTTTTCTGAACTCAGTCGGATTTAGACTAGTTTTAGTCAAGCTGGTTTTACTGTTTGTTGGCTCAGGGCTTATTGTCAACAACTTGTCTTGATTAATGTCTTTGTGTATAACAGTCGCTGACCTCTGAGAGGATGCATTACTGAGAGAAACTACTGATTTTGATGTGGATGTGTGGTTAGAGTTTCCAGAATTATTGGCCGAGATTAGAGATTCAACTGGTGATTTTTGATTTGATCTACGAGTTAAAATTGACACAGGAGATTTTGACCTGTTTTCAGGTCTTTGGTTTGTACTATCGTAAGATGATACAGAAATATTTACAGGTGATTTAGAATCCCTAGTTGACGAACCAGAACTGGATTTTCGTAAGAAGAAACCATTTGTGCTATGTGCAGTATTCTGTTCTGATAAATAGTTATTTTGGTTTGAATTGCTTTTAGAGGATCTACTGCTTTTTGGAGATCCAGATCTAAATGTCTCCATATAAATTCTTTCTAAATTATTATCATCATCACATTCAACATTATCAAATTTAAATTCATTGTCTTCAATATCTGTATCACTAGTTACATCATTATTATCTGAATCATATTTATCTTCATTTAAAGTTGTACTAAAAGGTCCATCCTTGGGGGTCAGAGCATCTCTTTGACTGAAATACTTAGCATACCTTGAAGTAACCTTCAAGTTTGGAACACTCTTTGCTCTAGGCCTAACTTTACCCTTTTCACTTTGCTGAAGTTTTCTGCTTCTACTTTGCCTTTCAATTTCAAAAGCTTTGTATTTGATATCATTATTTTGTTCCACTTCAGGTTCAGGATCCTGATTCATCTTAGACAACTTTTTATTAATCTGTTCCAAATATTTTATATTAGTCAGTCTTCTAGTTATGTCATTGCTGTGTTGTATTCTTCTATTTTCTTTCTTCAGCTTCTCCACTTCACTTTGTAAATCAGTCTTTTCTTTCTCCATTATCTTTATTTGATTGCGTAATCGGGCAATAGTTGAAGTGGACTTAGCATCTTTAGTTCTAATTTCTTCTTTGAGATTGTGTATCTCTTGTCTAAGATTTACTACTTCATCTTTTTCCTTTTTATTCAGCCTTCCTCTTATTTCTCTAACATACCTCTCATACATTTGTTTTTGTTTGTTAAGCTTTTCTTTCTCCTCTGCCAAGTAATATTCAGATAGGATTTTCTCTTCATTAAACTTTTGTTCAAAGTTATTCTTTTCTTCATAAAACTTTTGTCTTTCAGTATCTACTTCTTCTTTCATTTTGTTTAAGTTCATGTTCTCTTTTCTGAATGTTTCAATTTCATCCTCCAGTTCGTGCAGTCTTTCTTTTAATAGTTCACTTGTTGTTATTAATTTAGCATTCATTTCTTCCAAATTGGCTTTCATTGCTTCTTGATCTTTGTGAAATTCTTGACAGTTATTGTCAGGTTGATTAATTTCTATAGGAACTTCTTTTACATTTTTGATTGGAGCTTTGTTAATATTTTTTTTATGTGGTTTGGGGGTTTCTTCTACAGTGTTACATGAACAGCAACTAGAAACAGAAGAGCATACATCGCTGCAGCATTCTGAATAATCACTCTTACATGACTCAGGATTGTTGTTTGTTTTCTGTTTATGTTTTGCATTAGGATATATGTGCATGAGATTCGGATTTTGATCCAAACATTTTTGAAAGACTATTGGAGTACTTTCTCCAGAACACTCTAGATTGTTTCTCCCTAAGAAACGATTGAAAAAGGATGAGTTCATGGTAAAACTATCATGGGACACCTTGTTCTCGAGGAGTTCAAACAGATTTTGTTCAGCAGCTTCTTTCTCTTGTCTTAAATTACAACTTTGTTCATCACAGCTCATGTCTGATACAGTACTTTTTGTTGGTGATCCAAAGTTTTTATAATATTCACTTTGCTTGAGTTGCGTCAAAAAATCACTTTGCTCAGCTGTTAAGATAGATGCCCATGTCTTGCCTTTTTTAGCAAGAGCAGGGTGTTTTCCTTTGGGTTTATTAATATTTGGATCAGGGATTTTGAACTCTGTGTGCATACTATTAGCAAGAGCAGGGTGTTTTCCTTTGGGTTTAATAATATTTGGATCAGGGATTTTGAACTCTGTGTGCATACTAGAACATGAAGTATCATTATCCTCTGATGGCTTGTCGTTTCTTATTTCAGCTGAAGAAATATTAATGGCAGTTTGGTTTTCTTCAGTTTTACTATTATTTGCCATTATTTTAGATTCATTTTTTTCGGTTCATAGTTAATTTCAGAGGTGGTACTATAATGTCAGCATTTAATTTTTCACCATTGTCTTCAGGTTGTGTCAATGTCGGTTGTTTGGGCTTACACTTTGTAGTTCTTTTTTTCCATGGCAAAGATGTAGTATTCATTATTACCAGATCATTTTTCTTGACACCAAACCTGGCCATACCTTCACCACGGCGCAGGAATGGCTTCTTCTGAACAGGGCCATTACTGCAGTTCTTGAGGCCAGTATTAGTAGTGGTTGTGTCTTTTTTAAGAGTCTCTACAACCAAACATTCAAAGTCCTTTTTTGATGTAATCACTGGCATTTCATCGAGAGATATTTTTTTCTTTTTACTGTTATTAGAATCTGTACAAATAACATTATCAATGCATTCTATTGATGCCTGGTTCTTTGAATTACCTGAAGTTCTGCTTCTACCAGACGTGGGTGTGTTTAGTACAAATTCAGACTCCTGTGATAAATTTAGTACTGAAACACCCTCGATCAAGTCTTTTTCTTTAACTTTTTTGAGAACTATTACCTCCACTAAGGCGCGGTGATTCTTCATTAGTAATACTCTGTGAAGTTTGTAATAAGCTACGAAAAGTGTTGTAACTCGTCGAATTTGCGCTATTAGTGAAATGGCTGACCATTTCTGTGATGCATGAGGAGCTTTCTGTACTTTCCTGATATTGTAAGCGTTGTTTCTGTAGTTTCCCGCGCTGCAATAATTGAAGCTGCCGGAGTATTTGTAGTCTTTCTAAAATTTGTGACGGGGACATGGAGACATCACTTTCTGAATAAGACTGGTCCATTTTCACTTACCAGATACTCGGCTATTTTTATTACAAAGTGGGATAGATAGCAAACGAAGTAGCTTTAAATTATAGTTCAATACGAAAACAAACAAAATTACAAACTAAACTGCCGATATGTTTGAATTTTCTATTTGTTTTGACTTTTAACTGACGTTGACAACCAAATATAAATCGACGGTTGACGTTGACGACCTAAGTTAATTTGGAGCATTGTCTTGCAAATACATCAATGTTTCTGCAAAGCTGGCGAGTTGGCTGTGCGCTGTACGAAAGCTTTCAAAAGCATAACATTATTAAATATAAACTCGGTCATTGATCGAGTGGATCGAAGAGCGCCTGCAATAAACATGTAAATATTATAGAAAATCATGCGCAGTCGTAGGAACTGCCGATAAAAGTGAAAACTTATTAACTCAGAATTTGATAGCTTACTTTGGAAACTACGCGGGTGTAACCGTAGGGCAGGGGTGCCGTAACGGCGCGTGCAAGGCGTGCGCCGTACGCGGGCGGCACACTCAGAGGGGCAGCAAATCGAGCAATTAATTACGTAATTCAAAACTAAAAGTTATGAAAAACTATTTAAGCTTTACAATGCTCCAGCAAACGCTAAATTATTCGGCTATAGTTTCAACTACCTACTACTTTGTTAAAGTCAAAGTTCTATATTGATAAATGTACAATTTACACGTCAATTTTATAAAAAAAAAAACAAAATAAGAGCATACAAAGAGTATACATTTTTTAAGTTTAAATTGAACTTTATATTGTACGATAATAGGTATCGTACAAATAAGTGTCAAAAATTAAAATATATGTACTTATTACAATTGTAATGAACAATGACAATTTTTTACAACTTTATTGTGAGTTTGCCATCACTTTATAAAAACTCGCTGTAACTATAAAAAGTTTGATCGATAAGCCAGCTTTTTAATCGGTTTTTGAAGCTACCCGAACTCGGTGCTGATTTAACTATTTTAGGAAGAGTGTTATAAACTTCCGGTCCCATAATGTGAGTCAGTTTTTCCGATCTCGCGAGAGAGTGAGATATACTATCCAGCTTGTCAGCGTTACGTATATTGCGCGAATGTCTCTCTCCTCGCGTGTCGTATGATTCTAAGTTGTTTCTGACATACACAGCTACTTGGTAGATCAAGATTGCAGGCAACGTAAGTATGCCAAGCTCTTTGAAATATGGTCTGACGGATATGCATTGCGACACGCCCACGATGGCGCGTATGGCACGTTTTTGGGCGCGGAAAGCACGCTCCCAGTCCGCAGCGCGTGCGTATAGTTCGGCTCCGTTCTGTAACCGGGAATGCACCGTGGCGAAGTAACACGAACGAGATACATCTGCAGACACCACTCGGGACACCCGTTTTAGTGCAAAGCACGCACTGCTTACATTAGCACACATCTTGTCGTTGTGGTGTTCCCATGTCATGCAGCGGTCAATCTCGAACCCCAGAAATGTTGTGCTTTGTACCTGCTCAATCCGGACCCCGTCAAGTAAGACTTTTAGCGATTTTGTACAGTGACCCGACAGACAAAAGTGAATAAAATGAGTCTTTTTGGAGTTTACCATAAAACCGTTAGCACGAAACCATGTGTTTAAACCGTTAATTACAGTATTTAATTTATCTTCTAATTCCTCTATCGAAAGGGCGGTTAGGTACTATGGCAGCCACGTCATCTGCATTCATGAATATGTCTGCACCCTTTACGGCGACAGGTAGATCGTTCAATAGGAGTGAAAACATGATGTTTGAAACTGACGAACCCTGCGGCACTCCCATAGATGAAGACAATGGGTCTGATTTATTATCGCCATCGCCAGCATCCACCAGTTGAGAGCGGCCTCGTAACATGTCAGTCAACACAGCGTATGGTTTCCCAGCTATGCCATAGTGTTTCAGCTTTAAAGCCAAGGTCTCATGGTCTGCGACATCAAAGGCCTTCGATAAGTCACAGCACAAGACAGCCACTTGCTGTTTGCGTTCACGAGCAGCCAACACATTACGAACCACTTCACGCGTTAGAGAAGTTGTAGACGTCCCTTCGCGGTATGCGTATTGTTGTTCACACAGCGCATCGGTTTCCGATAGGTAGGCCACTAATCGCGAACTCAAGCCATTTTCGAACACTTTGGCTATTGCTGGTATAATCGATACCGGTCTGTATCCATCAATGTCATCCCTTTTGCCTTTGCCTTTAAATATCGGGGACACTTTTGATATTTTCAGCGGTGACGGGTACGAGCCTTCCCTAAGACACTTATTAAACAGTGTGGCGAGAACTGGAGCCAGGGGCAAAATTGCTAGTTTTAGTAGCTCCATCGACACACCATATATGTCTTTTGACTTTTTTGGGGGTATTCTAGACGAGACTATGCGGAATACTTCATCCGCCGAGAAACTGGTCAGTTTGAGAGAGCGGTTTGTTGGCTGACGCGCTGACACTAAAATTTTACCAACGGTAGCAGCATCAGCTTTCGGAGCCCCACAGGTAGCAGCTGCATTTAAGAAACGAGCGTTCATAGCATTTACTGCGTCTTTTGGTGAACTAAACTTTTTGCCGTTGCAATCCTTTACGATATCGGTGAAATTCAACCTAGGTGTATTATTTTTCCCCTCTCTGTGTTCACGATGCCCCACATAGCTTTAGACGGATTCGTACTTCCGTGTATAATTCTATTATAATGGTTTGTTTTAGACATCTTCAAAGTTGAATTGTATTTCCTGTTGAGATCGTCAAATATAGCTATGAAGTCCTCTTCCTCAGGAAATTTGTCAACTAATTTAGAAATGTCAAATAACAACGATTTCAGATTTAGTATGTGAGGTGTAACCCACGACGCGTCACGTTTACTATTTGGTTTTTGTTTTATCGGGAAACAAGTGTCATACTTATTTGCTTAAATATTTATCAGTGCCAACACAAATGCATGAGCGGTCTTGTTTCTCTGATTTACTTCAGACCAATCTATACTGTCAACAGATATAATAAAATTTGCGCGGTTATTTTGCGAGAAACACGCGTCAGGCGAGTGAGCTGTACTGGCATAGACTGAGCGAATGTCACTACTCCGCGTACGGCTAAGTGATCTGACAGAAGCGTATTTATGGAGCTTGCGGAAGTAAGTTCTCGCGCTACATTTGTAAAAATAAGGTCTATCGCAGTTTGTGACTTTTCTGTTATACGAGTAGGGAAGTCTACAATCGAGCTCACATTATGGGAGTTCAGCAAATCAAACAGATTTTTAAAATCAGCGCTAGTGTTGTCTAAAACATTTATGTTTATATCACCGCGAATCATAAATGTTCTTTCAGCTTCGCTGAGCTTATCGAGCAAACGTTCCAAGGTACCTAACCACTTGAACGTCCAGGCAACGCCTGATGCCTTTTTCAAAGTAGCGTTGTACGTTCGAGCCACACTTGATGCCCAACTGACCGGCCGTCTTAAAATACGTTATAGTCTGTTCTAATATTGAAAAACTTCCAACTATTGACGCTAGATGACTCTATATTAAATTTTGCTTCTATTAGTATTTAATTTCCAACAAGGGCAACTCAAAAGATACAAAAAAAAATATTTAAAAAGTACGGTCGTGAAGTGTTTGTTTACTCGAAGTGCCTCAGTGTTTACGATGTAGTTATTATTTAATTATTATCCTTGTGTACTAGTGTTATATATCAAAATTATCCTTAGGATTAATGCTTCACGAATATATATACATATCTTACGTCTAAAACGCAAAATGAGGATAAATCGCCATGGAAAACATCGTAGTGTTTGGATAGTGTTTGGACGCCATATTTACTTCAGGGTTTTCGTGTAATTTCCTCTATATTTTGTTTAATAATTCATTGTAATAAGTTAAAAATATTAATATAATTCTATAAATATATTTCTACGACTTAAATGTAACGAAGCAAGTGAGTATTTTACAATTTACTATTTGTGCTCCGCCATTTTTTTTTTGTGTACCGCGACTGTTGCCCGGAACGTTTACGACATGTACTTAAATTATGGTGCGTACAGACAAAAGGTCGGAAAGAAAGAAAGGATGGTGGTCGAGTTGGGTTTACGTTGCTAAGTTATTTGATTTTATTTGTTTTTTTTATTTCATGGGCTTTTAGTGTTTGTATTAAATTAATTCACGAATAAAAAAGGGGTTTTCATTGCTAGTTATTTTATTTTGGTTTATTTTATTTATTGAGCTGACAAAAATAATAAATTAGAGATGTTTCAAGTACAGTTTTGTGTTGTTTAGGTCCGATAACGGAAATATTGACGGTACTGTAGGTACGACACTTAACATCATAAGAGGCTCTCGCTAGACGGTTGGATTAAGAGTTGGATACAGAAGGCAGTGGTCTTGGATACGCATTATACTTGTATATTTATAAATTAACTTTAAAAAATAATTAGATAATAAAATACGAGAATAATAAAAATATATTTCTGTGTGTAATTTATTTAGTAGTGTAAAAGTAAGAGCTTAATAAAAATAATTTGGGTGTTTGTGTATTTTTTGTGAAATGTCTATTTGTGTAATGCTTTAGTAATGTTTTTTTTTTTATAAAAGCATAATTTTAACTGTTTACAGAAAAATATATCTTCTGAAGGTTTTTACGTAATTTTAGTTTACTTATTTATTAAAGTGTAAAAAAAGTTTGTTATTTCAATAATATATATAATCCGTAGCAGCTAGAATTTAATATATGATAATTAATTGGTATAAAACGAGTTAGGTACCTACACATTTACATATATCACAAAATTATATTTTCAATAACAACCAAAATAATAATTTTAATGATTACATTAAAAATACAATAAGCATCTAAACTGTTTACACAAGTTCAAATATTATAGACATATCCAAATAAATTAACCACCACAAAACAAAACCAGCCCGGTATCGACCAAGGGCAAACAGATGTGTGTACGCGCCATAAACCGGCCATATTGCCGTCATTTCGCTACCTGAGAAGGCGTCGAAATTTGTAAGCGAGAAGATGGTTTGTTTTGGTTTATTGTGGTTACACGGATATTCGACGTAAATACATATCGGTATCAAAAAAAACCTTATATAATCTAGTTTAATTTAAAATAAGTTAATTTGGTGTCAATTGCGATCGTCTTGCACAAAAACTTGGTACAAAGAAAAATTTGTTGAAAATCAATTCGATTGTCGAGTTAAAACTTTTTTTTCGTACATATATAATACATATTTACCATAAATTCTTTCTTATATTTATTCTATATAGTTTTAGCTGTTTTGTTGTATTTTTTTTTTTGGTGTAGCTGTGGTACTTAGTTAGTTATATCTCTTTTTGTTTGCAACGGAAGAGGCGTTTTGTTTCCATAAATATCTGTCTAGCGGCCGGACAGTTGAGAGTGGTCGAGCGCGGCGACACGGACGTTCAAGTGGCTAAGAAACCTCTGACATGAGCTAGGCCCGTGCGATAAATGCAAACGATAGTAATGTCAAAATCTATAACGTCAATCGCGGAGATTTCGCAAAATCTTTCTTCTGACAACGTTGATAACTTTACGTTTTTGACACACCTTAGTGCTTCTTTTACAAAGATACAGGATCCACCGTGAATTACATTATTTCTACAAAAACTAGACACTAATTTAGAGTCTTTTAAATGTATACATTGTAGATTCGGGGCAGTAAGCCAGTGTTCTGTTAACGCAAGAACATCGCACTTTAGTTCAGTTTCTAGGAGAACTTCTAGTCGTTGAGTTTTATCATTAAGTGAGCAAATATTTTGGTGGCACATTGTCAACTGTGTCGGAGGTGAGCATTGCGCGTTCTAACTAAGCACCGAGTTTTGCGTTACGGTCGCCAGCTGAGACGCCGGCGGAGCGGCGGGCGCGGTGTTGAATTCGCTGCCCCGCGCCCGCGGGCGCGGTTGATCCGGTATTGCTCGTGTTTTCCTCGGCATCGGTAGCGTTGGAGGACGAGCGCGCCGCCCGCCGGTCGCCGCGTCGAAACCAAGGACTAACTTCTACTCTGCTTGGCCAATTATCAGCGCTCATGAAGTATTCGTATTTGCTTGTAGGCACGGTTACGGCAAAGGATGCGCAATATGTATGCTTCAAAACAATTTTCTCGACGTGATACTCGGCACGTGGATTTTTCTTGAGCATATATGCTTTTAATGTTTCTGGAGTCGTTGCCGGTTTCAAGAAGCAGACGTAATTTTTTAGTGTAGTATTTTAGTTTTAGTAATGTAGTAATTTTTTTACTCGTTCAACTGCTTCTAACTCTGCGTCGGAAGTTCTTGTTCCGCGTACGACTTTTCTCGTAAAAGAGTAGCGGTCTTTACGCCCCTTCACAGTCTGCCACGATGTATCTCGAACCGATGCTTGTTCTTTGGTCGTTTTCGTTCCTGCAGTTGTTGGCGTCACGTTATCGGTAGATGACACTGTGGTTAATGTCTGAGGCGTTTCCCGCTTAACCCGTTAACGCTTCTTCGTTCGCGTACACTGTTGTTGCGGGCATATTAGTAGGACATAAAGGCATTTCGATGGGAGTTCACATAGAAATATTGAACATTGTCTTTGTTTTTTTTTCATAAAAAAATTGGTTGCCTGTAAAGTCGGTATACGGGCGAAAGTTTTACGTGACAACGACTTTGAGTGGTAAAATAATTTTACGGAAGGGACGCGTGCCTTTCACTTTTTATGTCTGTCTCTCTCGCTCTTAGGCGGGCTAACCATGCCCGAGTGGAAGGGACGCGTGCCTCTCACTCGCTCTCGTTGTGAGCGCATAACGTGAGCGGAGCGTAACGCAGTTTCTTGAAGTGTCTCCCGGCAAACCAATTTATAAGACGTTGTCACGTCAAAAAGTTGTCAACATATATATATATATTTAATTCTTTTATATTTATTATTTTTGACAGCCTAGCCCGTTTACTAAACCAGCCATTTGGTCAACCAGCTAGGCAAATAATTTGGATCGTTGACAAGGCTAGTTTTTTACTCTCAGCGCCCTGGTCGAGATTTATAATGGCACTTCCTTTCCTTATGAAGAAAGGGCGCCGCGCTGCAACCGCAAGCGCCCTTTTATATCCGGCACCCTGGGCGGTCGTTCTACAGCGCCTTACGCTAACGCCATTACTGATCTTGGACATGTAATTATTTCTTCATTTAATTTAGTTCTTCAGTGTGCCACCTGCTACCGAAATTACCTAAAATGTCAAAATAGCGACGCCGAACAACAAATTTCAATATTACAATACCTTACAATAATGCTATATTATTATTTCAATAAGCCACAAAGCAAAAAAAAAACAAAAACCTACAAAACAAAGAATAATACTACAGCAATTATTATCCGTTTTTGTACGTGGAGGAAATTAATTTACGTACACCTTTCCGCCCGGTGGACGGTCGGATTATGTCGATCTCGACGCCATGGTGGACATGGTGTCTCTACTAATTATAACCTCCACGGGGTTCCATATTTGTCGCTGACGGCGGGAGCACGGGACTGCTCTCGCATTCTTCCGCAAAACCGCTGCTTGGCCGTCCCTGCTATGGGGCACACTGCCGCACATGAAACCAGGGTATACCGTGACCACCTCGGGAACCAACCAGTAAGTGAGTGGCAGACGCCACCGCATCTGGACACCCCTGGTCCTCTCCGACGGGTCAGGTCTGTGGTCCCGCCGCTTACCACTTTTCAGTTGCAGAGGATAGGAACAGCGGTGCACCGCAATAATGACAATCCTCTTCCCCTGCAGCCCCACCGTATTCGCTATCTAACGGTGGCGACCCTGACAAGGCCGTGGCAGGCAGGGAGAGCGACGCATTATAAGACTGACTGTCATCTCCCGCTGTGGCTTCCACTCTACAACCGCGAAGCTCACCCGTCAACATTGCGGCTCACCTCAGTTTGCACCGGTGCCCGTACACAGTGTAACCTAAGGCTCTCAAACGGCTGTACCGATTTTGATGCGGTTTTTTTTCATTTGAAAGTCAGTTTCCTTGCGGTGGTTCTCAGTTATGTTTGGTTAATATCGATTCAACATAGCCGCTTCCACAAGATGGTGAATTTCATTTTTTTACTCTCCCTTAATATGGGATTCAAATGAAAAAGCTTGACTAGTAGAATACTGTACAAACTTAAAATTCAAGGTAGTCGGGAGTAAATCAATATTTTATTTAAAAAAAAACGAGTTAAATTTGATGAGGCATTTCACTATATTCAAAAGTAAGCAATTACAATGTCATCGAGGTCAATTTTAGTTGTTTTTTTGTTCATATTTTAAAAACCACTAAAAAAAAAATAAGGCAGGTCCCTTAATTTTTTATCCTCTGAACGAAATCTACCAAAGGAAAAAAAAATTGGATGCCTGTAAAGTCGGTATACGGGCGAAAGTTTTACGTGACAACGACTTTGAGTGGTAAAATAATTTTACGGAAGGGACGCGTGCCTTTCACTTTTTATGTCTGTCTCTCTCGCTCTTAGGCGGGCTAACCATGCCCGAGTGGAAGGGACGCGTGCCTCTCACTCGCTCTCGTTGTGAGCGCATAACGTGAGCGGAGCGTAACGCAGTTTCTTGAAGTGTCACCCGGCAAACCAATTCAAAAAAAAACATCAAAATTGGCAAGTATAGTATTTTTTTATACTTTTTAGTGTATTATTATATTTTACTATCTAAGTATTAGTACTTCGTGTTAGGTATATATTATTATCATGTGAGGTATATGTTTTGATAATATAATTCAACCTTCTTTCGATTTTGCAACATCTTATTTGCGCACCCCGTTTTTTTTTATTGTCCACACATTATTTTCCATCCTAAGGGTGCCTGGAAGAGATCGCTTTTAGCGATAAGGCCGCCAACTTGTCGACTAGTTTTTAAGGTTTATTGTAAATTGTGTATCCCATTCTTTTGGTGTGTCAATAAAGCGTATATATCTGTCTACGAGTATCTGTAGGGCATGGTCATGAATGGCCACCTAGAAATGCTGACGCACTGACAAATAGCCAATGGGAAATGCTGACACATTTCTAAATGAGCAATGGCCAGGGGTCCGAGTTCACCCGAAAATCTTTTAGAATTCCCGAGCGTGACGCTAGAATTCAATTCACAGCCCACGAAAAAACTATTTGTGGGGCGAAATAAGTAAACTGTTGTTATTAATACCGTCTAATGTACACAGTTCAATAATGAACAATTCTGACTCTGATGATTGTAACATAGAAGGACAAGAAGATACAGAAGGTAATAATTGGCAGGTCTACCGCCTAAAAGTCTGCGCCCACTATACGATAAATAAAATACACCGAAATATGGGCTTTATGCCATGCGCATTACGTATAGATTACATTGGCAACATAAATTAGCTGCTGGCTGTCAACGAGAAGTCAATATCTGCTAACATCTGCTTTCCGCAAAGATTGTTTTGCTTACTGCAGTGGAACTGAAAGCAGACGTAGTTGTCTGCTTTCTTTCATCGGCGTTTTCATCGGCGGCTGATGACATCACAAATCAAAGCATAGCAGAAAGCAGGAACGTTTGGCAGTAGAACTGCGGACCGTGAATAAAAAGCCCTTAATTAAAAATTACCAGATACAAAATGTATTATTTACTTTACTTCTTTTTTGCCAATGATGGCAATACCATGCCATGCGCCAATAAATAAATGTCAAAATTCTTGTTCAATTTCATTCCAAAAACATCTGGTTATCTGCACGCAATACACACTCGAAGTGCAATGTCCAAAAGAAATCATTTCCGCAGTACTCCTCGATTCAAACCTGAGGTGAAACTGTTAAAAAAAATTGGTAAAGGTGCCAGGTCTATGTCTCCAAGAAGGGAGACAGTTGAGGTTCTCCCATCTCCTATAAAATCGGATGCTGATAAGAAAAATTACAGGTGAAATTTTTTAAGTCCATGAATTAATATTTTGAAATGTCTATGCTTTACACGCTCCAATGATGACGATACTTTATATCCCAGTTGTATTTTATTCATTACTACAATTTTTTCCGTCCGAAAAAATATACCTTTCAAATCCAAGCTCAAGTACTTAATACAGAATTCAAATTGAATTTTAGAGAGTATTCTAAGTGGTCTTGTTAAATTAAAAAAAAAATAATTATACACCTACAGAACAATTCGGCTTGAGAATGGGCTGACTGCACTGCTAATTTCGGATCCAAGTCGTCCTGTAATGCTTGATGATGCTGAATCAAGTGATGAGAGCAGTCCTGATGAAACTAGTGGCTCTGAAACAGAGAGTGATGCGTCCGGTGCCTCTGCTACCAGTGACCATCATACATCCACTAGAAAGAGTGAATTTGATGAGGAGAAATTGGTAAGTGTGATTACTCTAACACTAGATACTTACCTTCTAAAGACTACATCTAAACATAATAGAAAATCTGTGAACAGAGTCATAGCATCATCTTTCTATCTTTATGATCTTATCCATAACAATTATATAGTTTCTAACAATTAGATATTCATTAAATATATTAATTAAACTCCACAACAACCAGTTGGAAAACAATTGGGATAACTGCAGCAAATAATGCAAGTTAGTCATCTGACTAATGTTAAATGTATCGATATGGATTGAAATGCTACTCCAGTCTAGTTAATTAGGTTCAGAAGGGAAGTTGAATCATTTAAAAACTTTTGAATCTTTGTGTATGTAAAGTAAATAAAAAAATACTATTTTGTTAAAAGGCTTTTGCTGAAATACTACAAACAAAATGTTTACATTAAAAATTTGACTAAAATTAGGTATACATAAACTTGTAGAGCATTTTTGTATCTCTACATAGAGTTTGAGTAATGGTGGCACAATGTGGAATAATTAATTACTAAATAGTTTTAAAGTCTAGAATTAGAGATTAGAATTAAAGACCTGAAGGTAAGGGTCAGGACTCCACTTCAAAATAATAAAAGAAAATTTATTTCTTGGCTAAGTTTTACAGCATTAATAGCAAGATTGTTTTTAAATACCTATTACTATTATTGGGTATGTAAATTTTAGATATACTTTTAATTAGGAGAAAAAACTGCTTGGTGTGGTGAAAGTATTCTACAACTTTTAAGTGACATGTTGACCTGTTTTATTAAATTTTGTGACATAATTATTTCTCTTCATAACAACATTTATTCATAAATAACCTTGAAACGTAAACTAGAAAATAAATAAAACAACTTTTTAGAACAAAAATCAACATTGAAGATCCTTCACCTTCAAAAAAGTTGAATCAACATCCCATCCCATCACAGTGTTCACATAATATACTCGTAGCTGTGGTTTTTATCTCTAAAACAGTTGAGCATCTCCGGTTTATATCAGACAATTAATTTTTTTCTTAGATAATCTAAAAATAGTGTTATTTCATGAGTTTTATGTTTATTACAAGATTGTATGATTTGATAGTTGGTATTCTGCTGGTGCACTCACATTATTGTACATACATTACGTTGATGATGCTCATACAATTAGTTACATTTACAAAAGTTTCAAATTAATCAGAATTAATATAAATGAGTTTATTTTTGCTGTGCTTTTGCATTATTGTGTCCCTTATTTATAACTTATAATATTAGTAGCAGTGCCCCACACTTTTACTCATGTATTTCCCATTCTCGTTGAGTTTTGGGATAAAAAGTAGCCTATTTGTTATTGCAAACTGTACACTCTAACTTATTATGTGATTGAGCAACAAACATCTAAACATCCAATCTTTTGCATTTATAATATTAGTATGAGATCACCCTATATTTTGTCCTATCCCTATGTTTGTTTGTAGAGTGGTTCAGATATAATATGACATGCATACTTAATGAATAATTAAAAAGGACCTCTTTTAAACTTTATTTCATTTTTAACTATTCCAGGATAGCTACAACAATTATTTGTTGTTGTTTAATAAATTGTTTACATGTGGTTACACATAACACAAGTAGAAATGGTGACTTAGTTATGTTATATATTTTATTCCTTTATTTGTGAGTGGTCAAAAGGAGAAAAATTGTAGAACCACATCTCAAACAAGTTAGAATAGTGTGGTATCAATTCTTAACTTTCTCCTGTAACAGGTTTTTTACTTTTTTCATTTATGATTTGTAGTCCTTCACAACAAAGTGTTATAGTGCTCACCATAAGCCTAAAGACAACAAGATTTTAAAAATCCTAAGCTATACATGATTATGTAGGATTTTATTTAAAAATATTAAAACTAGCATTCAGACAACAAAGTGTGATAAAAAATCCTAAGTCATACACAATTATATAGGATTTTATTAAAAAAAAAAAAAACTAGCATTCAGAGATTATATGAATTGACATGTAATCCCAAACCCATAAATAAGCTTAATTTGATTCTGAACTTTATTTGACAACTATGCACCTACATATACACATAATTATACAACAGATTCATTGTAAATCTGCTAAATATTATATGAGTTTTGTTTTAATTATATTTTATTTAGATGTCATTTGTACAAGATGAGATAGAAAACTATTTATTAAAAGCCACAAAAAAAAATACAAAAGAAACTTATAATATATTTTTTTAAATTTAATTTTATACTAGACATTTTTATGTGCAGTCTTTATCACTTTACACGTTTTCTATGTATCAGTATGTAATCTCTTTTAGCAAATATTTGTATTATTTTTAGCAATATTTATTTGTTTTTTTTTTAATTCTAAATTAAACTATTTAGAGCAATCTTTCCCAAAGTGGGCGATAACGCCCCCTTCTGCTGCAGGCCTAAAGGAGAGCAGAAAGAGAAAAAAAATGGCTGCAATGTGTAGAGGCTTGGAGTCTGTGTGTACCACATACCGTCGTTGCGCTTGCCAAATTCCATTTGTGCATTTTTTTCATTTTCGTTTTTTCGTACTAATTTTATCTCTGATTTTTTTTCTATGTGTTGATAAAGTCCTTTTTGTGATATTCCTACTAGAAACAATTTTAACAAATTCTTCAAGTGTTTTGACCGTTTGGAAAAAATCGTATGTGCAGAAATGCACATACGGGATTTGTGTTCCGTCTTCATTCGCGCGCCAACTGTGCTAGCAATGTGAGCGTTGTGGTGTGAACCACAACATAAAAACCTGATGTTTGTCTTGATTCTATTCGGCCAGGTAAAAAACCTGGAGATCCAACTGTAAATGACATACGAGCTTTTCTGTATAAAAATGGTAGTATCTACTACAAATTACGCCACCCTGATGAATGGACAATCCTGCCTCAGCGACTTCGTAGCTACAACTTGACAGTTGTTGTTACTCAACTGTATAACGAACCCCAAAAAATTTATAAAACCAAATACGATAGTCTTCAGTCTTTAAAACCGTTAATGCACCGTGACTATCATACGTTTTATGATAACCTTAATTACCTACAAGCAATAACTTGAAATTTTATTATTTATTGAAAAAATAAGCGATAATAATTTGTTTGATCTGTAACACAACGTTTGTTTGATAGGTGTTATTGAATCATGTTTGATTTTATAAAGAAGTTTTGATTTGTTTTTCTATTAAGTGTACGAGTTTTTAATAACTATAGGTATTTTAAAATGTTATGTTGTGTTGACCAAATTATGCTCAGATCGAAGATCCCGATAACTTTCAACTCGAACTTCAAAATCGCTTCGAATCCTTAGATGAGTGCGTAACGGCGGACGAAATAAACGACAGGCTAGTGGAAACTGTTCATGCTGTTGGCAGAAAATTTTATAAGAGCCGACGCCAAAACAGAACCCAAAAGCTCTCCGATCAAACTCTAGATCTTATGGCGGTCAGACGAGATATGCGATTACAGTCTTCGGTCGACATGACGGTATACAGACGGCTCAATAGACAGATCTCTACGTGTGTGCGACGCGACATACGCTGCTTCAATACTTCGAGTATTGAAGAAGCCATCAAACAAAACAAAGGCTCAAAAGTGTTCGCAAGAAATCTGTCTCTTGGGCAAAGTCAGCTGACCAAACTGAAGACCGATAGTGGTAACGTTGTCTCGTCGAAGCCTGAGATTTTGGAGGAGATTGAGAGGTTCTATGAACAGTTATACACCTCTACGCAAGCACAACCTGTCGTTAGCATGGCAAAAGACCCCAGAGCCAAGCTGACCCGACACTTTACCGAAGATATCCCAGAAGTCAGCCTGTATGAGATTAGGATGGCCCTCAAACAACAAAGCACCTGGCGACGACGGAATTACGACTGAGCTTCTGAGAGCGGGTGGAAAACCGGTACTTAAAGTCCTCCAGAAGCTGTTCGATTCCGTCATACTTGACGACGGTAGTACGCCAGAAGCGTGGAGCAGAAGTGTGGTGGTGCTCTTCTTCAAAAAGGTGACAACACCTTGTTGAAGAAACTACAGACCCATCTCACTTCTGAGCCACGTTTATAAGTTGTTTTCGAGGGTAATCACGAATCGTCTCGCACGCAGGTTTGACGACTTCCAGCCACCCGAACAAGCCGGTTTCCGAAAAGGCTATAGTACCATAGACCACATCCATGCGCTTCGGCAGATTATACAGAAAGCCACAATGTCTGTCCGATTACAGGACCAGTGCACAAAACATATCCAGCTACAGAAAGGCGTGAGACAGGGAGATGTTATATCTCCGAAACTGTTCACTGCCGCGCTGGAAGATGTTTTCAAGCTACTGGACTGGAACGGATATGGCATCAATATCAACGGCGAATGCATCACTCACCTTCGGTTTGCCGACGACATAGTCATTGTGGCGGAGTCGATGGAGGACCTCGGTGCTATGCTCAGGGACCTCAGTAGAGTATCCCAACAGGTAGGTTTGAGGATGAATATGGACAAGACGAAGGTCATGTCAAATGTTCATGTCTCACCTGTACCGGTTATTGTTGGGAATACCACACTCGAAGTTGTTGACGAATACGTCTACCTGGGTTAAAAGATCCAATTAGGTAGATCCAACTTCGACAAAGAGGTCCAGCGAAGGATCCAACTCGGATGGGCAGCGTTCGGCAAACTTCGGCACATCTTTGAGTCCAAAATACCCCAATGCCTAAAGACGAGTCTTTAACCAGTGCGTGTTGCCAGTGATGACTTATGGAACTGAGACGTGGTCCTTCACTGTTGGTCTCATAACGAAGCTCAAAGTCACACAGCGAGCTATGGAGAGAGCTATGCTCGGAGTCTCTTTGCGCGACAGAATCCGTAATGAGGATATTCGCAAAAGAACGAAAGTGGCTGACATAGCTCAAAGAGTAAGCAAGCTGAAGTGGCAATGGGCAGGCCACATCGCTCGCATAACTGACAACCGATGGGGAAAAAGGTTCTTGGTGGCGACCACGAACCGGGAGACGCAGTGTTGGACGGCCTCCCACTAGATGGACAGATGACCTCACAAAGGTCGCTGGAAACCGCTGGTTGCAGGTTGCGCAGGACCGTTCGTTGTGGAAATCTAGGGGGGAGGCCTATGTTCAGCAGTGGACGTCTTGTGGCTGATGATGATGATGTTATGTTGTGCTAAAGCACTACTATTGTAATCGTAATAATAATAATTTGTGATATTAAAATTATAGCTTAGGATAATTGTTTAAAGGGCCATAATTGATCTCATTATGTTTGATAGGTTTTGTAATTGTTAAAAACGACAGATTTATGAGTTAGTTTAGATTTACGAGATAGTTTTAGTAGTGCTTAATAATTTTATTCAAATTTGTTATGTAAGCAATCTAAAGAACACATAATACTAAACCCAAAATAACAACATTGTAACATTGCCAAACTCGTCATGTGTAATACTGCACGTACTTCATTATTTTGGACTATTCTAAACCAGTCATGTGCTGTTTTTTGCTTAAAAACATTCTTGTTTCTTAAATAACAAATACCTACATGTTGCAAATTTTGTATTTTTATGTCTCAAATAAATGGCTATGATACTGCATTAATACTTTTTAAGTTTTTCTGATTGTTAATTAAATAACACGTTTTTTGTTGTTTCCCAAAACCTTACAAATTTCACATATGGAACTTGTCAGGCGCAGCGACGATACAGGGTTCAGGCCTCAAATGAACTCTTGCGGGTTATAGTAAAAGTCTCGTTTAGAATGAATGTTTAATCTCCGCTGTATAATATTGTACACAATAATTAATTTATTTAATTTGAAGTTTCAGTGGTTTTTAAGTAAATACATGAAAAAATGGGGGCGGTAAAAAATAATTTATTCTCAAAGTAGGCAGCAGATAAAATAAGTTTGGAAACCCCTGATTTAGAGCATATTAGTGTACTCTTAGAAACCATTTTAATACTAAGGTCGCAAGTCGCAAGGATGAGGTTGCTTGCAGCTTCGATTTTAACACTCATTTTTATTTTTCTTTCGTCCCTTGTACAAATGTTTTGGTTTTGATGTGTATGTCGCCACAAAATTGTAATTGACGTTAAATTATAAACTGAACAAACCTAACCTACCGTAGGATTCTAATCTCACAGGTTTCACCCTGACGGCGTTTGTCATTTTACAGTGAGATGTCCAATTATGAATATCATCTATATCTACATAAATATGTATTTAAATAGATTATTTCGTCACAATGTTTACTAACAAACTTTCGACAGAATTCTCGTAGCATCTGACCTTAACATAATGTTGACCTTAACCTCCTTGCCTTGAGCCTTGAAGCTTTGTAACTGCATCTGCGAGGAATAATCAATACACTAATTTCAGATAACTAGATCAATATATTATTTGTTTTCATTGTGTTCATGTAATAACGGCGTAGAGAAAATTAAATAGTCATGTCACCTTGCTCCGGATCATTTATAAATTTGAACATAATGAAATTGTAGACCTTGTGGATCACATTCAGTCCAATTTATATTAAAACATTTTTTTGTGTTTTAGTTTGTTATTCACAGACACTCAAAATTGTATTTGATTCAATATTTTGCTGTAGATGATCTTGGATCTATAGAGCTGTGACCTAGTGGCTAGAATCTTCGATTTCACTATCGTGCACTCGGAGAGCCTACCGCCTGATTAAAACTGTCTTAGCTTTGATATTGCTCTCTCTTTTGTTTTCGCTTGAAATTATAGAGGCAGCAAAGCCAAAGCATATTTAGTGAGGCGGTAGACCCACGGGTCGTCGGTTCGAATCTTGCCTTCACCTAAGAATATTCTTACAAGTGCATTTGGGCAAGTTTGTCATCACGACTGGCTTTGACGGGGAAGGAAAACATCGTGAAGAAACCGACGCGGCGTGGACTAAGAGAGACATCTTTTTAGGATACACGTGGTCGTGAACGGATCTGATGGAAATTTCGAACACAATTAGGTTATAATCTGGAATAATACATGGGGCTACTTTTTATTGCGGGAAAATTAAGGGAACGGAAATTACGGGGGTAAAACTGCGGGGCGCTGCTATTAGGTACACATTATAAGATAAGACAAAGACCAAGAGGTTTGATTCCGTTTCGAAATCAATCCTATTGCCTTGTGAATCAGAGAACAGGACCAAGTTTCGGTTCATGCGTGTGCCAGTTAAAATGAAAATATTATTTCAAGGCAGATTTTAAAGTTCACTCAATGCACCCCTTATGACTAGGTTCAATTCTATTTTTTCTAAGGTAATTAAATAAACACCATCCAATTCTATTTGTAGGTACTCGATACATTTCGTTTCTTGCATGTTCTATGTCTTTTATGTAGTGGTAGGACTTTTGGCAGAGTCCGCCTAGGGAAGTACCACACCTTTGCCAGTTATTCAACCGCCAAGCAGTAATGTGCAAACATTACTGTGTTCCGATTTGAAGGGCAATGTTCCCAGAGAAATGACAGGGTTTAGAGTTATAACATCTTAGATCTCTGGGTGACGAGCGCAGTGCAGTGCTAGGCGATGATTTGGACTCTTCATGTTCTAATAGTTGCGTGTCACTGTGCTGTTTTGTGACAGGCATGTTGCTTACCATCAGGCACATGTCATGCTCGTCTCGACACTCTTAATTTAAAAAAATGCTCTTACAAAAGCGTAACGATTATGGACTAAAGGTGTGTATATCTCCAACAGTTATCGATCCCCAGGCGAAAAATATTCAAATTCATGTGGAGGACGATTCGGAGGCTCAATAGAAAGCGATGCAAGTTGTTGTTTGACAACCTTTCACTCGATACGGTACGCGTTAACCACATAATTATATTGATTTCTCATTACACGTTGAAAGTTCTTGAAGTAAACTAGATATTCGTAACTGCTGCCTAGATTGTTGTGGGTAGGCCTAGATCTAGGTAGGTAGTTAGGTAAGCTGTAGGTGGACTGGTTAGTTAGGTTTTTAGTTCAGTATAATGAAGAAAGTATAAGAATATGAACACTTTCTTACTATATTATATGTATATTCTAAGACGGTACTTATACCAGTAAATACTTTTTTTAAAGTCTGCTTTGCTCCCTTTAAACGCTACAAATTTAAAATCCTCCTAGTCAAATAACACGCCCGTAGCTGAATCGTTTTAATTTTATACGAATATTAGTTGAGCTTACTTTGTTGGCTGCTCTTCCGGTGTATTTCAAATTAAGTGGACATGTCCTATTACGCGTATTTATTACAAAGTAGCATACATTTACTTAAGCGAATAATTTAAGCTGATAATTGGGATGGTGAATGGGTCAAAATTATACCACTCTAATTAGTCAGCCAGGTACATTATGGAAAAAATATATGGGGCACGTGTTATTTTATTCATATCTATATATATAAAAGAAAGTCGTGTTAGTTACACCATTTATAACTCAAGAACGGCTGAACCGATTTGGCTGAAAATTTGTGAGGATGTAACTTAGGACCAGGAAAAGGACATAGGATAATTTTTATCACGTTCCCGTGGGACGTCAAAAAACGACAAACGACGAATATCCCGTTCGACCGCGTTCCCGTGTGACGTGACTTAAAACGTAAACGACAGCTAAATGTCATTTCATCGTTGTCATGTCAACGGTGACATTCTGACATTACCGAATGTAAGCCAAAAGAAAAAAGTTGAAGAACCTTTGCTAATCTTTGTTTCTAAATCTGAATTGGTACGACCAATTTCCGATAGGTGGCGTAGCAGGTAGCTAAAGAGGTTTTTTGTTTGAAAGCGATATTCTCAGGAATGTCTGAACCGATTTCAGTCATTCTTTCACCGCTGGATATGTACGGGGTCCCGATGAGAGCTATATAATGTACCACGGGCGAAGCCGGGGCGGACATCTAGTTATTAATAAAATCGACAAAGATACAGATCGTCAAACATCCGGAATGGGGAGTTGTGACGTCACTTCTACGTAAGAATCGTATAAAGAAGTGACGTCACTCGAAACTTCTAAGCACTGTATCTTGGTTATTGTGAAAAAAAAGAAAATAGAAGTGGTCAAGTCCGATTCGGACTCGCCCAACAAGGCTTCCGTAGCAGCAAGTATCATGATATAAAAGTTCTTGTAGTTCGTTGTTACTTTAATCAGTGTTTTAACCTTTTAACAATAGTGAATGTATAACGTACTATTAAAATAAAACTACTTACTAGATCTCATTCAAACCAATTTTCGTTGAAAGTTGACATGGTAAAGTATATCATAATTTTTTTTTAGTTTTGTCATTCTCTTATTTTAGAAGTTACAGGGGGGGGGAGGCACATTTTACCACTTTGGAAGAGTCTCTCGCGCAAACTATTCAGTTTAGAAAAAATATGTTAGAAACTCCAATATCATTTTTGAAGACCTATCCATAGATAACGCACACGTATGGTTTTGATGGAAAAAAATAATTGAGTTTCAGTTCTACGTATAGGACACCCCCAAATTTAATTGTTTTTTTTTCTATTTTTTATATGAAAATCTTAATGCGGTTCACAGAGTAGGTACATACATCTACTTACAAAGTTAGTATAGTTTGTACCTATAGTTTCGGAGAAAAGTGGTTGTGACATACGGACAGACAGACAGACATGACAAATCTTAAGGGTCCCGTATTTTGCCATTTGGCTACGGAACCCTAAAAACGTGTGTAAGGATAATTTTTTTATCATCTAACTGACGGTCTAATTAATTTTTTAACCGACTTCCAAAAAGGAGGAGGTTCTCTATTCGGTTGTATGTTTTTTTTTTTTTTTTTTTTTTATGTATGTTACTTACTCGATAGCGCCGCCAATTGTCAATCAATTTCGATGGTTCTTGTTTTGTTTGGTAGATCATAGTTCAGAGGTGGTCCCATATAAATTTTATCGAAATCGGTGTAGTAGTTTTCGAAATATGAACAAAAACAACTAAAATTTACCTCGACGACATAGTGATTGCGTCATCCGTCTGTAGGTATCACCGTTACGGTAATAGGTAGACAGTGGAAATTTTCACAGATTATATATTTCTATTGCCGCTGTAACAACAAATACTAAGAATAAAACAAAATAAATATTTAAGGAGGGCTGGCATACAACAAACTTGATTACATCTTTATTGATTACCAACCATTAGTACAGCCCTAGCAAACTAGATGGCGCCACTAGTAAAATAACACGCGCTATCGACCTTCGAGTTAGAATCATCTGTATCTCGAGCTGCATATTGAACACCACCACCTCGTTTGGACAATATAATCGAAAGCAAGGCTTTTTAACCCCCGACCAAAAGAATATCTATCTGTCTGTCTGTGGCCTGTGGCACCGTAGTGACCGTAGAGCTCAAACGGATGGGTTGCGATGCGGTTTTTTCATTTTAAGATTAATTCGTCTGGGTGACATATTTGTAGATTTCACAAAGTTATGAAATTCGACCCTGTCAATACGAAATCGTGTAAATGCATTAATGAAAACTTGTTTAGCACTAAAAAGGGTAAAATAAACTATTTTTAACAAAAAATTAAACCGACTTCAACACCACAAATAGGCACTCAAAAGCGAAAAATAATTTAATATAGGTAATTAATATAACCGCTACTCACTCATCTATATGAAGTCGGTGCCAGCCAACTCTAATAAGTATAGATAGATATACCTATGCCTACTTACTACCTCGTACATAGTATCTATCTACTAGCTTTTTAACTAGACTGGCACCGACTTTATATGGATGAGTGAGTAGCGGTTATAATAATTACCTATATTAAATTATTTTTCGCTTTTGAGTGCCTATTTGTGGTGTTGAAGTCGGTTTAATTTTTTGTTAAAAATAGTTTATTTAGTCAGCATGTCAATTATTCGGGAGTAGATACTGTGTTTGAGTAAATGTTCGTATCGTTCACGTTGCACAGAGCCCTGTTAGTGAGGCGTCCACGTGGGCAGTGTCTGCCCTTGGATTATAGCAAAACCTGACTTGAACCCAGGGAAAAAATCGTTTACGTTAAATTAAAAATTCTAATAAAAAAAGAAGTGTGGCACTCGGGGACTGCCGCGGTAAAGCTATTGCATGTTGAATGCATTTTTATCAACATAAGCAATAGGGATGTTAAAAATTTTTCGGAATTTCTTTTATTTTAAAGAGTGACATTTGTTTACCTTTAAAAATATCACGTTCAAAAAGAATCCGTTAAGTTGGCAACACTGCTAAGAACATTTAGTCTGTAAAGCTTATACAAATAAGATTCAAAGTTGAATGACCGAGTGGGGAGGACGGCGTTACGGTCTTCCATCCCTCTTTCTTGTAAACATAAGAAAGAGATGCATGATCACTAAAATTCGGTCCCCAGGCCCGCGATAAAAGCTATGCAATAGCTTAAAAATATCTAATACTACATAAACTATTTTTAACGCGGGCAAACAACTGGAGCGGCAGCTACGCGGGTGAAATCGTGGGGCGCTACTAGTAAAGGCTTTTTTACTCGATTTATTGTTTTTTACTAGTGACCCTGAAAACCAAAATCTGAGGCTGCGTACTGGTGAACGCTCCAAAATTCGAGGCTGGTACCGCGCCTGGCCGGATGTACGGGACCCTAAAAAGCAGAATTAGTTATAATTTTAGCGGTCGCTTGATTCACGGAGCGAGTTACACACAAAGCTGCTAGAACGTAACTGGATAAAAGCAAAAAATAGTTATCAGCTTTTTACAGTTTTCCTATTGTTACGTCCGTCATAGTGAGTATTGCGTAAACCTTCAGTATGAATAACAGTTGAACCTGAACTATTATGGGCTAGTGCAGTGTATACGTACATACATTCTATGGTGGTAGGACTCTTGGCAGAGTCCGCCTGGGGAAGTACCACACCTTTTCCAGTTATTCTACAGCCAAGCAGTAATGCGCAAACATTCCTGTGTTCCGGTTTGAAGGGCTATGTTTCTAGAGAAATTACAGGGCTAAGAGATATAACATCTTAGATCTCTGGGTGACGAGCGCAGTGTAGTGCCAGGTAATGATTTGGACTCTTCATGTTCCAATAGCTGCGTGTCACTGTGCCTTTATGTAGCAGGCATGTTGCTTACCATCAGACACATGTCCTGCTCGTCTCGTCAATCTTTTTTTTTTTAAACATGTCGCAGGAGAATAATATCAGGAAATCAAACGAAATCATGGTAAATATCTAATATTCCTGTTTATTGCGTCTTCTCAATGAAATGTTTAGTAATCTGACAAAATAGAATAATTCCACGAATCTTACTACAAAACCTAACTGTTAAATTAACCTAATTCTCGTAAAGTGAAGGGTTCATTTTGAAACTTTAAAAATGCATACTATTTGTATGTTCTTTCATTTGTTTTTTACCAACTCACTGACTCAGTTAAAAACGTAGTAAAAACGTAACACCAAAACAAACTTGCCAATTTTGCGGGTTTTTTTATAGTAGGTATAGAGTGACGGGACGAGCTGGAGACATGTGCCTGATGGTAAGCAACAGTTTGTCGCCTGTCCATAGTGTCGCGCAGTTATTGCCACTTCGCTCGTCACCCAGATTTATCTGTTCTACTTGTAATTTCTCTGGACAAACAAACACAACAAACATTGGACTTCAAACCGGAACATAGTGATATTTGTCAAAACACAAGTAAATCTTAGATTGGGATAAAAAATGTTCAAATCATGTCAGAAATCAGATAAGCGAGATCTGTTATATTGTTTTAATAAAAAAATTGTCTCGTATATATTTATAGCGGCTCATTGTATTTTTTATTCAAATAGGACAGATTAACGCAACTAAATTAGATAAATAAACACAAAATCAGTATTACGTATCAGTATAGCAATTATTATGTAGATTATTAGCATAAGTTTATTCAACTCCCACCATTTAAAGTGTCATCGACCTTTTCCGTGGTCAATAACAAATATGAAAATAACAAAACAAATTCAAATTTAACTGAAAGTCTCAAATATTGTTTTTGTGTGGATGTATTCATGTGTGTATGTGTGTATTTACGCATCGTCCGCGGTACAAGGACACGGCGGGTATGTACATATGTCGGTCCCCCTACCGACTAAAACCTCCACAGGTTTGGACTTTGGACCGTGGCTTGGATGTCTATAAGTGGAGTCGCGGGCCCGCCCGCTCTCGCACTCGTCCGCGGCTCTGCCAATTCATCTTCAGTCTTCAGCATAATGAGTGCAAGTTTTGTCGAAAACGAAACGCCTTCTACCGTGAGCGCGGAAACATGACATTCGTATGAAGAACTCTAGAGCCGCTAGAGGCTCTGAACATTTATTGTTTTCGACAAAACTCATCCTCAGCATATATAATAGCACCCTTGAGTTTTTTTCGAATACTCGGAATTTGCAAACTTTTCAATTTAATTGAAAAAAAATTGGATCTCGAATCGATCACCTCCTCCTTTTTTGGAAGTCTTAAAAATGCAATTTCGTTTACGTTTAGTGTACCTATTTGCTCAATACTAGCATTTACGGGACGAAAATGCTAGTATTCCTACCCCCCTACTAATCAGAGCCTCAACACTTAGGTGGTGTATAGTCATCTAAGCACCCATTGTTAAAACCTAATGATCAGTTGTATTATTAATTAAACGTAGTTGGCTTTGTCAATTCATAACGTACCTGTGCACAATAAACATTCTTAAAAGCGGAATATCATGCATTTTATGAGTTTTTAACCGACTTCAAAAAGGAGGTTATCATCAACCTCGAAGACGATATCGACAACCATAGTTTTATGAATTTCTTGGAGAGCGGCTGAACCCATTTTGATAGTTTTTTTTTTGAAAGGGTCTCATATTTTTATCGAAATCGGTGGATCAGTTTTTGTATCAATAAAAATAATACAATTTACTTACATATTATTACAATCGATGTAATAAATCGATGATAATTTAGTTTATTAGTAATTGTATTAAAATAAGTGAACCGGGCAAGTTTAATTTTTAAAATAAAGTCGGTTGTTTCGTTTTGCAATGAAAAATTATTTATTATTCACAACATGTACTGAACGGATCCAATTTTTAGAACGTATATTTATTAAAACTAGAATTGACCCAATGTACATCTACCATTTCGCAGGAATAACATACGAATGTGTTTATAAGCAATTGTACCAACAGTTAAGTTCGTAATAGATTATGTAAAGTATAACTCATTATTTACGCAGTCTAGAGCCGTGTTGTTCATAATGTTGTAGCATTTTATGTAACTAGTTACGAAACTAGTATAGTAAAAATTTACTGAATTGACTCGAAATTATCTTTCTAAAAGATTATTTTGCCTCTGATAGCCCTGTTAGTACTCCATACTACGTTACGAGGAAATCTGTCCTATCCCCAAAGATTGAGCTTATTTTAACAACTCTTACAACAGAACTCTGCAGTGTACCTACTTCTGTAGTGGTAGGACTCTTTCCAGAGGAAGGAGAGGGAAGCATCACACCTTCGCCAACATATTTTTTCGTTGTAAAAACGGCTCAATGAAATGTTTTTGAAATTCGGTGAAAATGTCCGGTAATTTTTCGAAATGGTACTTACATTTCACCACGTTAGGGATTTGAAGTACTATAAATCTTCGTGACAATCGCAACTACGTGAAGTGAGTACGAGTGAGTTACGAGTATATCTTTACTAAGTGTACTGAATGTTTGCAAGTATACTTACTTCCTCCATGTTTTCAGATAGGTAAAGTACGTAGGTCCATAAGTACTTATATAAATATATAGTTATTATAATTATTGAATTTTGGTCAGTCTGCGCCTTTTGTGCTAGCCGAAAATCATATAGGCGGAGGCCATGTGAGGTAAACTGCCATAAAAGAACTTTATGAAAAATAACATTTGCAATAATATTTTCTAGTTTACTTACTGTGGCAGAATATCGTTAAACGTTAAAGTAATTTTCTCGGTTAAATATTCCTATGATGAGATTTAATTCTTGCTAAACACCGGTTACAAGTAACCAGTATCTTTTACGCAATCCTAACTACGTTGCCAAACAACGTTTAGTCTACTGCAGTATAAAATTGCAAAATCACCATGTCCTATAATATTACAATGCCTAAACAGGGTGAAAACGAAAATAATAAATGATTCTGAACGCAACATGTCAAAAAAAACCGAAAGATTCGATGTTTTGACAAATCTTTAGCCAAACTTTTTGAAACAGCTCTGGATCCGTTAGATCCAAAAATCTGCTAAACGTAATCGTTCGTAGGTTTCTGCCTCCACCTCCATCGTAGACCGCATCGTCGCTTAACATCAGGCAAGATGGCGGACAAGTGTAAGCCTATAAGTAAAAAAAAATACTGTATACGGAAATTGATGTGATCTACCAAAGTTAGAAGCTTGTTGAGATATATAGGAACCCTTTGTTGTTCCCATAATAAATAATTCATAGAAGTAAAAAAACCTATGAGATTTTTGAGACTTGTATTTTTTTTTAATAAAGAGTTACGTGACGATCAGGGCATGTGCCTGATGGTAAACAACATGCCTCCCACATAACAGCACAGTGACACGCAGCTATTGGAACACGAAGAGTCCAAATCATTACCTAGCACTGCAATGCGCTCGTCACCCAAAGATCTAAAATGTTATAAGTCCAAGTCCTGTCATTTCTCTGGAAACATTGCCCTTCAAACCGTAACACAGTAATGTTTGCACATTACTGCTTGGCGGTAGAATAACTGGCAAAGGTGTGGAACTTCCCCGGTCGGTCTCTGCCAAGAGTCCTACCACTGTTACACTCAGAGCCATCCCTTTAGGCAACCCTCTTTGATTATAGACTTGTCTAGATGGAGCGTTACACTGTATTTGCGACAAAAGTAACAGGCCAGGTTCACGCACACAAGTGTTGAAACACAGACACTTGTGTTCGAGACATATTTTAAACATGGCGTCGAATGAAGCTGTCCTGTGACATTTTTTTTTAAATCAATGGGTTCTGTAACTAAATGATAATGTAAAGGTTACTTACCTATGAAAGCTAACATTTTTTAGTTATTTTAAATTGTTCTTTGTAATTTTTGCAGACTTTTATAGCGCAAATCGTCATGTTGTTGTTGTATAATGTCACAAAACACGTGTTTACCGCACAACGTACATAAGCGTCGCTACTTAACTGACAGATCGAGCTTATCAGCCAACAGTCTTTTTCTTTCAAAAAGAAAATAATTTAAAAAAACACTAAAAAAATATCAGCATGTGCCAATTCCAATTATCTCATAATTCATAAGCCTTTATTGGTCTGCGAAACTAGTAAGGTACCTATATAATGTATATATAATATTATTATCTGTACATAACTATACATACATAGGAATAAGTTAAGACTGCAGACTAGATAGATTGTACTATAGTGCAAACTGTAAAAGAAACTTACATAAAATACAATTACATATAGTATGTCATAAATTATGCTGGTCAGTTAATAAAAGGTGTTGTCTTCTGATGGACAACGGTGCACGTGCGACCGCACGGCCATTTACATTGTTCTCATTGTTCCTTAACAAACAACCATTTAAAAAGATTCAATTCTACTTTAATAGTCTGTGAAAATATAGTCAAAGTACTTTATTCATAAATGTACAATTTACACGTCAATTAATAAAAAACAAAAGAAAGAGCATACAAATTGTATACATTTTTAAAGTTTGTACTTTACTGTATTATAATAATGATTATATTGAAAACTGTCAAGCAGTATACGAGTATAATAATGTCTTTATTACCCATGTAATTTTTTTTTTATTTACATTTTTTAGATTCTTAATACAATTGTTTAAATCACATTTGCAGTTTTGGAATATGATTGTGATAGAATTACGGACATATTTTGAACCGTTTTTTTTGAAAATGAAGGAGTCGATGATTAAGTTTCTACCTACGTATTAGTATAGGGCAGAAACGACATCAAATACATCATCACCATGAAACGATAATATTTGGTTATTTGCTACGTTTTCTTGTTTAATTGTGCAAAACCCTTAAAACCCTTTCTGCCTTTTATGATTTTTAGCATGCCTACTAAGTTTAGTCTTCGGATAGCCCGTATTAGTTTTCGTCATGCGGTCATGCGCGGTCCGAAGGAGGGTCACAGGGGACATGACGTATACGTTAAACTAAAAATCTAAAAAATTAAAAATATCTAATAGTACATAGACTATTTTGTAACCCGTGAAAACAACTAGAACTGGAACTACGCGGGTAAAATCGTGGGGTGCTACTAGTAAGAAAATGAATACTTTACTACTATATATTTTATTTTAATACTTTAAAATAAAATAAGATAAGATAAGAAAACTCTTTATTAAAAGCCACATAAATACAAAAATAAAACAAAATCACAAAAGAAACTTAAGAATAACTTATGCTAGACATTTTAATTGGCGGCCTTATCGCTTAGAGCGATCTCTTCCAGGCAACCGTGTACGGATATAATAATAAATTCAATACATTAAACAACAAATTGAAATAGCTAATTTATTGTACAACCTAAGCATAAAATTAAAATAATATACTACTTACAATAAGGAATACATTTAAAATACACATACTAATTTACATAATAATACATACTTTACTATTTGTATTATTTCTACTGGTGACCCCTTCCAAAATTCGAGGGTGGGAGCGCGCCTAATTTTCGTGGACAGTTATAGTCATGACCAAAGCACCTGACAAAAGCTTTGTTTGACGGCACTTTAGAAGCACCACCACCAGCCATTATAAAACACGGTAAAAACAGGTAAACATTGTACGTACCATTAATTAATAATTAAAAATAATTAATATTGTGTGAGACTTAATGTAATTTAGTTCTAGAGATTGCCCAGATATACCATAATAATAGATTAGTTTTTGTAACACTAGTCCAATGTGCGTATCGTGATTGTTCGCAGGCGGCGTGCTCACTGAGCGTCCACGTGGGTAGTTTCAGTGACCCGGCAGATATCCAGGGCCTGGCGCATTTCGTCGAGCACATGGTCTTCATGGGCAGTGAGAAGTATCCCAAGGAAAATGAATTTGACTCTTTTATCAAGGTTAGTCTTTTGTTGATGTTCAGTTTTTTTACGGTCCGCGGTGATGAGAGCAGAGCAGTGCTAAGTAATTATTTCGAGTCTTCGTGTTCCAATTACACCTGTGTCGATCGTGTAATCGATCGAATCCTTTTGATCCGATCGCAATCTGTACACGAGTGATCGAATCACGGATTTCTAAAACACCCGATCTTTTGTAACCCAATTATCAGTTTTCAAGAAAAACCAAATTGAACTTTATTTTAATAAGTTTTACTTAACTAACTGCTTGATCATAGAATGGATAGAATCGTGCATTGATTACATCGACATAACAACGAAGATATTTTCTATCTCCTTCTTTTACATAAAATAACTTTTCGAGTGCGACTTGTATGTCGATCTCACTCTGCCTTTGGGTCGCGCGTGACACGGGTCGTACAAAGGAACTGCGACCCAAATGATCGAAAGATCGAATCTTTATAACCCGATCACCAAACGAGTGGGTCATGAACGACCCGGGTCTCGAGAAATGATCGATTGACACAGGTCTAGTTCCGATAGTTGCGTGACACTGTTCTTATGGACAGGCGAGTTGCTTGCAACGTGACAACCAGGCACATGTCCCGCTCATCCCGGCGCTCTGTACTATTAAAAAATCTTCTTGGCGGATTTTAAGTAATGCTTACACTACCGATCCGCACTAACCTTAATAACAGAGAGAAAATATTGAAGGGTGCTTGCTCAGTGTCAGTAATCGATACCTACTAACCAGTAGAAAATAAAATCTACAGAAAGTGTTCGTACTATAGCATAGAAACATTTTGTCGCAATCTTCTAGTTTGTCACCAAATTCAATCAGGCATTCATATAACTGTAGTGTAATTATAGGTTTTTAGCAGCTATAACCTACTATTCAAAATAGTGCTAACAAATTAACCCGTTTCTGAAAATGAAATTATTCAACACCACTGTGTCTGCGACGCTTCTTTTAGTCAAAATTTTCTCTTCCAGAAAAAAGGTGGTTCAGATAACGCCTCGACAGATTGCGAAGTGACCACATTCTACTTCGAGATACAGGAGAAGTATCTGCCGCAAGCCATGGATATATTCAGCCAGTTCTTCGTCAGTCCACTAATGAAAAAGGAGGCTATGCAGCGAGAACGAGAGGCTATAGAATCGGGTAAGTTTGGTCTAGCATTATAATAGGCATGACGACTCATTTTTAATTTAATGTGCCATCAAAAGTCTACTCAATGACTGAAACATAATTATGTGAAAGAATTACTTTGTTATCTTTAAAAATTCCCGTGATATCACGATTTTAAAATCACAATTTCTCTCCCAAAAACGCTTCAAACAGAAGCGTGACGTCAAGGTGTCGTATTTTCTATGCGTCGCGCGTAAAGTTTGTATGGTAGCTAAATTAAATATTGCGTTTAGGAATTTGGTTTCATAACAAAAGTCACTTGAAATTGAATGCGTTATGGTAAATACATTTTCTAATAATTTTTACTTTTAAAATGGACTTGCCCATCCAGCTTTGAATGATCATAATTCATAAAGTAAGTTAAACTAAAAAATATCAAAATTAAGATTGGTGCATATTTTATTCTATTTAAATACTGACATTATATCAAATGATTAAATATAATTGAGGGACTTATTCGTCACGCCTATTATGCCATCTAGAATAGGGTAATAGTTAAATATGTCACTCACCTCATAATCCACCAATCGAACTTGCTCGTCAAACGATAAACGATATGGAGCTCTTAATATCAGTTCAAATCGCGAAAGTTAAATTGTAATATCAAGCGCCATTTATTTTCAAGTGAGTATACAAATATTCAAGTGAGTATATTCAAGTGAGTATACATAATTTCATGGGTGTCGTTCCTAAGACTCGAACGAAGACTCTACATTTGACTCTACATTTTTTGTGATAAGAACGTCTAGAATGGAATGCGTTGCCTGAGTGTGTTTTTCAATCAATGTGTTACAATCTTGATGTCTTCAAATCGCATCGTCGCTTAACATCAGACGACATGGCGGTCAAGTGTATACATATAACAGTAAAAAAATCTGTATGTAAGATTTTATAGTACTATTAATATTGTAAATAAGTAATTGATAAATTATTTTTATGCAAAAAAATTACCGACTGCAAATCCATAGGCACTCAAAAGCGATAAATAAATTTATATTAAAATATTATAAGCGCAACCTACTTATCTACCTATTTGAAATCTGTGAAGAATAAAAGGTAGCCTACCTATGTGTTTTTCCAGACTATAATCTGTGTTCTAAATTTCAACCCGGCTCGTTCATACGTTACGACATGATAGAGCAACAAATAAAAACGCATAAGCGTTACCATTCAGTGTGGTAATGCAGCCAGCATGCTGGATAGGCTTCCGACTGGTAGTGAGCTTGAACATCTTGATTATCTGTAGACCTTCGTTGGTCTATGGATAATTCAGGTGTGCATAGTATAAGTAGTTCCTTAGGCATGTAGCGTAGTGTAGTTCTCATTGTTTTTTGTAAATAAAGACTCTGCCCAGTAATAAAAAAACATCCAAACGTCCAAACATCGACATCCCACTTATATTATAAACATCAATGTATGGTTTGCTCAGTCACATCGTATCTGAACCGATCAGTCTGAAATTTATAATAAAATTATATTGTAGTCTAGAAGAAAACATCTAGGCTCGTTTTTATCCCGGGTAAATAACCAAAACGGGAACTACGCGGGTACAACCGCGGGGCACTCATAGTTTATAATATTAGTAGGAAGTAGGATACGCAATAAAATATTATCAATGATGAAAACAAAATGTCAGGTTTAAAACTAAAATGACGACGATGACAGATTTGCAAAACTAATTGCACATGATGGCCTAGGTCACGAGAACAAGACCGATCGGTTACGGTCTACTGAGTTACATGCAACAATGTACTAGCCTTAAAAAAATAGCGGTAACAACGAATATTTTTACGTATGATTTATTTTGTGCTTTTGCATATTTCCTAAATTCTTTCTTTCCAAATATTATAAAGAGTATACATTTTGTTTTTGTTTTTTTTTTAACTACTAATGGACTAATATCAAAAGTTCGTTCACCATTTAGATGCCACAGTATAGTCACATAAGCCACACGGCAAAGTAAACAATCTTTATATTTGTTTGATCAATACGATCGAAATTAGAGCAGGCCGCTAGTTCATTATAAAATTCATACGGGTACTCATTAACGCGCATCTTAGATTTTATATATTTATCATGTCAGTGATTCTGACATACCTATTCATGAAATTGCTGTTTTGTCGTACTGGCCAACTTCGATCTCAATCAAATGTCTCCTCTTTAGTTACGAGTAGGAATTCCAATTTCAAATGCATAAAGCTATTGTATTATGCTTTTGTGTTTTGAAAACCGTAATTCAATTGCATCACCTCTATTGGTTTTTTCGTTCGGTTCAGTTTACAAAATATATAAATAAAATAGTTCTTGTTCCATTGATTTACGTACCTAGGCTGCCACGGCTGTTGAGCTGATTGTGCTGTCTGGTATTTTTTTTCTGGATTACGATACGTTTAATTACATTATTAGTTAATATAAAATTAATTCATTGTACTTGTCATGTCACAACAAGACCAAAAACTATTGATCTATTAATGCTCTACACATTCATAACGGCTCGTCCGACTTCGTCAGGGCCTAGAACAAACATGTAATAGACTAAACATACTAAATAGGTGGGTTTAGCAGTTTAAATTGTATGTTCTACCAAACTTTTTATTTCTTTTTAACCCCCGACCAAAAAAAGGGGTGTTATAAGTTTGACGTCGATGTCGGTCTGTCTGTCTATCTGTCTGTCTGTCTGTTTGTCTGTCTGTCTGTGTGTGTGTCTGTCTGTGGCACCGTAGAGCTCAAACGGATGGGCCGATTTCGATGCGGTTTTTTTTATTTGAAAGTTGATATTCGTGCGGATGTACCGATTGAAGATGGCCGCCGCCACAAAATGGCGGACAAAATATTTCTTCACAACCTACCTCAATATGGGTATCAAATGAAAGGGCTTGACTAGTAAAATACTATACATTATAAAAAATTCAAATCCAAGATGGCCGCCACCACAAAATTGCGAATTATTTTATTTTTTCACTACTTCCTTAATATAGGTATCAAATGAAAGGGCTTGACTAGTAGAATGTTGTACAAATAACAAATCCGAGGTAGTCGGGGGTTAATCAAAAATTTTAATTTTGTTCTTGTTAGTGATCCTCGAACGAAATTTTCCGATGCGCCGACTGGCGGGTCTACGGCTTACTAAATCTACTTTTGCTTTCCTATTGCTGTCTCTATAGTTTCAAGCGACAAGAAAAAAGAGAGCAATATTAAAGCTAAGACAGTTTTAGTTAGGCGGTAGATTCTCCGATCGCTTAATGTAATTTATCTCCTTTTTCATTAAATAATATAGGATAAAGATGTAATACATTGAATCCCCTCAACAATTAAGGTAATTGTTTAGGCATACTATTTGCACTATACCTATAGGTTTAAGCCAAGTGTCTTCAACAACACAACATTCTTAGATGTTTGTTTTAGTGGTTTTACATGGTTACTGTTATTTATCAATACAAAATAATTAGACGCTATCGCAAAATGTTTTGTAGAAGTTTTTATGGAGGACAATTCTGGTAATACGTAGTACGTAGAGTCGAGGTCAACTAATATTGTTGTCAAATTGTTTTTATGCTCATAAAATCACCATGACTCTGCGCCACATGAAAACTACCTCTCGAATAGCGTAAGATTTATTGACATCAAAGTGCGATGGTTCCAAAGATTACCCCACACGTATTAAGACAACTGGTAAAATCGGCGTTCACTCCTTATAATCTTGATGTATAAAAAATAAAGTGTCATGATGTTTATTTCTTTGTTTCCGAGTGAACTATTCAACAAGTCAATCTATAATAATCATAATCATTTATTCATAACGATCGTTATATGTCACAAACACTAAAAAATACATAAAATGAAAAACATAAGGTACCACAGAAGCAAATATTTTTTACTGACTACATAAAATAATAATAATTCAGGAAAAAATTAATTAAATATAAATTTGCTTGTCACAACTAAATAATAAGTAGAACCTTATCTAACCTTTGTATAGAATAAATTCATTATAGCTGTAGAACGTCTGCTCAATAAGCTAACGCTTGAGCCTTGACTTGAAACTGCCATTTGTTGGCGCTGAAGTTATTTCTTTGAGCAGCTTGTTAGCAACAGTTGGGCCCATGACATGCGTCGACCGGGCCGATTTCTCGACTGTGCGGCGTACTTCGGCAAGTTTATTCACATGGCGAATAACGACGAGTGTACTGTAAGAGGCCCGGTTTATCTCACATATACCGCGACTTGAAATATAACGAGTCCCGGTAATGTCATGATCCCAAACCTCTTAAAATACGAAAATTTATATGCCAAAAGAAAGTTGACATTTATGTGCAATTTGACCAACTTGAGACATAGGATAATTCTTATTTCGATTAATGGTTTTTATATGACCGAAGCCGGAACGGGCTGCTAGCTATTTTATTATAAACTTTATTTTATATGGTTCAGGAGTATCGGCTTTGAGCGCACTATCCTATGTACATATGTATCTTTGGTTGAGCAAAGTATTGGACATCGATATCTTCCATCGGACAATACCAAGTCGTAAAAATAAATTAGTGACAATATTTAATTGGTTATGCTAAATAAATACCCTGTGCTTATTTTCCATGAAGTACACACATTTACACAATAATGCAACAATTGTGAGAACACCTATTATTACGAAGGTGTCCATAATGAATGTTCTCACAACACACATTGTTTCGTCCATCGTTAGATAATAAACGATGTCCATTTAAATATGTCACTTGTGTAGTTATATACAGCAAGTGTACTTATTTTTATCTGAGTACATTTATTATTTCGTAACATAATGCTTTCTGGGGCATCGATATATGCCATTAGATGTGCCCTGAGCACCCTGAAATTGGTAATAAACGCCGCCTATATATGTAACGTAACTGGTTTACACATCACCGACTTGACCGCTAAAATCGCTAGTGGCGAGTTATGCTGTGATTCTTCTAGGTAGAACTAGTTTTGATAGTGAGGCAACAAGAAGAATTCAGCTGTGGTAGTTGTGGATTAGGACAGACTGGGTTCTAGAGTTGAGACCGTGAATCGGTAAACGTAGTGTAGACATGAAAAGCAGGGGTTCTTTGTCGAGGTCAGAAACTTAAAACGGGAGGGACGATTTAAATTTGGCAACCAGATGCTGCTAAAATCGTTGATTATTTGCAAAATGCTTATAACTTTGCCGAAATAGGACCTAAGAAAATGGGCTACGGGCTGAATGACGTATTATGTGACAGTCCTATGTCCAATAATGTACAACTATAAGATAACGTTATTCAGAAATGTTTGATAGTCCGAAAAGAAACTTAATTAACCAACGGAACTAAGAGAAAGTCGACGAGGTAACCGCGCTCATATGCGGCACATACTATGTGCACATACTGCACTTCCGCTCATACAACAACGATGCGTGTTAGTGTTAAATGTTAATGCTACGTTCGAACACACTTGTAGTGTTGTTTACTGTCTTACTTCTAATAGCTCATTTCGCTTACCAAATAATCATATCAAATCATTTATTTATCATCAACAAACATTGGTAAAATCGAAGAATACATATAAATCGTTCGTACATATCTACAAACTTAGTTTGACGAACTTGGCACCCAAACTAGGATTATCCCGTGTGATGGGATAACACTTATCATTATAAACAAATCAGACTCAGTCCCATGGCATAAATTGCTTTGGAGTCGAAAAAATTATCCATCAAAATGAATGGGTACTGTTATGGTTTAGAATCATTGGGCACTGTTATGATTATTTGTAGTAAATTCGCCACTCAGTCACAGGTGAAAAAACACCGAGCAAAATGTATCACTCTGTCTGAATTGACAAATAAAGTGATCATGAAATGATTTCCTAATGAGATATTTTCAGAACGCAAATGTGTAGGTACAGTAAAGTACAAGTGAGCATAATTGATCAAAAATTAAACGCACTTGTCACATACAGATATAAAGATTGTATTCGTTTGTTTAAAAAATATTTAACCGAAGAATAACAAAACTTCAATTCAATTATTATCATTAACAAAACTTATATTCTTTCATATACATATAATTTGTATTGTTTCTCCAGAATTTGCGATAGCAGCGCCCTCGGACTCGAACCGCAAAGACCAGCTTCTCTGCAGCCTATTTCCCGAAGGTCACCCCGCGCGAACGTTCACGTGGGGTAACCTGAGGAGTCTGAAGGATGACATCAATGACGACGAGAAACTGTACCAAGCGGCGCACGAGTTCAGGAAACGGCATTACAGCGCGAATCGGATGACACTCGCAGTGCAGGTAAGGAACTTGTTCTTATTTTTTTACTGATATCAGTTCTGGATTAGTCTATAAGCTGTTTAAGCAAATGATTAGAGCATCCCGCACTAGAGTGGACCAAGAAGAAGAAAAAAATTGAAAACGAAAGTTAAAGCAACTTCAAAATCCGTTCATACCCATGTTCATTCCGTACCATTCACTTCAGGATAGGAGACCCACAACGGAAGATTGCTTAGGGCATTAAGTAAGTAACCTTAATCCGGCACTGACTATTATAGGTTTGTCGTCATGCGTCATCCACTAGCCCGTACTGGGCCAGCGTGTTGGATTATGACCTAAATTCTCTCTTTGCAAAGAAGGCCGTCAGTCGCAGTAGTGGAAACATTAAGTGGGCTATATAAGCAATGTAAAAACTCTTCCTTCGCAGGCTCGCATGGACCTGCCCGATCTAGAGCAGTACGTGGTGAACACTTTCGGCCGCGTACCGACCAACAAACTGCCTGCAGATGACTTCAGTCAACACGTGTTCCGTCCTGATGCCGTCACACCAGAATTTAGGAGCATATACTACGTGAAACCTGTCGCTGACAACACAGAGGTAACTATGGCTGTGCTATTAGTTACGCTATTGTAGCTGGTAGAACGTCCTGTCTCTGTTCCAATGGTTTAGTTTTGGGACTTGTTGGAATCAATTGGACGCTTATCGACCAATAAACCGCCTGCAGACTTCATTCCACATGTGTTCCGTTCACCGACGCTGTTTTGTTTACAGCACCTTAGTTGAGAAACATACAGAATACTCGAGCCATAAGTCTTTATTGTCATTATAATAATAATAATAATTTTCCAATAAAGTATAGACTTAAAACATTTGAGAATTAGCGTGCCCCCAAAAAATAATTGGTCGTACTTGGTAAAAAAAGTTCGATTATGTGCCAACAAATCAGTCAACGATGGCTTCAATACCATTTACAGTGTGAAACCGTTTTCCGTGTAAAGTCTGACACTTGTAGATGAGATATACAACGTCAGTTGCCTTGGTCATACTGCTTGTAACTCTTTTTTCGTAAGAACTTGTGAAAATAATAATCGTGAATCATAATTATGAGTTCATAAATTGCCATATTTGCTTCAAACAAATATCATGATTATAAATAACAAAGTTGTTATGACCACAATTTATAGATGCATTACAGGTGACATATATTATGATTGCAGGTACATTTAACCTGGTGTATGAAATCATTGATATCGGAGTATGAAGCGAAACCGCACCAGTACATATCCTACCTGCTAGGTCACGAAGGCAAGGGCAGCCTTCTATCGTATCTCCGGAAGAAGTGAGTATCGGTCATGTATGTTCAACGTACTCATTATAGCAATAGTACATAATATTGCTAACTTGTCGGGTTTTTTCGAATACATTTCGGAGAGTGTGCAAATGATCATCATCATCAGCCCGTGTTCGTCCACTGCTGGACGTAGGCCTCTTCTATAATACGCCACTCAGCCCGATCCTCGGTCTTACGTTTCCAACCGCCACCAGCCAACTGATCAAAGTGCAACTGATCAGTATGATCTAATACCACTATGCCATTTTTTCTATTGGACTGCGCGTAACTCAAAAAAGCGACATCGTTTCATGGGTGACGATCCAAAACTCGAACGATAAGGTTCTAATACTTTTGTGATAAAAACGTCTGGGCTGTGAAATGCGTTGTTTGGGTGGGTTTTACAGTCTTGATGTTTTCAAATCGAGAGTAAATCGGTTTGTTTTAGGTAAGCACGCTTAGTTGTAGATCGCATCGTCGCTTAACGTTATATGAGATCGTCAAGTCAATACGACGACGATGACGGTACACGGTCAAGTGTAAACCAATAACAGTTAAAAAACTTAAATTGGACTGGACCGACCATCTCAAGCGACGTGAGCTATATGTGACTTAATTTTTTAAAAATGGTTGTCTTACAGACAACCATTTTGTCAGTTTGTTTACAGACGATGGTTTAACGTGACAAAGTCATTAACAAACCGTTGATAGATGCGGCGCAAACGTACAATGATAGTAACGGGCCAATGAGCGTAACGGGACATAGCGACGGGCATGGACATTTTTTCGTGCATGTAGCCGACGTTCATCGATTTATTAGACGTTGTCACGTCAAAAATGATGTGGTGTCATAAAATAGCAGCAAAAAATTAAAATTGCTTAAATTTAATATTTATGGTACGATCATCTGCAAAATAAAGTTGGCAACTCTGGTCACGGGTAGATTTCACGCGTCACTTCCGTTATATATTTTTCTTACGGTTTTAGGCTCACATTTTATTCATTTCGGTCGCGCCGCTAACGGTTGGAACTTCGTTACAATATGTAGCAACCACGGTCGTTTTCTTACTAAAACCAAGATGTCTTTGTAACGATTTTTGATTGATTTTGAATTCGACATTGCGTTGTAACTTATGATGTTTTTTGCAGAGTGTGGGCGCTCAGTATATACACAGGTAACTCCGAGAGTGGGATTGACTACACCTCCATGTACAGCCTGTTTTCTACTCAAGTTGTTCTCACCAAGGAAGGACTGGCCCATATTGATGAGGTAGCCAACTATTTGAACTATTCTACTGATAGGTTACGGTTGTCACCAGAGTTTTTTTTTTTGAATGAATATTTTTAAACTCAGCTTTTACTTGTCATTGTTTATTTTGAAAATGAAAATTTGAAAAAACGCTTATTGTGGCAATAAAAAAAAATTCAATAAACAAAAACACAAGAAAAGGAACATTAAATAAGAAATACAAAGAATGAATACTGAATACATATTGTATTAGTATGCACTGGACCCCACACCTGTTGTGGGATCCATTTTAAACTCTGCCGTAATGTGTTATTATTTCTGATGAATTATTTTTTCAACTGTATAGAAATATTCTGGTTACACAGGATCAATACATTTGCGCTGAGAAAATTTGGATTAACATTTAAACTGATTTGTTATTTGTTTCAGGTTTTAGAAGCTATATTTTCGTATATAAACATGTTGAAGCACATAGGACCTTCTAAAAGAATATACGAAGAAATTAAGGTAAGTTAAGAGTTTTTTGACTCAATTCTTATTTTCTTTTGAGACCTATGGCAATTTCACTGTAGATGGCCCCTACTGTCTATCTACATAACTATAGGCTATCGCAGAAGACACAGGGTCATACTAACATGAACTAATTATACTTACGTACAAACTTGAAGTATTCTCGAAATCGTTCCCGCACTGGCCCAGCGTGCTGAATTATGGCCTTGACTCTCTACTTGTGAGAAAAGGCCCCTAGTCACAGCAGCGGGAACATTTTGTGCGTTGCTTATGCTTCCATATAACAAAAGCAGTGTAGAAGTGAGGGTGTTTTGTCGAGGCTTACGTTTGAGTTCGACAAACAAATAGTAGCATAAAATTAAGCAGCCCACGAAATGTTTCCACTGGTGGGATTAGGAACCTCCTCTCGCAAGGACAGAATAAACGTCATAACCCGCCACACTGTCCTCATACGGTTACGGTTGAGTAAATGACCCATGACCTCGAAAGATTCTTTCTCACGATGTTTCCCTTCAAAATGATGTGTTACTTACTACCAGGGGCATGTCCTGCTCGTCTCGTTACTATACTTATACTATAAAAAAATCTTGGTAATTAAAAAAGTAAATTTTATTTCCAGACTATAGAAGAGACCAGTTTCCGTTTCGACGAGGAGACTCAGCCAGCGGAATTCGTGGAGACACTATCGGAGAACATGCATTTCTACCCGCCGGAGCACTACATTACCGGCGATAGACTGTATTACAAGTATGATCCAAAGGTAAGTAGTTCAAATTTGGCGATGGATGGTGTTGTGTGAAGAATGTCCGTCGTTATTTATTATTTACTAGACGACCCTACGAACTCATGTACCCATACTTATTATCCTATTCCGGACGAAGTCAAATGCAAAAACACAAAAATCATAAAAATGGGTTGCTTCGTTTTTGAGTTGTAAATGATTAACACAACTTTCTTTTATACATACGAGTATAGCTTTGTTAATGTTACATAATTTGATTTAGGAATGAGGGGTTTCTTCATCTACCTTGATCTGCCTACATAAGTAACCACCTAAGCACTTAATACAACATATTCACAGGCAGTATCCGAGCTACTGGAGTGCCTGCGCGCTGACACCGTGAATATCATGATCCTGTCCAACAAGCACGCCACCCCCATACAGTACGACTCTAAAGAGAAGTGGTTCGGCACCGAGTACAAACGGAGAGGTAATTATGCGCTATACGCAACAACAATAATACTAAAATGAAAAAGTTGCTCTTTACTCTCTAACCTTACAACTCATTATCAGAACACACCTGAAACCACGAAAAGAAGTCATGTGTACAATAAAATACCACTACATTTCGACACTAAAAAAAGTAAAATTTCACAATTCATAATATTTATCTTAGATTTGTTTACGTAGTATACATGCGGTCTACGATGGAGTGTTTACCTAGAAGTAAACGATATACTCTCGATTTGAAGACACTTAAGATTTTAAACATTGTTTATTTTTTTTATCTCACCAGAGATACCAAAAGACTGGCTCGAGCGCTGGCTGGCCGTGGCTCCATACCCCCAGTTCCACCTTCCCGATAAGAACATCTATCTGACGACGGAGTTCAGCCTGCTACCGCCAGCCGAGCCGTACTTGGACGCGGCCAGGGAGCTGGGAGTCGATCTCCATGAGGCCACCGTCAAGGAGATCAGGAAGAAGACCGAGCTCACTAAACTCGCGCCCAGGGAACTGAAGCATAAGGATCTCATCGCCACTGTTAATCAATTTAGGTGAGACACGCAAAGTAGGGTTCTTCTTCTTGTCATGTCAGCGATTCAATTGTGGGCTGGCTACATCTAAAACTTCTTTTTAATTAATTTATAAGATTTTTAAATTTTGTTTGTTTTTAAATATTTTTTTTGCTTTTTTTTATATTATTAAACAGTTTCTGACTAATAAGAGGCTACAAAGTAGGGTAAAAAGTATTTTGCGACGATTAAACCCTATATAAGAAGCTGCTTGGATAAGCAATTTGAGCAGTCATTGTATTATTTATTGAACAGTGACTACCAAATCGAGCTTTGGCTGGTGCCTTTTCTTACTTCGGGGTTAGAAGACTCCAGCCAGTGCATTACTGGATGAGATCAAGTAGATCAGAAAGAAGACCGAGCTCACCACTCTCGCGTCCAGGGAACTGAAGTGTGACACTGTGACAAGCAGCTATCAGAACCTGAAGATTCCGAATCACTACCTAGCAGCCTAGCACCTCTTATCTGTATGGCCAGTAATGACGCTGGAAAATTGGCCTTTAAACAGGAACGCTGATGTTTTCACATTACTGCTTGAATAACTGGAAAAGCTGTGGTACTTGTACCGGGCGGACTCTGCACAGAGTCCTACCTCTAATTTGTGAAATCTGTTTCGAAAACGACGTTTTTGTTGCAGGTTGGACCAGCCCAACCTTCTCCGGAAGAACCGTCAGATGGAGCTGTGGTACAAACCAGACTTCAAGTTCAGGTTCCCCACGGCCCTGCTCTATTTCTACTTCATCACGCCGCTCAGTCTCAAGTCGCCCAGGGAGTAAGTATATCCTAAAATTTTAAATTACTTAATCGATCATCTTAATATTTTCAACGCCAAAAACGACCCCCATTCCGTTATAAGTTTGACGTGTCTGTGCGTGTTTGTGTTTATCTGTGGCATCGTAGCTCCGGAACGGATGTGCCTATTTTGATTTTGTTTTTTATTGTTGTTTGAGAAGTGAATTATTGTTCGGGAGTTTTCTTAGCCACGTTTCAAAATCGGTTGAGCCGGTTCTCAGCTCTTTTTAAAACTATAATATGTTTTAGGCACAAATTCCCAAAAAAATATTACAAATTAGGGCTGAATAATGATGAACATGGTAATTTAAAAAGTAAAATGATGAAAGTTGCAATGGCTATCCAACATAGGTACGCAATGCAATCTACCCGCAAAACTTTTGACAATTACGTAATAAAACATGTCCGCTCTAGACATGAAAGAATTCGCTTCCGTTGGATCACGTTGAATGTATCAACTCTCTTTTCATAAAACATCCTGATGTAATAAGTATGTACTTAAAAATAGTATTAAATTAGCTATCTGGCTTCCATAGTACCTTTTTTAGTTTCCTTGCTTAGTTTGGGGCTAGATATTTATTTATAATAATAATTCCTTTCTAAGCATATTGCGCTTACTCTTGTGAAATGGAGTCCTTCAGACATCGATAACACAGCCTAAAAGTTTTCGGGCAGTCATGTGACAACATATTGCTTGCAGATCGTGTCTTCTGGACGTATGGACAGACTCTCTGCAACAGAACTTGAAGGAGGAAGTATACCCGGCCAATATGGCAGATCTGCAGCACAGCATATACGTGGGAGACAAGGGACTCACGCTCAAAGTCACCGGCTACAGTCAGAACTTGCATGTGAGTAATACAAGTAGCATAAACATTAAGCAGCCTGATCACTCCCATCACTCCCATCACTCGGGCTTCTGGGCTTCTTTTAAAAGAAGAGAGTCAAGGCCACCCACCACGGTGGCCAAATGCGATTTGGCGAATCACACATGTACACGAAATATATATTTTTTAAATACACTGATTTTCTGGGGCAAGGGTCTCCCCCTATCTAAGTAGAAGGATGTTTTAGACCATAATCCACCACACTGGTCAAATTACTAGGTTCATCAAATCAGCCCCGATTCGTCCACTGCTGGACATTGGCCACTGCAATAATACGCCACTTAGTACAAATGATGGATTAGCAAATTTCATTTCTTCGACAAACGGAATTTCTCAGTATATGTTTTTTTAACCTATTTTAATTATGCGCCATTGATGATGTGACGTGTTGGATTCGAACCAGGGCCTCCGGATCGGAATTTGCCGTTCTCATTACTAACGTGAAAATTGTGGGTGTCTTTGTTGTAGTTACTGGTGGAGTTAATAACGTCTGAAATGCGCAAATCGACCGACAATCTCACCGAGGACATGTTCGAGGCGATCTGCGAGGTCCGGACCAGGCTTTACCACAACGCTCTACTGAAACCGCACAAACTGGCCAAGTAAGTGTACCAGCTACTTACTACTGAAACCATGGAAACTCACCGAGTGAAAGAGTCGCCTTTTAATACTATATATATTTTTTGTAATACTATCTGTTGGGTGACGATTAATGTTTTCGTTTTCTTTCGACATTATTCGGTCGTGGTATGGGTATTCTTATCGTTAAATAAAAATCAGCTCAATCAAAATAAAACAATATAAAAAAAATGCAGTCATTAGGACTGCCGATAGATGTGATAATTTATAACTCAGAATTTTATAGCTCACTTTAGCTCACTTTGGAAACTACACGGGTGAAACAGGAGAGGCGTAGCCGTGGTAATGTGACGCTTGACCTCAAATCACAGCCCACGAAAAATCTATCTGTGGTACCCCAAAAAAGTTTTCACTTCAAAATCACAATAATTGAACCCGTGTTTACGAAAAGGGCACACAAGATATTAATTTAAACTTTGCAGTATCAAAAAAAAATGTTTCTTAAAAGAAGTATTTGGTGCTAAACAAACTGAACATAAGATTTCTTTCATATTAACCGCCTATTTTTCTGGGCAACAAGAAACCTAAAGTTAACTAAGGAAGCTAAAGGGCTGGCAACTCCCCTAAATGCCTAAATGGTTAATTGATTATCATGAAACATTTTTTTGAAATGTGTAGCGCTTTAAGCGTCTTCGTAACAGAATACTATTTCCATATCCAGAGACTTGCGAATGCAGAGCCTACTCGAGCCGTACGTAGCGACGCGCGACAAGTCCGCCGTCATCTCTCAGATCACGCTCGCAGACCTGCGGGACTTCAACGAGCGATTCCTCTCGTCGCTCTACATGCAGGTACATCTCTACACGAGTCGTATAAAAAAATAGATTGACAAAGATAAAAAATATATATATATTGTTAAATCTACCGTCTATACATTCAAATACAAATACAAAATCTATACTGCTGTTTGCAGGTAAAATGATACAAAACGTTTTAATAACAGTTGACAGCAACATGTCTGACAAAACTATTTGTTTTAGTCTTAATATATACAATAAAAAAAGATAAGTAAATCAAAAATATTAATTACATATTTATTCATTAAATATGCATGTATAAAAAAGTGGTTATTTTGATAAAATAATTTAACTTCAATTTTATTTATTTGTATAGGTTACCTATATTTATAAGCGCTATATTTCTGGATAGACGAGCTTCTAGACATTCTAAAGGCATGCAATATGTCTGGTAAAACAATTTGTTTTTGTCTTAATTTATACAATGAAAAAAGAATAAGTAAATCAAACATATATTTATTAATTAAATATGCATGTATTAAAAGCGGTTATTTTAATATAACTTCAATTTTATTTATTTATCCTATATGTATAGATTTAACCACAGGAAAACGACGATTATGTTCTTGGTAATCTTGAAAAAATTGATATCATTGTTATTTTTTTGTTGCAGGCTCTTGTGCAAGGCAACATCGAGTGGTACAAAGCCATCGAAATATCGAACTCCATCCTAAAGAATGTCAAATGGCAGGGACCTGCACAAAACGAACTGCCAGAGGTTAGTACTGAAATTGTAATTCATGCATCATACATGCGTGTACTTTACTTCAAAACTCAATTCCATACGATTCAGGCAGTCTCTGTGAAATTGTGAAAATCTCGTTTACAAATACAAAAAAACTTTATTGCTGTTTGCAGGTAAGATAAGATGATACAAAACATTTTAAAAGTTGATCCATACAAACTGGCCTCTTCTTCTAGAGGCGTGCAATATGTCTGGCGTAACAATTTGTTTTAGTCTTCATTTACACAATTAAAAAATAATAAGTAAATAAAATTATACTGATGATCTCAGCTATAATGCGTGTGTCAAAAATGAAGAATTCAAATTATCCCCGTCAGGTAGATTGTGGAAAAAAGGGACACGTATTTTTTGTTTCATCAAATTGTTAATAATCGACAAAGATAATAATCAAACTCCCGGAGTGCGAGGTTGTGACGTCACTTCTTTCTAAAAGTCGTACAATGAAATAACGTCACTTGAAACTTCTAAGCACTGTCTGCACTGTAATCTTCGTCATTTTTGGTTAATAGTAAGTCTGCCAGCGAAGCCGTAGGTCGTGGTTTTGATTCTCTTAAATATTTGTGCCATGAATTCAAATATTAGTTATCTTTCTGTCTCTCTCTTTCTCTCTCTCTCTCTCTCATTCATCTCTAGTTCTGCTTCTCCACTTCTCGCCTCTCTCTCTCACACATCATCATCGGACATCTCGTATTCTTTCACGTCCCTTTGCGCTACAGTCCTTAAAATATCACTATTCCAGATAAAAGTACACCAGTTGCCTGAAGGCGAGCGCAACATACGCGTGGCGAGCCTGAACAAGCTGTCCACTAACAGCATCGTGATGAACTACTACCAGGCCGGCGTCACCACGCCGGTCGACGCGGCGACGCTCGAAGTACTCATGGTAAGTTAACAATAGCGGTGAAGTCTGGGTCAAAAATAAACCGTCAGCTAGATCACGGAAAAATGTGGGACAGGTACAGTCGGTTTCCTCAAGATATTTTTCTTCACCGTTTTTAAGTTAGCGGCATTACCCACGCGGCAGGATTTGAGCCCGGGCGCTCCGGATCGGCAGTCGCCGTTTTCCCGACTAGACCAACCGTAACTTACTTGACCAGCTGTAAATTTATTTTTACTGGGTATATATTTTTCTAATTCTGCCCTTGTTATTTTGTTTAGATGTTGATGGAGGAGCCACTGTTCGATGTTCTAAGAACTAAGGAGCAGTTAGGATACAGCGTGTTCAGCATGATGCGCTACACTTTCGGAGTGCTGGGGTACTCCGTCACCGTCAACACGCAAGCTGACAAGTTCAGGTGAGATCACCGGTCCGTTTACTGGGGAGCCACTGTTTGATGTTCCACGAACTGCGGTTCAATATATCTCTAATATCACATCTGCGTAAATAGCTCATTTCGTGTTTCCACTGTTTCATATCGAAGCATTCTGCCACAAAGATAGTCGAGGCCGTAAGTCATCAGCCAAGTATAGTTCAATGGATACCAAACTTCCTCATAAGATGTGTAATATCATATAATACCGTTTTCGTCACTGTTAAAATCTGTGATGAAACTGACTATTTTTCCATGTACTAGTCAGCCATTACAGTTCATCAAACATTGAACATGAAGAGTCCAAATTATTACCTACCTATGCACTGCAGTCGTCACTAACAGATCCAAGATATTATATCTCTAAGCTCTGTAATTTCTCTGGGAACATATAGGTATTTTTTTCCTTTTTTATACAAACAACGATACCTAGTAACACGTGTTCGTTGCAGCGTGGCGCATGTGAATAGCCGCATTGAGGCGTACCTGAAGAAGTTCGCGCGCGAGATGAAGCGACTCTCCGAGAAGACGCTGGCCAGCACGAAGCACTCGCTCGTTCAGCTTAAACACACCACCGATTACGAGCTCAAAGAGGAGGTAAATACTATATGAATGCTGAATAACAGAATCTGTCGCAGACCCGCTCTTCTACCGCCAACTAATTCGACTTTGCCTTTGTTATTGCTGTCTCCATAATTTCAAGCGAAAACAAAAGAGAGAGCAACATCTAAGAATTTTTTGTTAAGCGGTAGACCCACCGATAATCGTTAGAGTAGACGTTTTCTTGAGTGGAAACCGCGAAATACGTAATGTAGGACACCCTGACACTAGATGGAATGACGTTGTACTGAAAATGTACATTGTAAAGCTGAGGACAGGTGTTGAGTGGCGAACCATGAGAGAGACCTATTTCCAGCAGTAGACTAAAGCTGAAAGCTGAATAACACTAAGATTGTAGTGACGCCCGCTTCAATGGAATCGCCCGTTTTGTTCGCTAGAAAATGCGAGAATCACGAAAAAAAAACATTTATTTATTTTAAGCGGCCCGTTCCGGCTTCGCTCGAAAATTGTCATATAAAGGCCATTAATCAAAATAAAAACTATCTTATCTCTCTAATTGGACCAAATTGCACATAAATGCGCATTAAAGACTTCATTGTTCATATTGTAACTAAATAATTTTGATTCCAGGTCGATAGAAACTGGAAAGAAATCGTAACCGGGGAATACCAGTTCGACAGATTATTCCAAGAGGTAAGATTTTTTGCGTGAATAATGAAGGAGAGCTTCCGATCTCCCTGAAGAACAAGCTGCTGCTTGATATAAATATGTATTACCCATTCTAACAAACAGTGTACAGATCTGGTTGTTAACTAAATCACAGAATTTTCGGGAATGATGTATCTTCGACATTATAAGACGAAACCGCGTTCATAACATCAAGCGATATATGGTAACAAGAACAAAATTAAAAATTTTGATTAACCCCCGACTACCTCGGATTTGTTATTTGTATAACATTCTACTAGTCAAGCCCTTTCATTTGATACCCATATTTTGGTAGTAGTGAAAAAATTTATGTAATTCGCCATTTTGTGGTGGCGGCCATCTTGAATTTGAAATTTGTCATAGTGCATAGTATTCTACTAGTCAAGCCCTTTCATTTGGTACCCATATTGGGGTAGGTTGTGAAGAAATATATTGTCCGCCATTTTGTGAAGGCGGCCATCTTGAATCGATATGTTCCAAACATAGCTAAGAACATCCGCACGGTAATTAACATTCAAATAAAAAAAACCGCATCGAAATCGTCCCATCCGTTTGAGCTCTACGGTGCCACAGACAGACAGACAGACAGATAGACAGACAGACAGACATCGACGTCAAACTTATAAAACCCCTTTTTTTGGTCGGGGGTTAAAAAAAAAACGAACGAACCTTACATTAGTCTGTTGCATATGATGCATACGAGTATTTCAATTTAGACAAGTACATTAATACTACCTGTAAAACTTCAAAAAAGTTGCGATTATTTTTCCACTTGTCCATTTCCATTCGTTTTCCACATGTCCATTGCATTTAATTTTTCCACTTGCCCGATACCGTTCGTTTTTCCTCTTGTCCATTGCTATTCGTTTTTCTTCTTGTCCATTGGTGCTAATTATTCCTCTTGTCCATTGGCATTCATTTTTCCACTTGTCCATTGAAGGTTCACTTCTACTAGGCATCTCAACACACATTTAGATTTTTCGATTTTCATAAGTGTATAAGCTGATACGTTTTACTTCTCTATTACCCTTTCCCTTTCTCGTAACACGCACGCATACGCCCTGACCTGACCGACCGTACGATGTGGTATCAACTTCACTCGCAAGATGGATTTACACCGTATCATCGCTAATGTACTAAATTTATGACAACAACCAGCAGTCTAGATGAAAGATGTTACACACCACAAAAGCTCTCTATATTATACGATACAAAGTAATCTATCTGTATACAAGGTTTTACCACCAACAATATTTGAATAGTACATTCCAACATTGATGTGGACTTCATCTTCCAAGGTATCTTTCCCTGGCCTTCAGGGCCTCTGATAAAAATAACTCCCATTTTTCTGGTTCACTATAACTTGAGAACGACTTTAACGATTTCATTCATCTTTAGACAACACGTCTGTCGGTCAGCTTGTGTGAAACATAAATCGAAAATATTTTAACTTTTCTAAACTTGGCATATCTTTCAGGCGGACGCGATAGAGAAAGTGAAGCTGTCTGATGTGAAACGCTGGGTCGAGAGACACTTCCCGGGCAGCAAATCCCAGTACAGAAAATTGTCTACACAGGTATGGTTAATTTGTTTTCGACGGTCGATCAACGGCGATCCTTAGTTACTACACGATTTAATAGGCTTCACCAAATTTAAAGTTCTTTTTTTTTTAATAAAGAGTGACGAGACGAGCAGGTCATGTGCCTGATGGATATTGGAACATGAAGAGTCCAAATCATTACCTCGCACTGCACTGCGCTCGTCACCCAGAGATCGAAGATGTTATATCTCTAATCCCTGTAATTTCTCTGGAAACATTGCCCTTCAAACCGGAACACAGTAATGTTTGCACAATACTGCTTGGCTTGGTAGAATAACTGGCAAAGATGTGGTACTTCCCCAGGCGGACTCTCCTAAGACTCCTACCACTACAACAAACTAAGTTTCGACGTAGACGAAGTTGCAGGCATCAACCAATTCATGTATAATAAATCGCCATAAAATTGTTGATACAATAGATTACAATCTAACGCCGTGCCGTTAGATTATAAAAATAGCGGTATTCACAAGTTTACCGTAACGTATGTAAGTACAAACATGCTGAATGGAAAATCTGTTTTTTTTTTATAAAAAAATAGTAAGAGATTCTTTTATAATTTGTACATTAAATTACCCATCTTGAAACTTATACCGTGTTGTAGTAGATAACTAATCTCTTCTGCAGGTGGTGGGCTTCAAGGTGGACAAGACCAGCGAAGGCAACGTGGAAACTAATGACTTCAAAGACTTCAACCTCACCTACCTCGAGCCCAGCGCCACTGATCTAGGTGCGTTGTAACATTCTTTTTATATAGTACATCGTGACGAGACGAGCAGGACATGCGCCTGATGGTAAGCCCATACCACACAGTGACACGCAGCTATTGGAACACAAAGAACATGTAGCACCAATCGGCGTCAATGAACATGATTTTTTTTCCTAGACAACCACGCTCCATCATAGATCACGTCGTTGCTTAACATCAGGCGAGCTAGTGGTCAAGTTTAAACCTATAAAAGTAAAAAAACCTGTGGCGCAATTGAAAATTATTGTTGACAGAAAAAACGCTGGTTGCTTGAAAGAGATTGCTCTCAGCAATTAGGCTACCATTTGTGGAGTTAGTTCATACGTGTTTTACTGTATGTAATATTTCTGTTTTTTTTTGTGTTATAATAAAGAGTTATCTATGCATCTATCTAAAACAACTAAAGAAACAATGCAGAAAAAAATATAAACCGCATTTGCATTATTCCATTCGTTTTTCCTACAGTTGGCGACTCGACAGTATCGAGCTCTGATTTCATCAGAGACCTGAACAGCTTCAAGAAAGATCTCCCGATACTGGAAGTGCCCAAAGTCGTCTTGGAGGAGTGTTGATAAAATATACGTCTAAAACTTTCGTCCTAATTTGACTACATCGGTATTACAGGACTGCAAATAAGTGGGCATATACTATCTTATTGGTAAACGTCTATAAGGTGCATTTTAGTTTAAAAATGACCCGTTTTTACGTAAGATAATACTTGTGAGTAGTGACTTGAACGAGAGTTTATTCGACGTTTATGAGTAAGAGGGGTATAGGCATAACAAATCTGTGAAATGGAGTTAAGGTAGCGGTTTGCCCGGAGACCGCGACACGAGACCGAGACAGGCACTTGACACTATGGATTGTATGGGCGCCAGTTCGCGCTGAGACCGCGACAGGAGACCGAGACACGTGTCGCGAGACATGTGTCGCGGTCTCGGCGCGAACTGGCGTCCATATAATTCTATAGAGTCAAGTGCCTGTCGCGGTCTCCGGTCGCGATCTCCTGTCGCGGTCTCAGCGCGAACCGCTACCTTAAGTCTGGAATTTTAACTATACCAAAGTATGTACGTTGCACATAATATCGTAGGGAAGACATCACGTGGTGTAATGTGTCACAGTGCAATCGTAAAAATTGCCAGTTTACAATCTAACAAGTCGTTACAGTCGTTAGATTGTAAACTATTCTAACCTACCGTAGGTTTATTTTCACGCGTTTTATCGCATATTAACGGCGGCGGCTCTATAATTTTACTGTGTCTTGCATTACCTTGCCGAACGGGGGTTCTGCCGCGGTTAACAAAATTGGTTATGGTGTTTGACATTGCTTTCTCTTTTACTGGATCAAAATTAAAGAGACAGTAATAAAACCATAACCAATTTCGTCATGGGACAATAAAGCGCGCTTAAACATCCATAATGAAATCATTTACCAGACGAGCGATCCACATGGAAGTCTACAGAGGTAACTTCAGTAGATCATGTCGAATTTTCTACCCAAGTTACAGAGATAGGCCGGCAGACCGTTTGCGTGGCAACTAACTTAAAACACAAATCCACAGCGAAGTTGATGTGCTTAGGGAAAAATTCTTGGTGCTTTTGCGATGCAGCATATTATACTTACCTAGAGTAGATAGATAGAATTAATATAATTAATTGTGTTGTGTTTGATAAATAAATTAAATAACCTATATCAAACAAGAAACGAATCGGAAATGTCGAATTTATTTACCTCTCACTCATACATTTTGATGTGTACGAATGTACGAGAGAGAGGGTTAAATATAGGTACATTAATGTACATTTCAATTCTTTTCTTTATTGAACAAGTTTCTACATCTTGCACTGCGCGAGATATTTTTTATATTTTGTTACTTTGGACATTTTAATAAATCAATAGTTAATGCTTAATTTAAACTAAAACGGGTTTTCAATTAGTATTAAATCAGCTATTTTTAAAATTAATTATTAGAATATCCATAAAAATTGCAAATACTTAATTTACATAGCATTATGTATTATACGTCAAATAACAATAAAAAGAGGAAAATATTAATATATTTTCCACGCAAATCGTTAAATAATCTTGTAAATAACTCTAGTACTTAACTTATCTTAAATTGAAGATGTTAATAAATATGTTATATGACGTTACGTAGTATTTTATTAATGGCCTTTTATAGTTCCTACGCTATGTTGGTGGCACCGCAAATGTACAGGTTATTTCATATTTTTAGCGCACATAGGCGCGCTTTTGACTACCAACTCGCCCGACACAGTTTGGTCGAAAGCGATCAAATCAAATCAAAATATCTTTATTGCTGGAATACAGATATCAAATCTAAAAAGACAGATCTAAAATAATAAATTTAAGCAAGGTACCACTATATCCGAACCCATAGGGCGTGCAACATATGCACGCTTACTTTAAGATAATTCTCACGGACCTGAAAATCTTGATTGTATAAATGACGTACTATTTTAGTACTCGTTAACTATAGAGTACCGCTAAGTAAGTATGGTAAAAGTAAGTATGGTGTAAGAAATGTTTTACTGTCTGGTTCGTGTATGCTTTTAATATGTTTAACGTACTATGTGATGTATGTGCGTAAGTATAGTTAGTTTATAAGTTTATGTTACTACGGCCATGTGCCCTCTGCGCTAATTTAAAAGTTCAATATGCAGGAGACGCTATCTGGCACAACCGCCCCTAGGGCCCTTCATAAAAAAGAAAACCTTATGACCGTATACCGCATATCGTCACTCAACTTCAAGCACGATGGCGGTTGTTCAAACCTATTGTCGTTAAAAAAACCTACAAAGACAGCCGTTGTTGTACTTCCCTGTCCCCTTATTTCTCATATCTCTCATTCCATCCTACGGTTGCCTGGCAGATATTGCATGTAATAATAAGGTCGCCAATTGCGATACATTATTTTGTTTTATTTTAAGAAACTTGTTTCTTCTTAATTAGGTGCAATTAAGAGTTTATCTAACTAGCATCGTTGCTAACATCACGCGTACTGTATGCTGAGTAGCAGTTTTGTCGACAACAGAACGCATTATATCGTGAGCGCTCAAACAACAGTAGCACAGCCTATTAAATCGTGGTTTTCATAAGTAGTTTTTGAAGTGAAAAGGCGCACCACATACAGATTTTCCGTGGGCTGTGATTTGACCTCAAGCGTCACGTTCGTAAATTAAACAAATCTTCGGGTGATCTCGGTGGCCATGGACATGGCCACGACCTCCGGTTTCGTCCGCGTAGTTTCCAAAGTGAGCTATCAAACTGAGTTATTAGTTTTCACTTCTATCGGCAGTCTATGACTGGTTTTTTTTTTTCTTTATACTCTGACGTTAGTACGAAGAACTCCAGCGCCATGCTAAATTTCTTCGTAGAAATGTCACGTTTACGCGCTCACGATAGAATGCACTCGGCATACCATACCCACTGTAACAAATGAAGGGGTAATACGATTCCTTTACGGATACGCGGGCGCTGTTTTGATGGTCCACTAAAGTTACTGTGCCAAGATCGATTTAATAGAAAAAGATCAGTTAAATCTAATTTCTTAAAAAAACATTTTATTATTTACAATACATAAGTAGGTACAATACAATATTATACAGTTTGATGCAAAATCACCAAACAATGTTGATTCTTCCATCGATGTCCTGCAGCACGTTCTCCTGACGCCGCATGTATCGCTGCAGCATCACGTAGTCCACGTCCAGGTTGACCAGGTTCTCGCGGTGGTCGGAGAGCATCTGGAGAAACAAGTTTACTTGAGACTTATTGAAGTTATACTTCGGTTCGTTTCGGGTTTTTATCGCATGCACTTCGGAGATAGTGCAACTGATCTGGATCATCTAATACCACCGTGCCCATTTTGCTATCGGACTGTTATTATATCGTAGCTTGAAAAAGTATTGCTTCATTGTTGACGTCCTAAAGGCTTGAATTGAACTCTTCGTTCAAGCCTTTAGGACATTTACTCTACTTTTATATGCACATCGTAGATTGTAGACTGGAATGCATTGCGTTACAGGGATTTTCCAGGAGGTTACAAGGTATCTTCAATCGAGAGGGTGCGGTTTCTGCCAGGTAAGCACGCTCCATCATAGACCACATCGTTGCTTAACATCAGCCAAAATGTCTGTCAAGTGTAAACCTATAATAGTTAAAAAAAAATAGCACAAGCTGGCCACTTAATGGCATAAACCTTGATGGATAGAGTTAAGGCATCCTAGTTATTGTATCCTCTACGCTGACCAAATGCAAGTGTGCGGATGAAACATGACATCAATATATTCTAGAAACCAATTTCCTCATAATGTTTTCCTTCACCGATAAAACCCATGATGACGACAAACATCGACACTTGGAAAAAGGAGCAATGGCTAAAGAAGTTTTCACTTCAAAAAAGTTTACCGATAGTTTCAGCCTAGCTATTCTGAACCCAGTCGTAAGACATCTCTTTTTTTACTTTTATAGGTTTACACTTGACACCATCTCGCCTGATGTTAAGCGACGATGCGGTCTATGATGGAGCGTGTTTACCTAGAAGAAACCGATTCACTCTCGATTTGAAGACACCAAGATTATAACTATCGGGAAAACCCCACTCAGGCAACTCATTCCACAGCCTAGACGTGCTTATCACAAACGTCTCGTAAAACGTTCTTATCTCTCGGTCTTTGTCTTATTTGTTTAGAATGACAGAGACAAGGATTGTCATTCCGAATTTAAGTCGTTCGGGTTGCGTTTAGAATCAGTGCCCTAAAAACCAGGGCTATCAAACAACAAACTTATCAGCTCTATCTATAAGTAGTATAGATATGTTGTGGTGATACCGTGTAGCCGCCGCCGCCGTCGCCGATGTAGTTCTGGGTAACAACTCGGTAGGTCTTCTCCGGGTCGAGGGGCAAGTACACCGGCACGTCGCATTCGATGCAACGGATCGTAGCCCTGACACGGGACCCCACGGGCGCCGATCCGTTGTATGTGTTGCGCATACCTGAGGGCATCACCAATATTACTATATCTACCGAAATGTATAAACGTCCAGTGTCTCGATATATGTTCCTGGTGAAGTAGTGATAGGACTCGTGGCAAAGTCCGCCTGGGGAAGTACCACATCTTTGCCAGTTATACTATCCCCAAACAGTAATGTGCAAATATTACTGTGTAACGGTATGAAGGGCCAGATAAATTACAGGGCTTAGAGATAAAATATCTTAGATCTCTGGGTGAGGAGCGCAGTGCAGTGCTAGGTATTGATTTGCACTCTTCATGTTCTTAATAGCTGCATGTTGCTGTGCTGTTATGTGACAGGCATGTTGCTTACCATCAGGCACATGTCCTGCTAAGTACTGCTGACGAATAAGGTAAGTAAGTAGATAGGTTAGAGATTGAATTAATAAAACAAAAACTATGGATAACATCTAAAAATAAATAATAAAAAAATATACAAATAGTGACCTTATATCGTTAAAACCGATCCCTTCCAGGCAAAGTATGATCGCTGTAACGCATAAACCCTCTTAGAATATTCAATAAAAAATAATCAAAATGCACTAGCACTGTCCTGCCCATGAAGTACTTACATCATAGTTTATGTTATAATCCCATAACATTCAATTGTTCATTACTAAGTTATGCTTACAGCATACAACTCTGTGTAAGTCTTCCCATATTCCGCCAAAATGGGTCGTATACGGTGAAATGGTTCTAGCAATATTAGCCATCGCCAGAAATTCAGTAAGTTAACGATGAGAATGTTATTTGCCATAACAAAATTGATTGCATTAGGTATTGTTATGGTTTTCAATTCGCTCGAAATTAGTGAAAGCTGTGCCATAAGCGTTGTCGTGACGCAGATCACCCCAAATCATACATTTAAATTAAAATATTGTTGCAGTAGTTCAAAATGATGACTAGGAAAAATATCTATTAATAAGTATTAGCAGACCAGTTTATGTGCCTCTGGGCCTTGTCTCATAAATCCAATCATAAATATTTATATTACCGCCAATTTGCAACATCCGTCCGCTGTAGAAGTCTCCAGGCGTACTCTGGAAGGTGCCGACGCTGAATTCGAGGGCCTCCTGTAGGTACTCGCCCTTCAGGTCGTAGATTTGCACGTAATTCTCGAATGGCATCGCCATGAGCAGTGCTTCGGTTGTGACCTCTGCAGGAATGACGGCTATTTAGTTTTACTTCCTAGGCGTGCAAAAATATGCTTCGATTCGATATTAGAAACTTTCGTCTTTCGGTTCTCAACATACATACATGGGCCTCTGAAAGTTTGGTTTAAAATAATTGGTCGAAAAAAATTTGAAGCTATAAAAGAGACTTAATAATTATAATTAGGTAGTACGCTTTAATGTTTATAAAAGTATTAATATCTAGATTTAAAGTTATTATAAATTTGCTTCAATTTTTTTTTGTAGAAAATTATGTGTTTTAAGAACGAATTTATAAAGATTGTTATCGATACAAGCTATGATTCCAAATCCATTGTTTATAATCTGTACTACCTACTAATGCCTAAGGTACTCACTCATCTATTTGAAGTCGGTGCTAGCCAAGTCTAACAGGTAGTGGATATGCCTACCTACCACGTGCCTACATAGTATTTTTGGCCTGACTGGCACCGACTTGAAATAGATGAGTGACTAGCACTTGTAATAATGATATTAGGTAATTTATTTTTCGATTTTGAGTGTCTATTTGTGGTTTTGAAGTCGGTTTAATTTTTTGTACGAAAATAGTTTATTTCAAACGTCCTGACACGTGGGCTGACGATGAATATATTATATTTTATTTAGAAGAATGGACATGGATAGCCTGTAATTTGTATATATAGCCTATAGAGACTTCTAATTCTAATAAAGAACGTACCTCCAGGATTGATCTGCACACGCAGGCCACCAGCGTTGATCATGCATACGTGAGCGTCGTTCCAGTTGGTCCCGGTAGCGCGGGGCATCATCTGATATCAACCATACTAATATTTATAGAACATTCAGATATTTAATCACATAGTAGTTAGTACACAGGTATAAACTTCAGAGGAGGTGCAGATACCATTTCGCATGTCAATTAAGAGGAAACACTAACAGCTCTGGGATGGTGAAGTGGTTAGTCTCATGATTTCAAAAAATCACTCTATGGTTGATGTTCTAAAAACGCGAACGAAGAGATTTGACTCCAAGTTTGTGCTAAGAATTCCACAACCTAGACGGGTTGTGGAATGCGTTGCCTGAGTGGGTTTTCCCCAATGGTTATAATTCTTGGTGTCTTCAAATCCAGAGTGAATCGGTTTCTTCTAGGTAAGCACGCTCCATCGTAGATCGCATCATCGCTTAACATCCGGCGAGATCGTGGTCAAGTGCAAACCTATTATAGTTAAAATAAAAAATACCTGCTATCAAGAAACCATTAGGAACAAGTTTATTTGCTATAGGTGCGAACCTTTTTAATAACATACTCGTAGAGTGACGAGACGAGCATAAGCAGCCACAAAATGTTGTAAAATGTTCCCGCTTCTGGGACTCGGGGCCTTCTCTCGCAAGGAGAGAGCCAATAACAAACCACCACGCTGAAGATGAGTTTTATAAAAATGACAACAAAAGACACCATCTTATCTCACTTAATATGTGCATAATAAGTATCTTCAGCTTCAGATACATTTGCCACAAAAAAAAATTTTGATTTTTTACTGAACAATCCCCGTTGTTTTTTTAAATCATGAGACTAACCCACGGATATTCGGGGGATATGCCATGATTGCGAATTTAGTTCGAAACCTAGTGTCTCCAGTCTCCTCCCACCTAAATAATTACTACATAAACAAAAGTAATAATTTCGACACACAACCGCAAATTTTAGCCCGCACACTAAAAATTATGATTGCGCTCTTTATGAAAACATACATAACATGGGCGGAAGATTTCCGTATAAACAAATAATTTTGTCTATGTAGAAAAAGTCATTCAATGCTTACACACGTAACTAGGGATTGAAATGAGTGATTGCAAAATTTATTCGACATTTTATTTTGGGCTGTCTTATTATTTTTACATTTATTAAGTTTTACTAATATACAAATACGTAAATATATTTATATATAAAAATTGATACCCTGTACGACATGTATTATACTATAAAGAAATGTATAAAGTTGGAGTAGGAATCAGTTTGCATTTTTCAAATTAACAGTTTTACGTCAAATGTATACGAAAGTACTAGCATTGCCCCTCGGGTTTACCCGCGTAGTTCTCGTTCCCGTTCTTTTATCGAGATAAAAGTAGCCTAAGCCTATGTGTTCTTCCAAAATATAATCTTACTGTATTTCAAATTACAACTCGATCTGTTCATACGTTTAAACGGGATTGAGCAACAAACATCCAAATACCCAAACGTCCAAACATTGGCATTTGTAATATTAGGTAGTATGATTTACGATACAAATGACAAAAAAACATTAGATAGATTGATAGATAACTCTTTGTTGTGACACACAAGAACAAAATTAAAATTTTTGATTAACCCCCGACTACCTTAGATTTGTTATCTGTACAACATTCTACTAGTCAAGCACTTTCATTTGATACCCATATTAAGGGAGTTGTGAAAAAAGAAATGTAATTCGCCATTTTGTGGTAGCGGCCATCTTGGATTTGAAATTTGTCATAGTGAAAAGTATTCTACTAGTCAAGCCCTTTCGTTTGATACCCATATTGCGGTAGTAGTGAAAAAAAATATATAATTCGCCATTTTGTGGTGGCGGCCATCTTGGTTTGAAATTTGTTATAGCGTATAGTACTCTGCTAGTCAAGCCCTTTTATTTGATACCCATATTGAGGTAGGTTGTGAAGAAATATTTTGTCCGCCTTTTTGTGGAGGCGGCCATTTTGAATCGATATTAACCAAACATAGCTAAAAACACCCGCACGAATATTAACTTTCAAATAAAAAAAACCGCATCGAAATCGGCCCATCCGTTTGAGCTCTACGGTGCCACAGATAGACAGACAGACATCGACGTCAAACTTATAACACCCCTTTTTTTGGTCGGGGGCTAAAAAACAGAAATATTACAGTAGAACACTTATGAACTAGCACCACAAATGGCGGCCTTATTGCTTAGAGCAATCTCTTCCAGGGAACCATTATTATTTTTTTACTTTCCTGCTTGTACTGGGTAATCTCTGAAACGACTGGACTAATTTTAAGACTTTTAATGAAACAGTTTATTTAAGCCTATAGCTGATGGCTTAGCTATAGGCTTAAATAGACATCACTTTATTCCAGTTTGAAGGACTATGTTTCCAGAGACATTACAGGGCATGGAGGTAAAACATTATAAATAAATATAAATATAAATACTGGTGGACCATTCACACACAACGCCATCTGACCCCAAACTAAGCAAAGCTTGTACTATGGGGGCAAGATAGCTGATATAATACTTATATAGTTTTAAATACATACATATAGGTACTATTAATAATAATCATAAAACAAGTAAAAAAACATGGAAAATAGGTAGTTAATTAAAAATGAAAAAAAAACAAACATTGTCCATGTAAATTACCGAATAAATTTTCGAAGAAATTTCACATCGGCAAACTCCATTACCCCATCACTAACGCGCCAACGTACTCTATATGCGCTTCAGAGCGACTGAACGAATGTCATATTAACCGTATCGAGAAGACACTGCCACGCCCTCAAGGCATATCCCCCGATATCCGTGGACTAAACACTTCATCTTCCCAGAGCTGTTAGTGTTTCCTCTTAATTGACATGCGAAATGGTATCTGCATCTACTCTGAAGTTTGGTGGCAAAATCGTTGAAGTACCTATGTTATTTTATACTGTTTTTCTTAACTAATAAATAATAAAATTAATGGTCATGAGTGGGAACGCGGATTATAACTACCTCTTCCAAGAAACCATCGCAAGCCCAGCTGCCCATATTGCACTCTTGCCGGTAGCACCACGACCTGTTGAGGGTGATTAGTGAGCGTCCCAGCACCTCCTTGCCCACGGCGTCCACTTCCTCCCGCCACGGGTCTAAGAGCTCCAACATTTCAGGATCTACAATCCACAGAAACAACAGTTACGTTAAGAAAAAATACATTAAATAATCACAACTGGAACAAATGAGCCTAAAACACTAGCAAAATTACCGACTATTTTTTTGTGTAATGGAAAACTACAGTCAACTTAACAAAAGTAGCTCCAAATGGTTCGTGTAACATTACACTTGGTGCGCCAGTTTACTTGAATGAACTTGGCTGGCCACACTGCCGTGTGTCTAGAAGATCGCCGTAGTTTCTCTCTGACTCTCTATACGAGTATGTAAAACCACATTCTATGAGATTTCGGTGTCTGTATGCTGGGACTCGAGGCATTCCCTCGCAAGGAGCGAGTCAAGGCCATAATCCACCACGAGGGTCCAGTGCGAGTAGGTGGATGAATTTATGTACCTGTATGTATCAATTCATCCGGACACAGTTGCAATGTATCTATTTAGTGAACTGACCTGGGATGATGGAAGTTCCCAGGTAAACAGGTTGACCCTCCCAGCGTTCCACTATTCCTTGATCGTTGATGAAGAACTTAATGTTGCCCAAGTATCGGGTATAGCATGAAGCTTGCACGATGGGTATCTGAAGATAAAACAATGTGGAATTATAGTGGTGTAGTAATATGACCCTTTTCTGAGGCCTGGGTGGGAAATTAAAAATTATTACAGTAACGCAGTAAAGTATGTGTGATCACAGCAATATTGCAAATATTACTGTACTAGCAGCGCCCCGCGGTAGTTCCCGTTCCCCTTATATCTTGTTTAATATTTCACTTTGGTTCCTTTATATTTTTTATGGTCTCTTACCCTGTGTCCATTACCCTGCGTGATTACAGTAGGGTATTCATTGGCTGGCGTGTCTCCATTTGGCGTCTCCCCGGTGTACAGGAGAGTGTGAGAATGACCGCCTACTATGATGTCAATATCTGAGCTGACCTGCGCTGCTAATGCCCTGTAACAAGTTCGTCAAAATGAACATTCATAGATTTTTTTTCACTTATCCATGAAAAAGTGACAGGCAAGCATACGGCTCGTGTGATGTTAAACAGTAAGTGTCGTTTATGGTTACCTGTAACTCTAGGGGTGTCGTTACCACGTTTTATCTTATTTGAAGATATTTCTATATGTTGTATGATAAATAATAGGTTCTGTAGGTACTTATGAGAACTCCGCGGACTGAAAAATATTTCGTTATACATATTATTGTACAAGTTGGTTGAATACGGTTGAATGGAACAGTATGGGAGTCAAATTGCGGAAGATGAACAGATAAATGTATTATCGGTGTTGGGCAGAGCGGTGATGGAACTCCGATGCAGATACGAGGTATCAGCAAACTGACATATTTATAAGCAGACTGGATGCGGAAAAATTAAGTAGTTTCGGGAGTCCGTAGCCACGTCTACTGGACAAGTAGATATCGATATGAATAACTCAGATCACAAATTCATCTTTGACTCGTCCATCAACTGACCACCTCGTTAAAGCCAAAGAGTCTGTAGATTTTGTGGTATGTCTCTCAGTAAGTGACGTGCAAATCAGTTCCTTTGACTTCGTGTCAATGCCAGACAATAACGAAATTGAATTTTACGTACATATCTCTAGTAAATCCGACGTGGGTAAGCAGTACAATTATGTCTACTCCTTGTGCGGTCAAGATGGCAGCCTCGCGGTTGACAGCTTCTAAGTCACTTTCCATCCTCACTTGCCCAATAGGAGCTGAAAACTGTAAATTAAAAATAATAGCAAAACACCTTTTAGTACCCAATGAGAGAACCATTTGTCGAATTTTCGTAGTGGCATAACTATATATCTAGTTGATTAATTGTTGTATGTTTTTGTTTATACATATCACTTATTTGATGATCAATCAAACATAAACAATCGTTCGTATGCTCTTTCCTTAAATATTACAACAAGACATTGGCACCCAACAAGGGGCCTATATTTCAAATGGATCTCAATTGACGATCCGATCTATAAGTATTAATCAAACTATCCACCCATCCATTAAAAAACAATCCTTCAATATTTATTGAGGAATTAGATAGATAGATACTCTTTATTGAACACACCAAAATAACAATAATTTACAAATTGAAGCAGGTTAAACACTTAAAGTTAGTGCGACAGACGGCGGCCTTATCGCTAATAGCGATCTCTTCCAGGCAACCTTAGGGTGGAAAAAGAAGAAGAAGAAGAAAGATGGGATCTTAAAATGTGGGGTGTGCAGATGACATAAATAAATAAAATTTATATACAATACATGCATATACCCTATTTAAACATATTTATTTATTACTAAATAAAATAAACTAGTACTTATAATTATTATCATAACATACAATAATACATATGTAAAATAAATAAACAATTATGTATCTATAATGTGAAGGTCTAATAGAGGAAATACAAAACAATGAATTGATAAGTAACACCAACGCCATGTTATATACTATGCATACTATGGCTACAATTTTGACAAATATAATTCCTTGACATATTTTTTAAAGATTTCTAGTGATGAAGAACGTCTGACAGACACAGGTAATTCGTTCCACAATAAAACCGCCCTGAAAGTGAACGACCTTCCATAAAAGGTTTCAGTTCTGGCAGAAGGGATCATAATGGTGAGGTTATCTTTAGATCTCAAAGGGAGCGGGTGACAATCTTGTAAAAAAGTAAAATGTTCCTTAAGGTAGTGTGGGGTGGTAGGATTAAACAAGATACTCGTATTGTAGAGAAGTGAAAGAATGTGAGCATCCCGTCGAAGACGAATTGGCAACCACTTGAGCTGTGTGCGATATTGAGAGACGCGATCGTATTTGCGTAAACCAAATATAAATCTTATACAGTAATTTTGAAAGCGCTCAAGTTTCTCTAGCTGGTCCTCTCTGAGATCAAGAAAGCAGGCGTCAGCGTAATCCAAAATAGGAAGTAGGAGAGACTGAGCAAGAACAATTTTAGTGGCAGTGGGTAAAAAGTTACGCAGGCGTCTTAAGGAACTACCACTTGCAAATAACCTACTACTGATCGAGTTTATATGGCAGTCCCAAGACAAGGTACGATCAAGAACTAGCCCTAGATTTTTACAGAGCTACTGTACGGTATAGTAACTCCATCGAATACAACACCAGGCAAAGTAGCCCAACTAATTCTGGAGATCCAATGAGGACTGCCAATTACTATAACTTGTGATTTCAGAGGTTAACTTTTAGGCCAAATGATTTGCTCCATTGAATGATGCGATGCAGATCTGTATTCATTTCAGCAATTGCTGCGTCTAGTGTATTTAGGGGAGCTTGAATGTATATCTGAAGATCGTCTGCATAAAGGTGGTAGGAAGAAGTAAGGTGTTTGGAGATAGAATTTATAAAATTGCAAAGAGAAGAGGAGATAAAACACCGCCTTGAGGAACACCTGCAGTTGTATTGCACCACGAAGAAAAGTTATCTTCAAGGTGAATCCGTTGCCGGCGTCCCAGTAGATAACTACGAAGCCAATTAATTACCGGTGGAGATATGTTAAGGGAGCGCAATAACGCGAGTAAAATGTCGAAGTTGACGGCATTGAAAGCATTACTGAAGTCTAACAGTGCTAGAACAGTAAGCTTGCCGCCATCCATACCCAAGCGTATATCGTCAGTGACTTTAACAAACGCAGACACAGTACTATGCCCAGGACGGAAACCAGACTGTAAAGGATTGAGAAGATCTTGCCTAGTAAGGAAATCGTTGAGTTGTTTATGGACAAGACGTTCAAGGACTTTGGAAAGGAAAGGAAGAATTGAAATTCGACGATAATCAGTAAAGGCTTTTGGATTGGAGTTCTTAGGTAAAGGTAAAACGTGAGCATCTTTCCATGATTCAGGAAATACACTACTTAAGATGGAATTGTTGAATATGGAACACAGGACGGGAAGGATAATTTCAAGGATGGGCAAAAGCATGTTCCGGCTTATGTTGTCACCGCCCACCGCATTGGAGGAAATCGACATAAAGCTCCTCATAACATCACACTCGGTAAATTTTGTAAAAGTAAAGGAAGGAAAATCGATTTTAGCATTGGCAGAAAGATAGTTAATTGTTAAGTCTTTATCTGCCTGTGACATAGCACAGACGGAAGAGAAATGTTGATTTAGAATGTTAATATCAATGTTGTTAGAAGTTACATTCGGACGTGATTTGCCAATTCCCAGAGATTTAAGAAATTTCCAGACTTTAGCTGAATTCTCTTCATCGACAGAATTATGAACATAGCGGCGCATTGCATCCCTACACACCTTATTGCAGCATTATTGTTTTTCTGGTTTGTTTCAGTTTGTTTGTTTCAGTGTGTTTTGTTCAGCGGAATTATTGTTTTTCTGGTTTGTTCTGGTGTTGTCTTTGTGGTGTTTAGATATCGTTTTGTAATTTAACTTCTTAATTTACTTGAACAATCATTTACTTGTATAGTAAGGGGTACTTAGCTTAATTATAATAACTTACAACTTCAAGCAGGACGCCAATGATACCGATTCTCCGGCCGCGTCTTTCGACAATGACGTGGTTTTTGATGTATGGCGTCATAGTGGGTTCCAATTCGGTATTAACGTTGGCGCCCAACATGGGAGCATTAAGTCGCTCCAGATAAGGCACCAGACCTTCCACTCCGTGATCGAACTCATGGTTACCCAGCACCTACAACAATCATTTCAAAATCCTTCGTTATCTAAAAATCTTCTTTAAATAATAATAATACAATTATTTCAGGTAACTTAAGAAGACCTCTACATTTATCGCATTAAAGGAAATCTTCCTTTAAAAATTGTAGTCGAATTGATAACCTCCTCGTTTTTGGAAGTCGGTTAAAATATTGTAGTTCGATAGTGATAGGGTTCTTTCCAAACGTCACCTAGGCAGTACAACATCTTTGTCAGTTATTCTTCAACCAGGTAGTGATGTGCAAACATTACAGTGATCTAGTTTAAAGGGCAATGTTTCCAGAGATATTACAAATCTTCGGATCACGAGCACACAACAATAAGACTATGCTAGACAGTGATTTAACGCTTCATGTATAAATAGCTCTGAAGCACTCAGCTGCCATTGGACGGTGTGTTGCTTTTCAACTAAACTATTGCTCGTCCTTTCACTCTATCTCATAAAAAAATATCTCGTGTGAATGTGGCCGTACTCCTCCGAAATGGTTGGACCTTAATGAATAACGATTTATTTTTATGTTTGGTAGAAATGAGGGTGAGGAATACTTATCACGCTACTGTCAGCGATATGTGTATATGTCACCGTAAAACTGGAAAAACCGTTAGATTTTAATGTTATAATCTAACTCGCTGCGCTCTGGCGCAATGATAAAAATAAAAAAAGTGTTTAAAAGTCAAAGATAAAAGTGTAAACGTATAATAGGCATGACGACTCATTTTTTATTTAATGTGCCATCAAAACACTACAGAAGCGTGACGTCACTGTGTCGTATTTTCTATGCGTCGCGCGTAAAGTTTGTATGGTAGCTATGTTAAATATTGCGTTTAGGAAACTGGTTTCATACCAAAAGTCACTTGAAATTGAATGGGTTATCCAATGGTAAATACATTTTCTAATAATTTCGCACTTTTAAAATGGACTTGCTCATCCAGCTTTGAATGATCATAATATATATCATGAAGTAAATTAAACTAAAAAATATCATAATTAAAATTGGTACATTTTTTTTTTTTTTTTTAACTTTTATACGTTTACACTTGACCGCCATCTCGCCTGATGTTAAGCGACGATGCGGTCTACGATGGAGCGTGTTTACCTAGAAGATACCGATTCACTCTCGATTTGAAGACACAAAGATTATAACCATCGGGGAAAACCCACTCATCAACGTATTCCACAGCCTAGACGTTCTTATCACAAAAGTAGAGTCAAATCTCTTCGTTCGTGTCTTTGGAACATCAACCATGAAACGATGTCGCTTTTTCGAGCTACGAGCATTCCGATAGAAAAAAGAGCATTTTGTTTTGAGAGATGGATCGGTGGGAAAACGGCAGTAGAACGAGGCCGCACACTACTGACCATTGGTCACAAAACACAACACAAACACATCAGTGGGGAGCTAGCCTGGAGACTGCGGGGACGCCCGAGCCCCCCCGGGGATGTCTATCTGGCCTTGTCATCCGGTCGCCAACCGGCAGGATAGCGCATCCTGGGATTTTTCGCTAGATGGCGGGGCAGCCTTTCATGAGTGGCTAGCTCACTACTTGGGCCCCCAACTATCTGCGGTCGGTCGCGGCAACCGTGCCTCGGATCCCGCTACCCTCCATGACTAGCTTCCCGATGTATAGTATTGGTGTGTGACAGACCGGTCTTGTAGTTATGCAGCAACTGTTCTGACCCGTTTTCCCCTAATGGTGTCACTAGACAACACGCCGGAACACGGCTAGGCCGCTTGGCGCGGTGACTTAGTCTAGTGGGTGGTCACCAACCACGGCCGAAGCCTACCACCGGTAATTTGTCACCTGATTAGCACCACCCGGGGACCACGTGTGGGGTTTCAATATACAGGTGCTTCCCCACGGACGAAGGTGACTCGGACCCCAAATTTTTATTTTTTTTCGGATTTTATTCTATCTAAATACCTACTGTCATTGTATCAAATAAAGGACCTGTCATCATGTCTATTGTAACCATGGTAACACACCATGATCATCTAGAAAAATAAACATGCTAACGGATTTCTAGATAGCCATGGTCCCGAATTTATCCAATGATTTCTTTCGTTCACGAGCGTAACGCTTGAGCTCAATTCACAGCCCACGAAAAATCTGTGTGGTGCGCCAAAAGAAGTATTCACTTGAAAAATATCCTATAAAAACACATTATTGTTTTCTTATCATCATCTATTGATATTATCGTTATCGGAAGTACTTAGGTATACTTACATGAGCGTCATGAGGCAACATGTTCATGAAATGCTGGCTGACGTTCCACCGTAGGAAGTTATACCAGATGGTACCCTGGAAGGTATCTCCTCCGTTCAGTAGCAAGGAATCAGGCTCCGCCTCCCGGGCCTGGTTGATGGCCGTCACCAGACGGGCGAAGCCCCCGATACAGGGCTCCACGTCCGGCATGCATGGCCCGCCCTGGGGACTCACCTCGTCGAAACTGTAAGGGATTAAGATGAAGAATCAGATGACATAAATAAAAACCAGAAATTAATAAAAGATGAGGAAGAAGAAGACTTTAATCAGCTGACTATTATTTAATTTTTTTTCATTGAATAAATTAAGACTACAACAAATTGTCTTGCCAGACATATTGCATGCCTCTCGCAGAGGCCAGTTTGCATGGGACAACTTTTAAAATATTTTGTATCATCTTATCTTGCCTACAAACAGCAATAAAGATTTTTGTATTTGTATATTTGATGATGATAATATACTCGACTAATGTAGAGGTAGGGGACTAACTGAACTGCGGAGATTAGGCTATCAGATGCATATATGTACTTATATACATATATTTTTTTGTCACCGTTAAATTGTAATGTAACGCGTGATAATCCTAGGTTAGGTTTGTTTATAATCTGACATCGTTAGATTGATCATCTGAATCTGATGGTATTTAAACTTTTACGATAACATTTTTTTCAATTGCGACTCGCGGTTTCGAACAGTGATTGATATTGATTTAAATGAAATACCTGTTTGTTTCAGATTGAAATATTCTAGAAGATAGAGATTTTGATATGATATAATAATAAAAAAGGATTTTGAATAAATTTAACGACCACTTAAATTCTTAAACATAGGTAACCTACTATTTATATTTTTTATAATAACATTCACCGTAAACATAAGCTAAAAATATCGCTTAGTGTAAAACAAACTTGCAGCACCCCACAGTTTGAACTGCGGAGTTCCTGTCCCCATAATTCTCGCAATAAAACTACAACTATGATCCAACTGTGTTCCAAATTTCAATTTTACCTTCAAGTTAAAATTTAAAGGGACGGCCGATCCGTTCCGAAGTTATTGAGCAACAAACATCCAACATCCAATTTTGTAATATTAGCAGGATAGTACCTGGGTGACCGAGCTTTGCTCGGTTAAATAGAAACCTGTATACAGATTTTCTCCAAAAAAAAAATTTTACTTGAAAAAAGAAAGGCGGCCGGCTGGATTCGAATCCGGATCTACGTACCATAATATTATGACCGCCCAATTTCCCGACTGAGCTAATATACTGCGGGACGTCGCGAAATTTACCGTCGCATTCTAATGTTTTTGGAACAGTTTTTCATTGTCTAAAAATGCGCATAAAACGGCGTTTTAAAAAAATCTCGAAAAAAAACGTCTGTAAGTATACATAATTTCATGAAAATCGTTCGAGCCGTTTCCGAGATTCAGATCCTATATATATATACATACCTAAGAGACATGCTCGTTTAAAAGTATAAGATATATACAAAATATACATACCTACAAGAATACCTCTTGTAAAGGTATAATAATAATAAATAAGATATGCAGCCGAACACGGAAGCTGTTCTTTTTCGGTTTAGAAAAAATATACAGCATGAAAATTATTGTAACCCTTAAACTACCTAACCTGCAACAGGACAGCGAGGGCTATAGAAAAAGCACCAAATTCAAATGTAAAATGTAGTTCTCAATTTTAAAAATGTAAATCGAGATAACTTACTGAGCGTGGAAATCATTGTAATGTATAATGTTCAGTTCAAACAATCCATCGTTCGTCTGGGCGATCCCTGCTCCCAGGAGCGCCAAGCAACACACCACAGTACGTATCATTTCAAATGTTCAGCGGAAGGCTCACACACCTCCTCGCAGCCAAATGACGCTATTCAAACAAAATTATTATAATCGGTATGATAAAGCTAATAAAGAGCTCAATGATTATTTGTATTAAATCCTAAGATAAGTTAAATATCCGTAAACGATCAAGGGTTTACTCACTTTTCGCGAACATGTCTGAACAGTTGTTACTATGTGTTATGAATGTGTCGTAAATTTTTCTGAATAAAGAATATTCAGAATGAAGTATATATAAGTAACTAATTTTATATCTAACGTTTATCCAAATATAGCAATCACCATATGTTCAAATATTAAAACGTCTGTAGTTGCATGACTGTTTTTATTCTCAATAAAAATGCGTGGTGACTGTGTGGTAACGAAGTTATAAAAATGGTTCTTATCGTCGTACTCGTTAAAGTAACAACGGAGTATAAGAACTTTTGTATTATGTTACTTGCTGCTACGGAAGCCTTCATGGGTGAGCCCAACTCGCACTTGACCACTTTTATTATTTGAAAATGTCGTGAGAGTTTTAATAATTATTTCCTCACAAATCCTATAATAAATTACGCATCATGTTGTTTGTCGCGACAACTCTTAAACTACTTAACCGATTTTAATCAAATTTACACACCGTGTGCAGTTTGAGCCCACTTGAAAGATAGGATAGTTTTTATTTCGATTAATAGTCTTTATATCACAATATCCGAGCGAAGCTGGAACTGGCCGCTAGAATGTTATAAAAGTTCGTATGACATACGTGCGGTTGGATAATTATCGCACTTATATCATAATGTACTATTGTCCACTACTTAAATTGTTGGGCAAAGTACCAGTTATAGTCACATAAACGCTGTCAATCATGAGATTAATCAGCACCCCTAGCTCCCATAGTAGTCCATTGAAATGTTACATGAGCTTTACATTTTTTAGAGGACGCAATTTTATTTTTCGTGTACCTATGTGTTGTCCCCTTGTCACCCTTGTCTCGGTCGCCATCTTGGAAGACTACTTTTTCAATATATCTTTCAAACTATCAACAGGCAGGAGGCAGGGGAAAGCGGCTGGAAGACTTGGGACTTATGGCCACAGAGGTGGCACCGCGGATATCATTACCAGTGTGCGTGAGAGAGAAATCAGCTGGCCGGCTTTGCTTACTTTGAGTAGCCAAATGACCCCGAATTTTTCAGTTCAGGGTCACACGTCACGGCCGACTGCGAACCATGTATCAACCGTAGTATCGATCCCGAAATATAAACACATAGCCCGTGATGTCCCTCCTGCGCATGGTGGTCATGAGTTGAGTTGATGCACCGATGCAACATTCCCCCAAAGAACCAAAGAAAGTGGGCAGGGGCGGCATTTTCAGATTTTGCCCCGTCTAAAAAATATTAAAGATCCAATTATAGTATTCAAACGGCAAACAACGTTCGATCGGACGAAACGAAGTAGGAAATTTGCGAGTTTATTTCGAAATTACGTTTTTCGTTGAAAGAGAGTAGACTTCCTTGTCCTATGGTTGCCGCATGTCCCGTAAGCCAAGCCCGTGGAGGGCTCGGCTAGCAAATGTCACCCCGACGATATGGGGAGTCCGACGCCGGTGACGCAATTCCACGTGCAGTTACACGTCATAGGCAAGTTAATTTTTAATCTCATTAAATTTAATAATCGTTATCGGGAATCAAGCATGCCTTTTATTGATGCTTACAGTGTGATGTTTGAAGATAAGCATAATTCACTGATACGAAATACCTAATCAAGTCATGATATACTCATAATCTTATATGCGATCGATCAATAACAATTAATTAATCATATCGTTTATTGGAATTTCAGGAAAACTTCAGCAATCAACACTAACCGGACGTTTAAGCGAGGACTGAGGAGCCATAGTAATGTAGGTAGATACTACCAACATACTCGTACCTACTACTACAGGCTCTGGTGGATTTTGTCACACTTGTAGAGGTAGGACTCCTAGCAGAGTCCACCTGGGGAAGTACCACACCTTTGCCAATTATTCTACCGCCAAACAGTAATGTGAAAACATTACTATGTTCCGGTTTGAAGGGCAATGTCTCCATAGAAATTACAGGGCTTATAGATATTACATCTTAGATCTCTGAGTAATGAGCGCAGTGCAGTGCTAGGTATGATTTGGACTCTTCATGTTCCATTCAGTCATCATCAGGCACATGTCCTGCTCGTCTCGTCACTTCTTATTTTAAAAAAATTACACAATACCTACTATACCTCAATCAAAGTTAGTGCTATGAAAACCAGGTAGGTGATTAAAACACTATCGTTATTAAACTATTGAAAACACATAAACATACCTATATGATACACTTTTTATTAAAGTTTTGATGTGAGAAAACATCAAAACTTTCACATTTATAATATTTATTTGTAAGATTTAAAAATCTTCCAACGAGTACAGAACACACAACGTCTGTTTCCATCACACAAATATTTATTCGAACCCATGCACGACCGATAGCTCAGTGGCCAAACTTTCTACCAGCTTACTGGTCAGTTGGTTAAGTTTGCGTCAGTATGTGATGGTAGGTTAGAGCCGTTTTATTACCAGTTCTTTGTTATAAATATCAGAACGTCACATCATGAACCGCGCAGACTCTTACAAACTGACTATCGATTCGATACTTCGCAAACTCTACCTCGAGTAATGTGGATCGTTCTCATTCCTAAATAAGAAAGAGATCTAGAGCAGGGATTTGGTGTAGATTTTTCTCGGTTTCGAATTCCGCAGACTTTCTCACGTTAAACTACAGACAGACATACAGGCAGACATAGGTACTATACAATTGCTAGCCTATCGAAGCGTCGATAAACTAACAATTGCCAGAGAAGTCAGTGCAAGCGCCTAACAACGTATTGTTCAACGTTTGTCTGACTTGGTGGCAGACCTGCATTTGATGGCTTGCTCTGGATGTGGTGGTGTGCGGCGTCCGGTGCTAGTCCGACCTGCCGCTGGTGGTGATGAGGGACTGGTACTGTTGCTGCCAGTCCCGAGGCTGCCTCGTTAGTCTGTCTTCTCGGAGATAGAGTTGGAGTGATTCAAACACAGGTTAAGTGATGATTTTATTTAATAAATTGATGTTTTTTTTTTTACAAAATTATATGACGTTTATATTGATGAAATAGCTTATGTGGTATATTTGTTAGTTGAAATGTAAATAAAATGTAAAAGGTTAGTGAAAAGATTATAAAGTAAATAATTTAGTGATCGAGATGCTGACTCGACTCAGCGTTTCATCAAATTGATGTCACACATGTATGTTGCCGTAATATCAGTAAGGGCAAGCTCCAAACAGTATGGACAATTTGGACAGGTACAGATAGAAACACTTTAGTATACCTACTGTACACCAGAAATCATACTTACACAGCGAAATAACAATAATACAGAAAGAAACTTATGCTTACATTACTTACTTACTTTAGTGTCATAAATGGCAGCCTTATCGCTTACAGCGATTTCTTCCAGGCAACCATTAATAGCCAAATAATGAGTAAGGCGAGAAACTTCCGATCCGGAGCCCGAATTCGAATGGTTCGAATTCCACGCGCTCCACTGTCTTTTCGAAGTAATGTGCGTAATTCATAAAAACGGTGAAGGAAAATATCGCGATGAAACCGACATGTTCCCAGAATCTTTCGAAGTCATGCGTTATCCATCAACTTGTACTGGGCCAACGTAGTGGATTATGGTCGTGGCACTCACCTTGGGAAATAAGGCCAGAGTCCCAGCAGTGGGAACTTTTAGTGGGCTGCTCAAATACTTCCATTTCAAAATATTCTATTGACGAATTTCATAGTCCATAAACGACTCCGTCCGTCAACTAAATACCTATACTCAAAGGCATTATTAACCACATCTTTCATCACTCTTTTTAACAATTCTTCTGATCCTAATAATATAATATATAGTTTATTTTAGCAATATTATGTATGTGTGTTTATGGGTTAATTTATCTAATACATACCTTTCTACGAAAATTTCTTCAAATTTGCTTTAAAATTCACGATTTCCGCAAACAGGAAGATATATAGGCAGCGTCAGACTGGCCATATACCTAGTCGAGGTGGCATTTGCCAGCCGGGCCCAAGTCTGCGCGGGCCTCCCACGGGCCTGGCTTGCGGCAACCGTAAGATAAGGTCTGGGGCCCCGGACTTGTGATCGCCATGGAGCCACCATGGAGCCGGGCCCTTTCGGCCCAGTCCGAGCCTGAATGCAGGCCCATCTACCGGCTAACTCGACTTTGGTTTTGCTATTGCTGTCTCTACATTTTAAAGCGAATAGAAAAGATAGTGATAGCTATAAAAAAGCTGCTAAAACAGTTTTCGTTTAATGATAGACCCTAGGGTTGACGGTTTGTACCTGTGAGAGTTAGGTTAGTTGCCAACGCTACGATTTCAATAATTGCATATTATTTTTCTCAGTGGCCTTTATTTGTATAATTAATCATGTAGGTTCATAAAAATAATACAATCTAATCTCGACGTATTAAGGTGTTGCTAAGTTTATCGATTCCTCTAAGATTATTTCTGATATGACAAATGTACCTATGTACTTATAGTTAGTTAGTAGCTATGTACCTATATCAACACACATATTAATTACTGTGTTCATTTTTAGACGGTAAGGTTACTAGAATAATTACAGCAAGGGTGGATCCAGCTTTGGCGCCAGTAATACTTGAAAGGCTCATAAAGATAACATAATTATCTATTTTTTAAGTTCTTCATCTTCATTTTTTGTAGCACTCTTGGCAGAGTCCGCCTGGGGAGGTACCACAACTTTGCCAGTTATTCTACCGCCAAGCAGTAATGTTGAATTATTACTTGAAGGGCAATGTTTCCAGAGAAAATGCAGGGCTTAGAGATACAATATCTTAGATCTCTGGGTGACGAGCGCAATGCAACGCTAGGTAATGAATTGGACTTGTCATGTTCCAATAGCTGCGTGTCACTGTGCTGTTACCTATGTGGCAGGTATGTTGCTTACCATCAGTCACATGTCCTGCTCGTCTCGTCTCTCTATGGTATAAAAAAAGAGGCACCATCACGAAACAAGCTTAACGAGCCGTCGCCGTCGCGCCGGATGCGGCTGATACATAAGTCGGCATGGACTGACCTTTTCATGCTACATACTATCTTGCACATATCCGCAAAATTACTAGCTTATCGATATTTTATCGGATAAAATTCGGCGAGTGTTCGACTGATCTGCATGATCTAATACCACCTTGCCTTTTTTCTATCGGACTGTTTATAGCTCGAAAAAGCGACATAGTTGAATCGGTGTTATCCAAAGAGTTTACATATACTAGCTACGTATAGAGTTAGATTTTCCGCACGGTTCCTTTGTGTCAATCGTAAGCAGATGACGTGCATACTTTCTATGGCAACAGAGTGTGCCGCGACAAAAGTATGACACTTCCACAAGAGCGACAAGGCAAGAAAGATGCTTCCCGTGATTTCGGTGTAAAGCGTTTGTGCCAACTCTATACGCAATATATATAAACACTTTGGTTTTATCTATGTAAGCACGCTCCATCGTAGACCGCATCGTCGCTTAATACTGCTCAGGCGAGATGGGGGTAGTAAAGTTTAAACAATTATATAAAAAAACTACTTTTACTAGATTGTAAAAAAATGAAACAGAATATTAACTAGTAAATATCTTTGATATATTTTACACAAGCTATATATTTGTTCTACTTGTGACTATAGCTAAGAAAACAGAGTTATAAATACTACGTCATAGAAGCAATACCTATTTATTTGAATGCTTCATTTGTTTTGACGAAAAGAAGTATTTGTATTATTCTGGAGTAAGTACGTTAGGTATAACTTTTAGTACCTAGTGTTTATTTTTGTTTTTCTATCGACTGCCTCCTAAGTATATTTGTATGCACAATTTGACAATCACTGGTCAAATTGTGCGAAAATGCGGTATACTTCTATTACATAGTAATTAATAACTCAACAGGTTGTATAACTTTTAGTACCTAGTGTTTATTTTTGTTTTTCTATCGACTGCCTCCTAGCAAGTATCATAATGCTATGCACAATTTGACAATCACTGGACTGTCAAATTGTGCGAAAATGCGGGTATACTTCTATTACATAGTAATTAATAACTCAACAGGTTTTAATCAGAAGCCTAATATGGCTAATATTAAAACTAAATCGCTGTTTTTGTCACATTGGCTGTGATAAAAGAGAGGGCGATTGTTTAATTTAAAGTTTAATGTTAGAATGTGCATCCAAAATATAACATGTACATAAGACTGATGGATAAAAACACATTTTTTTACTATTGTTATAAATAAATATTCAACCATAATCTTATTTAAAAAATCTTATTCTAAAACCAAGAATGAATACGTACCGTCTACAATATTGTCGTGTAATACTAGGAATGTATAAAAACCAAAATAGTATAAAGCGATCGAAATCATAATATCGACTTCTCTCACAAAGCAAACACGAAAAATACGTTTCATTTCACGTCCGGGAGATACAAATTTCTCATACACTCGCTAGCGTCAGGAGTCAATAATGTACACGCAACGTACCTTTTCTTACAGGACATATGTCTAACTGACTTACAAAAATAAAAACAAGGAGGTTAATGGTGTCGTCCATAAGTATGCTGGGGGTCCACTGTCTAACTAGAGGTTTTGGGCTTGCTATTTTCCTTATAAGGCGACAATCAACGTCTCAATGTTAGAAATAGCAAGTCAAAAATCTTTAAATAAGATTTTTTTAGACAGTAGACCCCCTAAACGCCTTGCTTTGTTGTGTCACTAAGGCTCTTTGCAAACGGCGGAGCGTGAATGACTTTTTAGCCGCCAGTAATATGTACTAAGTACCAACTAGTGATTTATGTTAGGTATAATAACTGTATTATATTTATATATTTTAACTATTCCATTTAATCATAAGTCTGATTTTCTTTCTGTTCTTTTTTACATTCATTTGCGCACCCCGTAACCTCGCCTGTCCACATATTTTTTATCCTAAGGTTACCTGGAAGTGATCTTAGCGATAATACCACCACATGTCACACTAGTTAACAATGTATTATAGTTATAATTTTTTCTGTGTATTTTATTTTTGTATAGGCGACAGTTCGTGCCGCGACCGCGACAAGTGTCTCGCGACATGTGTCTCGGTCTCCTGTCGCGGTCGCGGCGCGAACTATCGTCTATACAATTCTATAATGTCAAGTGCCTGTCGCGGTCACTTGTCGCGGTCGCACCGCGACCGACGCCTTAAAATGCGTTGTTACTACTACCAACGTTGCTACTACCAACGCGTTGGTAGTAGGTAAGCATATAATTTTCTTTGAGATATTGTTCGTGATGGAATTGGCTGGTCCGGCCCGTCCAGCCGTTTGCAAAGCGCCAAATATGGACCATCAATATTTATCAAAAAAAAAAAAAAGCAAGAAGTCAGTTCGCTTTAAAGACTGAACCTTTTATTAATACATAAAAATTTGGTATTAATAGATTAATTTACAGATGTGACATATTTTATTATATAGATTAGTTCAATCGCTAAAACTTGGTACAAAAAGCTTGTCACTATAATAAAAGGCACTTTTATTATAAACTCTTAAGCCATAGAGACAATTGTTAGGAAACATGATGAATATATTAATTAAATGCATTCTACGAAATATTACAATACTAATTTGGTTTTAAGTGTGTTAATAGATAATATTAGATAGATAGGACACTTATCAGACCTCTCCAATCGAACCTCCCCTTACGCTGCCGTGGCAAGGACATAAGTAAGACTCGATAGAAAAGGTTTTTTGGACAATTCATTTGATTTTCCATGAAAATTCGAATGATAGTGTGATTGGTGTGACGGAACCTATGATATTGAAGCATATAAATCCGATTTTTGGTTGGTAATTAGGTACACGTATTAAAAATGCTGTTTGTAAAAATTACTTGGAATCCGTAAAGACTATCCGTCATATTTCCAAACAATCAATACATGGATAAAGGTAAATAGTTAAGATTGTATGGGTGACTGACTGACCTGTGACGGTCTAACAGTTTATTCTTATTAAGAGTAATACATGCGTTACTACGGCTTACGTTTTTATTTATCTTATAGTTGTCACTAACAGCTGTTACAGTAACTAACCACAGAAACAGTCATTTTAAAGAATCATCTTAACGCTAACGCTCCGTTGAAAATGCCGAGTCGGTCACCCATCCGAAATTTCGTCCCCATTCCTACCTTCACTGATCATACGATACTACAAAACTATGTAAGTACATCATCCTAACAACGATCCTATACAATCAACAATCGAGAATAGATCTAAAAAGGTTATATTTTAATGTTGACAAATATTTATTATTATTTATTCGTTAGTTTAAAAATGGAGATCTGAAATATTATTTTGATATTTTAAAATGTAAATAAAAACACATTATTTGATTAAATTTTAACAACAAGCCATAAAAGTACATGAAAAAAAAAACAAAATAACGAATACATAGCCGAAACTTATTTTATTACACTTCATGTAGGTATACCCTATAGAGGACTTATGATTTAAATTTGTTTTCCATGTGTTTGTTCATGTGGTTGACAGTAACATCACGTTTTTTATTATTATGGGTTTATTATTATTTATTATTCAACCTGGGTAGTGTTTTTACCTACAGACACAAAAGTAAGTGCCCTAACTTCGCTGATTGCTAAGAAACAACTAGTCAAGTTAATAGCGATACATTTATTGCAAATCTAAAGTACGTAGTCGCTTAAAAATATTATTTATAGTAAAAAAGAATGTTTAAATTACATTATTAAACATAACAATAATTAGATAACACAGGTATTTTAATACTATCACATTAAACTTTCGTATAACAAAACAAATTGTCTAATTTCATTTCTTTTTTTTTAAGTTCTTAGCTGTAAATTCCTTTTAAATTAGCGCATGGTATATGGAGTTTTTATGCGATTTCTGTGAGCCCAGTACGAATACTAGCGCCTCCGTTTGCGTCCCACAAACGTAGTAAATTTACTAATTTGCCAGACGCCATTGAACATTGAAACGGAATATTTATTTTTCAGAAAAGGTATAAAACTGCTGTGCTATAAAACTAAACTTAAACTCAATTGTGCCTCTTTCAATTCCTCTGACTTCACAAAATTCAAAGATTTATTTACCGTCTAACTTTGCTAAACAAATGCTCAGGTTTTTGGCTGGAGCAAGCTTTGGGCAAATTCTTGGTGAGGCTCTGAAGAATATACGCCATCTAATTTGGAAATTTTCAAACACCGAGTACCTTGTACGGTATATCTTTCTAAGTAACATTGGCAGAATTGTGATGGTAACATAAAAGCCATTAATTAAGTGTTGAACTTTTAAGTCGATGGTCTATAGCTAAACAGAATTGCTTAAATCATTGCTACCTCCTTTCTTGTTATTAAATAAACTTTGATTCAACCCGCTCAGTCGTACCGACGTGACAGAACAACAAACAACTAAACGTCCATCCTTACACATTTTATGATATTTGTAGCATTGCAAACATTAGACAGGACTACATTGCGACGTAAATGCTTTATAATTACTTACCGGAGGTCTACCGCCTAATGAAAACTGTTTTATCTGTATTATAGCTCTCTCTTTTCTTTTCGCTTTAAATGAAAGAGACAGCAATAGCAAAGCCAAATACCATTTAGTTAGGCGGTAGACGGCCCGATATTTTGTGCTAACGATAAGACTGAAAAAGGATCGACTCATTGGGAATCCTTTGTTTCCCGCAAATAAAAGGCAGTAATAACAATGCTATAAGCTATTCGTTAGCCGGCGAGGGGGGCGGGTAAAGAAACAGATTACTTTATTCTTCACATACTGGGATTGTCTACGAGTACGGTGTGCGAGGATTCACGTTGATCATCTCCGTCGTGCTGAAAAGAAAAGAACAACAATAATCAAACAAAGTTCAATAGTAAAACTTATCTGCTCGGCTGAAAAATGTCAGTACTGTAGCATCGTCGATTGATATTTCATATTAGCAGTTAGTTAGTATCACTTTTGGGCACCGAACCAGATCCGTTTGTAACTCGCCTATGTCGTCATTATGCCGTAACATATCGCACCCCCGTGGCGACATTGTCACTTATGAAAAAGACAACTTTTCAGGATAAGCGTTTAAAATTTTAATATTTTGATACTCGCTCTAAAGTCTAGGTAAATGACACAAACGCCCTCATCCGGAAACTACATAACAAAAGTAACATTATCGCTCCAAATACAACCGGTACTTTAGGACAATTATTACATACTACCAGCGCCCCGCAGGTTTACACAGGTAGCTCTCCTAATTATCTCGCGATAAAAATAAAATAACTAGCAGCGCCCTGTTTGATCCGTTACCATTATTTTCCCGTATAAGTTTCCGACGTGATTGAGCAACAAACATTTACACATCCAAACTTAATTTATAATATTGGCAAAATTCAACTCTTTTTTTGTTATTTTTCTAAATGACAATGACAAAAACAGGTTTATTTAATGAGTATTTCACTGATATCTAACTTTTCGAAACCCGAAATAACATGTCTTTCGGCTGCACATAATCATAGGGCGACTTAGAACCAAGTTATAATACTTTTTGGTTATTACAGATCAGGCTACAACTAAGCTAAGAAGCATCTATCTATTTTATGCTACATGAATACGTCTACGATGCCCAAGGACAAAAATAAGTAGCAATGTGCAAACATTACTGCGTTCCGGTTTGAAGGGCAACGTTTCCAGAGAAATTACAGGGCTCAGAGATACAATATCTTAGATCTCTGGGTGACGAGCGCTGTGCAGTACTAGGTAATGATTTGGACTTTTCACGTTCCAATATATGCGTGTCACTGTGCTGTTATGTGGCAGGCATGTTGCTTACCATCAGGCAAATGTCCTGCTCGTCTCGTCACTCTACTTCAGTACTACTTCTAATTAACAAGGAATGTTAGGGACATTCCTTGTTAATAGGATATTTAGTAAGATAGCTAAAATATATACCGTCACTAAACTAACGTAGGTTTTTCTAAACTGACAGTATTTTTAAAATTTTACGGTGACTACGAAAATTTGTCTCTGACAGAGTTTGGTAGACGCAACTGTCAAAATGGATCAATTTCTTGTCCCTATAAAATTTCTATCTACTCAAGGTAATTGAAAGACGTACTGTACGGTTTCGGGCCGGTGCGAGCTCCCACCTTCCACCCACACCATGGTTGCTATATGCGGAGGATATCTGGATTAGGACGTCGGAGTAAGGAGAGTTAATAACGAAAGGGGGGAGGAATAGGTAATACTCTCTTCGCCCGCTCTAGGAGTGTACCTTTGGGAGATGTTCAACCACCAAGCAGCAAAGGAAAGGAACTAGATAATGACATGTTAGTCTATCAGAATACCGGATGGGAAACCACGGGATTGTGTTTTTCTTTCTTTCATATGTTTACACTTGACCCCCATTTCGTCTCTTGTTAAGCAACGATGCGATGCGGTCTACGATTGAGCGTGCTTCACTAGAAGAAACCGATTCACTCTGCATTTAAAGACACCAAATTTTGCATCATCGGGGAAAACTCACTCAGGCAACGCATACCATAGTCTAGACGTTCTATCACAAAAGTAGGGTCAAACCTTTTCGTTCAAGTCTTTGGAACATCTACCATGAAATAATGTCGATTTTTCGAGCTACGAAAAGTCCGATAGAAAATATGTAGGCCAGGCAGGTATTAGATGATCAGTCGCACAAAATGTATTAGTAAATTAAGGCGGTATTACATCATGCAGATCAATAACACACTTCAAAATGTATGCGATTACAAAACCTATAAACTTACAACTGCAAGAGAGCTGGAGATACAGTCGTATATGTATGTTCTGTATCTGGGTGTTTCTATGTATAAGTCAAGATTAGAAAACTCTTTATTAAAAATCACAGTATAAAAACACAAAATTAACTATAAACTGCAAGTATGTTTTTACAAGTATCCTATCAACTATCTGGCTGCCATAGTACAAGCTTAGTTTGGGGTCAGAGGTCAGGTGGTGTTTTGTGTGAAGTGTCCACCAATAGGCATTTATTAATTATGCAGCGATATTCAAGAGATGAAGTGTTTTTCGAGCAAAAGTAAATTGAACATACCTCTTAGAGCATTTAACGTGTATTACGAGGAGGACGATGCCGAGCAACAGACACAGCGTGCCCACGACGACGTACGCGACGCCCAGGAAAGGATTCTTGCCGCCGAGTAGGGACGTTGTCGAGATAATGAACGTTTTATTAGCGTCGAAATCCACAACGGGGTAATCTGGAAATTATAAAATACAAAAAGTTGAATTTAACAAAATATATTGTGGATATTTCTCAAATGTCAGAACGGAGCTTTTATTTTCTGATAACGTATAACAAAAGCAATGAAAAAGTGAAAATAATTACTGGCCCAGATTGGATAGAAATCTCAGTGGAATAGTGTGTTTAGTTCGTTTCACCAAAGTTAAATAAATTTATTTGAGTCTCTTGAGTTTAAGTCAATGTTTGTTCTTTTTTACTAAAGTTAGCAATGTGGCGATATATAAAAAACAATTGGCAGTCATAGGAACTGCCGATAGAAGTGAAAACTTATAACTCAGAATTTGATAGCTTACTTTAGAAACTACGCGGGTGAAACCGGAGAGAGTGGCCATATCATGGCCATCGAGAAATGTTGATGCATTTCTAGATGCCAAAGGGGAAATGCTGACGCATTTCTAGATGGCCAATGACCATGGTCCCGAGTTCACCCGAAAATGTATTATAATTTCCGAGCGTGACGCTAGAATTAAATTCACAGCCCACGAAAAATCTGTCTATGGTGCGCCAAAAGAAGCTTTCACTTCAAAAAAATGTGTGCTTAAGACCGCACGGCAGAAGTGAAAACAGCAGACAGACAGCAGCTGCTGACAATCTTTCTCGCTCTGGCATACTTGGCGGTCCGGAGTTCACCCGAACATTTATTTCATTTCCTAACATAACGCTGAACTTTAATGACAGCTCACGAAAAATCTGTACGTTTGGCGCCAAAAGAAGTTTTCACTTCAAAAAAGTATAAATAGGCATGGGATCACTCACTGTACTCAACAATCAGCGTGTAAGCTCCCTGCACGAGCCCTGTGCTGAACCCTTCCTGCGAGTGGTCCACGCGACGATACAGCTTGCGGAACGTGGGCAAGGCCGCGGTGCGCATCCACACTATCAGGTCTTCGTTCTGGAAAAAATACTTCGAAATGGCCACTTTGCAAAGGAAAGTAGAATATGTAAGAACCATTTTTTTTTCATCTAAACATTCAACTAGTAATATTATAAACGCGAAAGTTTGTAAGTATGGACGGCTGTTTGTTACTTTTTTACGGAAATACAAAATGAAGGATGGTACGGTCGACATTTGTCGGGCATGCCGCCGTCCAGGCGAATCTCTTCGTCATGTTATTTCCGATTGTTCGCATCTTGCTAACGGCGAGTACTTGCACAGACATAACCTAGTAGCCAGGATCATCCACCAGCAGCTTGCTCTTCGACACGGCCTTGTCGAGTCCGAGGTGCCGTACTATAAGTACGCACCTCTGCCAGTTCTCGAGAATGGTCGTGCGTTGCTCTACTGGGACCGCTCTATCATCACGGACAGGACTATTATCGCCAATAAGCCTGATATCGTGATGGTAGACCGGTCCGAGCGCCGGGCTGTAATCGTCGATATCACCGTACCACATGACGAGAACCTCGTGAAAGCCGAGAAGGACAAGCTTAGCAAGTACCTTGACTTAGCTCATGAGGTTACCGCCATGTGGGAAGTTGATTCGACGATCATAGTCCCAATAGTCGTGTCGGCAAACGGCCTTATAGCGAAAAGTCTCGACCAACATCTCAAGAGACTTTCGTTAGACGTTTGGGTTAACGGCCAGATCCAGAAGGCAGTCATCCTCGACACAGCGCGCATCGTCAGGAGGTTCCTCTCTCTGCAGCCCTAACCACCGGTAGCTCGGGTCCTGCCCCGCTGCTGGCGGCACCCTAGTTTTTAAGCTTTTTATGATGTTCATATTTTTATACTTATTGTAAAAAACTTAGAAATTAAGAGCAATGAATAAATGACTGAATAATAATATATTCAGGGTGACAGTCTAAATTCCCTGTAGTTCTGCCTAAGTCTGAATCCTCTCAGCACTCTGCTGAAGGATTCAGAGTTAGGTTATCGTCTTCGTAGAGGAGATGAGGTTATATCTCATTTGTTGTACATGGACGACCTCAAACTTTTTGCACCGAAACGCCAAGACTTGTTGGAGCTATTAAAAACCACGGAGGTTTTTAGTAACGCCATCAAGATGGAGTCCGGTGTGACAAGTGTGCGGTCATGCATGTACAGCGAGGGAAAGTAGTAAATTCAGAGAATTTACAACTTTCCTAGACTATAACTCTCAGATCTCTCTCCGAAGACGAGACCTACAAATATCTCGGTATGTCACAGTCATTGGGTATATCAGCAGATGACATTAAAAATCGGTGAAGGAGCGCTTCTTTGCCGGCTGACAAAAGTACTTAAAAGTCTTCTGTCAGGCGGTAACAAAGCGCGAGCCTTCAACGGTTGGGTAATGCCTCTGCTGATATACTCCTTTGGCATACTGAGGTGGACTCAGACTGAGCTCGACGCCCTGGACAGGAAGGTCCGTCAACTGCTCACAACTCATCGCATGCTACACCCGCGCTCGTCTGTTATGAGACTGTATATTCCGCGGAAGTGGGGGTCGAGGCTTTTAAATGCCAAGAACCTACACAACCGCGAAGTATGCAGTCTCAGGGATTATTTCCGCAACAGCGAGTCCGGGATGCATCGCGATGTTGTGGCAGTTGACAGAAGCTTCACGCCTCTTTCACTGGCAAACGAGAACTGGCGCAAACCATCGGTGCTCAGCACTGATGATCGCAAGGAAGTGTGGAAGAGCAAGGAGCTGCACGGGCGATTCTATCGGGACCTAACGGGACCCGATGTGAATCTGCTCGCGTCGGTGAACTGGCTACGCTTCGGGGACCTCTTCGGAGAAACCGAGGGTTTTGTCTGTGCAATTGCAGACGAGGTTGTCAAGACGAACAATTACCGGAAATACATAATGAAGGACGGTACGGTCGACATTTGTCGGGCATGCCGCCGTCCAGGCGAATCTCTTCGTCATGTTATTTCCGGTTGTTCGCATCTTGCTAACGGCGAGTACTTGCACAGACATAACCTAGTAGCCAGGATCATCCACCAGCAACTTGCTCTTCGACACGGCCTTGTCGAGTCCGAGGTGCCCTACTATAATTACGCACCTCTGCCAGTACTCGAGAATGGTCGTGCGTTGCTCTACTGGGACCGCTCTATCATCACGGACAGGACTATTGTCGCCAATAAGCCTGATATCGTGATGGTAGACCGGTCCGAGCGCCAGGCTGTGATCGTCGATATCACCGTACCACATGACGAGAACCTCGTGAAAGCCGAGAAGAACAAGCTTAGCAAGTACCTTGACTTAGCTCATGAGGTTACCGCCATGTGGGATGTTGATTCGACGATCATAGTCCCAATAGTCGTGTCGGCAAACGGCCTTATAGCGAAAAGTCTCGACCAACATCTCAAGAGACTTTCGCTAGACGGTTGGGTTAAGGGCCAGATCCAGAAGGCAGTCATCCTTGACACAGCGCGCATCGTCAGGAGGTTCCTCTCTCTGCAGCCCTAACCACCGGTAGCTTGGGTCCTGCCCGCTGCTGGCGGCACCCTAGTTTTAAGTTTTTATAATGTTTATATTTTTATACTTATTGTAAAAAACTTAGAAATTAAGAAGAATTGAATAAATAACTGAATAATAATAATAAATAAAAAGATAATGGTCTGGAAGAACGCATAGGCTACTTTTTACTCCGGAAAAATAACTAGAACGATGGGAACGGGAACTACGCGCGTAAGACCGCGGACCTTTTTTATTAAACAATCAATGCGGAGACACAGCTAATTTAAAATGGAAATGATGAGAAATAGTCATAGGTATTATAAATTCGAAACTTTGGCGATGTTCTATTACGTCGAAATGTTTGAACGGATCAGGTTGAAATTTGGAATATAGATTATAGTCTGTAATAGCACTAATACTACTTTGTATCACGGGATAAAGAGAATTGCGCGGGTAAAACTGCGAAACGCTGCTCGTAATATAATAATTTTACATTTCTGTCAACGCAAAAAATAATTTTGACTGACGATTGATTGATTGACGAATTGTGCAGTAAAATTTAAGTCAAAACGACAAAGTGGTTGATATATTTTGCATAAGTACTTACCACTCCATGGTATGCTTATTTATAGCCAATATTAAATTTTATTATATTGCGATTATTTTAAGCTTTCAATACCTTCTAATTTCTTGATTGTTCACATATATAGTGGAAAGAACTGACTTCGAAAAACCTCTTGTGAAGCAAAACCTTATAGTATTGTCGACGCAAACCATTATGAACTCTCAGAAGTACAAGACAAATGCAAAAACGGTAATGAGAGCCCGTATTTTCGTGCTTTGTGTTTACGAACGTAGCACTAATCTATCACATTCACTGTCAAAAGCAGCAAGTATGAGGTACTTACTATCTTCAAATTACCTCAGTGACTCAGTGACATCTAAAATTACGTTCTGTGTCTTGGGACGCTCACCATCGAAGTTGTAAGAGCTCATAAAGATTTACACATATTACATTATGCACATATTATTCATTGTGAGGCAAGAAACATTTAAATAATACAAAAAAACAAATCTAAATCTGTAATACATACCTCAAAACCATTGTTGCTTGTATTGTTGGGGTCTAATTCCCAAACGTGCTTGCGCCAATTCACCGGTTTTGTGTAGTTTTCAAATGCTGTAAACAGTAATTAAACTTATTGTTGGTTGCCTGGAAGAGATTGGTATCAGCAGTGAGGGATTGAGGCCGCCAATAGTGGTATTAGTTCATAAGTGTTTCACTGTAATATTTCAATTTGTTTGTATCACAATAACGAGTTTTTTATCTAATGCTGAATATGACAACTTTGTATGTTTGTCAGTAATTAAATATTTTTGTTTTTTTATCTTAAGTAGTTTTAATTTAACTGCCATTCCACCTGATGTAAATGTAAATGTCTACTATTATCTTACATCATCATCATCATCAGCCCGTGTTCGTCCACTGCTGGACATAGGCCTCTCCTATAATACGCCACTCAGCCCGATCCTCGGTTTTACGGTTCCAACCGCCACCAGCCGTGTTTCGTATATCGTGACTCCATCTAGTTTCAGGGCGTCCTACACTACGTCCTTCTACGAATCTGTAAACGTATTGTAAGACGCCCTGAGACTATCTTACACTACTATTAAATATACCATACTACTGATGTTTCTAAACATTTTTTTTCTTATAGAGGCCTATGTTGAATAACCTCAAATGGTATTTAGCAACCCTTGGACTGGTGCTAAAGGCGCAGGACTCTATCAACATACTTACTTTTATTGTAAGCAATAAGTAATAAAACACTCATCTTACCTAGTTTAAGTGATTGTAAGTCTCCATTATGAGGAGGATTACGGAATTTGATATCTTTATCCGAAGTCCACGCGATTCCTGTTCTGAAAACAGGCACCTTCACATTGAGATCCTTGGATTCCACTTCCAGTGTGTCTGTAAATAATTTAATACCATATAAACTTAAGTAATATTTAAATTTATATTTTTTTATAAAAATTGATAAACTTCATCATCGGCGTCTTTTGCTTGGCTAACTAAAACGTAGACTCACTAGTTTACATGATCAACAGGCAAACGAAAATATCCATAATAATTACTATTGTAAAGTGTATTTTCATATGAAATGGATTTCCCATCATTTATCAAATTTTATTTCCTTGATAAGTCTCAAATACATTTAATCACAAATATTATAGGAATATTATAGGAATATTAATTTTGAAATATTCATTTGTAATATGTTTGTACATAAACTGTGATGATACAATGGAAATAGGCGCGGTCCTAAGGGGTCACAGTGTCCTAGCACTACAAAGGCAATTTTTGTAGTGCTAGTACACTTTGCAGAGCTTGGCTGGCGGAGTAACATACCTTTGTCATTTATTCTACTGCCAAGCAGTAAAAACATCACTGTGTTCCGGTTTGAAGGGCAATCTTTCCAGTGAAATTACAGGGCATAGAGATAAATCATCAAACATCTTTTATCTCTGGGTGACGAGAGACGACGATTGGGCAGTACTTGGTAATTGGACTTTTTATGTTCCAGTGGCTGTGTGTCACTGTGCTGTTATGGGTAGGCATGTTGCTTACCATCAGTCACATGTTCTACATGTCCCATCACTCTGAACTATTTTTTCATCAGAAAACGGTTCTTACCATTGAACAAGGAGTTAGCGATAGCTCCACAAGGAGCCACCGGCATTTTCTTTCCATTCTCTTCTGCGTAATCAAACGGTAAACAGTCACTGCTCGGTGGGTTTTCCAAACGTCCTAGCAGCTGAGAATCGTCCCTGTAACAATTAAGACATTTATTTGACAATTCAAATAGAAATTGATATTTATTTGACAAAGATTTACTAAAATAATTTCTTTAGTACCTGGGTGACAGAGCTTTGGTCGGATACTTATATACATACCGATTTTCTCAAAAAAAATGAACTTGAAAAAGAAAGGCGGCCGGCTGGTTTCGAACCCGGGCCTACCATAAATCATGACCCATCTTTCCGAGTGAGTTAATATACTGTCGCACGACGCGACGTCGCGAAATTTACCATCGCATTCTTATGTTTATGTAACAGTTTTTCATTGTCGAAAAACGCGGATACAACTGCGTTTTTTGAACAAACCCTGGCTCGATCGATTTATCTTCCCCGAAACCTTCTTTAAACAAATAATTTCATGAAAATCGTTCAAGCCGTTTCCGAGATTCAGATTCTAGTTGAAAGTCAATCAATTCCTTTAGGTAAGCATATTGTATCCTCATTTGCAGTGTTCCCGGCAATGGTGGGATCTTATGGAGGTGGTAATCAGTAGTTGCGTTACATGGTACTGTCCGAAATAGCCAACCAGTGCCTTTAGGTGGAAGTGTATCCATAAATGATTTTCATCAATATAAAAATATTAGCAGCTCCTCTCGGTGTTACCCGCATAGTTCCTGTTCCTGTTGTTCCTTTTATTTTTTCGGGATAATAAGTAGCCTATGTGTTCTTCCAGACTATAGTCTATAAATGTTTATCACCCTGATTTTTTTTACTTTACCTTGACTTGACATAGCGACGATGATTCTGATAGTAGTTGCTAAGTCCATAATAGAAGTACACATCAGATTTGAAATCCTCAGTCAGGTTGAACTCTATTCGGCAGGTGCAACTCTCATTTGGATTCTGTTTTATAATATCAGCACAGGATATGTTTGTATTTTCTTTTTCGCATAAGGTGTAATCCATTACATGTTCCTTGACCTGAAAAGTAAGAAAACAAATTGAAAATATAAGAATTTCTGTCAAGCACTAGCCGATTTCATTACAAGAGATTGATTGCCAGAGTGATTTTTCTAAATGGAGAGACATTTTGTTTTCAGGTTGAGAATTAATTGGTCTTCATTTATAAGTAAATAATTCCAAAATAGACAACATTCTTTCACATCAAGCAAGATGGCAGTCAAGTGCCATTCTGTAAAGGTAAAAAAGTACCCTACTTTTTTACCTTGAAAATGAGAAACCATTGCAGTTTGAACAATGCATTGCCCTTGATGCAATACTAATTTACGTATATGTAACTTTTAATAATTTTAAACTCATTTTGAATACATTTTACAGGACTTAACTGCTATATAATTTTAAAAACACTAATTAATGCATATTTAGATAACAATCAAGATCCATGTAATGTTTACTTTATTATATTAGATAAATATGACATATCCATTCTTTGTAAATTCATCATTATTATCAGCCAACAGTCAGTGTGTAGTGGTAATAGTGTAGGATATAAGACTCCCAGATTTTTTTATTCTAGCTTCCAACATCCAACTTAGTTGCCCATCGATTGAATTTATAAACATTTATCAAAATAACAGACAAAAATGTTATTTACACCAGGTTAGTGGTGAACCATAAACATTTACGCAAAAAAGAATTTTAGGTAATGCAACTGTTATTTTTTATGGAAATTAAGAAATCATTTTGCACCAAATAATAGAAAATTCTCATAAGCCATTCAAAGCATTGTTGAATATTACAACTCAAACTTTTCAGTTTTCATGTCATACAGTTTTTAACTTAGGTAGCTAAATTAAGTTAAACATAGACCAAATGCTCAGTCTAAGTGAATCATGATCAATGAATTCAGGAAAGAAACTGAATAAACACAGCTAAATTGTTTCTTAGAGTAATAATGATAAGATAATCTTCTACAGATAAACGTATAACTTAAACTATCCAAAAAGGTAATATAAAAGTCGTCTTACTTCATCTGAGAAGTAAAGCAATCCAATCCCAACAGGTATAAAAGCAATACCGATGACGAAGAAGGTAGGTAGTACGGTGCCCGCAGTGAGTATAGGCTGCCAGGCAGGCAGACGCTGCTGTTTGAACGCAGACTCTAAAATAAAACGCTAGCGTAAACACCTAATCAATACAACAAGGCCAAACCTGGGTGTGACATTTACTAATTGTTTCTTACCAGCAGGACGCCTCGATTTCACATTTTGGTCCGAAGCATCACTTGAAGTAGCCATGGCTTTGGCAAAAATGCCTAAAATCACGAATGCACCAAGATATTCACCAGATATGTTGAAATTAAATTTCAAATACAATATAACTTCGTTCAACTACTACGCTCGATTCGATTGTCGTCACCTGTCGTCCGTCACGTCCGTGCGTCTGAACTTGTACTGCCATAAAAAAATTAAATACATTGTAGAAAATATACCGTAGTGATCTACCGGAGGGCTTTTACTTTTTAAGAGATGCATTGTTTTTTTACTATACTATATTTATTGGATACAGAGACATATGTCATCTACCAACCCGCATTCAACCAGTGAGGTGGATCTAGTGGATTCTGCATTGAGGCCGTGACTCTCTTCTTGCGAGAGAAATCCCCGACTCTCAACAGTGGGACTGTGCCTGCGACCCTAAAGTTGGTTGGTTATGCTTGCACTTATACAAAAATTGACACTATGTCAAGACTGACCAAATAGCATACCTTAGCGGAGTAATTAAATATACTACAACAGCCTCAAAAAAATATGTTAGGTTTTCAAGTAAATACATACAGGGTAAAAATCATTTCTTTACACGTTTAATGGTTCTTCATTATATATCTTCATTATATACAATCTTTAAAGGCAAACTCCAATGGTGTAAAAAAAATAAAGAACAAAATCCAATGGACAAACTAGCTTCTCTTTATAAAAATAATGATTTCAAAAATTTCTGGAAATATACAGCAAGTCTGAATACTAAACCAAGTGTGTCAGAGAGTGTAGATGGTATTTCTGGGGACAAAAATATCGCACAATTGTTTATGAATCATTTTAAAGTATCAGCATTACCTGTGTCCCATGCGAGAGCCGAAAAAGATTGTACGGGAAATCTGTTCAATGCGGAGTCAGATCTTGAGTATAAACTGGTGCGGTTTACCTCTAAAGATGTAATAAACATTTTAAAGAATATGAAGAGAGGAAAATCACCTGGACACGACGGACTTAGCATTGAACATTTTTTGCACGCTGGGAAACACTTACCTAGAGTTCTAGCGATGTTTTATACATTTTGTATTGGACATTCATATCTTCCACCAGAGTTGATGAGGACGTTGGTTGTACCTATACTTAAGAATAAGACGGGAGATGTAACGGGTAGGAATAACTATCGACCAGTATCATTAGCAACAATAACCGCTAAAGTATTGGACAGCTTAATTGACGCTCAACTTGATCGTACGCTACAGTTACATGACGCTCAATTCGGGTTTCGAGCAGGCTTGTCAACTGAGAGTGCTATTTTGAGCTTAAAACATATTGTCCGGTACTATACCGACAGGAAAACTCCCGTGTATGCCTGTTTTTTAGATCTTTCTAAAGCTTTTGACCGTGTATCTTATGAACTCTTGTGGAGGAAACTGGAAGGTGTTTTACCTAGAGAATTGCTCGATATTTTTAAATTCTGGTATTCTAATCAACTGAACATGGTAAAATGTACAAACTCGAATGTGGAGTGAGGCAAGGAGGGATCACTTCTCCAAAATTATTTAATCTATACGTGAACCGGCTGATTGTTGAACTCAGTAGCATGCATGCAGGATGCTCCATCGACGGCTTACAGGTAAATAATTTAAGTTATGCTGATGACATGGTGCTTTTGAGTCCATCAATTAGCGGGTTAAGAAAGCTGGTGAAGACATGTGAGTTATATGCTGTTGAGCATGGCCTTCAATACAACTCAAGTAAAAGCGAAATATTAGTTTTTACAGCAGGAAATAAGGAACCACAATATACACCACCTGTCTTCATGCACGGAACTCCTCTGAAGACTGTAAATAAATTTAAATATCTCGGGCACATTGTTACGCAAGACCTTAGAGATGACAGCGATATAGAGCGGGAACGTAGAGCGTTGGCTGTGAGGGGCAACATGATAGCTCGTAGGTTTGCTCGATGTTCTATTCCTATTAAAATAACGTTATTTAAAGCATTTTGTCAATCCACATACACGAGCAGCCTATGGGTGTCATACAAGCAGAAATCCTTAAACGCTATACGGGTCCAATATAATAATATCTTTCGAATATTGTTGAAACTGCCGAGATTTTGCAGTGCGTCTGGAATGTTTGCAGAAGCGCGAATTGATGGATTTCCAGCTATCATTCGAAAGAGAATAACGTCTTTGCTCTATAGGGTGAGAGGCAGTTCCAACAATATTCTGTCAGTTAATAGTGATAAATTCAACTGTCCTATTCTGAAACATTGGGTAAAGACCATTATACCTCAGAGTAATCCTCGATTATATTTAAAATAACAATAAGTCCCTAAATATACATATATACATTTTTTTTCTGTAATAGGTTGCTCATACGTTCATCTTGTGTTAATTTTTAGATTTGTAATTGCGTGCCATACTGTTTTAATTTTCACTGTAATTTTTGTATAATGTGACATTTGTTTATTTTTGTATGGATCATAGGTATCCGAAATAAAGTTTATTATTATTATTTATGTATTTATTTCTTTTCTTAAGCCTAAGTTTTTACAATATTGATATATAAAACAACATAAAAACATTATAAAAACTTAAACCTAGTTTGCCGCCAGCAGCGGGGCAGAGCCCAAGCTACCGGTGGTTAGGGCTGCAGAGTGAGGAACCTCCTGACGATGCGCGCTGTGTCAAGGATGACCGCCTTCTGCATCTGACCCTTGATCCAACCATCTGGCGAAAGTCTCTTGAGATGTTGGTCGAGACTTTCGCTATAAGGCCGTTTGCCGACACGACTATGGGGACTATGATCGTGGAATCAACATTCCACATGGCGGTAACCTCGTGAGCCAAGTCAAGGTACTTGCTAAGCTTGTCCTTCTCAGCTTTCACGAGGTTCTCGTCATGTGGTATGGTGATATCGACGATCACAGCCCGGCGTTGAGACCGCTCTACCAGCACGATATCAGGCTTATTGGCGACAATAGTCCTGTCCGTGATGATAGAGCGGTCCCAGTAGAGCAACGCACGACCATTCTCGAGAACTGGCAGAGGTGCGTACTTATAGCACGGCACCTCGGACTCGACAAGGCCGTGTCGAAGAGCAAGTTGCTGGTGGATGATCCTGGCTACTAGGTTATGTCTGTGCAAGTACTCGCCGTGAGCAAGATGCGAACAACCGGAAATAACATGACGAAGAGATTCGCCTGGACGGCGGCATGCCCGACAAATGCCGACCGTACCGTCCTTTATTATGTATTTCCGGTAATTGTTCGTCTTGATAACCTCGTCTGCAATTACACAGACAAAACCCTCGGTTTCTCCGAAGAGGTCCCCGAAGCGTAGCCAGTTCACCGACGCGAGCAGATTCACATCGGGTCCCGTTAGGGCCCGATAGAATCGCCCGTGCAGCTCCTTGCTCTTCCACACTTCCTTGCGATCATCAGTGCTGAGCACCGATGGTTTACGCCAGTTCTCGTTTGCCAGTGAAAGAGGCGTGAAGCTTCTGTCAACTGCCACAACATCGCGATGCATCCCGGACTCGCTGTTGCGGAAATAATCCCTGAGACTGCATACTTCGCGGTTGTGTAGGTTCTTGGCATTTAAAAAAGCCTCGACCTCCCCACTTCCGCGGAATATACAGTCTCATAACAGACGAGCGAGATTTATTATTATTATTATTAATTTCATCATCACATCAATATCAACTTCTACATTCGTCGTTGCCATACGCATTGCTTGTAAAAGTGAGTTATCGGACATTATTTTTTTATTGAAACATGCGTCGCGGGCCGCATAAAAAGAGCCACGGGCCATTTTATTTTATAGCATTTTGTTCTAATGACGGGAATCTCAATTTGTAATCAGAGTACTGGATAAAGATAGATTGATTCTATAGTGTCAGAACTTAAAGCCACGGATATAGTATAGCCTACAACAGGAAGCTAAAGTCTAATATAAGCAGACAATGACAGCAAACAGACAGAGCAGCAACTCTGACTATCTTTTTCGCTCTGACACACTCGGCGGTGGCAAGTTCACCCGAACATTTATTTCATTTGTATGAAAAAAAAGGAGACGGCTCATTTCTGCCCCAAATTGTTTCAAGTTTAGGTACGTAATTAGCCCCGGAGACCTAAAAAAGTTATTTATTAAAATAACATATAATTAAATAATGACAACTGTACATTGCATACTAACGTGCGAAGCGGGGATTGCAAATTAGTGTTATTAAATACTATGATTGTACTTAAAGTCAGTTATGTTTTTTCTCGTTAAAAAAAAATATGTCACCTCATCGCATTATTTACTTTAACGTGGTGTATTTTTGCGTGGTAATATGTAATATAAATGGTGGATTATTAAAAATTATTTGATGTTCATGAACGTGTTTCTTTGACCATTTTTAGTAAAACTCGAAAATATTTAAATAAGTAATATGGGAAAACAGAAAAGACGTGCGATGCCAAAATCCTCTCAGTTAAAAAAGAAGTGAATAAAATTGACACAACATCCGATTCGCAAAGAGAATGTAAATTACTACGTTTACCGATTTGATCATTTTAAACTTACACAACACTAGGAATTTCGTTATTTTTTCAAAGGTTTCGTAATGTTCTTGTGATTTTTCTTGTCCTGCGTCGAGTCGACATTATTTTGAGGATAGTAAGTCGCAAATTAATGAATTTACTACACCTTCTTTTAGTAGTATGCAAATAATCACGTACTTGATTACCTACTTGGGGCGATATTTTTTCAACGTTTTAGTTGATATCTTTTAAACCCCGCTATGCAGAATAAAAACATTAACGGTTCCTTAATAGATATAAAAAAATCCTATACAATGGTCTAATTTTGGTCGAGTCTCATGCACTTTTGGAGCAAATGCCCATGGAAAATGGGCCGTCTCCTTTGTGATGAATACAAACTTTACACTGTGCCTGGGTGTTTTCTACGTATAATACGTATGTATGTATTTAAAATTAAATATATATTATATGAGTTATCCGGCTCTAATAGTACAAGTCTTGTTTAGTTTGGGGTCAGATGGTATTGTGTCTGAAGTATCCACCAATTTACATTTATTTCCGAGCGTGATGCTAAGCTTCATTCCCAGCCCACGAAAAATTTGCGTGAGGTGCGCAAAAGAAGTTTTCACTTCAAAATTACGTACAGATAATATTATGTTTTCTTTGGCCTTGCTTTTAGTTTATTTAATTTTGAGAATAACAATCTGCTCCGTAGTTTCCATTGATTATTTGCTTACCTTCACGAAGTTATATAATAATATAGGACAGTAGGACTCGGTGCATCTCTTGGTAGAAGTTTTATAAATTAGTTTAATTACCACAAAAAGGATTTCATAGGGCAACACAATTTTTGTTACACAAAGTCGTTGTCAGAATAGGTTATGAAAAGTGACATTGAAGTTGACAGCACCATTAATGAGAATTAACTTTTTTTAATTCATTGTTTCGATCCATTTTCACGAACCTAATTAAGGTTCCGTGGATAATAAGAAAACCTAGTTTCACATGTACATGTTAACATGTTACACGACTATAAATTAGAATAGACGGTACAAAAAATAGTTTTAACGCCCACTCGCTAACCTGGCGCCTGCTCATATTTACGAAATTTGCGGGAAACGCGTGTCGGGTTAACTTAATACATTGTTTACGCTTCGGCTCATGCAGTGTCACCTTGCACCTTGTACCCATTTGAAAGCATTACTCTCAATAGCGTTTCAAGATGATTCTAACAGTATCAATTGTTTTTAATTATTGTACTTCAAATGGAAACTAACGTATTTGACACTTGAGCCTTGAGCTTTAGTGTTATTTTTTTTACTTGAATCAAGAGCTACTACATCATACAAAACGGAAGAACAATTATACGACAACAAAGTTTTTATTTTTGCATTTACGATTTTTCTGTGTAAATTAACTTTAATTTAATGCTATAATGTCAAAATAAGGACCGGTTCAAGAAGATACTAAACATAAATTTATGGTCACTTAATATAGGGTTATTTATTAACAAAAATGATGTAGGGTTCCAAAGTTTGACCTTATGGAACCCTACAAGGCGAAGGTGTGTCACGTTTTTAGATAGTTAATTTTTAATCTATTGGGTTATAAATCAAAATCACTCATGTTCACTCTTTGTTGTCCTTTTTTGGATGGATTTTTGTTCTTCAGTGAACATGTGCTGTCACTTGAAACTTAAATCAACCAAACTGAGCAAACAAATAAATCAAATAGTGCTTAAAATCAAGCATTTTTGAAAATAAGACAGAGGCATTATTAAAAAGTTTGATAATTACAAAGCTGCTTATTTGTGGTCTCTTATTGAATTTACTATTTTTTTTAATAGCTTTCGTTTAAATTGTTCACTGAGATTTCCATAATCCACAGTTGATAGACGAACAGGTGATTAGTAATTGAACATGTTTGGATCGATTTTGAAACATTTTTGAAGTGAAAACTTCTTTTGGCGCGCCACAGACAGATTTTTCGTAGGCTGTGAATTGAATTCTAGCGTCGCGGTCGGGAATGATAAGGAATCTTCGGAGAAACTCGGGGTCATGGTCATGCTCATGGCCACATAGCACATTGGTACATAAAACATTGGTAGTCTTAGGGACTGCCGCTACATAGAAGTGAAAACTTATAACTCAGAATTTAATAGCTTACTTTGGAAACAACGTGGGTGAAACCGTAGGGTGTTGCAAGGGAGTCTGGAATAAATCTTCAAAGCGTTGTCGTTTAAATAAGTCTTCTAAGCAACTAAGCAAGCCATCTAGAAATGCTAACCCATTTCTTTCTCCATTATCATTTAACCATGGCGTTAGCATTTCTAAATGGCAATGGTGCCGAGTTCACCTGAAGATTTCTTTTATTTACGAACGTGACGATGAGCTTCATTCCAGTCCACGAAAAATCTGTGTGTGGTACGCCTGCTACGCCATTGCGCCAAAACAAGTTTTCACTTCAATAATCTAGATCTAGAACATTTTGGGAGAACCAGTATATAGCAACATTGAGTTCGATATTCATTCATTCTTTTTCCTTTTCGTTCATTCAGTGATTGTTGGGCTGGGTCAGTGGTTGTCCTGTTTTTGTTATTTTTTCGATTCAATTGATATTGTTCATGAAATTAGTGTTACAAGCAACAGTGTCCATAATCTAAAAACAGTTTACATATCAAGTGTCGGTTGTAGTAAGAAAACCAAGATGTCGAATGAAACGGGCTCGGGAAACAACAATAAAAATGTAAGTTTCTATCTCACAATCTCACGTCGCCGGTATTTTATAAATGAGTACATAAGCTTCACCCTAAGCTACATGTTATCACAATTAGACCTATATTTTACTACGTAATACTTACCAAATTCCTTATAGGTGTATTCTCAAATAGAACTGTAAGCCAGCTAGCGAAAAGACCTCCGGAAGTTCATAATAGTTCTCTGTTTCAACTGCCTCGCTAGACGGATGAATCACTTTTACTTTACACATCTTATCAGAAACAGGAACATATCTTTAAACTCATAAATAACTTATGAGAAGGTAATGTGTTTTGTGACTCACAATGCTCAGTGAAATGCTATATACCTGTCTTATATCAAGAGGTTTGTCTTGGTGTTCTTACGTAGTATTATTACCTGATGAATTACAAGTTAAGTCCTAGTAACAACAATTCAAGGTACATGTGTATGCCTAGCTGCTAGAGAGTCCTCAAAACAAATATTTTCATCAGCCAGGTCAAGATTAATGATTGTTAGGGAATTGAGGAACGCTACAAGAGCAATACACATACTCAGTTCTGATAGATAAGGCTATGGATGATATTTTAATTGTTACAATAGGAAACATTTATTACTAACCTGTATTACCCTCTATAGTTTTCCTGGTAATTCTGAACCATATAAATAATAATTTACAAAAATTACCAGTCAGAGATTTCATTTGTTTAAGTTAGCTGAAAAATAGTTTTGATGTAGATTATACAGAAATAAATCCCAGTTTAAAACATCTTTGTAGATTGTTATGAGATATTTAAATGCTGTGATTGAACAGTGGAGTGAACTCGTGATATTTTACACATTTCCATGCAAATAGATTGTATGTAATGTAGGTAATTAATAATGCTAGTGAATGCAATAGTAGTGAATCTATGTTGATGTTTAAAAATGAACCTTTAACCAAGGTGTTATCTAATTCTTAACAATATTCCTATCTGAGTTGCTACAAGTCTGTGTAAGTATTGTGCATAAGTGAATAGTGTCATTCAGATTGTTAAAATTATTTATTTCTATTATTATAAATCAACAAAAATACATCATTGTACACAGTTTTCAGTATAGCAATGTGGGGTATAGGCCTCTCTCTTACTATCATAATATGCCATTGAGTCGATATGAAAATTACATTCAAAGTTCAAATTTTTAGTGTTTTAATTTAAGTTCACATAAAGTTATTTATTCCAACATGTGGTATATGCACCGTCTCGAGTTTAATCACTTTTTATGTATTATTTTGTAGTATAATAAAGTGTTTAGTGTTGTATTGTATTTCTATGCAAATTTTAAAATGCAGATGAGTACATGTATAATACCTATTTTATTCCATGGTTCGTAAATAGCCTCTGTGAGTCCTTTTGTTTGGGGACACGTTAATTTTTTAATTGTTAATTGTTTAAAACATTGAAAGTCTTGTAGAGATTTATTGGAGAACTTGGTGTGCCACAGGTGACCCTTTGGGGACTTTGACCAATACATGACCCCGAGTGCCCCCACAAAAAAGCTCTGGCCTCTGTGTCTTACTCTGCTATTCCTATTTGAGGTTTGCTAAGTTTGACCTGCCATAGTAACAATGTTGTCTATTCATCATATTTATGTACCTGTAAACAATCAAAGTTCTATACCATAGGTTCCCAAAGTGGTCCAGGTGGACCCCCAGGGGTCCATAGGAGACCACATAGGGGTCCACGTTGACTTGTGAAGAAAACAGGGGTTCACAAATTGTAAAGTGAGGGTACACAAAAAAAATCTGTCAGTGGAAGAAAATTCATCAAGTACATCCATCTCACTAAAAGTATGACTATACTAGGTATGATTTATTTACATTTCAGAGTTAATTTGATTGTAATAATAAATGTTTATAGTTCTGTTTAACCTCAACTAACCACAAGTATTATTAAAAAAAATAGGACACAAGAAAATGTATTACTTTTCTTTTCTTCTTAACACCGCCAAATTAGTGTGATATTTTTGAAGTTTTGTGAATACAGTAGAAATGTAGCAGCAGGGGGTCCACCGAATATGGTAAAATTTTGAAAGTGGTCTACGAGAAAAAAAGTTTGGGAACCTCTATTCTATACCATAGTCATTAATTACAGGATATTTACCTCAACACTGCTTTATGTAAATAGTGTGATGGATTATGATAGCATAAAACAATATTTAATCAAGTAAATTTCTTTCCTACCTTTATTTTTAAGGAGGCCCAGATTGACCTAAGAGCAAAAGTCGTCTATTAGTGTAACACAGCAATCTACAAAGAAACAGAAAACTGCGACCTTCAACTTTTGTCTCTGGCTTCTATATGCAACGTAGTCGTAATCTCACTAGTGTCTTGTGTGTAGTTGTTGACACACTCCTTTCAGGTTTGTTCGGTTAGGTATAGGATAATGTATGGGCTTTCAGTTGTAATTTTCTTGTAGTTTTGTTTGTTAATTTTTAACTACTGGAATAAACAAACCCATTACATCACAAGATATACATAAATATGTAAAGGTAAATTGTCAATTTGATGGTCCATTTTGACATTAACATGTTCCAATAATGTGTAAATATAATTCCTAAAGCTGAATGGCCCATTTCAACGTAACACTGCGCTTTCACTGGTCATACTTGAAAAGATCGTGACAGCAACTACACACAAGACACTGGCATAGTTGCGGTCAAGCTGCATACAGTAGGCAAAGATAAAAGAATAAGAATTCCTAAAGCTGAGGTTTTAAATTGCCAGGTCTTGCATCATGCTCATAATTGTAGCGTGAAAATGGATATTCTCTAAGGAACTCTTGTTTTGGGATGAAAGTATCTTTTGTATTATTCCAGATTATAATCTGTTGGAAGTTCCTAGTTACAGCTTGATCCCTTCAGTTTTTAAGATATAATTGAAAAAAAATGGTAGAAATGTGGGAACATGGAGTGGGGTGGTGATGATAAAAGTGATTCGTAAGGATGTGTACAAAGCCCTTTAAGCTTTATAGTATTTGTATTTTGTGTAAGGGTTTCTTTATTTTATTTATTTGAGCAAAAACAATATGTTAAGTACAATAGTAGTGGTAGGACTCTTGGCAGAGTCCGACTGGGGAAGTACCACACCTTGTGCAAACATTACTGTATTCCGGTTTACATCTTAGATCTCTGGGTGACGAGCGAAGTGCAATGTTAGGTAATGATTTAGACTCTTCATGTTCCAATAGCTGCGTGTCACTTTGCTGTTATGTGGCAGCCATGTTGCTTACCATCAGGTACATATCCTGCTCGTCTCGTCACTCCTTGTTTAAAAATAAATAAATATAATAAGAGTTATTTTACCATAGCAAACCCCGATGTAGCGATGTATAAAGAAGAGTGTTTATTGCCTGCCTAGATAAAATATCTGTGTAGGCCGCTTGGCGGTCCAGTTTTCTTTCAAAAAAGCTTTCAATATTGGTAGTGCAGCTGGTTAAAGTATAGTACAGATGTCAAGTGTGGTGTGGTTTACACTTTTTTCTGTTAGATTAGACTATTAGGACGATCAAAAAGTGCACTTGATGCTAAGTAACACACTTGTATAGCAGCAAAGTGGAACAATTTGAACATGAAGAGTTTACTGTCAGGCAATGCAGTGTAAATGCTCATCACTGGGAGACTTGGTCTTACTCAATGATCCAACTGGGGGTTTGAAATTTGGTTCTGTCTGTCCATATATACAAACTAGCAGCGCCTCGCGGTTTTACCTGCATAGTTCGCGTTCCCGTTATTTGCCCAGGTTAAAAAGTAGTTTGTTTTCTTCCAGAATTTATCTCAGTCTTAAATTTCAACCTGATCCGTTCAGACATCATGCGCTGTCCGAGGGGGGGTGTCCCCATGACCCCCCCCCCATCGTATACGTTGAATAAAAAAATTAAAAATATCTAAGAGTACATAGACTATTTTTTAACTCGGGAAAACAACTAGAACGGGAACTACGCGGTAAAATCTTGGGGGGCTACTAGTAAAGTATTTTTTGCTCGATTTCTACTTGTGACCCCCCCCCAAAAACCTGAGGCTGCGTACTGGTGACCCCTCCAAAATTCGAGGCTGGGACCGCGCCTGTCAGACATCATGACGTGATCGAGAAATAAACATCCAAACCTTGACATTTATAATATTAGTAGGATTGTCGTAGGTAGGGCGCAAACGTGGATACTGTGTCCTGTTTCAAATACTACCTACCAATTAATATTTGTTTTCTATAGAACCAGCATGAGATCATATACTCCCTGCACAAACGTAAATATTTTTGTGTCCTTGGCTGGACACAAAAGACGATCATAAAGTGTTTGGTGTCTGTAACTGGAAACTAAAAGTGTCTACGTTTGCATAGCGCCTAAGTCAACGACGTGATTTTCTTCGATTGAAAGCCTAACATTTATGATATGATTTGCTATTGTTTGTTATTAATCTATTTTTGCTGTAGTTTTTGAAGTGAAAACTTCTTTTGGCGCGCCACAAACAGATTTTTCGTGGGTTGTGAATTGAATTTTAGCGCCACGCTCAGAAAAGATAATAAGGAAGGATCTTCGGGTAAACTCGGGACCATTTTGGGATTTTTGTCACTCCCTCCGGTTTCACCCGCGTAGTCCAAAGTAAGCTATCAAATTCTGAGCTATTATTTTACACTTCTATCAGCAGTTCTTAGGAGTGCTAATTTATGTAACGATACCCCATGAGCTATCTCCATATCGTCATGCCCTAAATTTGAATTCCTCACGGCACAATATTTATCAACTTTCCCGAAATGTTGTTGCATTTTTGTCGTGACGGTCCGATAATTATGCCGCTAGGGCTACCTCACCGAAACCTGGATGTTATTTTATTAATTTTCTTAGTAATCGTCTGTAATTTTGCTATCTATCTCCTACGTCTCTGACGTCGCATTTGATAGATTTTAGACTATTATTACACATTCTCAAATTGTACTATACGTCGATTTTGGCATAATACAGGCGTTTCAAGTACTTAGTCCTTGTATAACACTACTGCAGCGCCCGCCGTGTTACCCGCGTAGTTCTTGTTCCCTCTATTTTTCCGTGATAAATAGTAGCCTATGTGACTATGTGCTACTCCAGACTATAATCTGTTGTTCAAATTTCAGTTCGGTCCTTTCAGACATTCTGACATGATTGAGCAACAAACACCTAAAGTTTCGCATTTAAAATATTAGTAGGATTACATTACTATAAATAAATAAAATCTGTGTGATACGTTAGTCATGAAAAAACAAAAGAACATTAAGTTTCACGAGACAACCCTACGCAGTTAGCAGTTCATTGGCTGCGAACGCACGCCGAATAATAAACGATCTCAATAACTGTAGTTATACTATACTTGCATAAATACATGTGATTTGTTCCGTTGACCGTGATAGTGCACCACTGGGAGCTTATCGGATACGTCAATGCGGACCTTTGAACGGGCTACTATGCTGGTACTGAACTTTTAATCATAATAATATCACTACACCAATTTCACTCTCCATCCTGTTGGATAGATATAATGTTAAAACATATTTCCGAAAAATAGAGCTACTACTTTCTCTATTATTAAGCTACCATATACATATTTGCTAACCATCTGGTCTGAAATTATTGACAGTATCTTCGCCGTCGCGTCGCTTATCTTCACTGTTTTAGTTTTAAAAATTATATATAATAGTGTCTAATGTCTAATATTATTGTAGTGGTAGGACTCCTCAGAGTCCGCCTGAGGAAGCACCACACCTTTGCCAGTTATTCTACCGCCAAGCAGTAATGTGCAATCATTACTGTATTCCGGTTTACATCTTAGATCTCTGGGTGACGAGCGAAGTGCAATGTTAGGTAATGATTTGGACTCTTCATGTTCCAATAGCTGCGTGTCACTTTGCTGTTATGTGGCAGCCATGTTGCTTACCATCAGGCACATATCCTGCTCGTCTCGTCACTCTTTATTTAAAAAATAAATAAATATAATAAGAGTTATTTTACCATAGCAAACCCCGATATAGCGATGTATAAAGAAGTGTGTTTATTGCCTGCCTAGATAAAATATCTGTGTTGGCTTATTATACAAAAGAATGTCAACTAAAGCAATTAATTACAACAATATAAATAAAACACAAAATTGTGAATCTGACATTGCACAAATAAAATTGTATTATAAAATATAAAGCTGAATGCTGTATTTACATTTTCTCTGTCATTAACACACACATAAATCTGTGCTGGATATGTCACTGTAAAATTGCATTAAACCCCCTACATAAGCACTACACTTGTTTTATTTGACTTTCTAGTTCGGCCGGTCATACATGTCCTCGACTAATGCAGGTTTTCTTACGATGTTTTCCTCAACTATTTAAAGTAAAGAGGTGATGACAACTTTAAAACAAAAGTTTCAGACATGCACATGGGATTCCAACGGACAATTTTACTATAATGAAGAATATTTCAAAAAAGTGCAATTAGTCTAATCACGTAACTGTGAACAAATGCAAAATAGTAGAAAACTAATCAACCAAATCGTTCCCAGTATAGCGTGAACCGTGCGTGAAACTATGCACGATCACCTGAATTAAATATTATGGACATGTTTTCTCATATTTAACTGCTTCGTCGTTTGTTGTTATGCACGATGCACGATTCCGCGTACCTAGTTATCTTGAACAATTAACTTCTTGATTCAATTTATTGACCAATGTCAATCTATTTGACTCTACGGTATTTTATCCGCCTCAAGATTAAGGTTCAAAACGATCGTGAATTTAATTGGGTGTTTTAGGTTTTGACTCTCGTCTCGTCTTTGTGCCGTGGTATATTTTCAATTTTACATATTACTGTTCTGAGCATAATACCTGAAAGCATTTCATACGTACCATAGCCATCCACCGTATTCTACAAGTACTACATTTCATACGACGACCAGGGGGTCTACCGCCTAACTATAACTGTCTTAGCTTTGATATACCTCTCTCTTTTCTTTCCGCTTGTAATGATAGAGACCACAATAGCAAAGCGAAAGCAGATTTAGTTAGGCGATAGAAAGACAGCGCGATAATAATCTAAGGTCTTCTTATTGGTGTCTTTTTAAAATCGCTCTTAATTAATGAGATGGCAATAGCATTGCTATGCTAGCCATAATCAATGCTTTGCTATAAATGTTTATAATTCTGAATACCTAGATGTTTATTTTATTGATGACTTAGCAAATTACAATTTGCAAAGACCATTCCATGTTTTTATATGTCCGAAACTGGCTTTATTTTGTAATTTTGCTCGGAATCTGGTCTAGTCTAGTAGCTACGACATGACTGTATAAATATGTGTAAATAAACATGATATCTAATCCCTATTCTGTGCTATTGTTGTAAGTGAGGCATCCCGACAGGTACTTAGGACAGATAGTTTAACTGAACTTTCCAGCCCAGAAAAAGCCCAAAGACAAATCTGGTGTGGACGTTAAGACGTTGCGGCCCTTGGTTCCCTATCTTTGTCACGAATAAACAGACAAATAATAGATGTGATAATACTAGCAATAAAGAATCTAAGTATTTAAGTATAACAGCTCGCCAGGATTCGAAAGTAAACATTTTTTGTCCAATCTATACGACATTATCTTATCCATAATACATTAGACTGACTCGTTGTCCATTTTACCGATGGTACAGAACTAGGTCGCCGTTAGGTCACACTGTACTGTGTACTGCGACCTAACAATTGACCTCATTTGTATACGTTTGGGGTGTCTACGTAAAATGGCAGAATATACCTCTATTATGTTAGTACAGGCGTTCAGCATGGAAGCCGTTTGACGCAAATATAAAAAGCCAGTCGGAAAACTAGATAATCGGAACGTATTATAACTCATAATTCTTCTAGTATAGAATTAGCTTTGTATCCTGGCTGTTATAAATATAATAGCTGAGGGTAAAGATCGTTACTTACAGTTTAGTGTACTCGTAACTCGTAATGGCTTTATTATTCTCTTTTCCATTCTGTAGAGAGTGATGCTAAATATAGGTTGCTCATTGCATGACCACAGCGAAATGATTGTTGCATTTTAAACGAAATGGAATATCAAGTAGACTACTTTATGAGCCTAATTGGCACATATGTTGAAGGGTAACAAACCTTTGACCTACGGACTCTCTTAAGTATCAGCTGTACCTAGTTGTAATAGTAGGTACCATATCAATACGAGACTATAAGACGTCGCATACGTCTTATAGATATAAACAAATACACAAAAGACTAATAGTTCCCTGTTAAAATAAACTGACTTTATTTGCATTGGGTTCATGTATTTGCGCTTACCGCGTTGTGAATGCTTTCCAACCTTTTTGGAGAACAGGCATAACTTTGGCAGCACGGCATGTGCGAAACAGATGCAAGAAAACACATAGGAACGCTTTGATTTTCAGCGCTGCTCACGGTATTGATAAGGTTTTTATTCGTGCAGCTGTGTAATAAATCACGTGTCCATGCTAATTGCATGAAAACCCGCAAATATTCACTTCTTTACGGATTGATCCATAGCAAAAGCAGCCCACTAAATGTTCGCACTGCTGGGAGTTGTTAAATATATATCCATAATCCACCAAGCTGACCCAGTTGCGGGTTGATGGCTGACTCATGACCTCGAAACATTCTCGGAACATACCGGTATCTTCACGATGTTTGCCTTCACCGTATTTAAGTTAATGGCGGCACGCATATGACTTCGAAAATTCAGGGGCTCCGGATCGGTAGTCGCCTTTCTCTCGACTAGACCAGCCGTAATTGATTGATCCATAGTCGTCCGACGTTCAGCAATATTTTTCTTGTCCCCAGTTTTCAAATCTGGAAACCCCTGGCTATGTCGGGTTCGCTAACCTACCGAACCAAGTGCACCGCAAGTCCGTGAAGAAAGGCTTCGAATTCACGCTCATGGTGGTCGGAGAGAGCGGCCTCGGCAAGTCGACGCTGGTCAACTCTCTGTTCCTCACCGATCTGTATCCGGAGCGCGTTATTCCCGACGCTACTGGTGAGTTACACTGTGTCCTTCTTTCTATATCATATACATTAAATATTTCCTTGTTATGGGTTAACTCTGAAAGTACTAAAATACATATATATGTAATGAGAAAAGAAGTCACGTTTTTTTATTAGACACTGGGCATGACTATTTTGCTGGTCCTTAATTTGTATTGAACTCCTTTTAAAAAAAATGTGTGATTTGCGTCAATTTCCTATGATAGAAGATTGAGATGAAGTGGTAAGTGTAGATATCGTACATGTGGACTGGCGCTATGCTTGAAGCAAAATAATTTATACTTCTGAATAGTACACCCTGGATAATCCATACCCCCCAAAATTTTAAATTTAAGAAAACCAAAATGGCTGCTTGAACGTCCATGCTTGACAGGCTTTACCTAACTTCAACGATCACAAATTCCAGAGAAGACGAACCAAACAGTGAAGCTGGACGCCTCGACCGTGGAGATAGAAGAGCGAGGCGTGAAGCTCCGTCTCACGGTCGTCGACACGCCCGGATACGGCGATGCTATCGACAACACAGACTGCTTCAAGGTAAAATGATATTTTTTTGTGGAAGGTAGGATAGGATTCATTTGCAGAATCAGATTTGGCGCTTGATACGAGTATCTACTAAAATAGAGTTTACATTACATATAAATGGGACACGAATTTTTGTTTTATAATATTATTTAAAATATACAAAGATATAGGTATATATCATCAAACTTCCAGAGTGGGGGGAGTCGTGACGTCACTTTGGGGTTAAACATCGTACCCACAAGTGACGTCACGCGTCACGCGAAACTTCTAAGCACTTCATAATATATGATTTGTGAAATAAAAGAAAAAATAAGTGTACAATATTCTTTAACAATCTAGCTGACGAACTCATTTGTTATTTTTAAGGACTGTACCCGATTGTTTCAAATTTTACGTCACACGTACATACGTGTATAACATATGTATGTTTTCAAGGAAATTAAATACCATTTATGCGTCTAAGATTCCTATCGCAGCTATTAAAAGAAGAGCTGATAACGGCTCAACCTATTTTCATGAAACATAGGTAGTTAAGAATACCGGTCGGATTTTTATTCCTATTTACCTTTCGCACCGTAAAAAATTGTTTGCCTGTAAAGTCGGTATACGGGCGAAAGTTTTACGTGACAACGACTTTGAGTGGTAAAATAATTTTACGGAAGGGACGCGTGCCTTTCACTTTTTTTGTCTGTCTCTCTCGCTCTTAGGCGGGCTAACCATGCCCGAGTGGAAGGGACGCGTGCCTCTCACTCGCTCTCGTTGTGAGCGCATAACGTGAGCGGAGCGTAACGCAGTTTCTTGAAGTGTCACCCGGCAAACCAATTTATAAGACGTTCTCACGTCAAAACATCTGTTTGGAAGCTAAGATGTCACAGACAGAAAAAACAGACACGTCAACTTTATAACACTAACAGGTACTAGCAGCCCGTTCCAGCTTCGCACGGATATTGTCCTATGAAGACCATTAATCGAAATTAAAAAATGTCTCTCGACCAAATAACAATAAAATGCTAACTTTAACGTAACTAACTAAATTAACTTAAGATAACTTCCTGTCATTTTTGGATCGGAGGTTAAATATGACGCCTAAAACTGTCCCAGCGACTCAAATACTTTCTTCATACAATCTCAGCATAAGTGTAATTAAGATTTAAGAGGCTCGTGAACAATGCGCGCGAGTTATTTATATCAGCGTGTAAGTGGACCGGCACAGTCAGCTGTGGCGCCTTATGCCTTATACGTCGCGTCGTCCCGTTAACTCGCTTTGTCTTGATATGTACGTCGAGCTCGTGTCACGGATTTCGTGGCTTTTATATAAACTCTTACTAGCTGACTAGCTTAGTGCCACCTTAATTTTTTTTCATCGTTTTTAATTTTGCTGCTAAATCAAACATTGTCCAATTTGCTGCAGTCATTCAAAAGCTATGAGTGTACATACTTTCGAAGAACCATAAAGTGAAACTCATAAAGTAATACTTTTTAACCGACTTCAAAAAAAGAGGAGGTTCTCAATTCGGTTGTATGTTTTTTTGTTGTTGTAACATTAGGTACGCGATAGCGCCGCCAATGTGAATCGATTTTGATGTTTATTTTTTGACGTGACAACGTCTAATAAATCGATGAACGATAGATCCTTACATCATATCATAGTGAAGTCACGGGAATGGGAACTACGCGAATAAAACCATTCTCTTCTTAGTAGGTAAATACCTACATGAATGGATCTATTTTCAGGAGTTTTTTTTTAAATTTAAATTTCATTGTGGACATATTCTAGCTCTTGTTCTAGTTCTTCAGCTCTGATAAATACCGTGGATTTGTACGTAAACGGTGAATCTTTATTACCGTGCAGTAAGAGTCAAGTCGAAAAGTCGGTTCAATCAAACCGGATTGGGGAACAGTCTTTAGTACCGTGCAATAAGAGCGATTCAAACCAGGCGAGGCGTTCAGCGATGTCACCCAATTCGCCCTATGTTTTGTTATTTATTCCAGTCTGGTGCGAAAACAATTATGGCACCTGATAGCGTACTTACTTTCTCTCGCCCTCATTTCTCTCAACCAGTTTGGTTGTTCTACTGTGCTCGTATGTAGCGTGATCGTATTGAATCGCAGCGGAATCACAGGGTGTAGTGCAAACATTATTATTTTCCACTTTGACTGGCAATGTTTCCAAAGAAATTACTGAGCTTAGAAACAATTCAAAGTCAAAGTACTTTATTCATAAATGTACAATTTACGCGTCAATCTTATATCTCTGGGCGACAAGCGCAGTGCAGTGCTTGCCAATAATTTAGGCTCCTAACGGCTGAGGGACGCTGTGTGCTGTTATGGGCAGGCGTGGAGCTTGCCACCAAGCACATGTCCTGTGCGTTCCATCATTCTATATCTACACTATTAAAAAAAACCTAAGGCGTAGTACCCATGTAGTTTTCAGTTTGAAGACATGAAATATTTATAATTGTATCACCGTATCGATCGTGCTATAAAAGTACCTACGCTAGAGCGTATAGTATCTGTAGTAGATCTCATCGCGTAACATTAGATGAGATGAAACCAGCGTAAGCCTATCTATTAAAAAATGGTCATACTAAAATAGATCTTAACGCAACGTAACTAGAACAGAAAGCTTATGCAATACGTCACAATATGCAAGTTATACTACCTATTATGTACTCCACAATGAACATGTACGTGGTTGTAACATACTTATTATTTTTAATATTAAGGAAACGGTAAATGTATAATCACGTGTCTAAAATTTTATTATTAGGCATGCATTTGAATAGATTCCTCTTTTCCTGATATTAAAATTCGTTCCAATTTTGTTTTCGTTTATACGAGTATGGATTACTAAAAGCGCCCCGCGGCTTTACTCGCGTTGTTCCCATTATTTTCGTAGTGGTAAGACTCTTGGCAGAGTCCGCCTAGGGAAGTACCACACCTTTGCCAGTTATTCTACCGCCAAGCAGTAATGTGCAATTATAATTGTTTCGGTTTGAAGGACAATGTTTCCAGAGAAATTACAGGGCTTAGAGATATAACATTTTCGATGTCTGGGTGACGAGCGCAGTGCAGTGGTAGGTAATGATTTGGATTCTTCATGTTCCAATAGCGGTGTGTCACTATGCTGTTATGTGGCAGACATGTTGCTTACCATCAGGCACATGCCCTGCTCGTCTCGTCACTATTTAAAAAAAATCCCTTGACAAGCCTAAGATAAACCTAGACAAGAACAAAATTATTTTTTTTATTAACCCTCAGATCTGTTATCCGAACAACATTCTACTAGTCAAGCCCTTTCATTTGATACTGATTTCATATTGAGGTAGGTTGTGAAGAAATATTTTGTCCGCCATTTTGTGGCGGTAGCCATCTTGAATCGAGATTAACCAAACATAGCTAAGAACATCCGCACGGATATTAACTTTCAAATAAAAAAAACCGCATCGAAATCGGCCCATTCGTTTTAGCTCTACGGTGCCACAGACAGACACACAGAGACAGACAGACTTCGACGTCAAACTTGTAACATCCCTTTTTTGGGTCGGGGGTTAATGAAATAAGAAGTTTGATGATCTATACACCTTCGGTAAATGTCCATTAACGCGATAATTAATGGCCTTTCTCGTTAGTCCGGCCCCAGCATAATAATAATCCAACTGACGGATTAATAAATAAATAAATATTGGTGGACAATTCACACAACATCATCTGACCCCAAACTAAGCAAAGCTTATAAAATAAAATTAAAAAAAATATATTATAATAATTAGTTTTTATTTAGTCGTCTCGCCTGTTAGGAGTGTCGTCTCGCCTATTAGGAGTGCATAGTAACGCGTTAATTGTGTTCACAGTCGATCATCCAGTACATCGACGAGCAGTTCGAGCGTTTCCTGCGAGACGAGAGCGGCCTCAACAGACGCAACATCGTCGACAACCGCATACACTGCTGCTTCTACTTCATATCGCCCTTCGGACATGGGTACGGAATAACATCTTACACCTTGTATTCTTGCAGAATGCATCTAATTCCCACTAGTCTAGTTAACAAGTGCTTTATAGGTCAACATTTTTACGAATTCTTCTAAAATTATGATTGTGGTGTCATTCGATTCGGAATGGTTTCTAGATAGTTTTTGAGAAAATGCTAAGCCCACTGGCAAAAATTGCAATAGTTATAAACAATATAGTGAAATAAAAAGGGTTTGTCACAGGTAAGAAAATAGTTACGTTTCGTTGTTTGCCAAAACCAATTGAGACAATTTGAATTTGAAAAAACATTCAAGAAAAGGAATAAAAAACCAAAAAAATGTCGCGATTCCCGGAACTGTAGGACAAATATTTAAAATTTTCCCTGGACGTTGAACTGAAATGACTTGCTCAAGCCACGCCCCTTCGGACCTTTCATGAATAAATACACTAATGTTGCACAATTAACTGTAAACCTCTAGCTTCAGATATACTGCTATTACGTATGTCGTTGTTGAGAACTCGCACAATTTCACTGACACAAAAAGCGTCTAACGCGCTCGTTTTGCTCCGCCTTCCTTCAACACTACGTCGCTGCCGCTTGACATTAGAATGCCAGTGACATGAATTGATAAGATTTTGCCTTACTAAAAAGTGCTTAGCGCAGATAGAGAAATATTTCACTTCAAAACATGTTTTTGATTTTTCTGCATTAGGTACTAGTATTTCTTTTTAGTATTTCAATTTTTTTTCTAGATTGAAACCCCTGGATATCGAGTTCATGAAGCAACTGCACAATAAAGTGAATATCGTCCCTGTGATCGCTAAGGCTGACTGTCTCACCAAGAAGGAGGTTCAGAGGTTGAAAACTAGGGTAAGATCGGAAATTTCATAATCTTTAACTGTTTTGTAGCTATACGTATTCACATGGACTCCTTTATCTTTTTGGTGCAATTTGGAAACCGTACATTCTCTATTATGTATATAAAATATATAAATGTGCCCTGAGCATATAAACTGAACCAATTGTGAAAAACATATCTGTAATTCTTTATATAATAGTACTTATCTTAGTAGTCAGCCTAATATTTGAGTACAATACGTATTTATATAGTCTGACTATATTAAACGTGAGTTACCCGTGTATTTATGTAAAATGTGTAATAACCACGTTAGTTTTCATACTAAAATACGTATTTATTCTTTAGTTAAAGTTAAATTCGCAAAGCAAATAATAAAGTTATCTGTTAAATAGGTAATGGAGGAAATAGAAAGAGAAGGTATCAAGATCTATCCTCTTCCCGACTGTGACAGCGACGAAGACGAGGACTACAAAGAACAGGTTTGTTATTTTCAGATTGTGTTTTGATCATAAGTAAAAATGTAATAACCCTTTTATTAACCGACTTCCAAAAAAAGGAGGAGGTTATCAAATCATTTTTCTATGTATGTTACCTGATTTCTCGAGGTTCGGATGGGTATGCTTCCCGAATGGTCCCATATAAATCCAGAGAAATTACAGGGCTTAGAGATATAAGATCTTAGATCTCTGGGTGACGAGCGCAGTGCAGTGCTAGGTAATGATTTGGACTCTTCATGTTCACATAGCTGCGTGTCACTGTACTGTTATGTGTCAGGCATGTTGCTTACCATCAGGCACATGTCCTGATCGTCTCGTCACTCCTTATTTAAAAAAAAAAATCTTATCGAAATCGGTCGGGTGGTTTTTGAAATATGAACCATAAACTAAAATTTGCGTACAATTTACTGGATGACGTAGTGGAGGATTTCACAAAAGTTATGAAACTCGGTCCTGTCAATACGAAATTGTGTAAATGGATTAAGAAAAACATGTTTGACACTAAAAAGGGTAAAATAAACTATTTTCGTACAAAAAATTAAACCGACTTCAAAACCACAAATAGGCACTCAAAAGCGAAACATAAACTAAAAACATTATTAAATAAATAATAAAATCGGTGGACAATTAACACACAACACCATCTGACCCCAAACTAAGCAAAGCTTGTACTATGGCGGCCAGATAGCTGATATAATACATTATAGTTTTAAATACATACTTATTATAAATAGAAACACCCAGACACATTGCAAACATTTGAATTCATCACACAAATATTTGCACTGGATGGGAATCGAACCCACCAGAGTTACTACCCACTAAGCCACGAGGTCTGTCAAAGCGCTTCTCACTCATCTATTTGAAGTCGGTGCCAGTCAGGTCAAAAAGTTAGTAGATTGATGCTATGTAGGTACACGGTAAGTAGGCACAGGTAAGTAGTACCACTACCTGTTAGATTTGGCTGGCACCGACTCCAAAGAGATGAGTGAGTAGCGCTTATAATGATGTTTTAAGTTTATTTTTCGCTTTTGAGTGCCTATTTGCGGTTTAATTTTTTGTACGAAAATAGTTTATTTTATTCCCACTACTGGGACTCTGGGACTGATCTCATAAGAAGAGAGAATAGAGTCCAAACCACTACCCTGGCCAAGTGTAGACGCTTTTGTGTTCTGATCAACAAGGAAAAAAATGGGAGAAAATCAATCTGCAAATCGCACGTATTTAGGGGTCCTAAATACTCACCAACCGATCAGGCCTTTCAGGTTCAAGGTAAAAATAATTACGACCGTATTGCTCTATCTGTCTCTAATTTCTGTAGCGGTAGGACTCTTTGCAGAGTCCATCTGGAGAAGTACCACACCTTTGACAATTATTTTACCGCCAAGCAGTAATGTGCATACTTCACTGTGGTGTGGTTTCAAGGGCAATGTTTTCAGATAAAGTTGAAACCACAATTAGAAATTTAATTCGACCCAATAAACAGTACAAACCCGTTTAAGAATACTAATCTTAATTCCAGGTCCGTCAACTGAAAGCGGCCGTACCGTTCGCCGTATGCGGTGCGGGCCAGCAACTAGAGGTGCGCGGGCGTCGCGTGCGCGGACGTCTCTACCCGTGGGGTGTCGTCGAAGTGGAGAACCCGGAACATTGCGACTTCATCAAACTGCGGACTATGCTTATGTAAGGCATCTCTATGTGGGGGAACAGTTTCTACTCACTCACATTATTAATGACTAGATGTTCGCCCCGGATTCGTCTGTGGTACATAATATATAGCCAATAGCACTCAGGGAATATCGCGTTCAAACAAAAACCTCTTCAGCCACCTGCTACGGTACCTGTTGAAAATTGGTCGTACCAACTCAGATTTAGAAAAAAGTTGAGTAGCAAAGATTCACATATAATGACGCAGTCTTAGACACATGCTGTCACGTTAACGCACTATACGAACGCTCTCAAAAAGGAATATTTTTACCCGTTTTTCCCGTTTTCAAGCTCCGCTCCTATTAATAGTAGCGTAATGTTGTCATAATAGCCTATAGTCTTCGTCGATAAATAGACTATCCAATAGAAAAAGAGTCTTTCAATTCGGACCAGTAGTTCACGAGATCAAACAAACTCTTCAGATTTATAATATTAGAATAGATAGAAGACAGTTACAACGGCCTTATTGCCCTTATGTGAGGCGTTGTGGTCGAAAGTCCGGGCTACTGCGACTTCATCAAACTGCAGACTATACTTATGTAAGACATCTCAATGTGGGGGCACAGTTTTTACTCACAATTTAAATATGTATTAGAAAAATGTTACAACATCCTTATATGGGACGTAATTTATCAATATGAAAACTGCTGTGACGTCACTTGACTGTATTTTCAATTCAATTGAGTTCAGAAATAAAACTTACTGATAGATAATTTTCATATCATCAGGATGATTATTAGGGTATTCTGTATTCTGATATCATTATGTGAGGTATATTCGATCATACAAAATATACATTTTGGTTGTTATTTGTTTTATATCCACTACATTACATACACACATTACATACACGTCGATTTTGCTTCATGGGCTGTCTTAATATTGTTTTCTCAATTAGTGACACTAATAAGTAATCAGATAACTGATAAAGCTACCAAATTTTATTTATATCAAATATCAACTCGCCTAGTGTGCGTTGAGCGCGCAGACATAAATACACATAGACGCAGCCATAGATAATAATTTTGTGATGTAACTATTATCTGTGATATCGACTCTCATTTAACCGGTTTTATTTTGTACGTTTTTTGCAGCACCCACATGCAAGACCTGCAGGAAGTGACGCAGGAGGTTCACTACGAGAACTATCGCTCCGAGCGGCTCGCGAGGACCGGGCAAGTGCCCAAACGACATGTGTAAGTCCTTTTTGTAATCTCAGTGTTGTACAGAATACATTTCGAAGAGTTGCCTTTCCCTTTCAACTACAGGACAAATCGTAAGTCGGCCCACTACACATACACTGTGGATATTCCCAAAATTCGTACATAACGGTTTGACTCCACTCTCCTCATGCATACAGCTTTAGAGTGGAATAAGTTGCCGGCCTCGTTGTTACCTGGGAGATACAACTAGAACTTTTCAAGGTCAGAGTGAATAGGTCACTCTGCGTCATCTTCAACCACAGCGTCGCTTACCGGTTCGCGTCACACATGCAAATGTAGCGACATAGCGTCGCAGGGGCTACGCTGTGTACGTAGTGGAACGTACGCAGTAGAAGCTTTTAAATGCGAAAGTTTTAATGTTTATTGCTCAATCACATCTGAAGGCATGTATTCAAACTTTCGCATATGATACTTATGGCCGTAATTTTCCAGGAATAAAAAGTAGCCAGTGTTCTTCCAGAGTACAATCTAACTGTATTCCAAATTTCAGCATGATCCCTTCAAACGTTACGACGTGATTAAGCAACAAACATCCATACATTGACATTTATAATATTAGTAGGCTTACTTGGATTACAAAGATAGTTTTTGTTATTCTTTAAAGCTTTAAAAGTACACCGAATTTCATATACAGATAGCCTAGATTGAATTAACACACGAATTTACCTACCTTTTTCCCAATAAAAGGTGGTACATGTTGCATAGCTAAAAAGTTGCTCTATTTTTCAGATATACCTGGGTATTAATTAATTCAATGGATTGCAGGTCCACAGAAAGCGGATTGAGCGAAGCTGAGAATGGCGTTTCTAATGGCTCCAACGAAGATGCCTTGCGCGAGAAGGTAATACAATGCCTTTTTTATTTACAGAATTATTATAGTTATTTATACAAAAGTAAATTGTACTTGATTCAAAGTTAAACGAAGAGTGTTGTAAAGTTTAATTAAATGTGTGTTATCCCGTTTCCGGCCGAAGATAATTCCTGTCTGACAAAAGCACACAATTACCATGTAGCATCGAGACTCCAGAAGGGATGAATCAATTTTGGATTTTTTTGTTTGAAAGGGGTCGTTAAAATATTCCCTAAGCACTATAGGGGGCGGGGGGTTTATGCTTTGCTTATTTTTGATGACATGGGGGTGGGGGGTCTAGATTATGATTACGTCAGCAGCAGTAGTTATTTATTTTTGTACACAGATGGCAACCCCCACGTTGTCTATACTTGAAAACGAAATCCATTTTCGGGGGAATAGATACCAATGTTTACGTAAGCATGGGAGGGGGAGTAAGAGCTTTGCTTACTGTTGATGAAAAGGGGGGGAGGGTGTCAATAACTGTAATAAATCTGCTTACGTAATACTTGAACGGCCCCAAAGACGGACTAGTCGGGAGAGTACTATTTCATCAAAATCGGTTTAGCCGTTTTTTATTTTAAAGTTGTTAGCTTTTTGTGTTAGCTGTGGCAGAAATCTTATACACATAATGAGTATTTGCTTAATTTATAAACATAGTGCATATGTGTGAATGAAAGTTTGAACTAATTGCAGTCCACTTACTATTCCCACTGCTGGGACTATCTCAAGGAGATAGTAAAGGTCATAATCTACCACCCTCGCCCAGTGCGTGATTGTCGATGACACATGACCTCGAAAGATTCTAGACACATGTCGGTTTCCTCACCATGTTTTTCTTCACCGTTTTAAGTTAGCGGCATTACGCACATGACTCAGAAAAGACAGTGATGTGCGTGGGATTTGAACTCGGGGCTCCGGATCGGCAGTCGCCGTTGTCCCGACTAGACCAGCCGAAACTTTCCATAGGCTACAATCCTAAAAAAAAAAAACTAATTAACCCATCAGTTAGATTGCTTAAAAATATTTTTCTCGCAAACAAAAAATGACGAAGATGCAGTGCTTCGACGTTTCGCGTGACGTCACTAGTGGGTACGATTTTTACCCACAAATGACGTCACGGCCCCCATTCTGGAAGTTTAGTTAGTTTATGCAGGACCGGATTTAGAGGTGTGGAGGCCCCGGGGCAGGGGGTAATAATCTTGTCTTTAACTTCGTACGTTGAAATACACACCCATGTTAAGTCTCTATTGTGGAGGCCCCTCGTTTGTGGAGGCCCCGGGGCATATGCCCCGTTTGCCCTCCCCTAAATCCGGCTCTGAGTTTATGATCTATATATTTGTCGGTTCTTACTAATTTGATAAACCGAAAAATATTGGTGGTGGTGTACAACACACACAACACCATCTAACCCCAAACTAAGCAAAGCTTGTAATATGGCGGCCTTATAGCTGATATAATACTCATAAAGTTGTAAATACATACGTATTATACATAGAAACACCCAGACTCAGTACAAATATTTGCACTGAGTGGGAATCGAACCCGCGACCCTCGGCTTCGCAGGCAGAGTTACTACCCACTAAGTCTTACTAAGTCTTACGTACGTAAGGCAGTCTTACGTATATAATACGTGTCCCATTTTCTTCAATGAGCTAGCTGACGGAGTAATTACAATGGTTTGTTTTTGACCCAGTCCAATTCCCTATTGGCTTGAATTGGTGTTTTTAAATTTGATGTAGGCCTACACTCTCTGGGTGACGAGCGCAATGCAGTGCTGGGTAATGATTTGGACTCTTCATGTTCCAATAGCTGCGTGTCACTGTGCTGTTATGTGTCAGGCATGTGGCTTACCATCAGGCACATGTCCTGATCGTCTCGTCACTCTTTATTTAAAAAAATAAATAAAAAGAAAAGTATGGATCCCTCATCCATACTTTTCTTTTTATTTATTTGGTAACCGTGTATCGCGTGTTCAGGAGGCGGAGTTGCGGCGCATGCAGGAGATGCTGGAGCAGATGCAGCGTCAGATGCAGCTCCAGGCCGCTAGCACCACCACTACCGCATAGTGTTTGCTTAAGGCAAAGGTAACCTTATGTTCTGTGTAACAGAGTCTTGTATGCTATCTCTTGTGACGGTGACATTTATCGGGTCACCCTCTTCCCGAAATATGCTCGAAAAGCGATGGGCGGCATACTAATATGTTGATAAGTGTAACACTGCAGAACGGCTTGACCAATTCAAATAAATAAAACATAGTGTAGTGGTAGGACTCCTAGCAGAGTCCGCCTGGGGAAGTACCATACATTTGCCAGTTATTCTGCCGCCAAGCTGTAATATGAGAACATTACTGTGTTCCGGTTTGAAGGGCGATGTTTCCAGACAAATTACAGGGTTTAAGAGATATAATATCTTAGATCTGTGGGTGACGAGCGCAGTGCAGTGCTAGGTAATGATTTGGACTCCTCATGTTCCAATAGCTGCGTGTCATTGTGCTGTTATGTGGCAGGCGTGTTGCTAACCAGCAGGCACATGGCCTGCTCGTCTCGTCACTCTTTACTTAAAAAATAAAAACTAAACTATATTTAAAAAAAACTGAGTTCAAAACCATAAATAGGCACTCAAAAACGAAAAATAAATGAAGATAAAATTGTTTTAAGTGCTACCTACATACTCATCTATTTGAAGTCGGTGCCAACAAAAACAAAAACCGGCAGAATTGATAACCTCGTCCTGTTGAACTCGGTTAAAAATAAGTACTTATTCGTAAAATGTATTGAGGGTCGCCATCGTCCTTATTATATATAGTCTCTATAGTACCTACTCCCTTGCTACCTGCTATAGGAAGTCCTCAATTCCGTTATTATGTATGACGGTACATCATAATGAATCTTATTAATATTATAAATGTTAATGTTTGAATACTTGAATTACGTCGTAACGGCTTAACAGAACTGGTTGAAATTTGAAACACAAATTATAATCTGGAAGAACACATATGCTACTTTTTAACCCGGGAAAATAACGGGAACGAGAACTACGTGGGTAAAACCGAGGGGCACTGCTAGTGTAATTTTAAAATAATAAAATAATTTGCTGACATTTAATATAAGCTGTATTTATTTTTTAGTTGGACACAAGGAAAGCAGTCCAATTGCCTCGGGGAAAGCTGCAACGTGGTCAACTCGATACTTCGAGCCATCCCATACTGTGTTACTTCCAATTGAATAGAATTTCATTTCTACTGTCGTAAGATTATGTGGGTAGTCCAGAATTACTATTTGGTGTGCTTTGAATGTGGAACTAAACAACGAAATTGTGATTGGGTGTTCCCAGAGGACAAAATTTAAATATAATTATTACCTCTATAAATGTGACTGTTGGATCGGACCTAATTCTGAAGTGACATTCTAAAATTAAAGTCTCTCTTTATATTACTAGATATTTCTCAACAATGTTGGGGGCAGCTTTCCTACGTTTATTTCTCCAATTCCTAGACTTGATCGGAAAACTGTCCTTATTACATTGACTGTAATGACATGAGACAGCAATAGTTTTAATAATGTACCTTCTGAATAGGACCTAGTATCTTACTATTATCTTCTTGATATTATTTTAATCATAAACACTAAATATATTTCAGTATAGATCTATACAGATAAACAATTACTCTCTCTATTTGTAGTGTTTAAGAAATAAGAGTTTATCAACTGTACTATGTATTAGATTAGATGAGTAGAATATTCCATTAGTTGTCACTGTTCAGACTTTTAATCTCGTAATAATTAAATAAATAAAAATTATAGTCTTATTAATAAATATTTAGTCGTTCTGAAGTTGTTCGTCCGTATTTAGTCGTTGCACCAAAATAGTTTTAAAAAGTTAAAGGGCGAAGAATTGTTAAAGAAGTCTTGAAGGAGTTAATTATTAACTATTTCAAGACTACTTTAAGGTATTAATAAAAAAAAGTAAAAGCAACGAGTCATGACGAATTTCATAACACGAGTTCTTAAAAGGAAGGAGGTATGGTTTTCAGCAAACATGATGAATTTGTAATAATAGTCGAATTGGGTGAGATCTGTGTGGGAGAACCACCCTTCGTTCGTCTTAAATTATCTCTACTGCCTAATAAAACTGGGGTTTCACTACGTTTGCCGTTAATTATACAGGGTTATTGGTAATCAGCCTGCATTATTTTAAAGGATGTACATTTAATGTCAACTTTTGTTCTACAGTTTAAAAAAATCATTTTTTTTTTCCAATACATAATATAATAAAAAAGTGAATTTGCCCGATCTAAAAATATCGAACTATTCGTAACAAGAGCACACGCAGTCTTTAAAGCTCCATAAATGAAGTGCTGACGCGAATAGAAACAATAAAAACTAATTTTTTTTTGAGTTTTATCAAAATTTGTAGAACAATAGTTATTTTGCAATACAAAGCATGCCCTTAAATGGATTAAGGCTGATTAGCAGTAATCCTGTATAATGTTTCGCTAGAAACAAAAGAAATACGTTATAATGTCGTTGATAAAAAATTGCATTTAGAGATGGTTCCCATATCAACCCATAGAGTTACCACGAACTCCACAGGTGAGTCGCGGTCATGGGTCTCCCTCCTCTAATCAAATATAGGTAGGGAGGTATAAAAGCAGGGAGAAAGATAGGCTGTGGAATATTCTGCAAGTGATTTCTGAAAATGTTTGAATCTTAATGAAAAAAAGTATCTCAAATTAATCCGAATATACTGTTTTAATAATGTTAGATTCATAAGCTAACATTAATTTCAATGTGATTTTACACAGAAGTTATATTATATCCATCTGCTTGATCTTGTGCCATTTATGTTTTCATTTATTACAATGTGTATTACTGTGTATTGTCTACTTTTAAATTGTGTCAAGAATTATTTTTAGCTAGAAATGTATTATTTTATCTCATTTGTATTGGACATGTATTAATTGTGTTTATAAAACAATTTTTTTCCTAGAGTATAATTATGGTTTCGCAATGAAAGTAAGGCTGAATGTGCTTGACTGTAAATGCATGGAGTTTAGTACTTAAAGATTTTATCATTCTGATTAAAATAAGGAAATATATTCCCAATATTGGTGCATTTATTTTATACTAGATGTAGCAAACTAACGAACTAGATAATTATTTTATTACATTGGCTATAGACTTTGAATACATGCTAGATGTTAGTTTGGTGCCAAAGCTGTGACGATATTGATGAATGATCAATTACAATATAACAAATTAATTGCTGAATTAAGTTCCATGTAGGTATGGAAGATTGTGAAGTAGTACCTATCTATAATTATACTTCTATGTAATCATATTTTTTTAATAAATGTGAAAATAATTTCGTTTTTTATTTTGAAGAGTCGTTAAAAAAAAGGGATTCAGCAATTCAGAACCCAGTCAGATTGATCTTGACACGGAATCATGCCTCTCGATCTTTGTCTGTTTGAATGACAGAGAAAAGGATTGTCATTCCGAATTTGAGTTGTTCGTATTGTGTTCAGAATCAGTACATACCCAGGATATCAATTTGTGTTGGACGCTACCTCAGTCGTGCATTCAAAGACTTGAACAGATGTAATAAGTAACAGATCTTGTTCACCACGATCGGATAATTCATCCTCTGGGGGTTAATTTGCCCATTTGTATACAGCGTGTGGCGGAAAGGTCCAACAATATTTATTGTAGTTCATCTATACTACGTATCGAATCACATATGTGAATATTAGACACGAAAGCCAATATTTTTTTTTCCATACAAAGTTAAAAATGCGTTGTTTATCATTTTGTTTGACAACCCTAACCGGCCGGCGGCGCGGCGCGATCACTGACCGCCGCCGCCGGCCGCCGCGCGCCGCGCCGGTGGCGACGCACTGATACCTATCTGTCGTTTCAAAATCTCCTAAATACCATAGAAATCGAACAAGAAAGAAAGATAAGGTGTGGAAGCTATTGAACTGCCGTATTCGATTGAGCCAGATAGAATAAAAATAGATGCTTTTTATTAGCGCTAACCAAAAGCCTTATTACCCTTGGCTAAATTTGGTTGCTACTGAATTTAGTGAAGTGTAACAATAGCATTTCATTCAGTAAGCTAAGAGTAGCATACTAAATTCAGAAGCGAGAATTGCTTCTTTCTAACTTGGTTCTGAATTCAGTCGACAAAATTTTGTCAAGTGTAAGTACCTAATAAGCCTTCAAACAATATTAGACAGGAAGGAATATCAAATAAATAACTAAGTAGGTACCTACATGTTTGAATCAAAGTCAAATAAAGAGTTAGGATACATCATTAATTTAATTATTTAAACTCTGTAATAAGTATGGAAGATATCTACACTAGCTAATTATTTTGGCTAAATTAACTAACCTTTTAATAATCTCCTTATTATTCAACGATAGTCGCATTGTAACACCAACATTTCACTGCACAACAGCACTATGTACACATAAACATATTTATCCATTTCACACTGCAATCCAAGGTGCTTGCGGCGCGGCGCACCTTCCTCCGACGCGTTCCGGTGGTGGCGTTAGAAGTCTGAGTCCAGGGTGCTGGAGCAGCACCAGCACTGCTGGTAGTACTAATACCGGGCCTGATTGGGACGTTTTTCGTTTTGTGGCAAGTCAACGCTTCCCTTGCTGTTCAGACGTTGGCGGAAAATTTCACGTTCTTCATGACGACTACCTCCTACCATGTCTAAGTACAGTGATAACATCGTAGATATCAATTTTGCGATAAAACAAACAACACACCACCAATGATGCTGAGAGCGACTGAACTTTCAACTCAAAATTAAATATTCAAAAAAAAAAATTTTGACAATTAGGGTTCCGTACTTTAAAAACCCCAAGCCACGTAAAAGGTCGCGTAAAATCACGCATGCTTTTATTACAATGAAGAGTGACGAGACGAGTAAGACATGTACCTGATGGTAAGCAACATGCCTGTTCATAACAGCTACGTGCTGTATGTGCGCAGCTATTAAACACGAGTCCAAATCCTTACCCAGGACTGCACCGCGCTCGTACCGCATATAAGATCTTATATTTCTATGCTCTGTAATTGATCTGGAAAATTTGCCCTTCAAACCGGAACACGGTAAAGCACAAAACTGCTTGGCGGTAGAATAACTGGCAAAGGTACTTCCCAGACGGGTCTTCGACCACTAGTACTATTACTACTTGTATCGGTGTGTAGTTAGATATCCTAGGTAGGCAGGTATCCTATGTGCTATTTCCAGGCTATAATCTACCTTTGTGCCAAATAAAAACTCTTCACAATCGTAGCTCTCCACTAGGTCGTTCTGTGTTGGAGAACCTGTAGGTAGTTCACACAGACAAGGACAACGAAATCTTAAACCCATGGAAAATAATCAATTTATCATTCAAATATCGACCAAGCCAAGAACCGAACTCACGATTTCCGTGCTCAGCCGTAAGTATGTTTTCATCGTCAAGATAAAACAAAACATAAAAAAAAAAATTGACGGAACCCCAACTTTTAAAAATCCATTTTGACGATTTCTAGCTTGGCTTTTCGGTAAAGTACCGCCGCGACGTTTCGCCTTTCGGCACGGCCGGCGAGCGAGCTTCTGTTCTGCTATTGGTCGGCGCTGCGGCGCGATGCACGGCGTCAATACGTTTGACAAAGCCGACATGCCGACAATTCCGTCAAAGAAAGTCCGTCGGGAATTTCACAACTTCGCAAAGAATAAATATCTACGATATGAAGTGAAATTTAGTAAGGAATTTTATGAAAAGCGTTAAAAGACGGATAGTTGGCTTCTTACATCTTGTTGAATTTAACCCTACTATCACAATCAATTAAAACACATTACCAAAGGTATTTTAACCCCGGCCAAAATAAAGGGTATAAGAATGTGGCGAAATACATTTATTTTTAACCCCGACCAAAAAGGGGTGTTATAAGTTTGACGTCGATGTCTGTCTGTGTGTGTGTCTGTCTGTGGCACCGTAGAGCTAAAACGGATGAGCCGATTTCGATGCGGTTTTTTTATTTGAAGGTTAATATCCGTGCGGATGTTCTTAGCTATGTTTGGTTAATATCGATTCAAGATGGCCGCCTCCACAAAATGGCGGACAAAATATTTCTTCACAACCTACCTCAATATGGGTATCAAATGAAAGGGCTTTACTAGTAGAATACTATACACTATAAAAAAAAATCAATTCCAAGATGGCCGCCACCACAGAATGGCGGATTACATTATTTTTCACCACTACCTCAATATGGGTATCAAACGAAAGGTCTTAACTAGTAGAATACTTTTGCACTATGACCAATTTCAAATTCAAGATGGCTGCTGCTACAAAATGGCGAAATACATTTTCCACAACTACCTCGATATGGGTATCAAATGAAAGGGCTTGACTAGTAGAATGTTGTTAAGATAACAAATCTGAGGTAGTCGGGGTTAGTCAAAATTTTAATTTTATCTTGTTTTACTACTCCCTCAGTATGGGTACCAAAGGAAAGGGCGTGACTAGTAGAAAGTTGTACAGTTTACAAATCCGAGGTAGATAAGGTATAGGTAGTCGAGCTTGCATGGAACTTCTAATTAAGCGTTTATTTCATTATTCGTAAAACCTGATTTATTTTTATTTTATTCGTATGAACTAGGTATCATAGTTGTAGACCGCCCGAATAGACTCCAAACGTCAAACAGTTCTAGTCATTACCTATTGTATTTAAGGATTAAATTCACAGTTAATAATTTAACCAAGTTATGTTTATTCCATTCACAGCTTCGAAGTAGGCAAAAAAAATTCTTTTCTGCACAAAATTTAGTCTTTGACAGGCAAGGTCGTTTGTCAGCTGTACATGCATTAGGGTTGCAGCTGGTCAATTTTACATCAAACTTTGACTCGTATTATCTCGCGATCTAAAGTGCTGAGGGGAAAGAGACCTTCTGAGATGAAGTCTATATCAGTGTTGGAATGACCTGTTAAAATATTGTTGGACCTTTCCGCCACACGCTGTATATTATATGTTACCGAAAAATAACAAGAATCGTTAGTTGATCAATTCACTAGGTAGTTGATCCAGGCGCGGTCCCAGACTCGAATTTTGGAGGGGGTCACCAGTATGCAGCCTCAGTTTTTGGGGGGGGTCACAAGTAGAAATACAATAAATCGAGCAAAAAAAATGCTTTACTAGTAGCACCCCACGATTTTACACGCGTAGTTCCCGTTCTAGTTGTTTTCCCGCGTTAAAAAATAGTCTATGTACTATACTACTGGCCTCGTGGATTAGTGGGTAGTAACTCTGCCTGCGAAGCCGAGGGTCGTGGGTTCGATTCCCACCCAGTGCAAATATTTGTGTTATGAATTCAAATGTTTGCACTATGTCTGGGTGTTTCTATGTATAATAAGTATGTATTTAGAACTATATAAGTACCTATTCTATCAGCTATCTGGCCGCCATATTACAAGCATTGCTTAGTTTGGGGTCAGATGGTGTTGTGTGTGAATTGTACACCAATTATTATTTATTAGATATTTTAAATTTTCTTAGATTTTTTGTTTAACGTATACGATTATGGGGAGGGGGAGGGGGGTCATGTCCCCTGTGACCCCCCCTCGGACCGCGCATGAGTTGATCAACTTTCATAAAATAAGAAACGGCAGTTGAAATGTATTATTTAACGTACGTACTTTTAGTAAATTGATCAATTGACGGCGTCTGGCCGTAAAATAATCCAACGAAGGCGAGATTGTGCGCTGATTGGTTCAACGACTCACGTGTTTCACACCGCTGCCCACCAGCCGGGTGAACCTTGAGAAGATTTTTTTACAACGGCTCACCTGTCAGATCCTTGGGAAATATGTCCGTGCGCGTTGTTAAATTACCCAATCGGACCGTTTAGGTTACATAGGGCCCAGATACGACTCGGAGCACCCCGACTCCACCTAGCCTGGTGGCTACTACCCCTAGAGTGTTTATAAAAAATGCGGGAGCCAGAAGCTCAAGGGAGAAACGACACTCAGGGCTGACCGCAGAGCTTCTGGTGGGAGCCCACCCGGTGTCAAAAACTGCACCAATATTAAGTTGGAGCTTTCAAGTTATATCTGACAGTTGCGCCGTTGTAAAAAAAAACTTCTCACGGTTCCCTAGGTGTTCTCAGGAGGTAGACGGTAGGTAAGAACTCTAAATAAACACTTCCCAAATGCTTAATATTGATGCCATCGACCAATCAGAGAACAGTGTATTAATTGACGGGTAATAGTGTACCGATAAATAGTACGCTGAACAACGATTGACCTATTTGTGGATTATTTGACTTACAGAAAAATCGTTATTTACTAAATGACAGCCAGGCACCGTTAGTTGATCAATTAACGTAAATTCATTGCGTTAAATAACACATATGTATTTCGTAATGTAACGGAATTCATATCGCATATTATAATAGTAATTTAATAAATTACGATTTTGCAGCAAGTAAGTTCTCTGATTGGTCGATGGCATTAAATTATAAGCATTTGGCAAGTGTTTGTTCAGAGTTCTTACCTATCGTCTAGCGCTCCACTACGGAGGTCAGAGGCTCGTTTCACTCGCCACCTCCCCCTCCACTGCGCTTGGCCTCGCATGGCTCACTCCACTCAGGACCTCTCTTGAGCTTCTGGCTACCGCATTTGTTATAAACAGGGCTAGTAGCCACCAGACTAGGTGGAGTCGGGGTGCTCCGAGTCCGCGAGTCGGATCTGGGTCCTATGTAACCTAAACGGTCCGATTTGGTAATTTAACAACGCGCACGGACATATTTCCCAAGGATCTGACTGGTGAGCCGTTGTAAAAAAAAATGTTTTCACGGTTCACCCGGCTGGTGGGGAGGGGTGTAAAACACGTGAGTCGTTGAATCTATCAGCGCACACATCGCCTTCGTCGGATTCTTTAACCGGAAGACGCCGAAAATTTATCAATTTACTAAAATACGTACGTTAAATAATACATTTCAACTGCCTTTTGTTATTTTCTGAAAGTTGATCGTATTACCTAATGAATTGATCAACTAACGATTCTTGTTATTTTCAGATGACATAGTAATTATATACAGTATCCATATCCTCTGCCAAATGAAATTAACTTTACAAACAATCTGCTTACCCACCTCTTCTACCTACTCCACACCGCTACACGTAAGTAGAGAGTAGATCTTACGAATAAGAATAAGTAGCCTATTATGGTTACTTATCTTTCAACAATAAGTATTGTTTCTAAACAATAACTCAATTTTTTTAAGCTATTGCATAGCTTTTATCGCGGGCCTGGGGACCGAATTTTAGTGATCGTGCATCTCTTTCTTATGTTCACAAGAAAGAGGGATGGAAGACCGTAACGCCGTCCTCCCCACTCGGTCATTCGACTTTGAATCTTATTTGTATTAGCTTTACAGACTAAATGCTCTTAGCAGTGCTGCCGACTTAACGGATTTCCCGTGAAATTTTTTATGGTAAACAAATGTCACTCTTCAAAATAAAAGCAATTCCGATAAATTGTTAACATCCCTATTGCGTATGTTGATAAAAATGCATGCAACATGCAATAGCTTTACGGCGGCAGTCCTCGAGTGCCACAGTTCTTTTTTTTTAGCATCAAAGTTACGACTGGTCTAGTCGAGAGAACGGCGACTGCTGAACTGCTGAGCCCCAGGTTCATATCCCACGCATACCACACTGTCTTTTCGAAGTAACATGCGTAATGGCGCTAACTTACAAAAGGTGAAGGAAAACATTGTAAGGTAACCGACATGTACCTAGAACCTAGCATCGAGCCAGCGTAGTGGATTATAGCCTTAACTCTCTCCTTACGAGAGAAGGCCCCGAGAGAGTATCTCTCTACTTATTCTATGGCCCCGAGTCCCAGCCGTGGGAACATTTTTTTAGAGGGCTGCTTGCTGCCTGTGTGCCTGTTATGTTATGCATTTTCATTGCACTCCCGCCAAAACCTGCTAACGTGCCATGGACATTTTTTTATTGAACACTAGCAAAACCCAATGTGGCATTGACGGTTCTTCCAATTTGACGTCATATTTTTTAAGAAAAGTGTGACCCGTCGATTCATATTTTTAAAATTAAAGCAAATTTTACACATTTTTAGCTATCGTCTGATCGAGAATGGGGCGATTTAAGGCGAGAAAAAAAACTGTCATAAGGACATAGTCTGCTGACAGAAGACTGGTGACATCGGAGGACTTGGCCATGATTATGGCCATTTAGATGATCCGAGTTTAGCAGAAGATTTATTTCATTTACTAACGTGACGCTTGAGCTCACAGCCCACGGAAAATCTGTATGTGGTTAAGTTAGCTTAAGTATATTAATAAATTTCACTTCAATATATTGAGTTTTCACTTCTGTGGGCAGTCCCTATGAGTGCCTATTTTTTGTCTAATTCTACGGGTCTGTCCTTGCAATAGCGTGTTTCAGATAAATAAAGATTTATTGATTCAAAAATGTTTATAAGATAATAAGGACTATACTGTGTATAACGCCTAATAAAATTTCAACCATTTTGTAAAAGCCTCAGGTCCTGAAACTGTCCAGGCAGTCTGACTGACTGAGATATATTTTGATCAGTTAAGTACATTGACTGACTGAAATCTTTGTTTGGGTGGACCTATTTATTTGTTTAATTTAAACCTCACACATAAACATATATTGCTTACTCGGATTCAGAGGATCTCTGGCTAAAGTAATAACATTTACTGCATGGCTATTACTGTCTACAATCTACAACAAATGCCCAAACTATTACAATGAATTGAATTATCCTTAAATTAATACAAGGAATATCGCTTCAAATTAGTAAAAATCGTGATAATTTTAACAGAGCTAAACACGAAGTAGACTTTGATAAAAACCCTTTCAATACTCCAAAATATTTTCAGGGAGCAAAATGGAAAGCTTATCTTGACTAACGCGCAAATTTACGATCACTTTAAAAGCACATACGAAGTGCCTAAACGCGGGAGCTCGTACGTAGAACCAAACATCCAAAGACCTAATGATCCTCTGATAGGCTTTCAAGGCACCCCACCTAGTGAAGAGGAAGTAAACTATCAAATTAAAAGAAAACTACTAAATCAGCTCCTGGCCCAGATGGCATTCCTTACATAGTGTATAAAAAGTGTCCATCAGTTCGTAAACATATCTTGAATATATTCATTAAGATCTGGTCAAGAAAGCAAGTCCCAGTAGCATTTGGAAGAGCAATTTTGTCCTCATCCCTAAAAAGCAGGAAGTAACTCATCCCAAAGACACCAGACCGATAGCCCTAACCAATACAATTTCTAAAATCTTTTCAGTATTTTGCAAACAAAATGACCACATTTATGACTAGCAATAGGTATTTCAGGCCCAATCACCAGAAAGGGTTCTTGCCTGGTATTTCTGGATGCCTGGAACACAATACATTACTAGCAGAAAGTTTGAAAGATGCCAGAACACATGAGAGGCAAATTACAGTCTGCTGGATAGACCTAGAGAACGCGTTTGGTTCTGTCCAGCATGAACTTATGATATTTGCCCTAAAATGGTATAACTTTCCTGCTGAAATTATTGACATAATTAATTCTTATTATTGCCACTTAAAATTCGTCATAGCAGTAAACAAGGAATACACAAAACCACTTGAATACAATGTAGGACTATTCCAAGGGTGCTGCTTATCACCAATAGCATTTAATATAGTTATAAATATTTTAGTAGACAAATTAATATCCCGTGAAAAGAAATGGGGCTACCGGTTTAAAATCAACAATAAGTACACTGAGTCAATCTTGGCCTTTGCGGACGACCTTGCAATACTTACACGTAATCCCAAACAGTGCCAGGAATTGTTGAACGAAGTCGATGAGTTCTGTACATGGACGGAGGGAATGAGGACAAAACCATCTAAATGTCATTGTCTTTGTCTGGGTAGAAGAAATACCAAATATACGTCTTACGATCCGGGACTCTCCATAAGTGGCCAAGGAGTTGCCACAATTGCAGAGGCAGTGCCTTTCAAATTTCTTGGTAGAAAGATAGATCACAAAGGACGTACACCATCATTAGAGGTGGTTGTTGAAAATTTCATGAACAACCTCAATAAGGTAGACCAGCAGCCTATCAGCAATATCAAAAAGCATGGATATATGACAACTACCTCACATCACGTGTCACTTGGCCTTTCTAGTATATGACATCGGTAAAACTCTCCTGGCAAAGCTAGATGCCAATGTCATAAAGATATTGAAGTCATGGTTCGGATTGGCACATCCGGCTGATCCTCTACTCTTTTAGGGATCACAATAGTTTTGGGCTGAAACTAAAGAAACCGTCTGAACTTTACAAACACCTAAGAGTTACAAAAACGCATGTTTTGGGAAAGTCGCAAGACGAATTAATTACATCTCTCCCAAAAGACAAAACTGCTTCAGACCTGAATCTAGACTTCAATTCCATAAACAATTTATGGCAGGTGCACAAGTAAATACTGCTGGGTTGGGTGCGAGAAAAAAAGGAAGACCGAGACATGGTAAAAACCTTTCTACAACAAGACGAAAATGACGGTTACAAAGTGCACGCTATGAATTTAGAAATGCAAAGTGAGTGGTTAACCATAGGTGAGTTCTGTATCCCTTTAGCTCTAAAATGGCGCACCTTGATCTATGACTGGTCCCCTGCCTTATTAAAATTTTATCTAAATGCATTCCAAATGACCCTCCTGACCAGAGTAACTTGGTAAGGTGGGGAAAAGCCTCTGAAAAATGTTGCTATACTTGTGGAGAGGCGATATGTACAGCAAGGCACATATTGGTGGGATGCAAGGTGCTCCTTAATGGGGTCATTACTCACGGCGTCATGACAGAGTACTTGAAATCATACGTGAAGCCATGAGCCTTTCGGTAGCTAGAGCCCAAAAGGGATTGACGACAAACAACAGACAAATTAACTTTGTAAAGAAGGCTCAACTTCAAACTCCAGGAACAAGCCTTACTCAATCCTGGGTACAGCACCTGATTGGACTATTTTAATGGACACGTATGAAAAGCACTACAAAATCCCAGAGGATGTGGATGTTTCGTCATCCAGACCGGACATTTTCCTTTTTCTAGAGCTACGAAACGCATAGTCCTTGTAGAACTTACCGTACCGTGGGAAACTAATATACCTAAAGACCACGCGATGAAACAAAATAAGTATTACGACCTCCTAAACGAATTAACAAAAAACGGCTATGTAGTTAGTTTATACGCTGTAGAAGTGGGGCGAGAGGTATACCAGCAAAATCTCTATAACCTACTGAAAGACCTTGGCTTATCCAGAAGTGCTGTAAGTTCTATACTAGAACGTGTATCTAAAGCTGCACTAGTAGGCTCATATCAGATTTGGCTGGGCAGGGAGAGAAAAACGAGTGGTGAAGGTGAGTGTTGATGTACGTCAGAAAGGGGCCCCTTAAACCTACGCCCGAGTCACAAGTCTCGGGAACTACTCGAGTTTTTCTCTCTCTGCCACACGATGGACCCAGCACCCACACGGTGAATCCATGGAATGCTAAGAAGATCGTCTCAAACTGTAAAATTATTTCAATTTTTAACTGAGGAATTGTATTTTGATAAAAATGAATTCTTGAATGATATTTAAATATTGGTGGACAATATATAGTAATATGTTTCAGACTACGTTTAATTTGTGACAATATTCTGACACATAAACTAATTTTGAGTTATATTTAATTAGGTTAACGGGTAACTCACGTGTGATATGGTTAATCCAATCTGACTCTAGTTTAGGCCACTTCCGGGGCCTTTTAATGTTTTAATTTTAATTTGATTTTTTATTTTTCTCATTATTTTTAAACATCAACACTTAACGCTGAAAGCATACCTGCTAATACCGGGAAATTTATATATTTTACATAAAAATAAATATATGTTGGTTATGACAGTATAAATCAAGTAATCTTGTCAGACCAGCTGAACAGATCGGTTTGAAATTTGGGATACATATTATAGCCTACATTACCACATAGGCTACTTTTTATAGCGAGCAAATATTGGCAACAGGACCGGCGTTGGCAATGCTAATTCTATATTCTGGCTGTTCAAGCATATGTTGCACAGGTTACGGCTGGAATTTGATCAAAAAATGTGGAAAAGGGATATTACGTTGCTCCTTTAAAAAACTAATTAGGTAATCTCTGTTTGTGGGAGTGAAATGGAATTTTAGATAGATTTACCTTGTTGGAGGTTAATTTATCTAATATTAATACACACAGTTTCACTATTTTAATTATTGCTAGAAGGGTAAAATTCCTTTAGTTTATTTTAATAGAATTTCTAATAGACGATCCTGTTATTATTGCATTCTGGATTTTTGGATTTGACAAATTCAGCAAATTTAGCGTTTTAGCAGTCCCTTACTTTTTGACCTAGTCACACTTTAAATGTCGGCCATACTTGTTCAAGTGGTGTTTTGTTAGCAAACATCTTATTTTATTGTTAGATTTTGTTGGGGTCAGCAATGGCTATCGTAGAGGATGAAGTGCGAAATGATTCCTCCGAAGAGAATGATATTGAAGTGGTGGTGGAAGAGTACGATGCTGAACAGGATTCTGATGATTCCGATGTATGTATACATGCTTGCATATCGTCACCGTTGTTACTTTATATTGATTTACGGCAAACTTGTTTTGATTTGCATGACTTTGATTGCACTATCTTAGTAATTTGGAAGTCTCTTGACACATATTATGTGAACTAAATTCACATTTGTCTTAATTTCTTTTGTTGGCCTAAATAAACATATTATACATAGGTATAAATATAAATATTTACTGTAGTCACTGTACTTGCCAATGGAAAAGAGCAGATTGTATTTATTACTGGATGGTGTTCATACAAGGCCCCAGATGTACAGTGCTGCATTGACTGTTAGCTGAATATGTGCTACTGGAATTTGAACAGTATGCTATTTTATGGAACAACATAACTATAACTGAGAAGCATGGGTCCTAAAACGAATAAATATGCTTTTGCGAAGTCAAACATTGCAAATTATAAACATGTATTTAAAAATATGAGTTGTGATAAGTCCAGTTCATTTCTCTCAATTTGTCGCTATTTGTCATGTTGTAAAACTGTTTTAATTATTCACATACAGTGTATCATCACTCAAGAGGCTGTCCATATTTTGATGTTGTAGAGAGTTGTCCTTAAATGTAAAAGAGAAAAACCTGTATTAAAAAGACAAAAACGATTCTTATTTTAATGCTTTTGTGTATTAGTCTGCTATATTTGTCTGGCGTCTTTTGGTGCACCAATAGTTTTCTTAAATTTTTTTACATAGGTATTTTATTTCTATCTTGCACTCCACACGTGCAAGCAATCCAAATTTGTAAACAAAAGAATAAATTTCTTAGAAAATGTCTACTGCAGCGCAGTTTTTACCAATTTTGGCAAATGAAAAAGTACTTATTGTTGTTTTTATTTTTAAAAAAATTGTTATTATTGAGAGTGGGTGTAATGCTGTATAGAGTGAATCATTGTATGGGATACAAGCTAAACCAACAAAAGCCTGACGCTTTAGGGAGTTTGTTGTCACTGTATTTATTTAAAATAAGTAATTTTTTAACATTCAGTGTTGCAAGAGCACTTACTATCCTCAAATTAAGCAAAGCTTGTATTATAAGTGCCAGATAGCTGATATAACACTCATGTAATTAATTGTAAATACACATCAATAGAAGGTGTGTATAATAATACACAGAAGCTATAATAATTGAAGGGTCATCCTTGAAACAGTGCACAGTTTCAGGAGGTTCCTTACAGCCCTAACCACAGGCAGGTACTGCCTCAGCCCCTCTGCAGGTGTAGAACTTAAGGTCCCCCAGCAAAACTAGTTTTTTTGTCCAGTTTTCAGAGCTATCTACTCATTACCCAAAACAAATGTCAACTGGTAAAAATACATTAAATTTCTATAATAACTTGTGTTCAAAATGGTAGTTTCGTTTTTTGGAAATAATTTTATTGTTTAAATAATCTCATCACAATGAAACCATAAAAAATAGAAATAATTGTAATTATCATGCATCTACTCGAAAAACTGCCATTCTTTAGATTTTGTACTTACACCAACGGATAGGCAATTCCTATACGAACATTTTTGTAGAATTTTTTTCTCAGATTACCAAAATCAGGTTTTATATTAGTTTATTTTAAAATTTGAGCATAAAACAGCGACAAATCCTACTGTTTCTCTTTCTTGTGGTTTGCGATGAGGTAAGAAATACTCAAAGTCATTTGCTCGGGGTACAGCCTTAAGTCTAGATCTCAATTTATAGGTTAGGGCTGTAGATTAAGGAACATCTCAATAATGTGCATTATTTCAAGGATGACCTTCTAAGTTGTTATTGTAAATAGCATAATTGTTTTCCTGATAATTGTTATCAATTTACATTGTTCTAATGAGTCTGAGAAAGTTCACAGTTTCATACTAAAAGAATTAGGAATGATGTCCTGCTTCTATTATGTTCATTCTGTTTGTTTGTTTGCCTTACCTTGTCAGAATGAGATGCCCCAGTTTGATTTCTCTGAGTTTTTTATTGTAGATTTTGATCTTACCCACCTTTGATAAG